>OZ007589.1:391519999-392266249 GCA_963931845.1 Maratus michaelseni
CTAGTTATAGCAAGAAATGAATGCATTTCATTTGTCACGTTTAACGTACAATTTCCAACTTGTTTATGTTTACAAACAATGAAGAATTACTGATAAAAAAGGTCACAATGTCCATCTTCAAAAGGACAAATGAATCATTAACTCTCTCAAGCATGAATTATTTTTAAATGGTTGAAAAACAAATTTTGCACTTGAAATATATTTAAAATGGATTATTAAGAATAAATAATGTTGATTTTTTTTTTTTTTTTTTTTTTTTTTTTTTTTTTTTTTAAACAAACTCACATTTATTACAAAATTATAAAACGAACCTCATATGGGTTTACAAGCAATAAAAAGTTACCAGTGGACCTATGCGAGGATTTCACACCACAATCTAATCTTTTTTTAGCAATATCTAATATTTTTTAGATGTAGGCTTAAACTTTTAAAGTAAAATTAAGGATAAAAACAACATTAGTCAAGCCAGAATATCACCTCATTTATTCCGTCAAAGTTACAGTAAAAACTGATCAAAGATAGCAAAAGGCATGCACAAGAACAAAAACAATCATATTTTAACTGCATTAGAAGGTGACGTCAACTGCTTCAGAAAAAACAAAGGACAAAGAAATATAAATTGGATGCATATAAAATACAATTTAATTTAATATAACAAAGCATACATTTCAGGCTACATGTGAAATACTACTGCTTTGATCGAGTGATGGTGTCTTTTTCTTCTAAACATTTGAATTTGAATTCTGCTTTTTAATCATAAATATAAAATAAGCCTGTGCACAGATGTCCCACTTTATCTTTTTTGTACTATTTGTTTTTTTATAATCATTGTTGAGCATATTATGCAGTATTTTATTTTTCTGGCAATACTGATTTGAGAAAAACCTTTCATTTCATTTATGGAAACAATGCTGATTTAATTTTTAATTAACTGCATTTTTAATAAAAAAACATGAAGCTTTAACGAAATGTGATCTACTATGTCAAAAGCCGGTTCCAAAACCTTCCGAATGATACCTCATTTATTGTTGTGCATCTTGTAAATGCATAGAAAAAGGGATGTTGACTACAGAAATAATATATACTAGTGTAAATGCCCGTCCTAGGACGGTGGGTAGAAATATCATGGTTTTCACTTAAAATTTGAAATAATTGATAAAAATATTCATATACTATTCATATACTATTCATCGACAATAAAGTTTCATGTCAGTTTTCCTTAAGCTCAGGACCTGATTAATGCATGTGCCTCTGGGGATTTAACAACAAATTTGCTATCTGATGTAAATAAGATAACAAATTAGAGGAGAAATTACAGATCTGTCTTAATTAATAAAGGAAAACAGTTATAGATTGAATGCAATATCAGTACAAATAGCCTTTACTGACTTGTATTGCAAGAAATATAAACATGTGAATTTTATTTATTTATTTTTTTAAATCTGAAATCTTTATATCAGTTCTTCCCTAAGAATGAGCTCTGGGGACCTGAATATTTGTGAAAATTCTAATATACATACATACACACACGTATATACATATGTGGAATATATTTTAAAATAGCGAAAACAAAATCAGAGAACCTCAGAATGTTAAAATATGCCAATATTTCCATAATCAGGCTTTTATCACTATTCAATACATTCCTCAAACTCATATGACGTTATATATTCACTTGCTGACGTCATATTCACCTGCTTTCTGCACTTACTCATATTTATGCTCCTTGTATTATTGAGAACTTTTTGAAATTCTGTTATACTTCCAATATGACGTCATATTCATCTTCTTTTTTATTCTTGAAACTTTTTATTTCATTTTCATTTTTTTTACATGGAAATCTTTCAAAAGAAAATTAATTGTTGAGGAAAGAATTTTACTGTGGATTTTTAATTGTTGGCAGCTGCTATAATGAAAAATGTTTAATTTTGATAGGAAATTGCTGTTAGATGGATGGGTTCTACCCAAAATCATCACCTCACTTGCATATTATATAAATAGATGATGATTAGTAGTAGTTATTAAACAGGTTTTTATTTATTTATTTTAATAATGTAAACTTTGGAAACATTAATTTAAACTACAAAGGGAAAAGAAAATTTTTTTGGTTATGTTTTTGTTTAGATCCAAGAACAGAAATTCTTTTTGAAAATCTTCTTTTGTGCAAACTGAAACAAATTAGTCAAAAGCAAATTTTCCAGCTGAATAATTGAAAAGGAAATGTTTCTACGATCTATTGCTGTAAAACATACATTGTAGAAATTCATAATGAGGTTTATATGTAGTAAAGGAATAAAAATAAAATATGCACAGTTCTCTGGGGATTGTTTTTCAATGTAACCTCATATGAAGTTTCCATGAAAGTAAGGCTTAAAATATCTGTCATTTACAGTAAATCTTACTAAATTACTGGATCTACAATTTTGAAACTTTATCTACATGTGTATTGATGATGCATTTATAATTCAAAGCGATATCTTTTTATATCCAATGGTTGGAGTATCATAGTTGAGATTTTTCCAACAGAGCGAAAATATGCCGGGACCGGGACCAATATCTTTTTATTTATTTATTTATTTATTTCTGAATTCTGACACACTGTAAATATTTTTGTACGGTGCTCCCTTAACCCTCTCACTGACACGACTCTGTTAATACATTCACTAAGCTCTAGATTTCACTGTAATACAAGCAGTATTTAAATTAATATAATTCTACTGATATAATGCAATTTTAATACATTGAGTAATGATTAATACTTTCAAGGATTACATTCATATATATATAATTAAGTTTTTTATATAATGTTGTTGGAATAATCATGTGTTTTTAGCATTTAAAATAAAATACAGAGAAAACAGCATTACAATTTTGCCAGACAGTCAGAGGGTTAAGTGAATCATTATCAAATGTATTAAAACCTTTTGACAATGGTGTAATCAACAGCAACACATTTTAAAAAATTAAAATTCAGATAAAATGATATGAAAAAATAAATAAATTAATGTTTCAAAATTTTTGCTTGAAAGGCATACTTAAAATTAAAAAAATTGCATTATTTCTTTAATAAAATATATGCATGCCAAAATTTTAATACTGGTACATTTATTGAAAATAAATTAATATATTACTTCATTTGTTAAAGCAGCACAAGCTTTAGCAGCATGTCCAATGGCATCTAATAGGACAGACCAATTTTGCTCTGTATCTTCATCTTCTAATGCAGCTCCATTCCTTTCTTGAGTCATTGTAACAGAATTAACATCATCTGTATGCATACTGCAAGATGCAGCCTGTGCTTTAAAACTCACCAGGTTTACTAGAATTTGTCTTATTATTTTACACATGTTCAGCATTGCATTCAACACACTGATATCTAGAAAAAGTATTGCACAGGTAAGGTTAAACAAAACAAAACAACATAACAAAAACTTGAATGACTAACACAATTGCACACCAATTCTTTTTTCAGTTTTACTGAGAGAGGTGACACCCTGTAAAAGCTTCCTTAATAACAGCAGTAGATTTCAATAATCATTTTCAGACTAATAATAATTTTGTCAGTAATGTAAGGTGGTCAAATTTTCGAACACATATAGGAACATATTTCTAATTTTATAGGACTCTTAACAAATATGGAGAAACAATAGTACATTAATATTTCTCTTTTACTCATAACTAGGTTAAAATCTTGCATTACTAATTTAGCAATTTTAAAAATAAATAAATAAATAGACATGAATTAATACTGCTCATATTGTTTGACTGAATTCACATTGCGATTTGTTTCCACCAGCCAACATTTAAGAAACACACAACAAAAAACACAACATTTAAGAAACAAAGGAAGAAAAGCAAAATAAAACGAAATTACTTGAATTATAGATGATATATTTGATATCCATTACAGGGGAAAAAAATTTATTAATAATTTGATAAATTGCACAACCCTGTAAAAAGAAACTTAGATGAGTGAAACAATTTATCACATGGTAAGCTTTTCTCTGAAAAAGGAAAAATATTTAATTGTGAAGAAAGCTACTTCCTTTCAAATTCAATATTAATTTAACAATACATTTAAATAACATACTTTTCTGTTCTTGCGAGTCCCATATTTATAGAAATTTTTTTGCTATGCTATGAATGATGTGGCTAGCCACATAATTCTTATGATCATCTGTAGTCTACAAACATGTCTAGTTGGATACCTCTGACATAAATTCAATTAAAAAAAAAATTCGAAATTAGATATTTGTAATAAAATTTTTGGTTATACTTTTCTCTCCTCTTTCATATTTTTAAAACAAATATCATATCTTTATAAAGGTTGAAGCATAAAAAAAAAGTTAATTTTATTCTTGATACATTTCTTTGTGATTACTATGATGGGTTAAATAAAATACAGTACAGTAGTAAAACCTCTATTTAACAAACTTCTATTTAGCAAATTTATTTCTGGAACTTTGAACAAAATCACGTGTAAAATAACTTCCATATAGCGAAGTAAAACCTCTATTTAATGAAGTCACATGGCAACTATTCAGAAGAGATTTTACATGGGAATCTTATTTTTCTTTGCACCACTTCCATATTCCTAACACTTGAGCAGCCCATTCACTCTATCACTTTGCCATCAAATTGCACACATTCCACAAAAGTCTCTCACTACTTTGGGTTAAGTTCTTTGTTTGCTTGAATTGCATTTGTTATTGGTCACTGCTACCAAACGGGGCAGGTTAAGGAAGCAATAAGAGGATGAGGGTGAAAATGTTACTTCTAGAACAGTCGAAAGGTGATATTGCAGAATTTTAGTTATCTGTATAACAGTGCCAGTTTCTAACTTTAGATTTCAACACATTTTTTGATTTTAAAAATGGTCTAAGAGTCTTAGTATTAAAGAGAAAGTGAAGCTTGCTTTGGGATGTTGATAGCAGAAACAAGAAAAAAAAACACAGCGTTAAAATTTGGTATTTCTGCAAACAGTTTATTAACAATTATAAAAAACTGTGAAGCAATTTTAAAACAAAGGAAGTACTAGTTGACTGTAGCACTGGTAGAAAACAATTTACATTGTGCTTGTACGAAGATGTGGATTTTATTGGTACATGATAAAAATGTGTTTCAATCTGGACCAATAATTAAGAAAAAGTTGCTGAATATGCAAAATCCTTGGGTCTTGTTGAATTCAATGCAAGTAATGGCCGGCAGGAAATTTTTTAAAAATATCACAGAATAAGGTAAAATGTAGTATGCAGAGAAAGTGCAGATGTGAGTGATGAAGATTGTGATGAGTGGAAACAAGATGTTTTGAATAAAAAAAAATATTGGAAGACTCCTTATAACCTTTTTCAATACGATGAAACTGCATTGTTTTTTAAATGCCTTTCCACTAAAACACTAACTTTTAAAAATGATAAATGTTTTGGGGTACACAGTAAGGTAAAAATTAGTTATGGTGGCATCTAATATGACAGGTAAAAAGAAAAAAACTTCTAGTTATAGGCAAAAGCATTAAATGTTGTAAAATATTTAAAGGTTGAATATGATTTTAAAAAAAATTCTTGGATGGCTGCTCATATTTTCAAAAAGTGGATTCTTACATATACATATGGCAAAAAAATGTCGTAAAATTGCCATGTTAATTGACAATTGCCCAGCTCACCCTAAAAACCTTGAAAACTTTAACTCAAATGTCACTATTATTAGGGTGTAAAAATAACATGATTTTTTTTTTTATTATTAGAATTTTTATCCCTATGCTAAAATACAGAATACCTACCAAGAATTTTAGGTTTAAAAAAAAAATAGCCTTCTAATTACTAACATAATCTGTGTTTTTAGGCTTTAATTAATAAAATTATAATTGTTAGTTAGTAATTACCGAAATTATAAAATATGCAAAATAGTAATTTCACTAATTAGTAGCAGACAATAACATTATGTATATTAATACATTGTAATAATGATGTAAAACTACATTAAATACTACTGATATTTACATTTATTAAAATTATTAATAACTGCATTCAATATTAAATTATTAGCATTACTTAATAGTTATTGAACAATTAACTTAATTAGGAAAATAATATATATTTTTATGCTAATTACTAAAATGATAATTAATAATTTAGTATTTATTCTAGAAAGAAAAAAGAGCAGGGAACTAGTTTCCAAAATGGGCATTATTTCATGAAGAAATAGTAATGTGTTTAGTAACAATATAAGAAAAAAGTACATAATTGTTTAATATGGTAAATAAAGTGACAATTTTTAATGATTTTATTAACTACAAATTGAAAAATATAATTAAATTACAACATGATTTAATAATCTCCTGTTTTTTCTAAAGAAATAAAGTTAATTTTTTTTTTGCAAAGTCTTAGGCACATGGATTTAGAAATACCGTGTTATGGGAAAGTTTTTTACAAGAAATCTCTGGGTACAACTAAAAGTGAAGTTCACTATTTTTTTTTTAAAAGCAGGGCACATTTTGACAATTTTAAAAAGACCAGGGTGCTGCACCCTTAAAAAATGGCTCAGAGGGAACAGTAAGTAATTACAGAATTAATAAAACTGCAAATAAGTAATTAATTAAATAGTAGCACAGATAACAAAATAAACAAATATCATTTGCAGCTCGTTTTGTATTTGTACTTGGAAAATCATTGTTAATTGCCTAAATCTAAACTTACACTGTATGCTAACCAAAAAAAAAAAAAAAAAAAAAAAAAAAAATGAAAATGAGTTACACCTATTTATACACATATACACAGTAAATATAAGAAAGTTTTCTGGATGCCGATTTTATTTATTTATTTTTTTTTCAGATTTAAAATTATGCATCTGCTTTCCAGATAAAAAAAATATTTATTTGTGGAACCTTTCTGATTCTAATTATGTCTTGGGTTTAAAAATATATTAATATTTACTATTTCAAAAAAAAAAAAAAAATTTTTTTTGGAAGTTATTTCATGAATTTGCCAGACCATTTTTCTTCCCCCCCCCCCCCCCCCTCAGTCCTTTCCCAGATATCATTTTGTATTTAATTGTGCTTTAGAACATTTTCGGAGGGCTCTTCGTTTCTGTGCATGTATGGAAAAATCTCTACATTTTCAACACAGGGAAATATTATTTTGCATTTTAAAAGGGAGAAGAGATTAAGCATTTTATATTATTTAGTTTTTTTCAAGGAACTTTTGGTCTGAATTGAAAGTTTAAAATATCTAAATGTCAAAAATTAAATCAGCAATCACTGTAATGGGATCCCTTAGTTTGTTTGTTATTAAAAAATATAAAATCATACAAATTTAACGTTTATTTGCAAAAACTGATTGGAGCGTGCATAGCACTCCTGGTGCACACTTCTAAAGCAGTGGGGCCCCAACTCTAGGTTCGTTTGGATAGATTTTCATTTAAAAATCATACAAATTCGAGTTTGTATACTGCCAAGGGCAGTAACTCCCCCCCCCCCCCTGCTCCCAACAGGATTGTTTGGAAAGATTTTCATTAAAAAATATAAAAAAGAAATCAGCTGCAGTGTGCATAGTATACCCGATGTAAGTTGCTGAAGGCAGTAGAGTCCCAACTCTAGGTTTTTAAAGATAGATTTTCAATTAAAAAATATAAAATCATACAAATTTGAGGGTGTACGCTGCCGAAGGCAGTAAACCTCCCAACATTAGGTTCATTTAGAAAGATTTTTGTCTAAAAATATACATCATCCAACCGTGATTTTAGGTACATTTAAGGTTATTAAAAATGTTCCCGGGCAACGCCGGGCATGTCAGTTAGTTTTTTTAAATAAAATAACATTTAAAAAACATGCCACTTCAATTATTTATACATTTATGCATGAGAATATTAAATGACATTTGCATGATTAAAACAGTAAAAAACGGAAACTAAGTAACAATGTTTGTAAATATTAAAGAAAATCCTCTTTTCACAAATGAAATATAATAGAGAAGTACATAAAATAATACAATTTATTATCAGAATTTACAAAAATTTACTAAAAAATATTCAGTTCACAACTATTTTAAAACAAATTATAAATTTTATATATTAATACATTAGAAAAGAAGAAAATAGAAATTTCTCTATTATAAAAAAGATTGCAGTCGCTGCAGTAATTGAATCTAATGTGACTTTTTCACTTTTTTGGCTTACTTCACAAAAACTATTGTATATAAAATAATAAAAACTGGTAGTTTTTTAGAGAAATGTATGATAAGCATGTTGAATCAGGCAGTTTTTAAATCAAAGAATTATTTTAAGTACTACTTAATGTGGAAATCAGTCAAGATAGTTCAGTTACATAAGCTTTATAGGATAAAAATACTATGCATAGCAATTTAACTATTTTTTGCTGGCATATACTTGACTAGATTGTGGGATGCAGTGTCCAATCATTTTTTTAATTTGCAGGGCTTGAAATTCAATTTTTCCAAGGAGGGGAGTCTCCCTACCAACATTTTTAAATGGAGGGGAGTTGTAATGTTTGGAAGGGAGAAAAAAAATATTTAAGCCCACTATTATTTTACGTGCTATTTAAAGAATTACATTAATGCATATGACAAAATACCATTGAAAAAAATTAAGTCAACTCAGAATGATTATGTAAAATGTTTATTTTTATTATAAAAAAAAAAAAGGAAGAAAGTTAAATTTTATATATGCAGTGTATTTTTCAAGTTCCACCAAAGTTAGGGACCCGTAACAATTAGGTTGTTAAATGAACTTCTGAATTTAGATTTTATTTGATGTAGTGTGCTGAAGCCTGTTTCACAAGGTACATTTTTACTCCTTCACAAGGATTAAAAAGGTTTACTCCTTTACATCAAGGAGTAAATGTAAAAAGTTCTTTGCAGCTCTTCTAATCTCATTTTTGTTTAGTGCTGACTCTAGGCCAATTTGACAGAGTGCAGCAACCAGTGGCTCTTACTGCCCTTTTTTTGTTATTTTCCCTCTTTTCGGTCACAGGAAAAAAAATCTTTAAATACGTTTATTGGTCGTTGGAAAAAATTGTGAATTTAGTCAATTGGTTCTGGTTGAGGGAATAAAATAATGAAATTAATCTTACGCATGAACAGGAATAGATATGGACTTCTAACGAAATAGTGTTAATATCGATTTGCAAATTTGGAACTACATGGCAGCCAGTGTACAACTGTGCTAAGGTAAAGCCACCTACAAACAACAGTATGGATAAATACTATATATTATATCTATTATACCTACTAGACGATGGCTGTTAAGCAGGCGATATGAAGAAATAGGCGAACTAATACAACTGTCCTACACAGACATTGTATTTGATACATTTTTCGAGATACGATTTTCATCTTCGAAAATCTATTTTATTAGATGTCCTTATCTATGTCTATGTTCATAGACAAAAAAATAGCTAAATTTGTCGATAAGTCGAGGGAAAAATGGCGAAGTTTGCCAATCGGTCGCAAGAAAATAACGTGAAATTCGTCAGTCAATTACAGAAAAAAATCTTGAAATTTTTTAGTGAGGCGTGAGAACAAAAAATAGTGAATTTCATCAATCCGTCACCAGAAGAAACCGAATAATTCGCCAATTGGTTACGGTAAAATTCGTAAAGTTCGTCAGTCGGTTAAGAAAAAAAACGCGAAATACGTTGATTGTTCGCCAGAAATTATCATGAAATTCGTCGATTGCTCGCCAAAAAATATCTCAAGAGAATATTGTGAAATTCATCAGTCGATCGTGGGGAAAAATCGTGAAATTAATCAGTCAAATGCAGGGAAGAAAACCTAAATTTGTCACTTGGACACAGGAAAAAAAAAATCACGAACTTCGTCAATCTGTTGAAAGAAAAAAAATGAGAAATTATGCAAATTTCGTCGATCGAACGCTGAAAAAACGCGAATTTTGTTGTTCGATCGCGGAAAAAGCGCAAAGTTTGTCAACCGATCGCAGAAAAAATGCAAATTCCGTCGATTGATCGCGGAAAAAACGCAAATTCTGTCGATCGATTGCGGAAAAAACGCAAAGTTTGTCGATCGATCGCAGAAAAAACACAAAGTTTGTCGATCTATCGCGGAAAAAACGCAAAGTTCGTCTATCAGTCGCGAAAAATGCAAAGTTCGTTGATCAATTGCAGAAAAAACGGAAAGTTCGTCGATCAGTCCCTGAAAAAACGGAAAGTTCTTCGATCTGTCGCGAGAAAAACGCAAAGTTCATTGATCAGTCGCCGAAAATAACGCAAAGTTTGTCGATCATTCGGCAAAAAAAAAAACCGGAAAGTTCGTCGATCAGTCGCTGAAAAAACAGAAAGTTCGTCGATCTGTCGCGAGAAAAACACAAAGTTCATTGATCAGTCGCGGAAAAAACGCAAAGTTCGTCGATCGATAATGGAAAAAAACGCAAGGCTCGTTGATCTGTCGCCGGAAAAACGCAAAGTTCGTAGATCAGTCGCGGAAAAAATGCAAAGTTTGTCAATCAGTCGCCTAAAAAAGCAAAGTTTCTTGATCGATCATGGAAAAAACGGAAAGTTTCTCGATCTGTCGCCAATGGGTCGTTTAAAAAACGCAAAGTTCGTCGATCATAGCCGCGGAAAAAATGCAAGGTTTGTCTATCAGTCGTAAAAATATGCAAAGTTCGTCGATCTGTTATGCATATTTAATGAATCCTTAATTTAAAGCTTTCTTTAAAGTGAAGGTATTTAGTTTTTCATTAATGCATTTCGGTTTTTCAACATCTCTTGAATAAACACTTACGTATCTGAAACGGCCAGTGCTAACGTTCTCATTCACAATCTTCCATTCAAAAACACGTTACTTGGTAACAGTAAGTAACCTGTGATTTCAGGATCGCGCTAATCACTGTAGTCGGCTATTCGCAACTTGTGGTATTTGTAGCCAATGGCGTTTCAGATGCGAATTTGTGTACCTTTAAATGGCAACATGTTTATGCAAAACATTCGCGGATGGTATGCTTAAAAGGCTGGACTTTTCAGGATGTTTTTGCACCTTTCCCATTTTTCCTTCCTCCAGCTTGTAATGCTGGTTGATTTTTAGAATGTAGCTGCATGTTATTATTTTGTTCATTTAACAGCGAAGTTATGCTGTATTATTGTCTGTCATCTTTTTATATAATAAAACAACTATGCTTTTAAAGGAGCTGTTATTCTTAAGTCTTCCACATGAAACAATGTTTTTTGATCGGAATGGCCAACAAGTGGTAGCAGAGTTGCGCGGTTGTGATTTTTAAAGCAGTTTAAAGTTTGTTTTTGTGGAAGTGAAGACGTCGTCGCCGATGTGGTTCTCGAAGTCGCTGCGATGTTGTTTTTCTGCTGACGTGTCGCCGATGTTTACAGCTGATGTTTTTTTCCCTGGAGTGCGCTTTTAAAGAGACTTTTGCTTTTTTTCATGTGTATTAAAGTGTTTTTCCTACTTATTTGACGGAGGCCGTATAGAAAATGGAGTTTCAGAATGTTGCTCTTTTGACCTCGTCAAACTGGGAGACGTGTAAGATAGAAGTAAAAGTTCTGCTAATGCATTATGGTGCTTGGGAATATATCGAGAACGTCAAGAGTGAAAGCGGTGAGACATCGGAAAAAACAGCTCCTGTGACAGACAAGCTGACATGGAGAGAACAGAGTGAGGTGAATTTAAGAAAAGCCCGGTCCTATACCATTATATACCAGACCTTGTCATCTGAGTTTAAGCCATTAATTTCGCACACAATGAATGGAGCTAAAGCCTGGAAGATCCTTAAAGAGCATTTTGAACCTACCACAAGAGCCCTTGTTATATAACTGCTAGATGTCTTTTTTGGTGTCCGTTATTTTCCCGGAGAAAATTTAGGACTTTTCTTGTGTCGTGTCAAGCAGGCAGCCGAGCGTCTACCTGATGTAGGACATACCCTTCAACCCTTGTATATGGGATACCAGATGATTAGAAGTTTGCCCGAGGAGTTCCAGTCTACAGTCCAAGCGATTTACAGGTGGCCAGATGCAGAGTTTGTACCGGACAAGATTGAGGCTGAATTGTTACTTGAAGAAAATAGATTGAAATTAGCAAAAAAGGACGTTTCTAATTCTAGTGTTGCTTTTTCTGGAGAAATCGTAAAGTGTAAAACAGGTAAATTTTTTAAAAATAATGTTAATCAAAGTAAATTAATAGGTCCTTGTTTTCTTTGTAAATCTTATGGTCATTTAATTGCTAACTCTAGATTTAAAAATCAACCTAAAGATTTTCAGCCTAAAAATTTTCAAACTAAAAAATACCAGTCAAATAGTAAATTTAAAGAATCTAGTAATGCTGAACTAAAAAGTAATAGTAATGTAAAAAGTAATAGTAATGTAAAATGTACCTTCTCTGAACATGAGACTAATTTAATTGAAGTAGCTAAAAATAATTTTCTTGAAGCAAATTCATCTGATTTTGGCCAAAATAGTAGCTGGGTTTTTGATACAGCTGCTACTGCTCATTTTTGTAATGACAAAAATTTTTTTTTGAATTATGAGTCAGTTTCAAAAATGCAGATGTCACTTGCTGTTGGAGAAAAAGAAAGTCCTGTTCAGGGAAAAGGTATAATACATTTTTTTATTAAATGTAAAGATGGAAGTTTAAATCAAATAATTCTTAAAGATGTTTTGTATAATCCTCATTTACGTAGAAATCTCTTGTCTGGTAGTAAACTTGAAAAATTAGGTATAAATTTTGTTGGCAGTAAAGGCAAACTAATTGTGTATGACAAGGACTGGCAGTGGTTATTTTATGCAGTAAGGAAGAATGATTTGTATTTTGTTAAACCTTTCAGCTATAAAACTTGTAAAGGAGAAAGCAACTCGGTTGACATTTCAGCTAACCAAATTGAAAATTTAAATTTGAGTAACTTGTGGCATGAAAGATTTTGTTACGTAAATAGTGAATATTTGGTTAATACCAGTAAAAATAAAAGTGTTAGAGGTTTGCCAGAGCTGTCAAGGTTAACCGAGGATTGCATCTCCTGTAAACTTGCAAAATCGAAGAGAGTGCCATTTAAATCAATAGGGAATATCAGGTCAAAAACTGCTCTAGAACTTTTACACATGGATTTGTGCGGCCCTTTACCTGTAGCATCACATGGAGGGAATAGATATTTTTTCACCATCATCGATGACTTTTCTCGTAATGTTGCAGTATATACCATTAGAAATAAATCTGACTTTTTCAGACATTCTTAAAATTTCAGAATAGGGCTGAGAGGTATTTAAATAAGAAAATAGTTTCTACAAGAACTGATGGGGGTTTAGAATTCTGCAACAATGAATTTGAGAAATTTTTAGAAAAGCAGGGAATTTTACATGAAAAAACAAACCCATACAGTCCAGAAATGAACGGTGCTGCGGAACGTTTTAATTTAACTGCTCTTGATGGTGTTAAAGCTCTCCTAAATGCTAGTGGCTTATCGCAAAAATTTTGGGCTGAGGCCTTAATGTGTTTTTCGTATACCTGGAATAGAATCTGTCACAAACAAAAAAGAACCCCTTTTGAGATGTACTCTGGTATAAAACCCTCAGTTTCTCATTTAAAAACATTTGGCTGTTTAGCTTATGTCGGAGTGCCCAAGCAAATCAGAAGGAAGCTTGATATGCGAGCTAAACTAGGGATTATGTGCGGGTATGCTCAGGCAACTAAAGGCTACAGAATTTGGCTAATAGACGAACAAAAAATTGTAGAAACCATTAATGTTCGTTTTGATGAAACTAAAAGGGGGGTAGACATAGCTTCAAAAATTAAAGAACCTAAATTAAACTTTTCACTTTTTGATTTCCCAGAGGACGGAAATATTTTTGATATAGAACCAGAGATAACATCTGATTTGGGAGGTGTATCAGATTCTAACCAAAGTTTAGAACATAGTAGTTTAAAGACTTGTGCCACTATTCCTTGGATACGTAAAGCAGTACCTCGAAAAATAGGAAATAAAACAGACATTTACTATGGCATCGAAGGAACCAATACTAGAATAAGATCTTTTAATGAATTGTTAGAATACTGTAAATTAAATAAAATTGAATGTGATAAAAATCTTTTTGACTTTAGTAGTAAAAATAAAGAATCTGGTAAAATTTCTAATTTTTTAAAAATAGATGAAGCAAACTTGACCGAGGTTAAAATCCCCCAAACTTACAATCAGGCCGTAAAATCCCCAGAAGCATCTAGTTGGAGGGACACAATGAACCAGGAAATGAATGTTATGTATGAACATAACGTATGGGATCTTGTGACACCTCCAAAAGATGCAAAAATACTTGGTAATCGTTGGGTGTATACCTTAAAAAGAAATGAAAATGGTGAGATTGTAAGGTATAAGCCTAGGTTAGTGGCAAAGGGGTTTAATCAAGTTAAGGGAGAAAGTTATGATGAGGTTTTCAGTCCAGTTGTTAGTTTTTCAATAATTTGGTTGTTCTTTGCCATATTTTCATGTCTGTTAAAATGGGTTAATGTCCAGGTAGATGTCAACAATGCATATCTTTATGCTGGTCTAGATGAAACTATATATATGCACCAACCTGAGGGTTTTGAAAAAGAAAAAAATAAAGTTTGTAAGTTAAATAAAGCCATTTATGGTCTGCATCAAAGTGGCAGACAGTGGTTTTTTGAGATGGATGATGTTTTAGCCAAATTAAATTTTTGCAAACTAGATTGGTGCAATTGCGTATACGTGTTTCAAGACAGATTGGTTCTTTTGCTTTATGTTGACGACATTGTTCTTTTTGCCAAAACTAAAGAGGATTTGAATTTTGGGATAGATTTGCTGCAAAAACATTTTAACTTAAAAATTTTGTGTACAACCAGAAAGCTATTAGGCATAGAGTTTGAAGAGATTGGAAATAGTCTTTACATACACCAAACATCTTACATTGAGAAAGTTTGTGAAATGTATTCAAACTTTAAGTTTCCAATTAGCTCTTTACCTATTCCTAAGGGTTTGGTTTTGTCAAAACAAGATTCGCCTTCCACTAAGGAAGAAATTGATAAAATGTCTAGATTTCCCTATAGAAATCTTATAGGATGTTTGTCTTATATAGCTGGAAAAACCAGACCTGATATCATGTATGCAGTAAATTTATTATCTCAATTTCAAACCAATCCTGGCATTACTCATTGGAATTGTTTATTAAAATTGTTAGGTTATTTAAAATATACTAAAAATTTCAAACTTGAGTTATCTAGAGTTAGTGATTTAAATCTCTCATGTTATTCTGATTCAGATTTTGCAGCAAACAGAGACGATCGTGTTTCCATAGGTGGCTATATTTTGTTTCTGGATGAAACCCCTATTTCATGGAAGACATTTAAACAAAAATGTGTAAGTCTTTCAACCATGGAGGCCGAATATGTTAGTTTAACTGAAGCTGCTAAAGAATTAATCTGGATAAAAAAATGTCTTGCAAAATAAAATACTTAACTTAAATTTGAGAGAATGCACTTTATTCTGTGATAACCAAGCCGCCATAGCCTTTTCTAATTCCCCTTTTGAAAACCAGAAAACAAAACATATTCATATAAAATATCATTTTCTAAGAAATCTTGTTTTTGATAAAATGTTTAAACTTAAGTATATTCCTAGTAAACTTAACCTTGCAGATAGCTTTACTAAGCCACAAGTGAAAGAGCAGTTAATGAATTTTTGATATTTAAATTTTTATGTGGGGGGTTATAATTTTTCTTACAATGTTATTCACTCTGGTCAGTGTCCTGCCAATAAAGTCTTATGTGACCTGACATTGATCAGATTGTTAGTTTTTGAATTTTTCAAGTGTAACTTTTTGTAAACTTTTTGAATTTTTTCATGTTTATTCAAATATTTCATGTTTTTGTAATATTCTAGAGATGATGAAAAAGGAGGCCGATTGTTATGCATATTTAATGAATCCTTAATTTAAAGCTTTCTTTAAAGTGAAGGTATTTAGTTTTTCATTAATGCATTTCGGTTTTTCAACATCTCTTGAATAAACACTTACGTATCTGAAACGGCCAGCGCTAACGTTCTCATTCACGATCTTCCATTCAAAAACATGTTACTTGGTAACAGTAAGTAACCTGTGATTTCAGGATCGCGCTAATCACCGTAGTCGGCTATTCGCAACTTGTGGTATTCGTAGCCAATGGCGTTTCAGATGCGAATTTGTGTACCTTTAAATGGCAACATGTTTATGCAAAACATTCGCCGATGGTATGCTTAAAAGGCAGGACTTTTCAGGATGTTTTTGCACTTTTCCCATTTTTCCTTCCTCCAGCTTGTAATGCTGGTTGATTTTTAGAATGTAGCTGCATGTTATTATTTTGTTCATTTAACAGCGAAGTTATGCTGTATTATCGTCTGTCATCTTTTTATATAATAAAACAACTATGCTTTTAAAGGAGCTGTTATTCTTAAGTCTTCCACATGAAACAATGTTTTTTGATCGGAACGGCCAACACGATCAATCGCGGAAAAAACGTAAAGTTCGTTGATCAGTCGCCTAAAAAAGGCAAAGTTCATCGATCAGTCGCCTAAAAAACACAAATTCCGTCGGTCACTCGCCTAAAAAACATAAAGTTCGCCAATGGGTCGTTTAAAAAACGCAAAGTTCGTCGATCAGTTGCGGAAAAAAATCACGAAATTTTTGTTCTGTTGCAGGTAAATTAAATAATGCAAATTTCTCCAGAAAATGGTGAAATTTTTTGGGCGGGAGGCTCCCGCCCACGATATTTTTTTGGGCGGGATTTCATAATTTTCGGCCCGAATCCTGCAATCCCGCCCTAAAATTCAAGCCCTGATTTGTCTATTTTTTTTCCAATTTTTATTCAAAATTTTATTATCTGAATAGAAATTAATTCATATTTTGAAATAGTCATTTTTATCTACTACTGGTAGATTTTAAAAAGTCCAAATAATAATATTTCCAAACACTGTTTTTTGAATTAAAATATATTTTTACACGTGAATATTGAAAAAGAAAGAAATATTTAAAATAATTACATTATTACACGAGAAAAGCATTTAATGGTGAAAATTACATCACATTTAAAACAATTTTCTTATACAGTTTAAAAGAAAACTTTTCTTCTAGACGTTATAACTTTCGAGGGGCAGTGATATTTTTTACTAGACATAAATAAAATAACATAATAGACATAAATAAAAGAATATATATATATTAAGTAGAGAGTACACATTTCTAAAACTATCAAATATAATACAGTAAACTCTGTCTTAGGCAGACTCTGGGTATGGTGGAAATCTGACTAACTGGGAAAGATTTTCAAATCTCGCTGAATCCACAGACACAGAATAAACCTTGTCTGAGGCAGAATAGAGTCTACAACCAAAAAATTTCTCACAAGGAAGATCTCCTTAAAGTGCATACTCAGAAAATTTTGAAAAAAATGCTAATAAAACTACTTATGTACATTATAAAGAATCAGTGAAATTTAGCTGCGGAATTACAGCAGAAAATCTGTAAAAAAATAAAATACATTCAAGTATTTGGCGCAAAAAGACCCGATTTGGCGAGCAACAATGCAACAAATGCTAATAAAACTACTTATGTACATTATAAAGAATCAGTGAAATTTAGCTGCGGAATTACAGCAGAAAATCTGTAAAAAAATAAAATATATTCAAGTATTTGGCGCAAAAAGACCCGATTTGGCAAGCAACACCTTTTCCTCACCAAATGCAAGTGATTTTATTTAATGCATTTGAAAATTGTTTGTTAAATGAGTTTTTAAATACACACTTTAATGAATTCACAGGCTGGATGAAATTTAACTGTATTTTAAAAGTAACTGCTTGATTAAGAGTGCTGTCATTATAAATTTCCATATGAATAACTGGTTTTTTTCCATGGCAACAATACTGTCCTCTTCTCCTACACTAATGATATCGAAGCTGAATTAAAATTGCTCAGAATATAAACATAATGTAAAGCTTGAAACAATTTTAATCCATTTAAATTTTGTTCTAAAAACTGTAATACGATGGTTAAATTTCATACTATATACATGTAAATGTATATGACAAAACTGTAGTTATAAAAGTGTATTTTTTTAAGTAAAATTTACTTAAACTAGTTCAGTATCAAAAGTAGAAAATATTTTCCTTAAAAAGTATTTAACATAAGTGTTTTTTTTTTTTTTTTTTTTAATAATTTTATTGTGTTGTCAATCGATGATAAATCGCCAAATAATGAAATTTTCATTATTTTTTTTTATGGGCGCTATATTGAGGTTCCGCAGAAATTTTTGCTATAGACAAATATATCTTTATAAGAAGAATATTCTGTAATTTTTTCAAAATTTTCTGAGTATGTGCTTATGGAGACCTTCTTTGTCAGTCCCAATCGATTACGCCTTAAACAGAGTTTACAGTATTTCAAAAGTTTCAGAAACTCTGTTTTATTAACAATAAAAATTTAAACCCAGATCTTTACCAAATTTTATTTGTTCTTGTGGTATACTTCCGCTGAAAAGCAAGTTGCCATACAATGCAAATGAAGAAGTAATGGCAGTAATCCTTGTGACTTGTGGTAGATAATCTTCTTCACCAAGTTTTGAAAAATATGTATGAAATATTGGCCGCAAAGCATCAAAATTCTTACCTAAATATAGAACAAAATAATTGTAATAACAGTTAAAAATATCAAAATCCACCTTTTAAACAGAATTTTTAACTCCATATAAATTTAACGATTCAGCAAAAATAAAATTTTTACAAGGTGATTTTAGAGAAACATAGCATGGTATTAAAATGTATTTCTTGTAGCGAAAAAAGAAGTTAAATATAAATAGTAGAAAATATAGATAAAAAAAAAAGACTGTATATGATGCAGTGTAGCATACCCATACAAGGCAAGTTATAATTTTGTCTGCATAATTATTTTTTCCCCCACAGTATTAATATTAATTATTATTGATTTTGCTCTTTCATGAAAATCACAAGTAATTATTACGCTTTTTAATGATTTAACTTATTTCATGATTGTATGGATGGAATTTTGTATCAATTAACAGATAAATAAATTTTGATTGTATCTTGAAAAAACAATTCAGATTTTTTAAATAATTTTCAAGAACGAAATTTTTAAAAAATTACCATTTGACTTCACAATACACATTTATATGGCATAATAATGTAAAGTAACGTTTGCAGCAATATTAATAAGTATTTCAAAATTAAGGAAAAAGTGGCAGCATTACCACAATTGGAAATTGATTATCCAAGTTTGGCAAGGGCTTCTTCTTCATCTTTATCAGTAATTTTTTCCAATATATAATAAATATAATAATGAACTGTGAAATATATTAAAGACTAAAAAGAAAACATGCTTTTATTGGTGTACTTAAAAATAGAAAATAAATCACACTTTTATAATTTTTGTTTTGACTTCCAGTTAAAAAAAAAAAAAAAAATGTAAAAAAAAATTAGAAATCCTATTTTTTTTTTTTTTTTTTTTTTTGTTAAGTGTTCAGTCTTGATACAAGAATCCAGAGCATTTTTTGTTTTGAGTCTATCTTAAAAAATGGACGAGATATAGAAGTTTCAAATTCTAATATAGCAGACATTTTGAAACAAACAACAAATTAAAAATAAGGGATTCCACCATAAACAGATATATTTTATGAGTTTTAGTAAATGTAGTTTCTTGCAAATTTTCTTTCATTGTTGTAACCATTGTTCCAACTCTCATATGCTTAAAACTATACAGTCATATCTGTCACGTCACATTCTCACCAAGCTCGGTGATATAAATAGGTCATCATAAATGAAGCCAATTTGGTAATATCTAATAATAAATAATATATATAAATTTAATCTTGGTAATATTCGACTTTCAAATTCAACGTTGATGAATAATCTTCTATAATCGAGTTCCATGCATTTTAGCTTCTTGTATTTGACTAAAATTAGCGGAATTTTTAAAAACATGCAATAGGGAAACCACCTTTTCTTCCCAGAACAGGCCGGAAGAAATTTTCTATTTTGTGCCAAACATAATTACTCATTTTACAAATGGAGAAATTTTAGCAGTGTTCTGGCTCTAAGTATTGATGTTATATTTAAAATATGCATTCCAAATTTCCCTTGTAAATGCATTATTTCATACTACAAGAAATCTAAAGCTATGAAGTTTTGCCTCAGCACACATTTACAAATATCATCATACAACCAGGAAGTTGTTAAGATAAAAAAATAATAAATAAATAAATAATTGTAAAAAATGTGAGAGCATATATTGAGTTATAATTTATCTAAATATTTTTTTCTCCCACTTTCATATGATTAATCTACATTTGAGAACTTTGAAAATGCTATCTTGGTAAAATTTGGTTTGATTGAAGGCAATAATTAATTATCCACCTAACATTCAAATAAATATTAAATTATCAAGAATATGATGCAAAGTAAAATATTTCTTAAAATTAATGCTAGATCTCAAAGAGGAAATGGGGTTGGGGGGACCTGGTCTAATACTCAGGCAATATTGATAATATTTATTATTCGCAGGGACAAAAAGATTAATTATAAATTGTAGGCAGTATTTGTTCTCTCTTCTTTCACATGTCATACAACTATGCCAATAATTTTTTAACATAATTTTTTTAACATATGTCTACCACTTTCTAAATATGGATATAAGAAATATTCGCTCACTAATGTTCATTATCACCTAATTATATGGTATACAGGAGTTTCCGTGTTGTATCACATCCATCATGCAAATGCTATAGTTATAGCTCGGATGAATGAAATTAGCACTGCAGTTCGCAGTCATGTCCAACAAATAAGAGTGAATTATGCCAGCCAGGATATCGTTGGGATAGCTCAGTAGGAAGAGCGTTGGCACGGCAAGCCAAAGTACCCAGGTTCGAGTACTGGTCCCGGCATTTTTCGCTCTGTTGGAATAAAATCTCAACTATGATACTCCAACAACCATTGAATGTGGTCACTATTCAGCATCCAACTTATTCAGACCTCTTGCCAGATACTGGACAGTAGTTGCTTGAATATTGTTGGATATTTAGCTGAATTCAGAATAAAATATTTTTTCTATTTTCTTTCTTTTTAACTCTTTCCAACATAGTTCATAAGTATTTATTTCAGTTCGTCTGTCCATAAATACACTCGGATTGCCTTGTAATTTTTATATGTTACTGATGCTCACTATAGTGCGATCACTATTGGAAATGAAGTGTGTAGCATTTGTAGTTTGTTTACAGGGACAGTCAAAAGCATTCCATTACATAATGATCAATGGGAAAAAAATCGTTTCAAGCACATTTTGATGATGTTACACCATTTCAAATGTAATGAAATTGATATGCATTTATGAAGTGCACTAAAACATGCTTTCTGTGGCATATGGGGGTGCAAACTTTTTATTATTCAATTACAGGGCCACACAAAAGAATTCTGTTATATAATGGTCTACGGGGAAAAATTGTTTGCAGTCTATTTTAATGATGTTACATTATTTCAAACATAATGAAATTTATATGCATTACTGAGGTGCACTATAAGTTGCTTACTGAAAAGTATGGTACACATTGCATCTACTGTCCATTTACAGGGACACACAAAAGAATTCGGTTACTGTACTGTCTATGAGTGATAATTGCTGGAAGTGTGTTTTCAAACTTTGGTTTGCGTTTTCAAGTTTAACTAAATTTTTGCATAGTACATGGTGTTTATAAATTCGGTTGATCATATACAAGGCTACACAAAGGACTTTATAAGTATTACTGACTATTAGAGCGAATTCTTTAAGGGTAGTTTTTAATTGTGGTATGCATTTTCCTGCTGAACTATACATTTTTTTTCAATGAAAGTACATCCAAAATTAGTATAATATTGGTATTTCGAACTTTACAAATCATATTGGACATCGCTAAAACCAATATTGCATAAGCAATAAGAATTAATTAACAATTATTAGAAATTACCAAATAGTAAGTAAGCAATTGGTATACTTGTTTTTATAATACCACTGCAGTCATATTTTTATAATCACACACAGACTCACTCCTCAGATGGTGTATACAGATTTTATGACTGCTAATTATAGTCACACAATGCAGTCCCAAATAAATGTCACACGTGATTTACAATCGACAGTTACACAGAGCACTACATGATAAGTATAACTAACAGCATTTTATAGTTATGGATGAGGGTCAGCTTAATTTGACCTCATAAGAAATGGGGCAAGATCTCATCCCAGACGATAGATCATAGATAGGCAAATGACATAATTTTAACCTTTAAGAACAAACACCCTATAGATTCTGGAGAGAGGAGTGCCCTGGATAATGTAACAATAGCAACAAGGTTTCTCTATCATGAGGAGTGTCAAACTTATATGCAAATTTGTTGCATTTTCATTTGTAAACTGATTTATTATGTATGTGTATGCAAATCTTGATTTTGTGTGTTTTCTTTACTTATATATATATTTTAAAAAAAGTGAATTACTCCAAGACAGTCATGTAGTTCTCTTGATAACAGTAGAGTATACAAGTTATGACAAAATGGTTTAAAGTTGTATAAAGACAAGATGTGTTATTTTTAAAAGTTGTGTGATAATCCTTATAGAAGAAATTCATTCTTTTTAAAATATGGAGTTATCTTTTACTCTTCAGACCTTTTGTGCTACAATTGGAATATCTTTAAATGAACTGCTTTGCAAAGACAATTAAGTGGAATTTAAGTTAGCAGTTATCTGCTTTGCAATAAAATAAATATCTACGTTATCTTTATTAACATATCTCAACAACCATCTTTGCCCATCTCTGGATAACAAGGTAAAGCTCATTACACAATTTCATTGTTTTTTTAATGATATATTTGTGCATTGATATAGTTAGGAAGCTGAGTGTTTATAGAAGACAAAATTTATTTTAGTAAAATTAGAATAAAATATGAATTTTTATTTATTGATTAACAGTAAATCCCTCGATAAGAAATTGAAAGAATAAATAAATTAACTAATTTTAAGTTCATAACAAGTAAAAAAGATAATTTATTATTTTTGTTATATGATCCCATTTAATGCAGATTTGAATCTGCATATTCTCAAGAAGATAATTAAGATGTTCTGCATATCATCCCTAAAATGTAATACCTTAACTTTAATTGTAAACCTTTTTTTTTTATATATAATTTAATATGTAAATATTGTAAATAAATTTTCTTTGTTATTTTAGTTTAACTGGTATTTCTTTCAGTAGCATTAAGTACTTTTACTTAGGTAAGGGGATTCTTGGCAATCCAGGTTTTAAAATTATGCTCTTTTATTTATCTTACTTTTAATGTTAAAGCTAATTGCTTGGGGGAAACTTTAGATGATTACATGGGCTTACAAGGAAACGATCTTTGAAACAACACAATGTGAATTTATGATTATTCTTTATTTAGGTAATCTATTTATTAACTTGATTTATTGATTTAGATTATAACATCATAACTGCAGAGTCATAGTGCTTTTCTTTCATTATACATTTCGGATAATTATTAATCTTAATCTCCTCTACCTAAACCCAAGAATAAAACCTATATTCTGTGTTGAAATGCTAATTTTTGTCAGAGTGTCTAAGCAGGTCTGAGGCATTCCAGCAGTAGTCAATAATTGTTCAGAATTCCTTTAGGAACTGACTTTTTTTTTAGTTACATTGTAACTCTTTTTTAAGTTAAACCCAGTGACCAGAGTGTCACAGTGATTATTAGTACACCATTTTACCAAAAAGTGTACATTTTCCTTGTGCTGATCAGTTATTCTGTACTTCTGATTTTTCCCAGTAGGGGGCAAAAGTGCCAAAATGGGAGGGAACTTAAATATAATTGGTTTAATTGCTTTGGATTAATGCCCTTGTCTGTTACCTCATGCCCTGTTAATGCCCTTGTCTGTACCACACCTGGTTGCACCACTAATCACAGACAAAGGAGAATTGTGTCTATTTCAGCAGTTTTTATCTTAAAGTTAATTCGAATTTGGGGTCTGGAAACAAAGTTAACATGGGCAAATTAATTTTAAATATTAGATTTAAAACTTAGAAAAAAGAATCTGGGAATTTTAATTTTAATTTTGAATTTTAAAAGTTTTTTTTCTTTATCCTTTCACATATATATTTAATCAAAATAAGTATCTTTTAAAATGTTACTATTTGTCCTAAAATCTAGCCAAATTGCTTTTTATTACATTCCTGATTTTTTATACATACAATAAGGCATAAATATATATATATATTACATATATGAACTAAATGCAAAATGATTTTAAAATGAAAACATTCATTTTTACAATGTAGATATTTTTAAATCTTTAAAAAATAGACATCTAAAAAGAACAGCAGAAATATACTAAGAATATAAAATTGGAGAATACTTTCAATACCATATACTAATATATTAGAACTCTCCTGGCATATAGTATTCAGAACTGTAAAAAATATGTCTAAATCTTCATTATGGCCACACTTCCTGAAAGTAAATAAATTATTCAGCAAAACTCAACTCATCAATCCAGATCAATGCTTCTCACTCTGCTGTAACATAACTCCACCCCACCCCACCCCACCTTTAAAAAAAAGTATTAATACTTAGATAAATTTATAATTTTTTTTTTTTTTTTAATCAATTTGAATATTAATTCTGTTTATTTTTATCAAATACTTTTAATTAAAGCAATTATTCATACAATATTTTGGCAAATTAAAATTAAGACATGTTTAGTAAAAGTATTCATTTTTATTACATGTAATTATTAATATAGTTAAGTAAAAAAAAAAAAAATATTACTAATATGTAAAAAATCAGTGTTACATGCCTGAAAAAAAATATCAAGCATAAAAACAAGATCATTTAGATTTTTTTTTTTTTTTTAAATCTATATCATAGATAGTTTTCATATTGTTTTACTGAAAAAAAAAAATAAATAAAAATTTAGTTTATTAAGTGAAAACAATAATTTATATGCATTCAAAGACACAGAAAAAAAAATACAAGTTTTTTTCACACTTTTCCCCTTTCAAACCGGATAAAAAAAAAAAAAAAAAAAAAAAAAAAAAAAACATTTTTCTCAAAGCAACATTTAATTTTGATTAAAAAAGAAAATAATAATAATAAAAATTTAAACAGATGGAAAAGCATTAATCAAGATTATCACAAATTAAATCAGTAAAACTGTTTGCTATGAGCTGAATTGTGAACAAATAAATTAACTTACAGCAACTGTTTGCCACAAACAGTGATGGCCAAAACATACGCATGTTCACCCCATATGGAACAATAATTTGTATTGCAGTTCAAAATAGAATTTAATAACTCTAATAATCCTTTTAGGACATCACCTGTAACAAGAGATAATAATTAAAACAGGAATAAATAATAATTCATCAACTGAAACAAACCACAACCTAAATTTATAAGCAGATTTATTACCCATTAATGTTAAAACTAATTTACACACTAACTACAGCGGATAGCACCTTTGTTTTTAAAAATTATGCAATTACCTGACACTCTTTATAATATGTAATTTTGAGCAATAAGAAAATGTACCAGAAGCTTCTTTCTATTCAGTAAATTTAAATAATAAAAATATTTATATAAAAAAAGAACAAGGAAAAAAAATGCATCACACTTGAAATTTGAAACACTTTCTAACATTATACAAATCTGGTCTCTCTCAAATTTTGCGGCATGCCGGCTAATGCGGGGGGAATATGGTAATTGTTCCTCATCTTATATCACAATCTATAAAATGATTTTTGCAAATAAAAATTTTGTTAACTCTAACTAATAGCTAGCAGTTTATCATTTATGAGTATTATCAATTAAATTATTTCTCAGATAACATGCAGTAATCTAAATATTTATAATTTTAACATTTAGAGAATCACTCCTGCCACTGTTTTTCTCCATTAAGATTTAACTTTTAAACATTTCTAGTTCTTTACATCCTAGTGTTATAAATTTTGGACAAGTTATATATTTATCATTGACCCAAGCACTTTTCAAAATTATTCAGTAACTTAAATTAACTAATTTGAATTTCTTCTTTATCCCCACTGCTCATTTTTCTTCTCCTTTATACAATAAGTTATAAAGAAAGGGTGGAATGGAATGATAAGGCATCATATACCTAAATAATCAAGTTTATTAGAACAGAAATGTATTTAGGCAAATATTTTCATGACACTTATTAATTTAATACTTATTTCAAAGACTGCATCATTAGTTAAAACTTTATATAACAGTTTATCATTTGGTAACATATAAATTCTGTCAACAATATTTAGGCAAATATTTTCATGACACTCAAAATCGAAATAATATAATACTTAATTCAATAACTACCTCTCTAGTTAACACTTTATACATCAGTTTACTATTTAAGGTGTCAGTTCGATTAATAATATATACATATATATATTTAAAATGAAATCACATGTGTGAAAATCAAAGGAAAATATATTGCAAAAATTAAACACAATAAAATGCAAATGCGAAAAACTATGAGTATCTTATGGATTCGTCAGAGGAGCTTCATAAGAATAATTCATAGTAAATATATGATATTTTGTCACATATTGTCAGCATTAAGAATAAAAATTACAATATTAAGCTCCTTATAACATATTGAAAAAAAAACCTTCCTAAAAAACGTGAAAAGAATAAGAAATCCAAAAATAAATTATGATTCAACTGTAATAGATAAGAAACTATATAACAATAAGACACAACTAATCTCTAAAATAAAGAGCGTAAGTGGTTAAATAAGATATAAAAATAATATCCTTATGGTAATCCACAGCTCATCACTAAGAAATGCTGAATAGCTGAGTCATTGGCAAACAGAAAAGAGTAATAACAAAAAAGGAAGTGTCTGGTGTTGCCATCTAGCATTAGGGGAGACCAGTACACACTGGACCTATGGGCACAGTGGACCACCCCCTAATATTTTATTTATTTAAAATTTTTTAAAGCTTCTCTTCTATCATAAGAGACAACAGCACTGCACTGATTATTTATAGCCTTCAGAAAATATGTTTAGCTCAGATTGAACTATTTTATCCTTATTAGTTGTTTTGAGCTTCTAAAAGTAAAATTTGTCATCATTATATTTTTATTTTTTTAGTAATTAAAGGTTGTAGATAAATCAGATAAAACAGATTTTTTTCCAAAGTTAAGATGCTTGTTTTTATTTAACTTTAAAGTTAATATGTTTAAAAGAAAGCTATAAACAATATTAATATGATTATTTATTGAACTTCAACATGGGACACAGTGGACCACCCACTTCTGGGGCACAGTGGTCCACAATCCAGTCTGCTCCTGTAATGCAGAATGTTCAAAATATTTTATAATTGCTTATTTACTATAAAGAAATATTGTTTAAAAGTAGTTATTTAACTGTAAAATAAAGTAAACAAAGAAAAATAACAATTTATTTAACATAGTAAGAAATATTTTGTTTTGTATTTACTGCCTTTGATAAATATAACTGTAGTCTAATTGGTGATGATTCGATTCATGAAATGAGACGCGAATTGGATGGAAATCAGTTTATTTTTCCTGAAACTGTAGATGAATCTATTGTTGATGTCAATGATTTCGTAATATTGCTCCCAGACCCAAAAGTATTTCAGGAAAATTCCAGGCTCAATCTTACTTATACGTATTTTGGAATTTCATTTGCAAATTTTAATGTGCGCTGATTTTTTTGTACTTAAGTAATAACTTCAACTAAATTGCAATTGTTCCTGTATTAATTATTTTCAATTCTGTTATTATTTTCAAAATATAATTAATTTTTTGTTTTTGTTTCAAAATGTTACTTGTAAATTTATATTACTATGTTATTTTGCGGGTGAAGGGAAAATAAAAAAGAATTAGATTAATAAAAAATAGATTTATATTGTATTTCAGATAATACCACTGTGCCCCAGAAGTGGGGCACACTGGTCCACTTTACGGGTGCATATAATTTTTTTTTTTTTGAAAAATGTATTGAAAACTATGTTATGAGAAAATTATGATGAATATATAAAGGTTTAAACAATATTCAAAAATATTTTCATGCAGATCGGTTTATCCATTAAAGAGAAAAAAAAATTAGCTGAAAAAGTGGTCCACTGTGTACGAGTCTCCCCTAAATTAAAAAATTCCTTCAGGCCTGTACTGGGAGGAAAAGGTAGCTTTCCTATATCTTTGTTTTAAAATTTTAGCTAATGTTACTCAAAAACAGCAAGCTAAAATGCAAAGAACCTGATAATAGAAGATTCGTTAATACTGAATTTGAATAAGAAATTTCTCCAAATTAGTCAGCTATAGCCAAGTTGACTTCATTTATGGAGATTTATTTTTAGTCGCCAAATTTGGTGATATTTTGCCAAGTGTCCCCAAGCTTGGAAGAATCTGACGCAAATGGATTATGAATATATAGCTTTATGCATATGATTGTGAAAATGATTACAACAATGAAAGATAATAATTTACAAGAAATCACGCTCTCTAAAATTAAAAAATTAATCCCTGATTTTTTGTATTTTGTAATCTGCTGTGTTGTTTCAAAAGGCCAGCCACCCTAGAATTTCAAACTGCTATATCTCAGCCATTTTTTAAGAAAGAGGCAAAACAATAAATGTTCCATAACACTTAAAGAAAACATAAATTTGAATTTCTAATTTTTTTGTGTATTTTTTTTAGTTTTAAATTATTTAGTAGAAGCTATTTTGAAACAAGATGGCAGACCAGGCTGGCTAAAAAACTCAGTTGAGATATTGGTGAGCTTAATATATACACTTAGTTACTCCAAATCAGTTTATAAATATGAGTGCTATAGTATGACAAAAAAAAAAAATAAAATAAAATAAAAATAAAATAAATCAGCATTTGAAGGGTGGTTTTGAGATCTGGGGGTCATGATTGGTGAAAATATACCAAAATTTTTTGGAATTGCTTTCCTCCAAATGGCTACAATAGGTAACTTTTTACTTTTTGTAATGAAAGCTACCTTAAAGGAAAAGTTGAAATTACAATCTGTCTTAAAAAAAAAAAGAGCTTTTTGCTTAAGACAAATTACAGACAATATAGTAATTAATGTAAATTAAGATATAAATAGATATGAAGATTAAAGGGGAATAATATGGTAGTAAACAATATTTAAAATTAGAAAATATGTAGTTAACAGTATTTAAAAAAATATGGAAAGATAAATGTAGGTAATAACATAAAAATTGAACAGATAAAGAAGATAATATTAATTTAAAAAATATATAAATAATAAAAAAAAAAGATGAATATCTAAATGATAAATTAACATTAAAAAAGTAATAATTTAAGGGCAGTGAAAATATGTAGCCATGTATGAAGAGTCATTATGTAAATGATAATATGATTGTGTTAATTATATAATGATAA
Organism: Maratus michaelseni; assembly: GCA_963931845.1. NCBI lineage: Eukaryota > Metazoa > Arthropoda > Arachnida > Araneae > Salticidae > Maratus > Maratus michaelseni. The sequence goes on from OZ007589.1 coordinate 391,549,433, forward strand.
ATGATTGTGTAAGTCAGTCAATTAACATGTTTCAGATAATTCTAGGTCTATATTGCTGTAGTAGTTAGGAGCTGCCAGACCTCCCACATCCGGCTACATTTCTGTCTGTATATAACTAGATTTTTTTTCTAGAAAGTTAAAACAAAGCACTTAAAGAAGAATTATCCATATTTGACTCACGACTTACACCACAAATACTGTAATTATGAATGGAGACTACTTATGGACCTCTTGCTTCATTAAATTAACTTCAGTTAATTTCCACTTGTATATTTAAACACCCAAGTCCTGGGGCTGCAGGAAACTGTTACCCTGATTTGTTTTATAAGTTATCTCTCATTTCTATATTTATTAAACAGAGACTACTCGTTATGTTCTTGAGTTACATTTATGGCCGTCATTAACTCATCATATTCCACTAAGAATCCCTTTACTTGTGCCTATGTTCACTTATTTACCATCTCACAAAATTTTATCTTATAGAGCATGACAGACACCGAAATATAATTTTCCAACCAAGGGAGAGGATAGGGAGGAAAATTGATTTTCTTTTAAAGCAACCCCTTTACCTGTGCCTGTGTTCTAAAACAAAGGAAGCAAATATTCATTAACATCGCCAAAATTTAAATATCATAATGAAATAAATTCCATGGTAACATATATGCTGAATTCCAATCATGCACTGCCAGTATCATAAAAACGGTATATTACTCCATGTCTGTGTTCAGTTGCAAAAACTGAATGGAAGCATGTACAAACTTTATCACCCAGTCACATAAACAACATTATTCATTCTTTCAATTTTTCAAAAGCAATTTCAGCTAGGAGCATTCGTAGTGACTAATCCATGAATATCTTGGGCATGAAACTGCAGTTTGGTATCATAGGATCATATTTGCAATATACTGCTATGAAGGAATTTTTTATACCATTATCGCATTTGTACTTTATGTCAATTTTAACGATATATCCCTCAGCCCTACTTTGTAGTTAATCTATGTATTTGTATTATCTTAATATTATGTAAGAAAACATGAATTTCACAGCTTTTTACATACTAAGTTTTTTTCTAAATTTATTATGAATGTATGTAAAAAATTACATTTATTGATGACAAAGAAAATTTTGAAAGTTTTTATTACTAAAAATGTGTTTATCTCATATACTGATAAAAAAAATAAAATTTTACTAATAAAATTCAGCTATTATTACTAACATTACACTCAAGAAAGTCAAGTATGTATTTTTGTCTGATAGTACTTACATGTACATAACAGCTGATGACACCTAATTATTGTTATATTAATAATTAAATTATTACAATTACATTTTAATAATAATTAATATTATTACACAGAAATAACACATGTATATCTTATGGAACAATAAACTAAAATTGATTGATAAATGAATATTAGTTTACTGTTCAAAATTGTACTGTCTAAAATCTTGTAAGTACAAGCTAAGAGTATTTACAAGATTTTTATCTTTTTCTATCCAGGGTGGAAAATCTAAAATCTATTTTTTTTATCAGCATTTAGTTGATTTGTAGCAGGGCAAAGTGCAATAAGATTGTTTCAAAGATTGAATGCAGCTCTTTTATGGATAAAACCTTATTAGTTATGTGCAAGATAAGTATGTTTATTATAACTTTAAAAGTTAAGTGCTTTATTGGGAAATTAATTTGTTTAAAAAAAATATTGAATTACTTATTTACAGGATGGAAAGGATGCCAATTTTGAGCAATGAATTACATTTTAGTTGGTTGGTTGGTTACATAGGGTTTAATGGCACAAGGTCTCATTGGGAACAAGCTGTGCCAAAGAAAAAAATGTATTAAAAATTTACAAAATGTAATGCTAACAAAAGCTAAAAAAGAAACAAAGCTCCAGATATAGTCATACAGTGTATAAAACAAATAGCGCCAAAAAAAGATTAGAATAAAAATGTCAAATTAAAATTAAAAAATGATTTAAAACTTTATCATAAAATCAAGATGAATGAAAAAAAAAACACAGTTAAATGAAAAGAGTGATGTGATGATAAATGTATAATTAAAATCATTCAATGAAAATATAACACAACGTCTAGAAGAAATATACACAAGTTTTCACAATTAAAATATATACAATCTTTAAACTAACAGTTGGTAAGATGTCCAAAGTTGCTAGCAGAAATATATTTAACTTAAACAATAGATTAACAAAAGAAACATAGTTAAAATCACGTAGGCTCGAATACCTCAAAAACATCATTTGAGTCAGAACTGTAAGACTCCGATTCCATAACTTCCTCTGCATAGTGCAGCAGCTGTTTGGAATCCTTTGTAGCAAGAAGCGATGCACCAAGACAGGGTTTCTTGTTTCTTCCTTTCACAGTTTTCCACTGTGAAGAGGCTTGGGTTGAGGTTTTCTTTCTCTCTTTCTGTGCACATGATTTTTGTTTTGCTTTTTGTGTAGAAGAAACAGGTTTTTCCAATTTGTTTGGAGATGAAACAGAAGTTTGACCTGACTCATGTTCGGTTGACTGTTTAGACTGACGATTAGAATATTCTATTTTCACAGGTTCTGATGATGGCGACGAAAGTTGTAGTGCAGGCAGAGGTCTTATTCTAGCGGAACAATACATATTATAGGTTTGTTTCTTTATAGTACTGGTTAGTGTAATAGATGAATCATTTGGTGGTAAAGAGAAATAAGTTTGGGTGCTTATATGTCTTATGGATTTTGATTGTCACTTGAGTAAAGTAAAATAAGAAACTCCTACAGATGGTGTTCTGGATTCAACAAGTTTTTGAGCTTCAGGATAAGAAAGTTTTTGAGTGATTTTGACCGCAAGAATTTCTTTCTCGAATCCAGTTTGGGCAAGAGCGGGAGTATGCTGTATTGTCACCCTTACAGTTTGTACAGCGTTCAGGCTTTTCGCATGACTTACCATCATGGCCGACTTCTGCACAACGTGTGCAGGTAACAGAACCATGACAGGTAATAGTAGTATGACCATAACGCTGACATTTAAAACAACGGAGTGGATTAGGGATATAATGTCAGACAGAACAGCTCAGGTAGGAAGCTTTAATTCTTGTTGGCAAAGTAGGGCTATTGAAAGTCAGAATGATGTGCTTTGTAGGAAGCACTTGCCCATTCCGACGGATAGTAATACGGCGTACATCTATGACATTTTCATCTTTTAAATTTGATAGACGTTCTTCTTTTGTAGAGAATAAAAGCTCTGGTTCAGATATCACACCACGGCTTGTATTTAGAGTTTGATGGGCCTGAAGAGAAACAGGAAAAAAAACCTATTGTTGTGCAGTTTGAGAGAAATCTTGACTGTTTGTCTGAAGAAACCTCAACAAGTAAATCCCTAGACTGTAGTTTTTTGAGTGAATAATCATCTCCGAAAACAGATTAAAATGTTTTTGCGATAAGAAATGGTGAAGTTCTCTTAAAAGAACTATCAGAAAGGCTGTCAGTACGTTTAACAACAAAAAAGCTAGTGAATGAAGTCATCTGTACAGTTTGTTGCTCTCCACATGGGAGAGAAATAGAAGAAAGTGAATTAATTCCATCCGTATTAAAGAGAAAAACAATTCAGACCCCGGCTGCACCACCCACTACCGAGTCCAACAAGGAGATGCACATTCGTGCACCAGTGCTAACCAGGGTCCATACGTTCACAAGACACACCTTAGTCTCCACCTTCAGTCTCCACCCTTAACGGGATGACTAGTATGTGCCTGCTCACTTGATCCCCAGTAGGGATGCACCGGATATGGATTTTGCCAGATATCGGATGTCGGATATCCGAAGCTGTTTGCCTGCCGGATATCGGATATCCGGCACTAGATATTCTGCTTTTAGTTATAGTGTATACTTATTTATTTCTTTATATAATGTTATCTCAGGACAATAAATTGCAAACATGTTTCACATATCATTAAAACATTTTAAATATATTGAAATATAATTTACAAAAACGATATCTCTTTAAATATATGTATATTAATAATGCTGCATAAAAAATGTAAATTAAACATGAAAATATTTTGTTTATTTGTGCAATGCTGGCAGAAGTAAACAAATTTTAACCATAACACATTTAATAGTATACCTATAAATGTAGAGTATTTTCACAAAAAAATACATACTTTTTTATTTTTTATTTATTTAAGCATAAAATATCTACTAATATGGTTGAAGAGTTATTTTCTTCAAATATAGGTTTAGTTGATTCTTTTTTCTGTTTTAATTATTTAATACTGTTTTACTTTAAGTCACATTTAGTTTTATTTTAAGTTAAATTACTTTTAGAGATTTATAAATAAAAAGAAAATTACTTTTAATTTTAAATATTTATAATGAAGTTATATTTCCCCTACTAGTTTTATACAGGTATGAAACAGAATTTCAGGTTATGCATTAAAATTCTTTTATTAAAAACTAGCTGACCCACCCGGCGTTGCCCGGGCCCATGATAAAAACATTAAACAGAACTCAAGTTTGACCGATTTTTTTTAAAGAAGCTGCACCAAGGGCCCCAAGAAGGAGATTAATTTTCAAAATTGGTTGTAGCTGAGGTCCGAGAAATTTTTTCGTCTTTCAAGGCCCAAAAAAGACAATGGCCCCGGACCGGGAAGCAGGGTCCTAAGTGAAATGTAGAAATGAGGGAATAACTAAATAAAGAAAAATCCCCCAAAATGAAGAAGATCGGATTAAAAAGGGGCACATTATTAGCAATTTAGAGATAAAAACTTCAAGGGCCCTTGTACTGGGCCCCAGGGAGCTAGGGTCTTAACTGGAATGTAGAAATGGGGAAATAACTAAAGGGAGAAATGGGCTCTAAAAATAAAGAAAATCGGACAAACAAGAGACAAGTTATTAACAATTTACAGCACAAAAACTTAAAGGATGCCTGAGTCTTGTCTGAGAAATTTTGTTGTTGTTCATGTAGTAGCTGGAAGTCCTAAGAAGTTATTAGAAAAACAAGTTGAAAATTGTACGTCAAACATGACAAATAAAGTGTGTTCGTACTATAACTAGTTTCAGTGAAATAAATTATACTGTCTGTTATTACGATATGATTAATTACTGTAATAAAATAAGTGCATTTTAAGTTGGCAAGATTTTATCTTTTGTTGACATTTACTGAAAATTTCAATGGGAAACTGAAGCCTAGCTTTGAAAATTTCAGAACTTTAAATCCATATTTAGACTCTTTTTCCATTTAATATCTATTTCTCCGAAAACATCTATCAAAAAACTGTTGGTAGATTATATAATTGCTATAATTAAACAATTTTAGTATAACAATTCGGTTTTTAAATTCAGTAACATGGAAATAGTATGACTCCATCATAAATTGGACATAATCATCATGGCAACCTAGAATCATTAGCTATCGTGGGATATCATTGAATTAATTACGTATGATAGAATTTAATAGAATCAAGAATTTGATTGTAACTTGGTCATAAAGGTTATAAAATGTCATATATGACTATAAACATCATACATGTCAGATAACTTGGTGATACATCTCGGTCGCTTGATGATTAATCCTTGGAAGCTGCTATAACAAAGAAGTACCGATTTAAAAAAAATTCAAATTACTTACTAAATGATTTTATTAATATCTTTTTAAGTTTTGATTCAATTTTCATAAAACTTGAAATGACTCGACAAAATTCTGTATTGACTATATATATATATTAAATTTCAAACCATTTGGTTGGGTAATTTTTGCGCTGTTATATGCGGACAGACCAGCAAATGACTATAGGTGCTATGTATTTATATAATTACAAACACACCTAAACTGCTAGTGAATCGTACGATTTTTAAGGGAGCTATCGTATTTGTAGAGGACCCAAAAGGGGCGAACTGATAGTTTTGAGCAGGGCTGTGAGAAGAAAACATCTTAAAAATTTCCTAGTACTTAGCACTTTAGATCTTCAATGAGTCAAAATTAAGCATAAGGTATAAATAAATCATTAAAATAAAATTTTAAAGAAATGCTTAAAAATTGGTCCCTAGGAATCAGTAAAATTTTGAGGTTTTGAGGCCTGCAGAGAGGTGTCCAAGACTCGCCTTTAAAGTTACCATACATACTTGACTTCCGAATTCAAGATGAAAACATGTTTAACCCTCTGAGCATTTTGAAAAAGGGTAAAATTGTAATGTTGTTTTTTCAGCATTTTGTTTGAAATGCTAAAAAAAATAAGATTCTTTCAGTATTGTAAATAAAACTTAATTACAAACTAGATGGAACCCGTCAAAATTTGACGGCAAAAAACTTGATAGTACCATAAAAATAAAATTCATAGCTGCTTTAAAATGTTTGAAACTTTTGCAGAATAATTCAAATAAATAAAAAACCCACTTTGAATTAAAGCTAGGTTGAAGAACAGCAATTGGCTAAGTTTCACTGGCACATGTACTCGCGGAATTTCTTTCATCTGACACATTTAGTGCTGTTGTGCAAGTAAATGGTAAGTGCCCCCTTGGGGAGGGGGAAATGGCGGGATGGACCAAGGAGATGCATAACATGAATAAGCAGTCAAAGACCTTTCAAACAATATGTAACATGAGGGGTGTGTGCAAAATTTTAAAAAGTACCCCCTTGGGGGGGGGTAAAGTAGGGGATGGGCACGGAACATGCATAATATGATTAAGTGGTCACAGACCTTTCCAACGATATATAACATGAGGGTTGTGTGCAAAATTTAGAAAAGTACCTCTTTGGGGGGGGGGGGCAAAGCGGGGAGATGGACATCAGAGATATGCATATGATTAAGCAGTCACAGACCTTTCCAACGATATATGACATGAGGGTTGTCTGCAAAATATTTAGAAAAGTACCCCCTTGGGGGAGGGGGGGGGGCAAAGTGGGGAAATGGACATTGGAGATATGCATATGATTAAGCAGTCACAGACCTTTCCAACGATATATGACATGAGGGTTGTCTGCAAAATTTAGAAAAGTACCTCTTTGGGGGGGGGGGGGGGCAAAGCGGGGAGATGGACATCAGAGATATGCATATGATTAAGCAGTCACAGACCTTTCCAACGATATATGACATGAGGGTTGTCTGCAAAATTTAGAAAAGTACCCCCTTGGGGGAGGGGGGGGGGCAAAGTGGGGAGATGGACATTGGAGATGCATAATATCATTAAGCGGTCACAGACCTTTCCAACAATATATGACATGAGGGGTGTCAACAAAATTTAGAAAATTGCCCGCCTTAAGGGGGGGGTGGGGGAAGTGGCGGGATGGACCCCGGAGATGCATAACATGAATAAGCAGTCAAAGACCTTTCCAACAATACGTAACATGAAGGGATTGTGCAAAATTTACAAAAGTACCCCCTTGGGGGGGGGGGGCAAAGTGGGGGGATGGACACCGGAGATGCATAATATGATTAAGCGGTCACAGACCTTTTTAACGATATATAACATGAGTGGTATGTGCAAAATTTAGAAAAGTGCCCCAATTGGCAGGGGGGGGGGGGGGGATGGACCACACAGATGCATAACATGAAAAGGCAGTCACAGGCCTTTCGAACGATATATCATATGAGTGGTGTCAACAAAGAAAAGTCTCCGCCCCGTGTAGGCAAAACATACTCCCTCCCCCGCCGCCATAATTATTGATGCGGACTCATTTTTTAAATTCGTTCGCACCCCGCTTCTCCCGCAAAATGTTGTGAATTTTAAAAACTCCCCTTCCGAATTTTTTTATACCAAAAGCACTTATGTCCGTCGTCTGCATGCAGAGTTTTATGCTTACAGACGCCAGACACAACAACACACACACAGACAGACGTTTACCGACATTAATAGTATAGATGATACTCAGTGCCTACACATTTCACCCTTTATAATTCAGCCAATGAGTTGACGGTTGTTCATTTCCAGAAACGAAACAATAATTCTTTAGGATGAATTTTGTTTGTTTGATACACCGTGGCAGAATGCGTGCAATGAAGCGACAGGCGTCACAAACTTTTTAGGGCACCTGCAGACTAAAAACATATAATCAATCTTCGCAGGAAAAAAATCCTAGATTTCGTCAAATGATCACGGGAAAAACACTAATTTCATAAAAGGATCATGTAAAACGTGAATTTTGTTAAAAGGCCACAGAAAAACGCGATTTACACAAAAGATGAGCAAATTTTGTCAAAGAATCGCAAAACAGGAAATTTCACCCAAAGATAGCGCTTTCTTGCCAAACTTCGTCTAAAAATTGCGGAATAAAATGTATTTTATCAAAAAATCGCTGGAAAACGCACATTTCGTTAAAGTATCGCGAGAAAAATGCGAATTTCTTCAAAGATTGCTGAAAAAACGCAAATTTCATCGAAGGATTGCTGAAAATTCATGAATCTTATCAAAAGGCAGCAGAGAAAATGTGATTATTATCAAAGCATTGCGAAAAAAGAAAATTTCGTCTAAGGATCACAGAAAAACGCAAATTTCATAAAAGAATCGTGGAAAAAAACGCAAATTTCGTGAAAAAAAAAAATCGCAGAAAAAACACAAATTTCGTCAAATTATCGCTGAAAAAAAAAACACGAATTACGTCATAGGATAGCTGAAAAAATTATGAATCTCGACAAAAAAAGATACAGAAAAAAATGCGAATTTCATTAAAGAATCGCGAAAAAAAATGCGAATTTTGTTAAAGCATTGCGCAAAGAATGTGAATTTTTTGAAAGGTTCGTGTGAAAAATGAAACTGTCTGTATTAAAAACAGCACACACACAAACATCTATACAAACCTCAATACACACAAACATATTATAGGCAGGGCTTGAAATTCAATTTTTCCAAAGACGGGAGTCTCCCTACCAACATTTTTAAATGGAGGGGAGTTGTAATGTTTGGGAGGGAGAAAAAAAATCTTTAAACCCCACTATTCTTTTACGTGCTATTTAAAGAATTACATTAATGCAGACATGACAAAATACCATTGAAAAAATTAAGTCAACTGAGAATGATTATGTAAAATGTTTATTTTTATTATAAAAAAGGCAAGAAAGTTAAGTTTTATATATGCAGTGTATTTTTCAAGTTCCATTAAATGTGTTAGGGACCCTTAACAATTAGGTTGTTAAATAAATTTCTGACTTTAGATTTTACTTGATTGAGATTCACCGATCGATCGTAGAAAAGACGCAAAGTTCATCAATCTGTCGTGGAAAAAACGCTAAGTTCGTCGATCTGTCACCAAAAAACGCAAAGTTCGTTAATCAGTCGTGGGAAAAAAGCAAATTTCGTCGATCGATTGCAGAATAAACACAAAGTTCGTCGATCTGTCCCCAAAAAACACAAGGTTCGTCGATCAGTCACTTAAAAAACGCAATGTTCGTCTATCTGTCGCAGAAAAAACGCAAAGTTCGTTGATCAGTCGCAGAAAAAATGCAACGTTCGTTGATCTGTCACGGAAAAAACGCAAAGTTCGTCGATCAGTTGCGGAAAAAAGCAAATTTCGTCGATCGATTGCGGAATAAATGCAAAGTTCGTCGATCAGTCAGGGAAGAAAGAAAAATTTCGTCGATCGATTGCGGAATAAACGCAAAGTTCGTCGATATGTCCCCAAAAAATGCAAGGTTCGTCGATCAATCGCTTAAAAAACGCAATGTTCGTCGATCTGTCGCAGAAAAAACTCAAAGTTCGTTGATCTGTCACGGAAAAAACCACAAAGTTCGTTGATCAGTCGCGGAAAAAACACACAGTCCGTCAATCAGTTGTGGGGAAAAAAAATCACGAAATTTATCGTTCGGTTGCAGGTAAATTAAATAATGCAAATTTCTCCAAAAATGCTGAAATTTTTTGGGCGGGAGGCTCCCGCTCATGATCTTTTTTGGGCGGGATTTCAAAATTTTCTGTGCGAATCCCGCCCTGAAATTCAAGCCCTGATAGGTATAGTTTTAATCTGAAATAATATACTGAACTTGAACTAACTTTTGAAAAATCGGGTTAACCCAAATCCAACTTGCTGAAATCTACACTCAGTCTGAAATCGACTCGAACCATAAAGACAGTTAACCCAACTTGCAACAAAAATAATTATTTTCTGTGAATTTTCTGATTTTTTCTTTTCTCAGAAATGCTGTAGTCATTTTGTCCCCCAATTTTGCCCTTTACAATTCAGCCAATGAGTGGAGGGGGCCAAAGGAGCGTTCCTTATCACAAACGAAAGATGAGATACGTTCGTTTGATGTCGTTGTTGAAAATTTATGGATTTCTATTATTAAAGTAATTTTTTCATTTTACCGTATTTATTTTCTTTTTGTGTTGTATGTATTTTGCTACTTTGAATTTTTTTAAACTAACCCTTTTTTTTTTTTTTTTTTGCAGAGTGAGAGAGAGAGATTTAGTAATTTGGTGACACGAAGTTCAGCAAATTCTTAAAATCCACAAATCGTTTCCAATGTAAACAATGAAATTTACAATTAAGTTGCAAGTGCAAAATTTCAGTTTTTTAAAATTTTCATGTCATTCTGTACACATTTTAATATGTCATTCTGATCATTATACATATTTAGTTATGCATTATTAATTATTTACTTGACCTTTACTTTTAATATTTTAAATATTTCAAACTTACAGCTGAATGTAATTATTAAAACATTTGAAATACTGCATTCGAAAAATGAAATTTCAGCTTAGAAACTCGACAATTAAAAAATTTAAAGTAGAAAGTACTTATGATAAAAAGAAGAAAAAAAAATACACCAGAATTTATCTGTATTACGAAAGCGGGAAAAATGATTTTCTGTGCTATACGAAAAGATATCCAAATAACTCAATCATGAACATAGAAATAGGTATCGGTTTTTATGTTCAGGTGCATTCAATCCAAACTTGAAACTTTTAAAACGGTCATTGAATGAATGAAATTAATCTCCGCCTTTCACATCCAGAAAACTTGCTGTGTCGCCAATTATGTTTATATTTTATATATATATAAAAAAATAATAATTCAGGCACTTTTCCGTTATACGGACACCATTGTCGCCAAACATACATACATACATACATTTTGGCATAGTATCCGTATAACAGAAAAGTACTAAAGTTCATGGTTTAAAATCACAATAAAATATCATGAAATTTATTGATTAGTTGTGGGAAAATATCAGGGAAATAATGTGTTTTTCATGAATTTTTTGTTTTGTTAACAATGTGGTTAGAGAGACAGGGAGAAATCCAGAAAACTTGCTGTGTCGCCAATTATGTTTATATTTTATATATATATATATATAAATAATAATTCAGGCACTTTTCCGTTATACGTACACTATTGTCGCCAAACATACATACATACATTTTGGCATAGTATCCGTATAACAGAAAAGTACTAAAGTTCATGGTTTAAAATCACAATAAAATATCACGAAATTTATTGATTAGTTGTGGGAAAATATCAGGGAAATAATGTGTTTTTCATGAATTTTTTGTTTTGTTAACAATGTGGTTAGAGAGACAGGGAGAAATCCAGAAAACTTGCTGTGTCGCCAATTATGTTTATATTTTATATATATATATATATAAATAATAATTCAGGCACTTTTCCGTTATACGTACACTATTGTCGCCAAACATACATACATACATTTTGGCATAGTGTCCGTATAACAGAAAAGTACTAAAGTTCATGGTTTAAAATCGCAATAAAATATCATGAAATTTATTGATTAGTTGTGGGAAAATATCGGGGGAAATAATGTGTTTCTGTGAAATTTTTTGTTTTGTGTTGTTGTGTTTAATTGTAAGCATTCATTATAATTTTCAGTGCATTATTAAATTGAAATTTTTGTTTAAAATATGTAAACAAAACAGTGACCAGAAACCTGCACAATTTCTAATATAGATAGATAGATGCATGCATGTAGTACTTTTAATTATTTGGTAAAAATACTGTGATCGTCACTGAGAAAACCTGAATTTAACCTAAAAGTAATTGTCGAGTGTTTAAGCTGAAATTTCATTTTAAGAATACAGTATTTCAAATGTTTTAATAATTACATTTAGCTGTAAGTTTGAAATATTAAAAGTAAAGGCCAAGTAAATAATTAATAATGCATAACTAAAAGTAATTGTCGAGTGTTTAAACTAATTTCATTTTACAAATACAGTATTTCAAATGTTTTAATAGTTACATTCAACTGTAAGTTTGAAATATTAAAAGTAAAGGCCAAGTAAATAATTAATAATGCATAACTAAAAGTAATTGTCGAGTGTTTAAACTAATTTCATTTTACGAATACAGTATTTCAAATGTTTTAATAGTTACATTCAGCTGTAAGTTTGAAATATTAAAAGTAAAGGCCAAGTAAATAATTAATAATGCATAACTAAAAGTAATTGTCGAGTGTTTAAACTAATTTCATTTTACAAATACAGTATTTCAAATGTTTTAATAGTTACATTCAGCTGTAAGTTTGAAATATTAAAAGTAAAGGCCAAGTAAATAATTAATAATGCATCAGTAAAAGTAATTGTCGAGTGTTTAAGCTGAAATTTCATTTTACGAATACAGTATTTCAAATGTTTTAATAGTTACATTCAACTGTAAGTTTGAAATATTAAAAGTAAAGGCCAAGTAAATAATTAATAATGCATAAGTAAAAGTAATTGTCGAGTGTTTAAGCTGAAATTTCATTTTACGAATACAGTATTTCAAATGTTTTAATAGTTACATTCAACTGTAAGTTTGAAATATTAAAAGTAAAGGCCAAGTAAATAATTAATAATGCATAACTAAAAGTAATTGTCCAGTGTTTAAGCTGAAATTTCATTTTACGAATACAGTATTTCAAATGTTTTAATAGTTACATTCAGCTGTAAGTTTGAAATATTAAAAGTAAAGGCCAAGTAAATAATTAATAATGCAAAACTAAATATGTATAATGATGAGATTTTTTTTTTCTTGAATTATTCAGTGAAACTCGTCTTATAAATGTACGCAAATAATTCACATCAAAATCTTAAAATAACAAAGTTTTCTTTCGTGTTTAGCTATGCTTAATAACCAAAAAAGCTTGATTAATACAAAAATTATTTGGTAAAAATACTGTGATCGTCGCTGAGAAAACCTGAATTTAATCATATCACACAGAATTACATATTAAAAGTTTAAAATTAGTTTGTTTACATCGGAAACGATTCGCGGAATTTCGTGCCACGAAATCTCTCTCTCTCTCAAAAAAAGGGTTAGTTATAAAAAATTCAAAGTACTAAAATACATACGACTTAAAAAGAAAATAAATACGGTAAAATGAAAAAATACCTTAATAAAAGAAATCTATAAAGTTTCAACAACCGAACAACCAAATGGAACACATACGCTTCTAGAGAGAGGAAAAAGCCTTCACCTCATTGGCTGGAACATCGCGTCTGAAGATAGTAAAAGCCTCTAGCTGATTAGCTGAATGCTCGTGCATGCGTATAAATAGCATTTTTGCACGAAAAACTAAAAAGCAGGTTAGCTTTAAGTATATGGATATGAATGTAACCCTTGAGAGTATTAATCATTCTTTAATGTTTTGAAAATTCATTAAATCTATAGAATTATATTATCTTAAACATTGCATATATTGCAGTGAAACCTGGAGCTTAGTGAACGGAATATTACGTTCCACACGCTCAGAGGGTTAATTCAGAATGGTTTTCTACGCCTTATTTCACCTGATTTAATTCTAAATAATTTAAGGCGCGAAGAAAACTACTGGCTTATACGCAAGTATATACAGTATGCATTGAGAGGGTAACACAATTGCGGGGGGGGGAGTAAAAACGCATGGCACACAATAAGTTCAAAGGGCCCCTGGTTCTAACTGGAATGTAAAAATGGGGGAATAACTAAATGAGAAAAACGGCCCCAAAAACAAATAAGATCGAATTAAAAGGAGGCAAGTTATTAACAATTTAGGGAACAAAAACTTCAACGGGGGCCCCCATACCGGGCTCCAAGAGGCCAGGATCTTAACTGGAATGTAGAAATGGGGAATAGCTAAATGGAGAAAGAACCCCAAAAACGAAGAAGATCGGATAAAAAGGAGACATGTTATTAACAATTAAAGGCAAAAATGTACAGGGGACCGGATCACAAAAAATTAAGTCTGAGCCTCAGGTGCATCAGGACCTGCTGTAGACTATATTCACCTAAATTTTCAGACTCCTATGTGCGGTAGATTTTGATAGCCATCACGCATACACAGAACAAAAGTTTCTTTTATTAGTAGATAATAAGTATAAATTTTTTTTAACATACAAGTTAAAAAACAAAAACAAAAAGTGGTCTGTTTAATTGTTTAACTTAAAAGTAAGAAAGAAAATTAATAAAGTCCTATTTTAATAAACAACTTCAAATTTCATTTTACAATCTGACAGTAAAAGTACAATTTTTTAAAAGATGAAACGTAATATTTTAAATTTATTATAAAGAGCTCAAATATCTATATTAGAAAAGCTGACAATTCTTTAAACTTTTGAGAGTTAGGACCTTTTACTCGTGGATAGGGAACTTACTATTATATTTCATATTTTGCATTATAAACAAAAGTCACTTTTATCAAGGATGTTTGAATACAATTTGCCATCATGTCCTATGCATATTATTCATATAACTTATGTAGTAGAGAGTCGGATATCCGGCAGAGAAGTCGGATATCCGGTAATTGTGATTCGGATATTGAAAAATCAGCCGGATATGCCAGATATCGGATATTTACCGGATATCTGTTGCATCCCTAATCCCCAGCCAATGACAAGTCAGCTGACTAGCCGATTGATGCATACAGGACCAATATGCACCTCCCGTCTACCTGAAGCAGTAGGTCAAAGCAGTGTGTTGGTTTCCTTCAACTGCCAGGATCCCCCTTTCCAGGGACACAGGTCACCATGCACGGTAAATGCGTGGGTGGTTTACAATTCTTCATAAGTCGATATAAACAGGATGATATCGCCTATGCAGAATCGGCGTCACCTCAGAAGAGGAAACCACAATGAGAATGAAACAAAGAAGAAAGATTAGACAAAAGAATGGAGAGGAAAAAAGAAAAGAAAAAGATTGTTCAGGTGCCCGGGGTTACGAAGCCCGAGAATACATATCCCCTGGAGGGGGGGGGGGGATTACATTTCAGAATGTCCTTAGATTTTTATACAAATATCAATTGAAACAATAATGCCTAACATATTCATTAAATATCATCCATACTTTTAAACTTTTAACACACGTGAAATTACATTTCCTTAGCACTGTGAACTTTAATTGGTAACTGGTTTTCTCCATTTTCAAATATTTTACATCATTTTTATTTTTAGCTTCTTTAAAAAAGGTGATCATTCTCTGATCTCTCACACCCCCCCCCCCCCACAGCTCATCCGCTACCATATTTCTAATGCAATTTCATATACTTTGTGATATTGCAGTTTATTTATTACTGTTATGTTTTTTCTCATTTCTGCTTATTACTTTCTTTCCCCAAAGAGTTAATTGTATATATATATATATATATATATATATATATATATATATATATATATATATATATATGACTAAATCAACATGAATGATGCGTGCCATGTGGACATGGATATTATGCAGAAGTTATGATATTTTAAGGATTCGAGATTATTATTGTGAGTTAAGTATTATATCTACACTTTACATGTTCTTATTTCCAATTTTATTATTTCAAAACTGTTATCTGGTGGTAATTTCGTGAAGTGATATATAAAGTTTTTGAGATAATCGATGTGAGTAAAATATTTTATATATTCTTAATGGTTTTTTATTTCCAATTTAAATATTTCCAATTTTAATATTTCCAATTGTTGTCTGGTAATAGTTCAGTATACCTGGATGATTCTACTGTTCTTAGCATTATGCCAGTAGAATTATGAAATATTGAACTATTTTTTAGAACACATGTGGGTGCATCCAGGCTGATGAGTACATCTACATGTGTTTTTTCATATCCAATTCATATTTAATATCCAATTCATATTTAATTTTCTTGTGGTCCAATTTTAAATTGTATAAGGTTCATTTTTAATTTATTAATCCATTTGTATTTACTTAATAGCAACTCCAATTTATAATTTTTTTTCCCCTTTCTCTCTTTTTCTTTTTAAATATTATTCAGGTATGTGTAAATTTGGCCTATTACCATTGAAGCACGAGCTATGGTAATATTATGATTGCACATGTTAAATATTAGATATGTGGTATTCTGTCTACACAATATCATTAATTATCTCTTTGGAGATTTAAGTAGAATGATAATAGAACTTGATATGTTTTTGAAATTCATAGATATTATATATATATATATATATATATATATATATATATATATATATATTGTTCTCTTCTTCCAATTTCACTTTTGAGCTCCTTCAATTATTTATAAGGAATTTCTATATTTATACCCTGCATCTTTTAGTGATCTTAACAGGTATCTTATTTACTTTCTAAGTTTCATTACCACCATCCAATCTCTTAATGTGGCATTTCATTTGGCATATACCATTTACATATTTAATCCTTAAAGAGAAACAGATTTCTGGATTAAAGCTTATTAAGACTGAATACATAGTTATACCTTGCATTATCATATGTTAATGACAATAAGTAATAGTAAATTTAATAAATTTGTAAAAATTTTAGTATATCTTTAATGTCAAACACCTTTTGCCAGTAATGATCCACAATTATATTGTTTTCTTTAATGGATTAGAGAAAGAAATTTGCATTTTTGGAGTAGCTTGGAGCAGAATTCAGAGATTTTTACATTTTTGTAGCAAAAAGTAGCAGGAAATTAAAACTGTAAGAGTTTGGAGCAGATTTTCTATCCCTGTAGGTTTTTTTTACTGGTAAAAATTCAACTTGGTCATCTAGTAAAACCATTTACATATTTAATCCTTAAAGAGAAACAGATTTCTGGATAAAAGCTTATTAAGACTGAATACATAGTTATACCTTGCATTATCACATGTTAATGACAATAAGTAATAGTAAATTTAATAAATTTGTAAAAATTTTAGTATATCTTTAATGTCAAACACCTTTTGCCAGTAATGATCCACAATTATATTGTTTTCTTTAATGGATTAGAGAAAGACATTTGCATTTTTGGAGTAGCTTGGAGCAGAATTCAGAGATTTTTACATTTTTGTAGCAAAAAGTAGCAGGAAATTAAAATTGTAAGAGTTTGGAGCAGATTTTCTATCCCTGTAGGTTTTTTTTACTGGTAAAAATTCAACTTGGTCATCTAGTAAAACGACGAAAATGCATTTCAAACTCACAGATTGTAATGCATAAAAATTCTTTTGTGTGTTCCTGTAAATCAATAAAATATGTTAAGCAAACCATTTTCTATAAAGAACATATTATAGTGCTAGTGCATCTTAATAATGCTACTTCGTAAAATCTTCATAGAATTCGACTAAAAATTTTTGCATCCCACCTGAGGTCATCTCACAGCACACCAATTGAGAACCATAATTCTAAATAATTATTTTCAGTATATATAATATTAGCCCCCCTATTCTAACTTGAAAAATAAAATAAAAATAAAATAACATCACTTAATAAAATTACACAACTTACGACATAAGTTATTTTCAAGAATGCCCTTCAGATTTTCCATAAAGGATGGATTGTCTTCAAATGAATTGAGCCAAATCTGCTTACAATTATCTTTCACTATTCCACATGTAAGAAGGCTGTAATATATATATATTTATTATAACCAACAATTTTATATACTACAATACAATTCAGTAAAAACTTTAATGGACACATAAAAATAATTAGAAATATATGAATCTAACTTGAATTTTTTTTTAAAGTCTTAAGTCAAGAAATAAAACTATTATGAAAAATACAAAACAACAAAGATTATAATAATAATAAAGTAGGGTGCAAAATAAGAAAATCTGATTTATTGGTTAAAATCAGACTTTTAAAATTATTATTTAAATCAGGTTTTTATAATTAATTAATTATTATTACAAGTAACAAATCAAATAAAATGTCAAAACAGCTCTTCTTGCACTTGTACTTTGTAAAATTATTGTGATTGCATAAACCTAAGCTTATACAAATATTTCTATTCTTAAAAAAAATATATATATATATATATATATTTGTTAATTCATTCATACACACAGAGTAAATATAAACATATGAACAACAAGTCAGATTTGCTATAACTTCCCCTAAAGTAATTCTTTCTATGCTCAACATTGTGAATTGTGATACAATTTTTTTTTTTTTTTTTTCTTGCAGTACATATTTTTACAGAAAATTAATGCTGAGCAGATATTATTATGAGCAAAAAATGATACCAATATCAATCGATTGAGAAGAAAGCCTACTATCAAACATTTAAATTTTTTTATTATGGGGTTTTCTTCAGATTAAAACTACAACTTTAAATTTTCATGTAGTAACTACACCCAAAGTTTGAGATCAGAAAAAGTAATCTTCAGTAATCCCATTTTCATAACATTTCTATGATTAGTTAAAGAATTAATAATTATTTCAATATGGACTTATTCAAGGGTTATATTTAAACAGAAATCGAGTAATAAAAGTTTGTAATTCTACTGAATAATCATAAATGTTTAATAGAAACTGAATTCACAGCTGTTAAATGAAAAAGTAATCAATATGATACTTCATTTCGTGCTATGTTACAGAATGTAAAACCTTTTTTAGTCAAATTACAGAATCTGAATGACTGAAAATAATAGACAAATTTTACATTTATAAAAATAATATTTTCATTTAACACAACACTTAAACAAGTCTGGTCTTCTCTTTAAAGGGGCCTGGGTATAGAAAAGTTTTTGAGGCACTAAATTATTTTCAAAGGGTAAGAAAACATCTTTTAGTTTTACTGGAAGCATCTACAATCATGCGATTCAGATATTAGCCAAGGTACAGCATTTTTGGAGGTTATTTCTTTTTAGGTGCGTTCGTAATTATATAAATACATAGCACCTATAGTCGTCGTTTGGTCCGTCCGTCTGTCTGTCTGTCTGCTTATAACAACGCAAAAACTACCCAACCAAATGGTTTGCAATTTAAAATATATTATCTTTGCAGAATTTTGTCGAGACATTTCAAATTTTATTAAAATCGAATCAAAACTTTAGGAGATATTAATAAAAATATTTATTAAGAAATTTGAATTTTTTTTTTTTAAATCGGTGCTTTTTTGTTATAGGAGCTTCCGTGTTTTAATCGTCAAACGACCGAGATACTTATTTTATGACAGAAATTAATCTGCAGACGATATAATTCATTTCACAGAATTAAAAATCATCAAGATCTGAATATTTATATAACTAGCTGATACATATATATCTGAATATTTATATAACTAGTTAAGATATTTGTATGAACAGTGTCATAAAATATATACTTAACTAGCTGTTTAACCCGTTCTACGCACGGGATATCATGAATTTAATTCTAAAACGTGCGTACGAACGCACCTCGTTTGTAACGTTTGACGTACAATTTCCAACTTGTTTGTTTTTAAAGTTGAAAAATGAGTCTGTTCCATGGGGTGAAATTTCTATAAGCATGGAGTTTGAATGCATAACACTCGACACAGCACTCTATCCCTACATTTATATATTACATTACATGAAAGTACTTCATGCTCTATCAGTGTTGAATTCAGGGGGTGGTACGGGAGGGAAATTCCTCCCCCCCCCAGAAGATTTGAAATCTTATGCTTTTAATGGTTAAAAAATGTAATTTACTCCTCCAGAACTCTACAATGTTCTTCCCCCCAGAGCCACAGAAATCCCTCCTGGAGAAAAGTGTCTGAATTCAACACTGTGCTCTATAACAGGACTGAATATTCAGCATTTCAGTAAGCAAGGGAACACCTCAAAATGTGACAAACATTGAAGTTCGTCATTATTCACATAATTTGAAATAGGCAACAATATTATCTCACTATATAGTGATAGAAGTAATAAACACATGTCTGGACAATACACATAACATAGACCTCACAGTGGTAGCCAAACAGCCCCTACCATGCAAAGGCCCCATGCAAAAATAAATTTCAGAACCTTCTCCAGACCCACACAAACAATGGTAAATTTAAGTATTCCATTTTTATGAGAGGACTTGTCACATATTTTTGCAGAAAAATTAGTCAAAAACACTTTGCTACACATAATAAAAACCTTCTTGCTAAAAAAATACTGTTAAAATGAATTTTTATAGTTATCTGGTAATAAGAAATTTAACATTGGCTTTCCTACTTTAATACCCATCCCTTACCTCAAAAAAAAAATAAAATAAAAATAAAAATAAATAAAAAATAAATAAATAAATAAATAAATACAAGAAAGGAACATAGTTAGAGCATGCAGCTCATGAAATGAATTCGAAACATTTTTCAAAAATTCTTGTTCCTTTTGTCCAAAATTTTGAAAAGAAAAAAGGTATAAACATAGTAAGTGGATAAGGAAATTACAAAAAAGCTAGTAAAAGAAATCATCATTACGATGGGAGCCAAGAAAATCTTCAAGGGGTTTCATGTGTTTTCTCATAACTTTATTATTTTTCAATACATATATTTCTAAAATCATTTCTAGATTGCTAAATTCCTCAAATATGGCACTCTCTCTGTGCTCTAGACAAGGGCTTCAAGATAATTTTAACTTACAATCATACAAATAAGTTAATTTTTTTTTTTTGTAACACTGTTATGAATTTTATAATAGCAGCCTCTTTAATCCTATAATTTAGTTGCTTGCATTGCAAGTCCAGAGAAGATATTTTACAAAAATATCTACATTCAGAACAAAAAAATTCTAGTTATATTTGTAAAATACATCATTATATATATTACTTCTGTTCTAAAGATCTCTCTAATAATGCAAAAACTGAGTCAATATATATATGAATGAAAAATGTTATTTTCTCATTTTGGTTTGATGGATTTATGTGTAATTTTGTTTTATCAATTTCCTTTTTTTTTTTTTTTTAAAGAAAAAAGAAGAAGAAGTAATTTATGGTTTATGAAGAAATTACAGACAAACTAGACAAATTAAAAACTCTAGCAGCACAAATTCAAATGAGTTCAATGATGAATTTAATCATTCATTTTTCATGACTAATTAGATGCAAAAAATATGAATAAGTTTAATATAAATGCTCTTAATGTTGTGGATGGAGAAGTATTCAAAGCCTTGGTGCAACTTTTGACCAAGCTGTAGAAAGTGTAATTTTTGTTTGTTGATCGATGAAAATTAATTTTTTTTTTCTTCGCTGATCAATGAAAATATTGATCTAGTTTTTTTTATATTATAACCGATTGATAAAAATAGCAATTTTTTCGTAACTGCAATGAACACCATACTTTTCAGTAAGAAAGTTATGGTATACCTCAGTAAATATCATTATGTTTGAAATAGTGTAACATAATTAAAATGCAGCCAAAACAATTTTTCTTCATAGGCCATAATGTAACAGAATTTAGTGTTCTTGTAAACAAACTATAAATGCTGCACACTTCATTTTAAATATTGAACATACCATACACCTCAATAACATATATCAATTACATGACATTCCAAGTATATTTACATGAGTTAGAGAATGGACAGACTGACATGCAGCTAGACAAACCCAATTATTGAATTCTTAAAAACTTTTCAATTATGCTGGAAAGTGTTAAAAAGAAGAAATCTGCATTTCTGCAAAATAGTAACAAGTCTATATTTCTGACATAAGTGTTATAATAATTGATGCATTTAATTAATTTTTGTTTTATATGATGCTCATTAAAAACCTAAACATGAAATTTATGTATGTCTTGGATTAAACTGTTTTTGCATAATTAGATAATAATTAATAACAGAATTAAAAGAAAATCATAAGCAGAAACATGCACGTTTTGATGCCAACTGGAATCAGCAAGGTTGAAAGCACCAAAAATGGCTTTTCTTTCAATTCTGACCTTTGGGTTTTACATTATGTACAAATATGTAAAAATGGCAATGTTAAATATATGTTTGCTAGATTAAAATTATTGCCAGGAAAATTAACTTTCTACAATTTCAGGAATGTTAAATCTTTTTTTGATTAAAAAAATAAATAATAGTTAAATCCCATGCCTACTGATACTTTACATTTAATGACAGATAATGATTGAACAAATTTTATTAATCCTCATGAGAATTATTTCTCATGGGCTCTTACTAGTTCTATTTATATAAATGTGCTTTTCCCCCTTTTATTTTAAAGTAATAATATTCAAAGTCAAGTCACATTGTGACTGCCCTGACATTTGATGTCATAGAACTTTAAACTTCCTTTTGTATTATCTAAAAATTTCTCTTCATATCAATATTTGAAAATGTTATTGCTTGAAATCGTAAAAATTATTTTAAGCCAACTTGTATTAAAAAAACAACAACAACACAGTAATCTTTTTAAATTATAGAAGAAAATAGTTACCGGAAGAGTTGAACAAGAGTGCAAGAATCTGAACAACCAGATAACATGATGATGGCATATCTATTAAGAAATAAAATACATTTAACTGAGCTAAGAATAAAAAAAAATGAAACAATTTTATATTATTACTAGATGTACCTGTTGAAATTTGATGAAGAGAATATTTCAGAAAATATGTTACAGTTAATCCTTAAGAGTTACATTTAGAGACACACCTCTTCATATCGATTTATTTATCAAAAATACCAACATGTTTCATTATATGAGAGGAATAAGATATTGAAAGCATTTTCAAAAACATTTATTTAAAAAACAAGTAAGATTTCTCTTCTAAAAATATAAATCGCATAAAAAATAGAAAAGCTAAGTTGTTTGAGAATTTTGGACTAAGAAAATATAATTCATTTCACAACATATTACAAAATATATTTTGTTTTATTTTCTTCTTAGAAAATGACAATACACTTATTTGAGAAACTGGAAGCATTCATGGAAACTTATTCATGTACTAAAAAACAGAAATAATAATTTTAAAAAATTTCATTAACTATTTATTTCATTGTATACCACACCTGTACAAATTTAAATAATGTAAAAATATTAAAAAATCATGCACTAATAGTTTTGTTTAAAAATGTTAAATGTGACTAAAAAAAATGCATATAATACATGATATCTCTATCTCTATAAAAGAGTAAGTGTCTGTCTGCTTGCCTGCCCGCGGATTTCTCCGTAATTATAACACCTAGGACTCAGAAATTTTTGTCATGTGTAGATGTTGTCACCGGATAGTATACCTCACGGCCGGATTTTTAAATTTTAATTTAGATTTTTTTTTTAAAAATTAAAACGTGTATATGGAATTTGGGTTCGAGGCTATTTCAAGCTCCTCCCATGAAATAGCCTCGGCAACGAAGCAGCCAGCCAATGAGAGCAGTGTAACGACCGAAGAAATGTATGGCCTAGCCTGACTCGTATAATATATTTGTGGAAAAATATAATTATTATATGAATATAATTAACAAATATGCATACATTTAGATGAAAAAGAAATCACTGCTTTGTAATTGACAATAAAAACTTTGGGGTTTTTTAGTGGGTCACCTATAAAGGGGATCTGTGAGATCTAGTTCCTGCTTTTTTATAAATAAATAATACTAAAGAAAAAATTATTGCACAAAAAGGATAAACCTACAAATCATATTTTAATATGGAAATAAAAAAATAAAATCTGAAAAATAAAAAAATCCCTGACGGCTCAGCCTACAGGCACAGGTAGATTTCGAAGACACAGACCGTGGGGCGCCTGTTTGTTGGGAATTGAGGAAGAAATGACCTTTTTTGCCATGATGCAGCAGTTGGAACTCCCTACTTCGAAACCTAACTTGTTTGTAGGCGGAGCCAGCAGGGATTTGTTTTTATTTATTTATTTTTTTTTTTTTTGCTATAAGGGTTGGTCCTATAAAAACTTGTCAGTATAAAAGTTTTAGATAATATTAAGAAGATTTATAATAAATTTAAGCGGATTTGATATCTTGTGAATTGACGAAGTTATGAATTTTTTTCTTCTAAACTCCCCTTTTTTGCCCCCCTTGGGGGCATTTTTAATGATATCAAAAGTCTGTCATACATAAATTTTCGACCCTTTTCCTAGAAGTAATAATAACTTTAAACAGATTCGATACATATCATAATTAAGAAATTATGGGGTTTTTTCTGTTTTCACAAAAAGCCCCATTTCCCCTCCCCCCCCCCCCCCCCCCGGGTTGGATTTTGCCCATTAACGAACTTGACTGAGATTTTATGCCCCTTGATTTTATGTATTAGTTTAGAAGAGATTTGTGCAGAATTATTGCAGTTATCGTGTCCATACAAAAGTGACATAGATAGATATATAAAGTTTACAACTGGGGGTGGTTTTGGGTTCTGGGAGTCATGATCGGCATAGATCTGTAAAACTTTTTCAAAAAATCCAACGTAGGGGAGAATGTAATAGGTAGTATTTCTTACGAAATCTACCTAAAATTACTTACAAATTAGGTCACAAGGTATCTGAAAGATGAATTATCATGCTTTAAAAACTACATGTATGCTACCAAGATCATCACTCTACTTGGATGAGAGATAACACAAATCAGGATGATATGGTGATGGAGAAATATGGGGACCTATTCACCTAAGCGGTTGAGAAATATAGAAAAAAAATCATATTGTGTGTATCTCAGATGCAGCATGACCTTCGGAGTGTTAAATTATTCACAGTCATAATGTTCCTAAGATGCTGAGCATAAAGTTTATAACTTTAAAATTAATTTCATTGCAATTTTCAATTTTTGGAGCCAGAATTGAAATGTTAGTAAACTTCATAACATTATGTGAAGATAACAACTCTTTTCGAAAAAACTGATGTGACAGTGTCTTTTTTCTACTTCTATATAATGGGTGATAAATACTTTATTTGAGACTTCTGGCAATTCTTCATTTATGATCAAAATATCACTATTACTTATTTTAAGCAGAAATTCAGAAAATTTTGATTCATCTGGTCTTGATCAGACATTTTTTATCAACTTCACATGTTTTTAACATGACATCATTTTCATAGGTGGAGAAATTTGTAAAAAATATGAAATTAAATTGTTTTATATTTCCCGAACCGATGCAAAAAATGTTCCAATAATTTAAACAATTAATTTCTAAATTCTAATAAATGTAACGACAAATTTTCAAAGCTATTGGATATATTTAAAACTGCCATATCGAAAATTTAGCATTAATAATTTTACGTTTAAATCTATTATTCAAATATGCAATTTTCATTTTAATGAAAAATGAAATTTGAACATCGTCTGCATTTCCATAGGAAAGCTGTATGACCTAAAAAGAAATGTTCTATATTTTTCGAACGAATGAACCAAATGTAACTAAAAACTATACAGATAATTCCGGGTACTTCACCAACATACCCACCAAAAATCAACCCAAGGGTGATTTTTACGGCAGTTATCACGGAACAGACAGACAGACAGAAACTAAAAACTTTTCGTGTCTCCACAGTGAGCATTAACTGACGTTTCAACAATAAGTTCATTCCAGAGTTCAGTTATAGTCATATTAGTTCATAATAATTAAATAAGTTCAGGTGAGAAAATTAAGAGTAATTTAGCCCTAATTGTGGAGATATGGAAAAATAATGTAAATCATATCAATTAGACACAATCATAGTAAAACATTCCAATTTTCTGAATAAAAATTCACATTTTCAAGTAAACATGATGTTATTTTCACTGGCAAAAGCCTTTCACCTTTGTGAAATCAGGTTTCTATATCATTACTAGTAGAATGAAAAATTATTCAAAATCCTAAAGACACACCAGTAGACACCATTTAGATACATAGTAAATTATGACAGATTTCTGAGTGAAAATGCAAGTTTCCAGATGAATGACTTTTTTAATGATATCACTTTCACAGGTGAAAATATTACTGCCTTTGAAAATTTAATCTATAGATCTACTATGGATGTATTACTTCCGAGCTGACAGAATGAAAAAATTCTGAAATTTATGTCATTTTCATACAATTATAGGAAAATATTACAGTTTTGTAAATTAATATAGATGAATGGATTTACAAATAAACAATAAAGAAAAAGCCATGCGTCAAGCATAGATAATGAAGCATTTCCCAACACTTCTAGAATACTATAACAGAACTTCATCATTTAAAAAAGTGAAAGCAGATATCTAACTAAACAACTTATAAAATGCATAACATATTTGAAAACCAGATTTCAGCAATTACCATCCATAGCCGGACAGGTACTCCAAGTCTTTTGTGCATCCCTGTAAATAATCAATAGATCTGTATTACACTGACTACATAGTGTACTAAAATTTAACTTAGAAATCCATAATACAGTCAAAAATTCCTCTTCAGCCATTTCCACCGACAGATGGATATGCACTCGAATAATTTTGTACAGCCCTGTATATCATCTACTACAGATTTTCAAACACGTCTTATATTAAAACTAAAATATAATATAGGAAAAGAAATACTATTGTACTTTGTTAAAATTACTGCAGTTGCATAAATTTAAACCTACACACATGTATGTGTATGCTATTATATAAAATGAAAATTAATTACATCTGTTAATTCATATATACATACAGAATAAATATAAGCATAAGAATGACCAATTATATCTGAAATTTGCATTAATTTCTAACAAAATATTAAATATCAGCATTATTACCCTATCCATTCAGTGAACATTATTGGCAACAAATTTTTAAAAGCATTTTGTTTTCTTTTCCACCTTTAATTAATTTATTTATTTGCTTTGTACAAGTTCAAAATTAGAAGTCATTCTTTCAACTTCTATTGAAATAGCTCTTAGTCTGAACATACTGATAATAGTCTTTTTTCTACATATTTTTTCATAATAATTGCTGATGAGCAGGGGTTATCATTCTTTCATTCTGCTTTAGTTCCACTGTATGTTTGTATATTTATTTGAAAAGTAAAATGAGAAAATAGGAGAATCATTCTTTTATTTAGGGAAATTTATTATGTTTGCTGTACTTATTTTATGTAAAAGAGTGGATAATTTAGTTACTCAAAGGAAGTTATTATAACAATGTGAATTATAATAGATTTAATTAAATATCAATTTTAAATAAAATGCTTTTTATGCATGATAAAAACTTACTATTTACAAGTTAATTATCTTTATTGTTAACAAGCATAAGGCATTTTTAAAAGATTTTTTTCATTATATAATAGCCAAAATATCTCTAGAAAAATTGCAAATTATGTCCCTTTTAGTTTTAATAAGTTTACATGTCATTAAATATATATATATATATATATATATATATATATATATATAAAATATGATTTGAAATAACGTTTTCTGTTAAAAAAATAATTTGATTAAAATAATGAGTTGAACTGCTGATTTTAATCATTGACACCCTACATTTAGTAAAGATAAAATCAATCTTATCAAAATATTTAAGCAAAAAACTTCAATAAAATAATATACTTTAAATGAATAAAAATAATAATAATAACTAGATGGATTAAATGGATAATCCAAATTAATCTTTTGCATCCACAGTATATATATATATATATATATTTAGAAAGAAAAAAAAATTATGCTCACACTAAATCTTTATTATTCGTTATGTATTCACATGTTGAATTGTAAGTTGACATGTTACCAAGAATTCCTATTACAATTTCCTGAAAAGAAACAGCAAAAAAGAATTTATAAAAACGCATCTCAATTTGTCATTTTACACATCAATTCATATAATTAAATGTACAGACAATAACTTACAAGTAATCTTGGACTTTTAGTATTGTCAATTATTTCTAAAAAAACACTAGCCACATCACATTCACAAAGGAATTCAGCTACTTCCTAAAATATAAAATTATTACAAATAATTATTTTACATAAATACTTGAATAATCAACACAGCTTACTTCTATGAATACATATGATATGCTACATTTGTAGAAGATATGATAACTTATCAATAAAATAATTTAGTACAGATGAGGAGTTACTGGGGATATGGCCTGTCTTTAAGGTCTTATACATTTTTACAGTATTAAAATGTGGCTTTCTGTTTTTTAAGACATAAACAGTTCAGAATTTTTGTTGCTTGTCTCATCTCTAAATAAAACTGATGAAGATCCGGATGTATTTATACCAAACCTTATGGAATATAATTTCTACAAAAGATTTTAGACATAAGTAAATCTAAAAATAATATTTTTTAATTTCTGTAACTCTCTTTTTCTGTTTTGTTTGTAGAAAAACTATTAAAATTTGAGAGCCTTTCTTTAAATAATATGCACTGGATAAAATTAGTGGCAGTTTGGGACAGAGGTTTCCCCCCCCCCCCCCCCCCCCCAAAAAAAAAAAAAAAAAAAAAAAACTATATTATCCCAGAGCACATAAGATGCACTTTTGATACAAGATAATTAATCAAAATTTACAGGTGTTAGTTATATGCCGGTTATAAAAATGAAAGATAAAAATTAAGGGAAAAAAGGTCAAAAGAACTGAGATTTCTAATTTAATAAATATATTTATTTACAAAAAAAAACAAAAAAAGTTATATTTTATAATTTTTTTTATTTTTTATTTTTTGTTATGTATCTTATGAAGGTTTCTTAGCAAAGAAGGTAGTGTGTGTAATACAGTGAATATACCTAAAAATAGATAAATGAAGTCCGAAAGTTTAGGTGCACATTACTCAACAGAGCACATTATACACATTATATGATATATAGCTTGACAACTGCTATTGATTTAGAACATTATTTATGTACAGATAACTATTTCCAGAAAAAATTATCAAGTAACTAAAAAAAATAAGTAATTTCACACCTGAAAATAAATTAAACAATTACGAAAGACTGTGGGTTTTGAAGTATAGCTAAAATAAGTATAAAAGTAAAAATAGTTTTTTTTTTTTTAAACACTCTTTTAAAGCATTCAATGTTTATCTTAAAAATTATGCTTAATTTTATGACTGCAATTCATGTTGTTAAAAAAAAAATTCTGTTACAATATGCTAATTTGGTGTGGGGCACAATTACAGAAAATTTATTGCTTTGATTTATGCTTTCTAGAAAGCGTAAACTAGTGAATTTATTAAAAGAATTATAATTTTTGCTCAGTTTCATTTTTAAGATATGGCAACAGGAAAGAAAAAAAAGTATTATTTAGGCCATCTATTCAGGATTTCTAAATTGTTTTCTCAATGTATAATCGTAATTTAATTAACATTAAACTATTAATTGATATACATATATGTATATTGAGATATACATAATCATCAGAGAAGCTTTAACATTCCCACTGCCATGAACTGATATATCCGTTCACTAAGCTATTGGTTTCACAGCAGTAGAAACATTATTTAAATATGTCTACACATACAATGCCGATTTAAAACATTGAGTAATGATTAACAATCTCAAGGATTATATTCATGTGTATAATTAACTTTTTTATATCATGTTGAAAAATAACTTTCTTTTTTTTTTTAGCATTTTGAAAAAATTACAGAGAAAACAACATTGCAATTTTGCCCTTTTGCTCGGCTGTCAGAGGGTTAAACATAGTCCAGTAAAAACATATCACTGTAGTAGCTGATGATACTGATATTTTAATCCTACTACTATATCATTCTTCTAAGAGCATTTTCATGTAGTCTGCCACATAATCTGATAATGTTCGTGACATTCAAGCCATGCAAGAATCTATTGGGGAGGAGGCTTGAAAAACTTTGCTTTTTGTTTATGCTTTACCAGAGTGTGACACCACCAGTACATAATTTGGGAAAAGTAAATCTTCTGAATTCAAAAATATCATACAATCTAAAATCTTATGCAAATGGGGTTCACTTTATCGATCATCCGAAGATGTTACTCTTGAACTATGTGTTCACATGCAACCTGCCTTATAAATGTATTTAAATTGTACAGTTTGGCAACTGTCTTTAAAATTCTGTTTTTAGTAGTTTATATTTTGACATGTAATATGTAGGTTGTTCATGTTACGTGATCATATTTCTATTAAATACATTTCTTCTAATTTACTGCGCTTCTTACTCTGCCTTGATACATATTTATATAGTGTATTTTTACAATTTATATTTAACAGGTTATGTTGCCCAGAAGCTAATTTTATTTTAAATTAGGAAAATTTATTTAAAAGTTCAAACTGCTATTTTTGTGTAGAAGTACGATTCGTCATATGAAATATGACTCAACAGTAAGTGAACTTTACAATGTTAAATAGCAGAAATTACGATGTATGGAAATTTAAAATGGAAATGTTTTTAATCGATAAAGGGTTATGGGATGTAATTACATCAGAACAACCTACTGAAGCAGGAACTGATCGAGATGCTAGGAATAAAGCAAACAAATCTGCAAAAGTGAAAATTGCCTTAAATGTAGTGGATAATCAGCTTATACATATCAAACATGAGGAAACAGCAAAAGCAAAAGGTATGTGGAATTTTTTACGTAAAATTTATGAACAAAGGCACTTAAATACAAAACTTTTCTTCCAAAGAAAGTTATGCAGTATGAAATATGGTGAAATATTAAACATGAAAGATTATATTCAGAATGTATTAGAAGTTGCTGATCAACTAAGAGATCTAGGTAAAGTAATTCCAGATGAGGATATTGCTGCAATTTTACTATGTGGTGTTCCTGAAAGTTATGATTCTTTAATTACAAGTTTAGAAGATCTCCCTTCTGAGGAATTATCATTAGAATACGTAAAAAGTAAACTTATTGCAACGTATGAGCGTCGCTTAGAAACATCTAAATTAAATGATGAAACAGCAATGAAAATATTTAAAGAGCCAAAGATACCAAAGAAAAAGTGGGAAGTTAGGGTTAACTCTGAGAACAAAACAAAAAAAACTTTGCCATTACTGTAAAAAGCCACGGCATATTAAGAAATTTTGTTATTTATGGAAAGCTGAGCAGCATAAAACAAGAGAACACAAAGTTAAAATAATTGCAGATAATGTGGAGGTTAAAACAGAAAATGAAACTTTTCAGTGTCTTAAATCTTCCAATAATTTTTCTAATGTTGATTGGTATATTGCAGGGTTGTAGTGGGTAGCTGCCCGGGTACATGCCTGGGCTGGTTAAAAAAATTAAAAAAAACCTGGGTTTTTCACAACCCTGGTATATTGACTCTGCTGCAACAGCTCACATGACAAATTATAAAATATTTATTGTACTGAAATAAAACCAAAACGAGGCCAAGTACAAGTTGCTAGTGGTCAGTTATTCGATATTAAAGATATTGATGATGGTTTAATTAAATACAGAGGAATAGACAATAAAGTAAATAAACATAAAACTTTGTGGTGTTTTATATGTTCTCGGCAGGGCTTTGCAAATTTCATAAAATCTGGTGGCTAACAAAAAATTCAAGTTGCATTGATTTTCAAAAAGTACAAAAGTTTTTTATGAATTACTTGAGAAAAAATAATAATAAGCATAGTTTAGAATTAATAGTTACATAGTTTAAAATACTACATAACTTCATTTTATATATTTACTTCAAATGCATTACTTATAATCCTTTATATGTTATTATTCGTTAAAATGAATATGATAGATTAATCAGTTTTAATTCTGAGCAGAAAAATCTGATTTTAAATGTACAAAAACACTTGAACATTTTTTAGCATTGTATTCAATTTTAGATGCCATAGAGGCTGAATTGACACTATTTTCTACTGTTTTATTGACACCCCTCCCCCCCCACATTCTAATCACGTGATATGCTAGCTTGCTAAAGAGAAAAAGATTGATGTTTTCTGTGCATGAGATGGAAAATGCCTTTTAAACTTTGTTTCTTCCATTAAATGAAGGAAAAAAGAGGAAGATCACTGCTTTGCACGAATAGGGGTGGGAAAGAGAAAAAAATACTGTTTGGGCTCATTTCTTAGATCAATTTTTGTAAAAAAAAAAAAAAAAAAAAAGCCAGATTAAAAAAAAGCCAGATTTGGTCGCCAGATCAAAACACTTAGTCGCCAGTGGTGACCGTATTTGTCAAGCCCTGGTTCCAGTCCTTGATAGCAGTTTATTGTCAATAAAGCGACTTTATGCAAACGGTTGTTTTAAACACTTTGGAAACAGAAAATGTATAATAATGAAAAATGATAAAGTTACAATTGAAGGAAAATTAGAAAATTCTCTATACAAGTTAAAATGCAACGAAATAGCTAATAAAGTTTTTGAAGAATCGCATATAAATTTATAAATTGTATTTATATGTGGCATAGAATATTTGGACATTGTGATCTTAGAGCAATTAAGTAATTACAAGATAGTCATCTAGTCCACAGTTCAAAAATGAAAGATTGTAAACAGAAAATGAAATGTTTATGCTGTACAAAGGTTAAGATAATTCAGAATGCTTATCCAAAAAGAAGTGAACATTGAGCATCAAAAGTTGGAGATTTATTTCACACTGATATTTGTGGACCTTTTCAAGATGTAACTCCCACAGGCAAGCACAATTTCTTAACACTTATAGATGACAAGTCACAATTTCTAACTGTTTATTTACTGAAGCAGAAAAGTGAAGCAGCTACACTGTTAAAAATTTGCAGCAAACTGTCCATTCATTCGAATGTTTTTTGAAAAAATGGTTACATAATCATAATTTAACTATTCTGACCATAATATGGGCAATATGGTCAAAATAGACTTAAATTACAGTTATGTAACAATTTTCTATAAAAACAGTCGAATGACTGGACAGTTTGCTGCAAATTTTTAACAGTGTACAAAAATTGAAGAATTTTTGAGATATATGAAAACTAAATTTGAACATACTCCAAATATATTGAAAAGTGACAGAGGATTGAAAGATTGACTGTGTGCTTGAAAGACTTATAAATTACATGATTAAGGAAGGTATTAAACATCAGTTATCAATGCCATATTCTCCTCAACAGAACAGAGTTTCAGAAAGAAAGAATCATTATTTGATTGAAATGACAAAATGTATGTTGGAAGATTCAAAATTAGATAAAAAGTTTTGGGGAGCTGCAATAATGCATGCTACATACAAAATCGTTTGTCCACAAATGCTTGCAAAAAAACACCTTTTGAAATATGGCATAAATTGTAAATATGAAAAATTGTACAAGACAAATAAACTTATGTTGAAAATAAACATTTATTTATACCATCTGTTTAAATATTTGTTAGGTAAAATATAACAATAAAATCTAACTGCAATATTTCTATCATAAATCATGTTTGCATAATTCTATCGAACAAATTTATTACCTGACTTGCTGACATATCCCATAATGTACATGCTTCTTCTTCAATTTGAGGATCTAATTCCATCATAGTCTGATTAATAGTACTTATATCTTCAGTCGGTAAATTTTTGGGGCTTTCAGCATTAGGATAATTCTGTGAAGAAGAATATTCCTGCACAACCTAATAATCAAAATAAGTAAAATAATCTATACTTTGTTTTGAATTCAGAGTTTGGATACACATTTTAGAAACAGCTTTGTGAATGAATAACATTATTCTAATTATTATTATAAAGTTATAATAATATATTTTCTCTGTAAAATTATTTTAAATTTTAAAATCAAAAAACTTTTAAAAGATAAATAATTTTGAGTATTTTTGTTAATCTGTATCTTTGAAACTGAATCTGATGCAAGTTTCGCAAAAAAAAGGAGAGAAAAAAAATTGCAAAATTGAATAATAAAAAAAAAAAGATTAAAATTTGTATTTTTAAAAATGAATTGCACAGTTTGAAAGTATAAAGTATGAGATTTCAGTATATATTTTTAGTTTTTATGTATTTCAAACAGTTTGGCCAATGTGGGCTTCAAAAAATGCCGGGGAAAAAAAAAAAAAAAAAAAGGTTTTTGAAATTTGATTCTTTTTTGCGAGCGATCTTTTGTAACGGGTGCTGAAAGCCATTTTAAAAGAGAATGTCTTTTTGATGAGTGATCGTTGTGGTTTTTAAATAATATCTCAACTAATTATCAAAAAATTAAAAATCTGAGCCTCAGGTGCATTAGGACCTGAATTGGACCATCTTCATCCAAATTTTCAGACCTCTATACAGAGCAAATTTTACTAGCCATCGTCAACAGATACATACACAAACTCTCTTTTTTTATTAACATAGATTTATGTAATGGTTTTAAGAAATTAATTTAAGAAAAGTTTTTTGAAACAGTGGGGTTTGTAGAGCACTGATAGTAATGTAATTTTAGTATATCGTTACAGTCACTTGCAGCATGTTTGTTCTTGAAGAGGGTGTATATAGCATTTATAGCTATTTTCAGGGCTGCACAAAATAATTGAATTACACTACCATTTACGGGCAATAATGACATAAAATGAATTTTAATGACATTATGTTATTTGAAACTGAAATTTGTTTATATATTGGCGATAATGACTTAAAAGGAATTTTAATGTCATTATGTTATTTGAAACTCTATGAAATTTGCATATATATTACTAAGGCTTATTGCAACATGTTCTGTATTGAAAATATGGGGTGTAACATTTATAGTTCTTTTACAGGGCAACACAAAAGAATTCAGATGCATTACATTTTATCACCAATTACTGTTAGAAGAGCTATTATTTTATGACATTTATTTAATTTATGATGCTTCATGTATAACCATGTCTCCCCTTAAGTGTTTAAACACATTTTAAACTCACTTCCCAACAATGAATTGTGCTGAAATCTTCAGATTAAGCTTATGCCATTGTTAAATTTATGTACTGATTAAAAAAAAAAAAACATATATACTGGTACTGCTCCTGGTGGGAAATTACCTAAATAAAATTTTAAAATGGATGTTTTATATTTTTTCTCATATGGAATCATACTCCAAGTTAAAATTAGATAGGGCAGATTCAATTTAACTTTCTTTTATGCTGATACTGTCCCCTAGCAAGAAAAATATTAACCAAATTTAAAAAAAAATGACTTTTTAAATATCACTGCATGGCAGCCTTACTCAAGATAAAGATAGTTAGTACTGAATTAACACAATTTTCTTTTGTGTTTATAGTGACCACTGGTGGAAAATAGACTAACTATATTTAAAAAATAACATTGTGTTTTATATTTTACCACATGAAAAAATTTATGGCAATTGCTTTGAATTTAAACTCATTTCTAATGCAAACAAAATTTTCAATTATGAATATGGAAATAACTACAAATTAGCAATTCATTACTGATATAAAGTAATCAACTAAGTTGTTACATAAAACAGCCAAACACAAGATATGTGCAATTAATCTGTCTGCGAGCCTGTGCATCCATATACAATTTAAATTTCATGAAGAGCTCTTAAATCCAAGAAATTTAAATTTGTTATTGGGGTAGATTACAGTGTGTTTCTACCAATGGATGAATTAGAAACAAGTTTGCAGCATGCAAGCCTGCTGAAAGTTTGGGGCTTTGCCTACGAAGGGTGCAGTGGGCAAAGTCCCTAGTGCATGATTTCACGTGTTTTCTTTAAAATATAAAAATGATTTCATGTTTTAAAGAAAATGTGCATCATTCATAAAGCTGAAACATTTTTCTAAAATTATGATTGAATTTTCATATTCATGTTACTGGGAGTTTTAAAAAATGTAATATTTCACAATTTTTCAATAAACAAAAAAAAAAATATTTAAATTTCACCAGATAAAATTAAATTTGATCAGACTTATAAAACTCACTGTCCTTTTTTCTTAGTTTTCTTAATATATATAATTTACTAAATTAAGTCATATCCTGGTAAAACATGATTGTTGGATCAACATAAGATGAGCGTAAGCAATAAAAACATTTAGTTGAATTATTCAATTAAAATTCGGTTTTCTATAGTCACAAGTGGTTGAAAAATTGTCTTAATACCAATCCCATTGTCCAATTTGTAAGAAAATGAAAGTTTTTATGACAGTGGCCTATAACATATTCTCCAAATGAGAGCGCAATCGTAAATATAAATACCATTTGAATGTTATTGCGTTCAGGGTCAGACTAGGCCATAGAAAAGGATGCACACCTTGGATAAACAGAAAGTGCAAATTTTGCCAAAACTTTTTACTGCAGTCTTAAATCTTAGAAAATGTTTTCAAGAAATTAGTTGGAAACAAAGGAATTAAAATAAATGGGAAACACTTAAATCATTTTTGGTTTGCTGATGGAATTTTAATTTTCAGTAACAGTCCTGTAGAATTGGAAGTGATAATAAATAGTTTTGTGGAAACCAGCATCAAAGTAACACTAATAAATGTAAAAATAGTTTTTTTTTAATAAGCATTCAATGTTTATCTTAAAAATCCTGCCTAATTTCATGATTGCAATTCATGTAGTTCCAAAAAAATTCCATAGCAATAAAACTTAACCTGGCATGTACCACGATTAGAGAAAATTCAGAAAAATTGATTTACACTTAAAAGAAAACCTGATTAGTGATTTTATTAAAGAAATTATAATTTTGTTCCATTTCTTTTTGAAGGTATGGCAACAGAAAAAAAAAATCATAATTTAAACTGTCTATTCAATATTTCTAAATGTATAGTCAGAATTTAAATAATATTAAACTACTAATAGATAAAAGAGTATTTAAAAAAAATATTTTACAATCTTTATATTTATATTTTATACTTTTTTGTGTTTAAAATATTTAGTTGTTGCAGTTTCACAGCCAGCTGGTATACTTTGACAAGCATGGTTTGGTGCATCATTAACTCCATTGTTTTTGTAACTTGTAAACAATCATAAATACAAAGATATTTGGCAAATTATCCCCTGCAACCAGCTAATGATAAAATGCCTTAAAAATAATTTATTAATTATTACAGGGTTCCCAGTAAAACATGTTTGGCAATTTTCCTGATTTACCCTGACCAAATAATAAAAAAAAATCCATGACCAAATGGGCATACACAAAATCTGCTTTAAATAACAAAATAACAAGCAGCATAAAAAACAGAAATTTGTATCGCAATAACAGGATTTATACTTTTTTCCCCCAGGAGAAAATTAAAGCACCTTTCAAGAAAATTGCAAAATGAAATCCTATAAAATACTATAATGCAAAAAAACTTCATCTTAGCCAGTTTTCAAACGAATGCCATATAACAAATTCTAGAATGTGAAATATCATGAAAAAGTCTAAAAAATGTAGAAAACTTTTGTCCATATTATGGTTTTTCTGCATTGCATTTGAAGAAATTTCTTAATCTTGAAACCGAGAAGAGTCAAGAGATTTATCAGAGGTGCCATGCAGCGAGAAATATAGTAACACTTTTCTGAAAAAGAAATTATTTCAAATTCAAATTCCATCCCCTCCCCCCAGACCTTTCTATGACTTTTTAGGAAATATTTGTAAATTTCCTGACTTTTCCTATATATTTTAAAATTTCCATGACTTTCCCTGACTACTTTGAAATTCCCTGACTTTCCATGCCGCTGGGAACCCTGTAATTTATAATTAAGTTCTAAGAATATTAAAATGTTGTATTGTAATTGGAAACACATCTGTGTACATATTTGTTATAATTCGAGCATATCAAGAAGTGAGTGAAAACTGGATTGAAGAATTCCTTCTTTAAATACAAAAACCAAGTTGAGTAAAATAAAAGAGTAAAAATACATTTGGAAAAGACTAAGCTTATTAATTATTACAGGGTTCCCAGTAAAACATGTCTGGCAATTTTCCTGATTTTCCCTGACCAAAAAAAAAAAAAAAAATCCATGACCAAATGGGCATACACAAAATCTGCTTTAAATAACAAAATAACAAGCAGCATAAAAAACAGAAATTTGTATCACAATAACAGGGTTTATCCTTTTTTCCCCCAGGAGAAAATTCAAGCACCTTTCAAGAAAATTGCAAAATGAAATCCTATAAAATACTATAATGCAAAAAAACTTCATCTTAGCCAGTTTTCAAACGAATGCCATATAACAAATTCCAGAATGTGAAATATCATGAAAAAGTCTAAAAAATGTAGAAAACTTTTGTCCATATTATGGTTTTTCTGCATTGCATTTGAAGAAATTTCTTAATCTTGAAACCGAGAAGAGTCAAGAGATTTATCAGAGGTGCCATGCAGCGAGAAATATAGTAACACTTTTCTGAAAAAGAAATTATTTCAAATTCAAATTCCATCCCCTCCCCCCAGACCTTTCTATGACTTTTTAGGAAATATTTGTAAATTTCCTGACTTTTCCTATATATTTTAAAATTTCCATGACTTTCCCTGAC
The DNA here is from genome assembly GCA_963931845.1 of Maratus michaelseni. Taxonomy (NCBI): domain Eukaryota; kingdom Metazoa; phylum Arthropoda; class Arachnida; order Araneae; family Salticidae; genus Maratus; species Maratus michaelseni. Next base: position 391,587,784 of record OZ007589.1, read on the forward strand.
TACTTTGAAATTCCCTGACTTTCCATGCCGCTGGGAACCCTGTAATTTATAATTAAGTTCTAAGAATATTAAAATGTTGTATTGTAATTGGAAACACACCTGTGTACATATTTGTTATAATTCGAGCATATCAAGAAGTGAGTGAAAACTGGATTGAAGAATTTCTTCTTTAAATACAAAAACCAAGTTGAGTAAAATAAAAGAGTAAAAATACATTTGGAAAAGACTAAGCTGATGTTCAATTTATTTTCACTAAGAAAAAACTATCTCCAACAACACTGAGATGGAGAAGTGATGAGTTACTTAATCTTGGATAAGAAATAACATCGGACAATAGCATCCTGAATGAAATCAACAGGATAAGAAATGGATAGAATGCTTTAGAGAAGAAGTATTATTCTGAAGAGCAACATGACTCTGCTTGAAAAAAAAAAAAAAAAAAAAAAAAAAAATTGTTTAATCAATGCGTTTTGCCAGTACTAACTTACAGAGCAGAAACATGGATGTTTTTCACCAGCGGCAAGCATGAATTTTGTTGCACCCCTCCTTTCTTAAATAAATTTATAAACAGAAATTTTCCATTCATTGCTTTTACTTTTTAGGTGTTTTGTAATTATATAAATATGTAGCATCGATAGTCATCATCTGTCTGTCCGTCCTCATATAACAGTGCAAAAACTATCCAACCGAATGGTTTGAAATTTAATATATATTATCGTTGCAAAATTTTGTTGAGTCATTTCAAATTTTATGAAATCAATTTTATGAATTTGTCTATGGTGCTTTTTTTACTAATGGATTTTAATTACTACTGATGATTTTTTCAAGCTGTTAAATGATACTCTGAAAAGTGGCATAAGTCACCTTTCTATCTTTATCATAATTCAATTAATTTTAGATACATGTATGCAGTTTTTAGGTGCGTTTGTAATTATATAAATATGTAGCACCTATAGTCATCATCTGGCCCGTCTGTCTGCATATAACAGTGCAAAAACTATCCAACCGAATGGTTTGAAATTTAATTTATATAATCGTTGCAGAATTTTGTCAAGTCATTTCAAATTTTACGAAAATCGAATCAAAACTAAAAAAGATATTAATAAAAGTTTTATTCATTCTATTAAATCCTATCATATGTAATCTATGTGATAGAAATGCAAGTCATGTGATTAAGGAAAACAAATACGAGCTAATCACATCTTTTTTCATATGCCAGGAGGTCATTTTTATTCAAAATTATTTTTTCGAATAAAATTGCATAAAAGTTACATTTTTAGAAAGATCATTCAAAAAAATTGTTTGTTTGAGAGATGAGTTACATTCAAATATGTATAGATTCTGAGATAACTTCAGTTGAAATTAGGTTGACAGCCAATATCTCAATCCATTAAAGTAAATGAACACAAAAGATTAGGTCATCATGAGTCATAGAAATATTAAACCTTTGAGGTAATCATTCGCAAAGCAAGATCTCCATGGTGAATTTCTATACATCAAAACCTGAATTTTTACATCTTGATGTGATTAAAAAAAAAAAAAATCAGCATGGAATTTTTAAATTGAATGTTTTGTATTTAAATTTTGCTGTTTTTTTGGTTTTATTCTTTAACATGCATTCCAATTTATAGAACACAAAAATTACAACTAACGCATCATGTTTAAAAAAAATAAATGAATGAAATATTAAGTGAACTCAGAATAGGAAAGGAAACAAAAAGCATTTTGCCAGCATGTGAGAGTTTCTCAAATTTCAAAATGATTAAAAAATAGGAAATTTTCACCAATATTCTATTTCTATTGCCTTACAGTGAGCATTCAATTTACCATAACACTATTAAAAAAGAGCAATTCATTTTCATTCTAAAAAAGTCTGCTTCAAATTGACATCTATAAAATACCTTTTACATTTATAAATTTAAATTACCGGATTTCTAAGTTGCTAACCTTTTCACTAACCAAAATCTAAATATTGATTATTTTCATTGATTGTTTTATTGATTCATTTCTGAATTTTTAAAGAAAATTAATAATAAACATTTACTCTTTAATAAGAAGGGTTGAAAAATATTAGGTGCAGTTTATGATTTTTTTTCTTTAAATGAAAACATATTATTCTAATTTTTGAATTTGGTCTCACTATGATTTCAGTTAAATTTCTCCAATTTGAAGTATATTCACATTTTTAATGCGTATAAAGGCTTTAAAATTGTTACAGGATATAGTCAAAATATTTTATCAAAATTTAAAGCAAGTAAGTTGATAATAATATTTAGAGAACAAAAATTCTCCACTTCAAAATTACAGTATTTAGAATACTTCTTATTTATGGTTGTTGACATACTTGTTACACATTATTGCTTATTACAATTAATCATTAAATAAGTAGACTCATTATTAAAACTAATTATTGAATGAAACAACTTTTATAATAGTAATACTAGTTTTTGCATGGACCTTATATTTACCTTCAGCATATTCATTAAGGTTTTATAGAGCCATCTCTTACTATACAAACTGTCACCGATTCGGTCAGGGACAAGATTTTCATCCTTGTCAAGGATTTCTGGTGGAGGCGAAGGATTTCGATCTAAAAAAAAAAAAGAGACTATCAGAAAATTATCAATATCTATCAATAATTAGCATCAATATTATAATCATTAATTTAAAAAATCAGTGTTTAGAGTTTCAAATGGTTGGTCATAGATGGTCCAACCTCATTTTATAAAATAAGTCTGTCTAACCTGTGGCTTGCAAGCCACATGCGGACCGACAATAATAAAAAAAATCCTTCAAATATTCATATTTTAATCTAGTTTTTTAGATGTTAGATTAGTAACTTCCTACAGGAATGGGATCTTTCAAAAAGTCGATGCTACATCGCACAAAGCCAAAAATCTACTATGGTTGTTTGAAGAACATGACAGGCTTCCTACACAATTCTGGCAAAAAAATTCCCTGACTTTTCCAGGTTTTCCCTGACATTTTTACAAACATTTCCCTGACCTTTCTCGGTATAAACTGAGCTTATTTGATTTGAACTATTATTTAATTTACCAATGGGGGTAGTTATGCAAAAGCAGGGTTTGTACACATTTCTTTAGTTGATAAAAATAAAGGACTTTTATTTCAAGGGCTTCAAGGACAAAAAACAGAAAAAAATAAGGAAGTATAAATTTAATAACATGCATTTTTGAATACAGGATACATTAATTATTTTTGCATTTTTTTTCCAAACCATCTATTCTATTTTTTTTTCTGATAATTTTTAATATTTTAAGTTAAAAAAAATTGGAGGGGGTAGCTCTGTTTAGCATAACTACCTTAAAATATTTTATTACACTTGAAATTACTCAAGGCATATTTCATGAGGAACGTTTTTTTTAGTGTTCTGCGTAATTTTTTAAACGCATCCTCGATTTTTTGAGAATGTTGCACATCGATTTTCCTGGAGCTATGGGTGATCCTGTTTCGTAAGTTCCGAAAATTTAAGGCATTCAGTTCCAAAAATTTTTTTAAATCTATCATCAGTCCAAAAATTCAGACATTAAAAAAAAAAAAAAAAAAAAATTTTTTTTTAAAATAACCTTCTTAATGGATATTAATTATGAGTGAATCGTGCTTATGTAATATTTATATAGCGAATTTTGTTCTTCAGAAGCAAGGGCGCCATTTTCTTTGAGGGGCAGCGTTTGAAATAAAGTGCACGATTGAGCGAATCACACATAAAATAGGAAAATCCTGCATAATAAAAAATTGCTGTGTGGTATTTTTCTTCCCTTAAATTCTTTCACAGGCATGTGATTCTTCCATGATTATTTTTAAATTTTCGTGAAAGTCAGAGATTTTTTCTATCGCAGAATTTCGAAAAATCAATTTGTGAACCCGTTGCAGAAAAAAATCGAGAATTTCTTCAAACGATTGTGGAAAAATATTGTGTTTTGTCAAAGATCTCAAAATAAATAGCGATTTTTTTGTATCGGTTGCTGAAAAAAAATCACAAATTTCAACAATCGATTGCGAAAAGAAATTGCGAATTTTGTTAAATGCTCCCACAGACAAAATTGCGAATTTTGTCAAATGGTTCCACAAACAAAATTGCGAATTTTGTCAATCGGTTGCAGAAAACAAAATCCCGAATTTTGATAAACAATCAAGGAAAAATATCGCGAATTTCCTCAAAAGATCGCGGAAACAAATACTTTAGAATTAAGTTTTAATAATTCGTGAAGATTCAAACCAATCAAAGTGATCCAGCAGTGAGGCTTCGTGGGAAAGCTTTACCACCATTAACAGACTCTGATTGGTCACTAGCGAGGCGAGCTTCACAGCGGCTAAGTTTCATAGCGGAGCAGACATGCACAGAATGCTATTCAAACATGATGTGATCATGATATGAAAAATCAGAACTTTTATGCGGACAAACCTTGGAACTCAGGAGAATCTTAAGACATGATAGTGCATAGAAAAAAAAAAATCCCTGACTTTTCCAGGTTTTAAAAAAAGATTGTAATTTTCCCTGACTTTTGGAGGACTTGTCATTTTTCCTGACAATTCCCTGTTTTTCAGTCGCGTAGGAACCCTGCATGATAATGATTTTTATTAATATCATGTTCGCTTAATTTACTAGATAATGAGCAGTATTTGAGAACAGAAACTGAGTGAACTCTTTTTGTATATTTAATAGAGTCTATATTCAGTCATTTATTAAGATCTTTCACCTTTCATTCCAAGAAGAATTGAAAAAAATTGGATATCTAAATTGGACCAACACAATATTATAGAGCTAATCATAATGATATGCTCAATAATCTTAAAAGCATTTCTAAAATAGTCAAATGCTATTTTCTTTGATAGTTTTACTTTAGTACTCCCTGTGGATATTACACAATTTCTAACATTTTTGCTTAACAACTATCGTTAGTATCGTTACAGTGTATTTGTGGCCCAAGACAAAAAAAAGCCCTTGAAATGGGACCTGAAGCAACTTTTTCGTCTCAAGGAAGTAAAAAAGTTGGACATCCTTGTTATACCTAGAGCCAGGGTTGGTCATTTTGCCAGCAAAAAGGTATTTTTGCCGGGACAGTGGCAAAAACTGGTAAAAAGTGGCAAAAAGTGGTAAAAACCAGCAAAAATGGCAAAAATCCAATTTTGCATAACTAAATGCAGTGATGCAGTTTATATGAAAAGGAATCATAACAACAAATGAAACCAAATATTTTCTTGGTAAAAATAAACAAAAGTATAAACCAAAAATATATTCTTATTCTATTTTGTTGCACTACCCTTGTCCCCACCCCCACCCCTGACCAAAAAACAAGAAAAAGATTTTCATGCACCTGTCTTTCCATTTGTTGTAATTTGGAATATCCTTTGCATCATCCAACCCTCTTTTTTACTCAAAGTTTTGAAACATCAAAAGCATCTACGCAGTGTAGAGGTAGGCATGTGCTCTGATTTGCAGAAAAGGAGACTGACGCATGCGCGCAGCATTGTTTTTTTTCTTTTTTCTTTTGTAACTGTCAAGAACATTTTTATTAGAACTTTAGTTTGAACTCTAACTTGTAGTTTAGTTTGGTTTATGATTATGATTGTTAGAGAGCGTTTTTCGCTCAGTTAAAAAGCTGTAAATAATGATTTGTCTTCGTCGAGATGTGATTTGTTAATTAAATAGTGATGTGTTTAATAATCTCTGCAATTTTATTTTGAGTCAAGTCTTTTCGTCTCTCAAGCATGTTTGTTTTTGCTGAAATATAAGGAATCATGAACAGCGCGGAGCACCGATGTCTCGATTGGAATTTAGAGGTAAGAAAATTTATATCTTACCAATTTTATTTAGAAATCAATTAACATTAAAATTGATTATTTATATGTCGGCAGCTTAGACTGAATTTTAATATAGGCAGTCGGAGTTGCCACATAATTGTGGCATCCCTTGCCGGGACCGGATGCTCCGTAGTTAATTGGAATTAGAAATTAGAAATTTAATTAAAAGAGATTTAGAAAATTAATTAGAAAATTCAATATTAAGTATGGAAAAATTAAAGAAATCAAGGACGCCAGTGCGTTCCAACTTCACAAAGTGGATAAAAGAAATAGAAGATTATTTGCAGGCTAAATATGATGATTTAGATAGCTTGTCATCCCTTTTGGATAGATTAGAATCAAAATACGAAGAACTTTCTTCTTTAAACAAACAAATTTTGGATCTTTTATCTAAAGACAAAACTTGTTCACAAGACGCATTCGATGCTGAATACGAACAAATAGATAAATATAACACCAATTATTGGGAGGTAAAAAATAAACTATCTAGATACATAAAAAGGTTAGAGAAAGAGAGCAATCAGGATACCTCTCTATCATTAGATGGTATGAACACCAGAAGAAAGTTTAAATTACCAAAACTGGAACTTCAGCCCTTTAATGGCGACATAAAAAATTGGCTATCTTTTTGGGGGCAATTCGAGAAAATCCACGATGATCCCGATATAGTAAACGAAGATAAAATTCAGTATCTAATTCAGGCTACTCAAAAGGGATCTAGAGCTAGGGAAATCGTGGATTCTTTCCCCCCTACAGCCGATAGCTATCCAGAGGCGATACAACTCGTTTAGGTTGGACAATTCTCGGGAATACTGAAGGTTATGAAAATAAAAATATGAACAATTTAGTTTTCTCGCTGCATGTCAAAGAGGCAAAAATTTCCGAGTTATGGCACCTTGACACTTTAGGAATTCGAGATCCTGGGGAGAAAAAGGGTAGAGAAGAGATAGAGTTAGCCACTAAAGAACATTTTCTTAGTAATATAAGAGTAGATGACGAGGGTAGATATGAAGTTAGTCTTCCATGGATACAGCGCCACCCTAGACTACCCAGTTACGAAAATATCGCTCGACGTAGATTAAAAACATGTGTCGATTCATTGAAAAAGATAGGAAAATTAGGTGATTATAATCAAATATTTAATGAATGGTTAGACGAGAAAATAATAGAAAAAGTTGATCAGAGAAAAACGTTAGGTAGTGAGCATTTCCTTCCTCATAGAGCGGTGTTTAAAGAAAACTCCACTACAAAGGTGCGGCCAGTTTTTGATGGTTCAGCTCGGAAAAAGGACTTACCATCGATAAATGATTGTATTGAAAAGGGGCCTAATCTTGTAGAACTGATTCCTTTTGTTTTAAATAGATTTAGATTGGGGAAAATAGGGGTAATTGCTGACATAAAAAAGGCTTTTTTACAGATTGGCATTACAGAAAAAGATCGATCATTCTTGAAATTTCTATGGTATGAAGAAGGGGACCCTCAAAAGTTGATAACGCTTCAACATAGAAGAGTAGTATTTGGCATTTCATGTAGCCCCTACCTTCTAGGTGCCATGTTAGAGTATCATTTAAAAAATGCACCTGAGCAATTTAAAAACACTGCGTTAAAATTGTTAGAGTCATTTTATGTAGACAACTGTGTTACGAGTGTTGATAATAAGGAACAGCTAAACAGATTTATCGAACAGTCAAAAACTCTTCTTAGCAATGCTAAATTCGAGCTTCGCGGGTGGGAGCATAGTTTTCGAGAAGTTTTTACAGGGGAAAATGTCCCTGTTTTAGGGCTAATGTGGGATTTTAGAAGGGATACACTAGCAGTTGATTTAAAAGAAATTTCAGAAGATGATCGCCTAGTAACTAAAAGAAACATTTTATCGTCTGTACACAGAATTTTTGATCCTATCGGATACACATGTCCTGTAACATTAGAACCTAAAATATTATTACAGGAGTGTTGGAAAGCTAAAGTGACATGGGACACGGAATTACCTGTTTCTATCAAGAAAAAATTTGAAAAATGGAAAAAACAATTAGGAAATTTAGGGACTATTGAAATACCTAGGTGTTTTTCTCGAGATGCAGATAAGTTGCATTCCTTGCACGTTTTTTGCAACGCTAGTAAAGTAGCGTATGCTACGTGTATATTTATACGGACCAAAAATGAGAACGGTTGTTTCTGTCAGTTGGTTCAAGCAAGAAGCCGAGTTGCTCCTATGAAAACAATTTCCATCCCACGGTTAGAATTATTGGCTTGTAATATTGGGGCTAGATTAGCAAGTAGTGTTAAAACTGATTTGAAATTAGATAACATTGCCATTTTTTATTGGACTGATTCAGCCAATGCGCTTTACTGGATAAAAAGAAATGAAAATTGGGCACCTTTTGTTTACAACCGAGCGACCGAAATTCGCTCATTAAGTGATCCTTCAAAATGGCACTTTATTCCTGGCCAATTGAATCCTGCTGACCTGCCTTCAAGGGGTTGTACCGCTGAGTTTTTAGCCCGAGATAAATGGTTGGAGGGACCGCAGTGGTTGAGAAAACCAATGGACGAGTGGCCAAAATCAGAAATGTTTCCCGATTTTGAGACTATCGATGCAGAAAGAAGAAAAACAATTTATTAGTGCCAATAATGTAAATGTTCACAGTGAACAATTTTACACTAGAATTTCTTCCTACGATAAATTAGTAAAAGTAATCGCGTGGATATACAGATTTTACAAAAATTGTAAGAAAGCTAAAGAAGAGAGAGAATTTAAAATTTTAACTGTAGAAGAGCAGAATGAAGCTGAAAATGTATTATTGAAATTAGTTCAAAAATCGTTTACTGGTCCCCAAGATAAACGTCTAAAAGCATTTCAGACCATGACAGATTCGTCTGGAGTTCTGCGGCTGAAATCACGCATACATTTAAGAGAGGATCTTATGAATTTCAGATTTCCTGTTATCCTTCCACATGACCATCTGTAGTTGAAAAATTAATTAGATCTAGACATTTTAAACTAGGACATGCCAGGGTACAAATTATGTCTAATTTAAGGGAAGATTTTTGGATCTTAAAATTCCGAAAAACTGTCAGAAAAATTATTAGAACCTGTGTAAGATGTAGACGACACGATTTTAAACCAGTAGAAATTTCCACTCCTCCCTTACCTGAAGATAGAGTAAGAGAAGCTGCCATTTTCCAAATTGTTGGTCTGGATTATGCCGGTCCGCTTATTCTTAAAGAAAATAGGAAAATCTGGATAGTAATATACACTTGTGCTGTTTTTCGAGCAGTTCATTTTGAATTAGCTACCTTATTATCAACTGAAGTGTTTTTACTGACGTTGAGAAGATTCATAGCCCGTAGAGGCAGACCTTCTATTATCTATACAGATAATGGTAAAAATTTTGTAGGAGCGGAAAATTTGTTGAAAGAAATAAACTGGAATTCAGTACAAAATGATCAAGGAAAATTATTTGGAAATTTATACCTCCTTCAGCTCCGTGGTGGGGAGGGTGGTGGTAGCGATTGATTGGCCTAACCAAGAGAATACTCAGAAAGGTTTTAGGAAAAAGTTCTCTGAATTATGAAGAAATACAAACCATTATATGTGACCTAGAAAGTGTTATCAACAGTCGCCTCCTTACTTATGTGTCAGAAGATTTAAATGATCTCGTACCTCTCACTCCGTCCATGTTCTTGCTAGAAGTGAAAGGTAGTGGTACACCCGATATTGATATTCTAGATGCCAAATCATTGAACAAAAGGCTTGTTTATCAACAGAAAATAAGACAAGACCTTCGTAAACGATTTAGATCAGAATATTTAGGCCAATTGCGACAACCTAGTAGATGGAAGAAAATACAGAAACCTTTAGCAATAGGTGATGTTGTGATTGTTTCCAGTGACAATAATAAAAGAATTGATTGGCCTCTGGCCAAAGTGACTGAAATTTTTCCATCTAAGGATGGACACATCTGCTTAGTTAAAATAAGAATGAAAACTGGGGAATATTTAAGACCTACAAGCAGGTTAATACCCTTAGAAGTATCACAAGATAACGACAGTATGAGAAACCATTTCAAGGACATTAAAAAGAAACTAGATTTTAATGAACATAAAGGTGCTAGTAATCCTCCTAGTGGTTCGGTCAGTGACAGTACATCGGACGTTTCGGTTCCTTGTTCCAGATATGGGCGTATCACAAAACATCGAGCTAATTGGAAGATTTGAGTTCCAGACTCTGAAACTCAAAGGTGGGAGGATGTTGTAATTTGGAATATCCTTTGCATCATCCAACCCCCTTTTTTACTCAAAGCTTTGAAGCATCAAAAGCATCTATGCAGTGTAGAGGTAGGCATGTGCTCTGATTTGCAGAAAAGGAGACTGACGCATGCGCACAGCATTGTTTTTTTTCTTTTGTAACTGTCAAGAACATTTTTATTAGAACTTTAGTTTGAACTCTAACTTGTAGTTTAGTTTGGTTTATGATTATGATTGTTAGAGAGCATTTTTCGCTCAGTTAAAAAGCTGTAAATAATGATTTGTCTTCGTCGAGATGTGATTTGTTAATTAAACAGTGATGTGTTTAATAATCTCTGCAATTTTATTTTGAGTCAAGTCTTTTCGTCTCTCAAGCATGTTTGTTTTTGCTGAAATATAAGGAATCATGAACAGCATGGAGCACCGATATCCCGATTGAAATTTAGAGGTAAGAAAATTTATATCTTACCAATTTTATTTAGAAATAAATTAACATTAAAATTGATTATTTATATGTCGGCAGCTTAGACTGAATTTTAATATAGGCAGTCGGAGTTGCCACACCATTCATCATCCACAAACCTGTTTCCCACCTGCTCTCCATGAGCTAAGCAAGTGTGGATCCTTCCTCCCTACACAGGTGGCCAATTAGCACAACAGCAGGTGCACAAAATTCCGGTTTTCAGCTCTCACCTTTTACAGTTTTACAGTTAATCTGAGAAGTAATTTTAGCCATTTTGTTTTTGATAGCTTAGATTCTAAGCTTGGGTGCAGAAAATAAAGAAATAACAATTGCAAGAAATAATGAATAAAGGAGGAAGAAGACAAGATCCAATTTGGGAGTCCTTTTATAAGTTATCTGTAGATGGAAAAACTGTTGCTAAGTGTAAAAAATGTGGAAACATTCAGAGCAATAAAGCAGCCAGAATGAGGGCACATGTTTCAAGCTGTGTAAAAATTGTTACAAATGAATGTGTGAATGTGGAAGCATCCTCTTCATCTGAAAGACAAGCAGATTTAAACCAGAATAACAGTGATACGGTGATTGATGAAGAGGTGGACAAGTCGCAGCCTCTTTTAAAAAAGGCAAGATATTTAGAAGGTAGTATAAACAAATTTGTGTCAAAAACTTCAGATCAAGATAAAAGGAAGATTGATCTGATTGTTGCAAAATTCTTTTATGCTTGCAACATATCATTTAATGTTGTGGAAAGTGATGCATTTAAAAACTTAATCCACATCTTGAGACCAAGCTACAAACCGCCTTCACGCAAAGAATTGGCAGGTAATCTTTTAGATTCTGTTCACAGTCAAATGGAAGAATCAGTACATGAAAATTTGAAAGGCAGAGAAGGTACACTTGTTATCGACGGATGGAGTAACATCCACAATGAACCCATAACTGATTCATGTGTTCAAGTTGATGGAAAATCATATATTGTAGACGTAGAGGATACAGGTGCCACCAAAAAGACTGCAGAATTCTTGTCAAAAAAATGCAGTGATATTATTCAGACTGTTGGAAAAAAGTATGATTGCCAAATAAAAAGCATAGTAACTGACAATGCTAAAAATATGGAAAATATGAGACGGGAGCTGGAACTAAAGTATGAAAGTGAAAATTCATGTTTGATATCATATGGTTGTGCAGCTCATTGGTTAAACCTCCTTGGGGAAGACATTACACCTTCTACTATCATTAAGCATGTAGTGGAGGCTCATAAATATTTTCGAAACCACCATGCTCCTTCAGCATGGCTGAAAGAATGTAGTGAATATGTTTCACCTCAGTTACCAGGAAGTACTAGGTAGAATAGTCAGTTGACTTGCCTAGAAACTTTTGAACGAAATCATAATTCATTTATAAAAGTATCAAATGACCATTTACAAGAAATGGACCAAAATATCATTGCTTGCATACGTGATTTTAATCTTTTGCAACAAGTAAAAGATCTCATTAAGCAATTAAAACCAGTCTCAACAGCTTTAGATATCTTGCAGGCTGATTCAACAACAATAGCAGATGCTTGCCATTTATGGTGCAATTTGCTGAAAGATGATAATTTGAAACCCCATTTTGTAAAAGTTAAAAAAAGGTTTGAAAAAGCAATTTTGCCCTGGCATCTTGCCTATTTGTTACACCCAAAATATAAGGGTGAGCACCTTAGTTACGAACAAAAAGAACAGGCTAGAGAATGGCTACAAAAAATAAATCCATCTTTCCTATCATATGCCGTGAACTTTGAACTAAAAGAAAAACCTTTCCAAAGTACATTGTTTTCAGAACAAGTAATTATGACAATTCATGCCAATAAGTGCTGGAGAAGTGTCGCAAAGTCATGTGAAATTTCCAAAGAATTTTGTGGGTTAATAGCATAATAGCACACCTGCAAGCATGCCCAGCCAGTAGTGCTGCAATCGAGAGAATATTTTCCAACTTCTCTTTTGTCCACTCAAAAATTCGAAATAGGTTGACAATAAGTAATGTTTCCAAACTTGTTTTTTGTTATGGAATGCTGAAAAAAGAATTATTTTGTAATGATGATGATGATGGTGAGGAAAATGCCGCTAAATGTTGAATGTGTAATTTTTTATGTTATTGTTATTAAAATATTTAATTTTTTAAAAGAAATTTAAGATTTCACTTATTTGAACACAATACATGTACTTACTACTATTGCTTATATTTTGCATGTCTGAATTATTGCATTATGCTGATTGATAGGTTCATACATCTGATTTTAAAACTGGAAGTGTTATAATTTCTATAGATTTTGCAATATTGTTAATTTATTGCTGCATAAAAATCAGACTAACAATGGCTTTTTTTCAATTAAAGAATTTTTTTATGATGAAATTAATAATTTCTCACTAATTAAGATGAGTATATTCAGTTATCATCATAATACATTGTATACTACTATTCTGTGATTGCTAATTTAAGATAAGTAAAAGAAATGAAATGTGCATTTATATGTAAAAAATCAGTTTTTGCCATTTTAGCTGGCAAAAACCTATTTTTGCCAGCACGGTTTTTTCCACCTGCGGCAAAAACTTGCCAACCCTGCCTAGAGCTCCTATAGTGTAGGCTGAATCATCCCTGCCATTTAAAAATCATGACCAAAAACCAAGCTAAAACCGGTTAGCCACAGTGGTGGATGGTGATTGATAGTGACAAGGACAGCAAACCCCAGCTCTGGCGATAGACTAATGCTGAGCTGGGTTACAACATGTCAGTTATTTTGGGCAACAAGATGGATATGTGTCAGCTCCCCTTATAGGGGGCCTTAGTTATACCTAGATGTGAAGTCATGGTTTGTTTTCCTCATAATCAGGGACTTTGTGGATTTTAGCCAGGGCAAAAAAAAAAGCTGTCTTTAATTGAGAAAAGCAGACTTATTATTTAAAAAAGGAAGGTTTACAGCGAATTCATATTAAATTTACATTCATTCACTCATAAATGCTTTTTACTAAAAAGTTTACAAACTTCTATTAAATATTATTGAATAAATAAGTCTTTATAGCCACTAAGAGCCAACTATGAAGGTTAATATGTCTAAAAGAAAAATATATACACATTCAGGACAATGCATTAAATTAGATTAAAAGATGATTTTTTGAAACTCTATATTACATATGGCATTGTTAAAAAAGTGTCACAAAAAGTTCAAGAGACCCTGGGGTCCTAACTGGCATGAAGAAATGGAGGTATGGTATAACTAAAAGGAAAAAATTCCCAAAAACAAAGAAGACTGGATTAAAATGGGACAAGTTATTAAAAATTTAGGGAACAAAAACTTCAAAAGGCCCCTGGGTCTTAACTTGAGTGTAGAAATAGGGTTGGGGAAACTAAACAGAGAAAAGGGCCCAAAAACGAAGATCAGATAAAAAGGGATGTTATTAATAATTTAGGGCACAAAGACTACAAGGAGCCCCAAGCGGGGGGCATTTTAAAAAACTGAGCTCACACCCAAATTTTCAGACTTCTAACGTGCAGTAGATTTCGCGAGCGATCGCACATAAAAAGAGCGAAACTTCTTTTTATTAGTATAAATTGATTTCTCATGGATCAGTTTGTATTGAAAAAGTAAAAAGAAAAAAAAAACTGTGATTCAGTCTACAATCTTCCATATTTTCGAGGGTGCGTTTGCTTCTATTTATTTTAGTAATGCATTTTCAACAAACAAAAATAAAAGCTAACAAAACACATAAATTTTAAAGAAAATAAGGGAAATTTGTCTAAACCAGTGAGTTAAATGAAAATCATTTCTGAATACCCCGTGGCAGAATGTACGCGACGCTGCGACGGGCGTCGCAGACTAAAAACATACAGTCATGCCGCGCGACACGCTATAGTGTGTAAATTACGTGAAAAAACGGCAAACATTGTTGAAGGATCGCAAATAAAACGGCGAATTTCATTGAAAAAATGCGAAATTTATTTAAAGTTCGCGAAAAATGGCTAATTTCGTTGACAGATCGCGAAAAAAACGCGAATTTAGTCAAGAGGCTGTGAAAAAAACATAAATTTCATCAAAAGGCCGTAAAAAAACATGAGTTTCTTTGAAGGATCGCGGAAAAATGCGAATTTTGCCGAAGGGCTACGGAGAAAACGCCAACTTCGTCAAAAGATCGTAGAAAAAACTGTTAATTTCGTCGAAGGATCACGAAAAAACGGTCAATTTCGTCGAAGAAACGGCAAGTTTTATCGTAGGATCGTGAAAAAATGGAGAATTCTGCCGACAGATCGCGAAAAAACGGCAAATTTCATTGTCGGATCGCCAAAAAACGGTAAATTTCGTCGAAGGAACTCGAAAAAACAGTAAATTTCGTCGAAGGATCTCGAAAAAACAGTAAATTTCATCGAATGATCTCGAAAAAACGGCAAATTTCGTCGAAGGATCACGGAAAAACACGAATTTTGTCCAAAGGCCAAAGAAAAATTATGAAATTCATCAAAGGATCTGGGAAAATGGCTAATTTTGTCGACAGATTGCGATAAAAATGCAAATTTCGTCAAAAGGGCCGCGGAAAAACTTGATTTTCGCCAAAAGACTGTAAAAAAAAATCCATGAGTTTCGTTGAAGGATCGTGGAAAAAATGCGAATGTAATCAAAGGGCCACAGAGAAAACGTAAATTTCACCAAATGGCCGCAGAAAAAATGCTAATTTCATCAAAGGATCACGGAAAAAGTGTGAATTTCGTCGAAAGGCCACGAAAAAAACCTGTGAATTTTGTGAAATAGTCCTGGAAAAGATGCAGCATTCCTTTAGAAAACAGCAGACACACAAAGTTCTATGCTTATTAATACAGGCATACAGTGCTGTAGTTGGGTGGGAACACATGGGAATGCAGTTCCCAGAAATATTTGGTTTGTTACTGTAAAAAAAATAACGCGTACGAGCACAAGCCTTTTTTTCCCTGCAGACTGTGAAAACTATACCTATTTCAATATCTGAATGCGAAAAAGCATTCAGCTGTATGAATAACATCATGACCGATGCGAAAAATTCACCTCTTATCCATTCTATGTAAAGGTGCGTTCCCACAAATATTTTTTTCCAACTACAGCACTTTAGGCATAGTGAAACAATATATTGAACTAAATTTTGAAAAATCGGTTTAACCCGAACCCAATTTGCAAGAATCTACACTCAGCCTGAAATCGACTCGAATCAAAAGCAGAGTTAATCCGATCTGCAACAAGAAAAATTATTGCCGAGAGGGGATTTTCTCCCTTCCCCCCTCTGCTGTAACCTTTCAGAATATTTGCTGTGAATTTCAGAATTTTTTTTTTTACTCAGAAATGCTGATAAATACTGATGCCTTAATTAATTAGCACTACAACTACAACAGCAGCAAGAATAGATTTACATGATATATTGCGTATTGCAGACTATTTTTGAAAACATTATTAGCGTTGCAGACACTTGAAGATAGTTCTTCCACTGGGTCTTATAGGTGAAAACTGGGAAATTTAGTTAGTAGCAAGTGGCCAGTAGACTCAGTTTCATTAGTGGCCACTTTTGAAAGTTAGTGGCCACTATTATGTTTCAAACTTTCTTGACATCTAGATAAATTATAATCGTCGTATATAGACATATTTTTCTATAAGAGTTTTATACCTATTGTATGAGTATAAGTGTATTTTGCATGATTAAACAGTATCTCTTGAAGAAACAATCTAACTGCTGAGCATGTGGCAGGAGTTGAAATATTGAAGATATTGAAATGTCCTTAAAATCTGCTTGTATCTGGTGGGAAAAAATGAATAAATTACTTGAAATGCATGTGGAATCAAAGCTGAAAAATATATTTTGCAGAATAAAACTGTATTTTTTGAGAAAATAATCAACTAAAGAGTAAGCACTTGAGAAAAAGCCAAAATATTGAAAATACAGCTAAGTCATTGAAATCTGTTTGCATCTGGTAGGAAAAAGAATTAACCAGTTCTCTAATTAGATGTTATCAGTGTAGAGATGCATATTTCCAAGAAAAATGGTGTATTTAATTTGGCGATCGATAACAGATTTTTTAATTGCCACTTGGCGAGTGGCGACTAGGGTGGCGAGCGATGGCTGATTTTTTAATCGCCACTTTTTAAACTTTAAACGCCATGTGGCGAGTGGCGACTGCTAATTTTCACCTATACTGGGTCTGAATATTGATTGCTTGAAACCATAGCCCATTTTTATCATAATAACTTTAATATAAACTAAGTTTTAAGTGTTAAGTTCACTAAGAATCACATTTCAAAATAAAATGAAAGGAAATTTTTGTCATAGTAAAATATCCGTGGCTAAAAATATGACAATTTAAAGGACCGTAATACATGTCTCTTTATTTCTCGCTGTTTATTATTAATCAGAAACCAAAACCACATCTCAAACACCACCTTTTCTGTAGAACTTCATTCAATATTACCCATCCAATAGATGTTTCCTTTATACTTCTACCCCCACTCTTGGAAACAGAAATGGTATAGTTTCTGCAGTGGTCTGCAAAATATACGTGAAATTTTCTCGCCAACTTTGGCGATAAACTTACATTTCTGGCAACCCTGTTCTAAACCATGCCAAATCTCTCTTTACTGGCAACCATAGCTGCTCTTCTGGCTTTGTGGGGGGAGAGGAGAGAGGTAATCATCTTTTGCACTTCTGATGTGATTTTATAACGAACCTGCACAGTATCCGTTTATTAATGTGTGTGCACTTTTCCAGAACATTCATTCAAATATTCTAATGGTACGGCACGGCAGAAGTATCTTTTATTTCGCATTTGCACCCGTTTGTCGCTGACCGTTAAAGCAAGCTGTTCCAATGTAGATAAGATTACCTGCTAATCCGTTTAAGATTATGTTTACGGAATTAATTTTTTGATATTTTGATGGGGATCGGATCCTTTTATGCATGTTTTCGAAATGATGTCTGCATTTTGTGTTTCGAGGCACGGTCAAAGCACTTTCAGAATTTTTTTTTTAATCAAATGTTTGCGATATTTATAATAAATATAATGCAAAAGAACGAAATTTTTTTTAAATATTTGTTTTTTTCCGTATCGTATCTATAGAAATGTTTATCTTTGTTTTTTGTTTACAATCGAAAGTGTTTTTTTTTTGCCTTGTACACAATAATTTATTTGAAGGATTTCTCTGCACGAGATAAGTACTATTTTCGTTCATTTTCTATTGTTTTCCTTATGATAATGCCCTTAAAAATGCCTTTTTCGAAACTGATCGCAATTCTGAAATGCTGAGGAAATTACTTTTTACAATAAGCCATCACTTTCAAAACTAAAACTTTTAGCATTAACTTTTTTAAGTGCTCTTTGTCCAAAAAAAAAAAAAAAAAAAAAAAGATTTCAGAGAGTTTTGAAAGTGACTGCCATATTGGAAAGCAAAGGTTCTTCCGGATTTCAGTTTGCCGATAATTTTCAAAATGGCATTTTGGCGTGAAAAAAAATCGCCAAGTTTATACTGCAGACCAACAACACATCTGTTCTACAAAAATACAATGACGTACTTATTGGCGTATTTATTGACTAGATTATTCAACCACCCAAGCAAGTTATCGCTCTGACCATCGCCAAGACTTTATCGATTTCTTAAACCTGTTTTATCGCCATATTTGGCGGGGTCAAGCATAGCTATACTCGTCCGGATAAAGTATGTAAAAAAGTTCAATGACAACAATAATGTACTTCTATAAAAATAATTGGAAAAGATGTGTTACACTCACGCACCTATATTTGGCGACTTTTCTATTGGCGATATTTACAAGCCGACTCCAAACCAATAACTTAATACAATAGCCAAGTTACCATTAAAGGAAAAAATCCCCAACATTTGGCGACTTTTTTCCTTTTTATAACCGATAAAAAAAAAAAAAACGGTGCGTGAGTGTAAGACATCATAGCCAAATAATTTTTTTGTGAACAAAAAAAGTACGAGAATTCGGCAAGAATAAAATACAGAAAGCTATATGTTTCAGGCTCGTAATAACAACGTTTGTTGGTATGTGTGTTTCTGTGAATAAAAATATATGGATCATTCGAGACAACAGCCTGTGTAGCTATAGGTCTCAAAGCAACACTCCTTCAAATGTTCAAAATTACAGAAAAAAAACCCTCAAAAGGTTACCAGAAGATAAGGACATGGTAGAAAAATTTCAAGTTATGACAAAGTCTGTAAGCACTGACAAACGATACGAAAAAAAATCTAATAAATAACTTTTGAAATGACAATTTTAAAACATAGCATGTTTTCCATGGGCAAACATTATAGAGTTTACAAACAAAGTTTACGGTACAGAGTTGAGTGTAACAAGCCTGATGATGTTAAATATATAAATGAAGACAAAAAAATCCGTTTAGAATTCAAGCGCTCGAATACGCCATCTGGTGGAAAAAAGATATAACTTCTCGCTTCAGGAAAATCCCTTGCAAGCCCATTGCATTACATGCATTTTTAATTTGTTCATAATGATTATTGTTTTGCACAATTTCAGATTTCATTTGATTTTTGTGTTCTGTGTTTATATAACAAGGTAAAAATTATCCAAATATGAATATCTAACGCTTTCAAACCCGTTTACAATAAATAATGATTTCAATGGCACTTTAGCATTAGTTAAAGGGACAATTTTCCTGTAAAGGAAAGGGCAACTGACGTCACTGTTGGTTAAACTACTGTTGGTTTGGGAGAAAAACCTGTTCGTTCTTTACGGCTCCTACAGTACACATGAGATGGAGGGATTTGATTGGTCTATGTTAAACCGGTCTATGATATGATTGGCCTACGTCGCCATGACGTTTCCTGCAATGATAGCTGCGACAAAAATGCAGTGGTAGATTGGTTGATGGAACTGTTTGTTTGTAAACATGCCCCGTTTTAAGTCCCAATACTAATAGACAACTGCAAATTTATGCTTTCATTTTAAATTTGAGTTTACTTTTATTTTATTGCATATTATTTATTTATTATTGTATTTTAAGTATATTTGTATTGATTTATTGAAATAGTTCATGAAACTCTGTAATTTTCAAACATTTCCTTTTGTGCCAACTATTGTGTTTGGTGACAGTTGGTGTTCATTTAGCAGAAAAGTATAAAAAAAAATAAATTTTGATGAATAAAATATAATAAATTAATTATAATCTAAATGAAATTATTAACTTTATGCCAGCTCTGTTATGAAATATTAATTATTTTTATTGTTGTGAATTTCCTCTATATATCCAATAAAATAGTTATACTTTTCATTAAACCAAAGTTCTTCCCAGCAGGGTGCTGCATTCTACCTGCCCTTTGGTTTACAAAATAGCAAACCCTTCTTGCCCTTCAGTCAAAAAAAAAAAAAAAATCCACTCATTTCTTGCTTTTTTTTTACATAGTAAAAACTGACTTATTGTTGTCTTGAAAAGAATGTCCAGGGTTTTAGTGGTTTTAAAATCCAAAAGGCCTTTAAAAATCTAAAAAGTGCTCTTTTCCTACCAGCAGCACCCTGCCTTTTTTTAAACCTGTAGAAACTGATTAAACTATATGTTATAAATATGCTAGAATTATTGTTTTTTTTTCTACCTAAGTTAGCTTTTGTGCCATCATTGGTACTTGGCACATAGTGGTGTTCATCTAACAAAAAAGGGTACTGTTCGGTTAGCCGGGCACCAGCAAAATAAATATACGTATATATATATATATATATACATGTAAGATATCGATACGCCTCTGTATAACGGGCGCACCTCGATATAACGAACGCACATCGATCTGTCTGTAACGAGCAGTCGATCACCGCTATCACACATCCCATTAATAGGTATATCGTCGTTGATGTAGTCGTGCGAATGTAAGAAAAATCAGCAGGCATTTTCCTGGGAACTAGCGTTTATTCCTTTGTAATTACAAGTCTCTCTTTAAGCTAGGCCCAGGGGACAGTTTGAAGAGTCTTTTACCGGGGAAACATCGTCTTATCGTTCATATTTCGGCGAATTGCCGGACTTACAATGGCAAGGATGCCGTCGCACTTCGAAGAATACTGGCCGTAGTTTTTGTGGAGAGTGATTAGAGTCAAAAGCCATGCAAAATACGTGCTCCTGACATTATATACGGCCGGACCACCGCTAGAGACCGCTTTGCAACTTATGAAATAATGTATTTTAATTGGCTACTTAGCCCTTGACTCATATCTGGGTAAGCAGCCCAGATAATTAACATGCAAGATCTAACCATCGGAAGAAGAGAGATGCGCTACCGTCAGCACTTTTAATCTTAACGAGGATTCAAAATTGATATCTGTTCGTAATAAATGTATCGTAAGGAAAGTTAAGTTACAGGGGCAACTAGAAATGAAGGCAGGGCTTTAAAATTTTGACACACGATTTAGGGATTTTAAACTTTGAATTTTTATATTTTAGTTTCTGATTTGGAATGGGTTTAACTAACTATCCTTTCATATCAATCCACATTCGTTCACATTCAAAATTCTTTCATACTTTTTCACATTCATTTCACATCCCCCCCTTTAAAAATGAGCACCACAGTACTTGTCAGCAAGGGCTGTGGGGCTCAACCCCATAAGTTAAACTCATTTTAAAATAGGCTATCGATTTTTTTTTTCTCTCTACGGAATTCTAATTAGACTCTCAAACTGCTTGGGCTTACTTTTACATAAAATACTGGTACTATTTGATGATATACACTGAAGATTAAACATATGACATATACTGTAAACAAAACACAGCTGCAGCAAAAAAAAAATTTAACATTTCTCGCGAGAACATTGTGTGCCATTTTTTGAAAGTCTATTAGCACATTGCAAAAGTTTTTGTTAACCAACGTGTCCTGTGTGAATTGTTCTTGGGTGTTGGTTCATCAGGAAAGGTAAACATTGCACCTTTCTTCAATTATACAATACAATAAAAACTAAATAATATGATACTTGAAAACAGAAATATAATATGGCAATTACTTATATGATTTACAAAACACAAACAATTAAAAAATGCACTTAACTTATAAAAATATTTAAACATGATATAAACACTTATTCAAAACATTAAATTTCAAAATATAGTATAAAATATACTGTAAATATAGGACAAAACAATTACTACAAATGCAATAAAAACAACACAAACACGAAAATGTCATATGAGCAGTTACAAGGTCTGTTACTACTCCAAAATATCCACTTACAAGCATCTTTGGGCTTATAGGACACTAGTGGGAATTATTCTCAGGAGAGAAAAAAATATTGAACTTGAAAACTTTGTAAAAATAGGAAATTCTAACCAAAAAATAATAAAAAAAAAATTTAGGCTATCCTTTCCACCATGCTCAGTGAGACATGGATTTCTAAACTCTGAGGTGATTACCATCCAAAAAAATGTGTCTCTTGCACAAGGAAAAAGGAAAAGTGGATGCCCGATAATCACCTACAGAGGGAAAGCGAAGCAGTTTTGCCAAATTCTCCATTCTACATGGAAAGAGAAAATGGGAAAACAGTTCGACTATAGACGGGAGGCCACGGAGCGGAGGACCCCTAACGTGTTCCTAGTTTTGTCATTGTATAAGTAATAAAAAAAATAAAAAGGCTAGCAGTACTTTAAAACTGCTCCGCCAACTACACCGCTGGGTTTTAAATTAACATCCAGCTGGGTCCTCATCCAAATACTAAAATGATAGAGGGACGATAGGAAAGCAAAAATAAAAAATTGAAAGATGAAAGGGATAGACGGGGGTTATTCATGGTAGAGTTTTAAATTTTGAGGAGGGTTATAGAATCTCAACTTGGAAGCATGCACTATTTCAGAATCTCTCTTAAAATGTATACTGGGTTTATCAATTTCAAAACTTACATCAGATAGTTGTTTTAAGATAGTATATGGTCCAGAATATGGTGGAGTCAATTTACGTGTATTAGGATAGTGGAATTCTTCATACATTACAATGTCACCAACTTTAAACTTTACAGGAAGAAAACGAGCATCGTAATGGATTTTATTTTTTTCATGGTAAGCTATTGTTCTTTCCTTAGCTAATTTTCTAGCTTCTTCAACAGGAGGGTAATAATCATTATCTGGCAAAAGAGGATCATAAGGTAATTTTCCTAACAGCAAATAACTAGGTGGAAATTGAGTTACAGAATGTGGAGTAGCATTATATTGATACAATACTTCATCTAAAAATTTTGTCCAAGGTAATTTAGTTGGTGATGAATTTACAATACATTTGAATCTGGTGACAATAGTTTGATTCAAACGCTCAATTTTCCCATTCGTTTCCGGGTGATGACTGGAGGTTAATCGGTGTTTGATATTATAATTACGAAGAAAACGTTTAAATCTAGAAGCTGTAAATGCTCCATTTCTATCAGTAAGTATTTTTTCTGGTACTTGAGTTTGAAATAATTGTTTCAAAATGTTTGTATAAGTTTCAGTTGTTACACTTTTTGACGCGAAACCCCACACATAGCGAGTTGCATGGTCTATGACCAAATGCAGATATTTCTTTGCCGAATTATAATGATTAAATCCGCCAACAGAGTCCAATGCCAAGCATTCAAAAGGTATATCCGTTGGGGGCATGAGCTGCAACAAACCAAATCTTTTTTGCCTACTTTTTTTGTTGATTTGGCAGGTATGACAATGTTTTACAAAATTTTCAATATCTTTATTAAGATTAGGCCAATAATATTGATTTGTAATTAAATTTATCATCTTATAAATTCCAGGATGTCCAAAATCTGTGTGGGCTTTTTCCAAGAGGGGTAAACGTAAAGCCATGGGGACGATAATCTTATACAAACTTTTCTTTTTAATCACAATAACATCATTAATTTCAACATATTTTTTACCATCTACCTTGACATTTTCTTTTTTCTGATTTTCTCTGATATCATTCAAGTTGAGTAAATGTGTATGATGTGGGGGGTCTTCTGAAACAGGTAATCTAGACAGCATATCAGCCTCTACATTAGTGGAGCCCTTTTTATATTTAATATCGTAGTCAAACATACTCAGTTTAAGGGACCAGCGGAAAAGACGTCCTCTTAAGTTTTTAACATTTTTTAGCCAAGTGAGAGCCGCATGGTCTGTATGAATGACAAATTTTTGACCGTGTAAATAATGGTAAAATTTATCTAGAGCATCCACAATTGCCAAACATTCGAGTTCAGTAATTGCATAATTTTTTTCATAGTCGCGAAGATTTCTAGAATGATATGCTATGGGGTGCAAAATACCATTTTCATCAGCCTGTTTCACAACACATCCCACTCCAAGACTTGATGCATCTACAAATAAATTACAAGGTGTTTTGGGATCAAACAATCTTAAGATAGGTTTTTGAATTAGAGCTGCTTTTAATTTTTCAAAAGAATTTTGACAGTCCTGGTCCCATACATAGGGAACATTTTTCTTTAACAAATTATTAAGAGGAAATCTAACCTCAGCATATTTATGAATGAATTTATTATAAACATTAATAGATCCCAAAAAGCGTTGTAACTCTTAAATTAATTGTTTTTTTAACAAAATTACATTTAGACAGCTTTAGTTTAAGATTTTCATGGACACAAATATCAAAAATGGTTTCCAAATGATGGTAATGTTCTTCTTCATTTTGTGAGAATACAATAATATCATCAAAATAACTGCATGCAAAGTCAATTTTATATTTATTTAGGATTCTTCGAAGGATACGGTTGAAATTTGCAGGCGCATTTTTCAAGCCGAAGGCGAGACGCTTCCACTCAAATAAGCCAAACGTTGTGGCAAAAGCTAATTTTTCAGTATCTTTAGGGTGGATAGGTATATGCCAATATCCACTTGCTAAATCGAGAGTGGAAAACACCTTAGCTTGCACCAGTTTGTCCAATAAAGTGTCGATTCGGGGCAAGGGTTCTGCATCTGTTTTGGTTATGGCATTTAATTTTCGGAAATCGACACACAACCGAGTTTTCTTTCCTTCTTCACGTTTATAAACTAAGGTTACAGGTGAAGAATAAGGGGAATGACTTTCTTTAATGATACCGGCTTTTAACAAATTTTGAACTTGTTCTCTAATTTCTTCTTCTTCCTTAGGGGAAGTACGATAAGCTCTAAGTGAAATTGGTAAGTCGGAAGTTAAATGTATTCTCTGGGGTTCCATGTTGACACATCCTACATCATATTTATCTTTGGCAAAAATACCGACATATTTGGCTAAGAGAGTAGGCAGTTTGTTAGGTGCAGACTGAACTTGGATAGGTTCAGTGGCGTTTACAAACTCCGGCTCATAATTTTCACCAAATATCCCTGCATTTTCCTTTTCTGAGACATCTTCATTAGGTTCTGACACGTGCAAGGAATTAACTGTTGGAATATTTCGTAATTGGTTCAGGAGAGGCACTCTTTGGTTATTTTGGAAAATTTGCATCTTAACACAATCAATATTTAACTGGAAACTTTGGCAATGGTTAAGTCCAATAAGGGTATAGGGTAATTTATTATCAATAACATAAAGATCAACATATTTGGATATGCGGCCAATTTTCAAATTAACACGACATTTTTCCTGCAAGGTGAGAATGCCTTGTGTTTGAGCGACCGATAGACCTTTACGAGTTTTGGAAGTGTTTAATTGGAATTTTTGGACTAAATGTAATGGAATGACACTTAACGAGCTTCCTGAGTCGATCAAACATGGTATTGAGTTTTCCGGTATCTTTAGAGTAGTAATTTGACGTTTCTTTGGGTTTTCTTTGGATCCTTTTCTTTTTTCTATGTACCCGGGTACTATTAATTGTCATATATTACTACTTGGGTTTGCAGAAAAATCACTTTGTGTCTGATTTGGATTCTGGATTTGAATGTTTGGTTGTTGGGTTAGAGAGGAGGCCTCTAAAGATTGCTTTCGAAAAGGACAATCTCGTACCCAATGGTAAGCATTTGGAATATTAAGATTAAGGCAGACACGGCATGGCGATGGTGGCAATGTAGCCTGGTAGTGTATATTTGGTCTAGGAGGAGACGGTTGAAATGGTCTCACATTTTGGAAAGTTCTTTGAGGGTTAGACACATTTGGGCGATTCTGGGGGTTTTGATAAGGGTATCTATAATTCCAGGATCGCATTGGAAAATTCTGCTCAGCGGTATTAGGGCGATATGGTCGCTATTGTCTCAACTGATTTTGGGGAGTTGGGTCTGGTTTATTTTCAGGACTCTTGCCTGCTACTTCAAGCTTAGTAAGTTTAAAAACTAATTCTCTCCATTCTGTGGCAGTTTTAGGGGCATTAGTCACAATAAGTCTCTGCATCGAAATTGGCAAACCTTCGGATAACCCTTCTAGAATGAATTTGTTATCTAAACCCAGATTACGACCCATTTTAGTTTTCTTTTGGTAGTACTCGTTGAGGTCATCACCTGACCTATACCGAATACTAGCAAAGTCGCTTAGTGATAGTGTATCTGGGGTAGAAAAATTTTCATGGAATAGTGAAACAAACTCATTCCAGTGCAAAACATTAAGACAGTTGTTAATGTATAGGGTAAGGGCACTATCTTTTAAAAATTTCTGGATGTTTCTTATCTTCCAAACATCATCTTTTCTGGACTCAATACATACAGCCTCAAAATAAGCAAGCCAAGAGGCAAAGATCATCTTAGCTTCCGGCGAAAACGGGATAATCTCGGGGTCTTTTGTTTTTTCCTCACTATTTGCTGCATAGGTACCTACAGCGGCCTTTTTGATTGACTCTATTTCAGGGATTAGGGTCTGATTTTTAACAGGTTGTTGGCTCACTTGACTGATAGCTCCATTCATATTTACAGGGGCACTTTCATGTATTTCCGTATTTGGAGGACTTTCAAGGGGATTCCCATTTCCCTCAATTTCTGTATTTTTTTCCTTTAAAGATTCGTCACCTTCACTCACTTGAGTGGATTTGTCTTCTGCGCTCATTTTTATTACTTATTTTTACAATCTCATTAAACAAAATATAAAAAAAAATATTTTTACTAGAAAAAATCATTTTTTTTTTAATTTGCCCTTTTTTTTTTTTTTTTTTTTTTTTTTTTTCATTAAATCCCGCTTAAATTTCCAAAATAATAAACAAAAATAATCTGCTTCATTTAATCACTTAAGTTGTAACATAGAGATAATAATAAAATAATAATAATAATAATAATAATAATAATAATAATAATAAAATAATAATAATAGTATTTTTCATAAAAATAACACTTAAAAAATAATAAAATTTCAAATTGTTTTTCTTTAATTGTTTTTCTCTCTTACTGCTTCAAAAAATAAAAATAGAAAGTTTCTGTCCGCTTTTAAATTCTTCTTAAAAAATAACAAAATCGAACATACCTATTTCTTCTTTTTCTTTTAAATCCATTTGATTGCACAGAATACTCACGTGAAAAAAAGAAGAAAAAATATCAACATTAAAACGAAACCAAAACAGGAAGCATCAACCAAACAACGGACTGTTGACACACGCAAAGAAAGGGAGAAAAAAAGAACATTCCTCCTTCTGCCAGGAGATCGTTGACCTTGAATTTTCCACAAACCATCTGTGAACCATCCCTTTCGCTGGATAGTAGGTCATTTGAGATAACTATTGAAAGTGAATGAACAAAACTGTTTTTCTTTTGGAGTGAAGCGCTGAAGAAAAATTGTTTATTTTAAGTAGGCAACGAAATAAAATGTTTATCCGAGATTTGATAGCTTAATGACGAACGAAGCAGGAGCTCTTTTATTAACTGATCGTAGATATTTATTTCTTTATTTTGGACACAAACTTTTTCTTTTCAGTTAAACACACTAGTCTTCTGTTATTTTCTTTTAAAGGCCCGGTGATTAAAAATAAAGTCTTTTTATGGTTGGTTCGATTACGATGTTTCCTATTAATGAATAGTTATTTAAAAGAAAGGATTTTCCCATGGCAGGTATTCAATCCTAGCAGACTCACTGTAAGATATCGATACGCCTTTGTATAACGGGCGCACCTCGATATAACGAACGCACATCGATCTGTCTGTAACGAGCGGTCGATCACCGCTATCACACATCCCATTAATAGGTATATCGTCGTTGATGTAGTCGTGCGAATGTAAGAAAAATCAGCAGGCATTTTCCTGGGAACTAGCGTTTATTCCTTTGTAATTACAAGTCTCTCTTTAAGCTAGGCCCAGGGGACAGTTTGAAGAGTCTTTTACCGGGGAAACATCGTCTTATCGTTCATATTTCGGCGAATTGCCGGACTTACAATGGCAAGGATGCCGTCGCACTTCGAAGAATACTGGCCGTAGTTTTTGTGGAGAGTGATTAGAGTCAAAAGCCATGCAAAATACGTGCTCCTGACATTATATACGGCCGGACCACCGCTAGAGACCGCTTTGCAACTTATGAAATAATGTATTTTAATTGGCTACTTAGCCCTTGACTCATATCTGGGTAAGCAGCCCAGATAATTAACATGCAAGATCTAACCATCGGAAGAAGAGAGATGCGCTACCGTCAGCACTTTTAATCTTAACGAGGATTCAAAATTGATATCTGTTCGTAATAAATGTATCGTAAGGAAAGTTAAGTTACAGGGGCAACTAGAAATGAAGGCAGGGCTTTAAAATTTTGACACACGATTTAGGGATTTTAAACTTTGAATTTTTATATTTTAGTTTCTGATTTGGAATGGGTTTAACTAACTATCCTTTCATATCAATCCACATTCGTTCACATTCAAAATTCTTTCATACTTTTTCACATTCATTTCATACACACATATATATTGTGTGTTACACAATATATATGTGCCACGATTACACACTAATATATATGTGTTTGTGACAATATATATGTGTATACACACATATATATTGTGTGTGTATATATATATTTGACATAGCTATTTGGGGTAATAATTTCATTGCATTTGGTCAGTTATTTCTGTTTCAATGGTTAATTTTTGCAATAAGTTTATATATATATATATATATATATATATATATATATATATGTATGGGTATATATATTTCACTGAATAAATTTCATGTTAAAATTGATCACCTTATTCTTGATACAGGTTGGACAAAGAGTTTTTGTGTGCAAAAAGAATCCAGGGAAATTTGGCACTTATGCAGAATGTACCATAGCCAGTGAAGATTAAGTATTTCCCTTAGATGATCCTCTGACATTTGATCAAGGAGCCGCTTTAGGAATTCCATATTTTACTGCTTACAGAGCTTTGGTTTTAAAGTGAGATTACTAATGATTTTTTATGGAAAATTTATTTTATGACAATGACTTTTTATGAATATTTTAAGTTTTGTTCTGTCATGCCTTAATATCTAGACATTCAAAATCTGTTCCTTTTGAGTTGTGCCTATCTTAAAAAAAAAAAAAAAACTCCCATGCCCGTATAACAAAAAAGTGTCAGGTTCTATTTATAAGGTTAAAAAATTAAGTTAGCCGTCTCGTTCCCGATTTCCTTTTCACAAATCAGTCTTTGAATTAGCAGAATTAAAATGCTATTAAAGATTGCAATAAAAAATTGATTTATCCCATAAAAGAGGCCTGGATGTTTGAAAGATATCACTCAAAATAAAATTTATTCAAAAGCTTTTTCTAAAACATTTTGCTTTATTGTTTAAGTTGGGAGTCTCATATGAGGGGCAGGGGAATGAGAGGGTTAAAGTAACTTATAGACTCCACAGAGTTCAGAGAATAAATAGAGATGAAACGTTTACGTTTGGCATGACGCTGAAAATACAACCTTAAAGTTGGTCCAAACAACTGGCGGCTTACTTTGAAAACTTCTCTCCGTCCAATGAATCCAGTCCTTGTTCAATGTGCAGCCTCTCTCCGTCCAATGAGGTCAGCCCTTGCCCTTGGTCCTAATAATTTGAGTGATAACCGGCTTCATATTACAAATTGAATTTACAGTTCACTGCCTCTCTATTCTTTCTCTTTACTCTGTGTATAGACTCAGTGGCATAAAATATGTACTACACATCAGTTTTTAAGTATATATTGATACTAATTGCAATTTTTTCGTCCCATTGCTATGCAGTATATTTTATGGAAATTCACAGTGCTTATACTAATGTAATGTAGCATATTATATTTTTATCATTGAATATAATTGGCTCAATTTCAGGAAATATTTTGACTAATTTGTTATTAAGGGTATAGGTGCCGATTCACGGTCGCCAGTCACCATGTGGTGATTAATTTTTTGCTTTGGCCACTAACTTTCAATGCCTAAGTCGCCAGGTGTTTTACAGGGACGCCCTTTTTCTGCCAAAAGGCAGGTTTCTGCCTTTTTTAAAAAATCAAATTTGCAGATTGTCGTCCATAGTTCTGCGATATTTAGAACATTTTTTCTCATTTATATTGTCCATAATTTAAAAATATGATTGAACATGGATGTCAATCCTCTGATTTTCCGCTGATTCACAAATTTCTTGTTTTCTTCTTTTTAAAAACAAAAAAAATCTGCGATGTCCGTGGAATCAGGAAAAAAAAATATGTTGATTTGCACCGTGAATGAACTCTGTGGCGATGGCGTACTGCAGTTAGGCTGTGATGCAGAAAAATTCGTACCAAGAAGAGAATAATTTTGGGTCCACTCATAAAATTTGTATCTCTGTGAATTTCGCCAATTCGATGGAAAAAAAATGTGAGTTACGTCAAACAATCATGAAATAAAACAGTGAAATTCGTCAATTGCTCATGGATTAAAACCATGAATCTCATCAAGCGTTTGCAGGAGGGGGGGGGATCACTAATTTCACCAATTGATTGATTTTTTGAATTTCATCAATCGGTCGCAAACAAAAAAATCGCAAATTTTGTTAATCATTTGCAAAAAAAATTTTTTTATTTCATTATTCAATCATGGGAAAAAAATACCAAATTTCGTCAATTAGTCGTATAGAAAAAGCGTGAATTTCATCAATTACCTGCAGAAAAATAGTGATTAATTTCGTCGAACAATTGCGAATTTCATCAAGGAGTCGCGATAATAAATAACCTTGAAAATCGGCAATCGATCACAGAAATTGTAATTTATTCTCTCCCTAGGGATTAACACCCGTATTCCCGCAGGATACGAAACGAATAAGTGGCGGATTGTGACGTCAGGTGAAAACACTCTTTCGTATCCTATGCCATTTCGCATCTGGCGAAAAGTGCTATTCTGGGATCAGGTTTCCGTACGTTCGAAAATGATTATGGATGCTGGATGCCGTCCGAAAAAGAGGAAATAGCTCCTCCCAAAACTACGTCAGTTTTACGATATTAACCAATGAGAAAGCGTCATCGAAATTAATGTTTGTAAACAGAAAGAATGCTTTTCTATGATTGTTTACTGTTGTTAGGACATGTTAAAGGGATCTGGGGAAATCTAGGAGTGTCCGCAGAAGGGTGACATTTGATCTCGCAGGTGCAAGGACTAATAATCAAGACAGTCTTGTTGCTAGGCTGTTTGTTTCAGCATTTACTTCCCCTGCAAAGAAAAAACAAGAATTCCTCCCCCATTGCTGAAAATTATGTGAATTCCACACTGGACAGGAGGGTAAGTACAAATCTTGGTAAGTACTTTTCTATTCATTTCCAGACAATGGAGGCAACTGAGAGCAGTACTCCTAGGCGTAGGAGCGAAAGAGTAAATCCAGAACAATTGGAATTTTTATTAAATTATATGCAGTCACACCCCAGATTACGTGAGGGTAAATTGTCACTCTCATACACAAAAATCCAGCACAAACGAGAATGGGAGCAATTAGCTGCATCTTTAAATTCGTTGGGTGGTGCAAATAAAGATGCAACGATGTGGCGTAAAGTAAGTGCACTCTATTCCAATAATTCATCTTTAGAAAACTTTTGAAAAGTAATACTGATTTTTATTATTGTATTATTCATTTAATTCATATAATTATATACATTTGCATCATGCCAGTACATGAGATCTTAAAAAAGGTTTCTTAGGCTAATTTAGTGTTTCAATTTTGCCAACATTTCAAAATTAAAAGGTGTTTTTAAACATTTATCAAAAGCTGCATTGAGTTGTATTGATTACACACAAATTTCTAATCATATTTGAATCACCATATTGATAAAGAAAATTAAACCGATTTTTAAAATTAATTATTATTATTGTAAAAGTGAGCCCCATAACAATTGTTTTCAGTAATTGTGTAACTCTCTTTAGGCTTTTTTTTTTCTTTTTAATGATACTTTGTAAACTGGTTATTTTTATTGTGATTAAAAAGTGTACAATTTAATTATATTAAGCATTACTTTAACAAAATAATTTTAATTATTGTTATATGGTTAAATTCTTCTTACATATTAGAGGGATTGTTATAAGATCCTGTTAAAATTGGAATTGAATCACGGAATCATTTATTAGCTTTGTTTAAAATACTGAAAGCTTTAATTTTGTTTTTGGAAGAAAAAAAAAAAGCTGAACACTTATTTTTTTTAATTGTTTCAAGCCGTGTTGAATTCATGTAACATGGAAGGGAGAAGGGGGGGGGGTGACACCTTATGAACCATTAACCTATAGATCTTGAATCTTTTAAGAGTTGGGGGCAGGGGTGATTTTGATGCTCCAGGGGAATGTTTCTCACAGCTCATTCCCTGAATTCATCACTGGTTATATAAAAGGTGTGACAGTATGATTTGTTTAATAAAGATAATTTGACAAAATAATCTGCCTTTACAAATTAAAAAGAAAAATTCTTAAAAATTTAGTCATTAATAACTTGTAATTAAACTGAAAAAAGGTCTCACTTTTAATATAAATTGATACTTTTCATTTTAATCTAAAGCCTATTTTTACAACAGTTTTTTTTTTTGGTGGGGGGGGGAGGGGGGGTTGTATTACTTTTATTTATTTTTGTGCCTCAATAAATATTTTTCGTAATATCAACATTTTATTTTGATAATGTTTTTGGGACTCTAACACAACACCAGGTTCATGAAGTTTTGATAAATTTTTTATGACATTTTGAATTCTGCAATTCTTTGTGTTTTTTGGCAATCATTTGCTTTGTTGATAATCAAATGAAGTACATGTTGGCCATACTTTTCAAAACTGCATAGGTTTTTTATGCTACATTTGATATTTTTTGTATATTTGGGTTTTTTGTATTATATATTAGCTCATAATATTTAATTGCGAGCTCTATTTAGGCTTTAGATTGACACCTGTGTTTAAATTGAAATGATACATGGTAAACTGATTATTTTGATGGTGATAGATTGTATAATTTTTTTTTTACATTTACGTATTAGAAAGGTTTTTATAAGCATTTTATCATAATAATATTTGTGTTTCATAAGTTCTTGTGCTATATTATTCACAATAATAGTGAATTAATTTATAATTACTGACTAAAAGTGTCGTGGTTTCTTTTTCTCCCATTTTTTTAAAAGACAATTAAAGTTGATCCTAAGTTATGTTTAATTGCCTAAATCTTTTTTTTATATATTTTAATGCTATTTTCATTCATTTACATATAATCTTCGTTTATTTTCAGCATTAACAATTCTTATCAAATTGACTATTTATAAGTACATATATATATATCTGGGTACTTTTCCACTATTGGGGGCCTTGGTGATTTTTTAAGTTTGACACAATTCAGGCTTCTAAATTCGAGGTTTATTGCGAAATGATATAAACAGCTATGGAAAAACCAAATGAACTTTCAGGCTTGGTTATTATATCTGTATAAACATTTTATGGTACATCTCTATTATCCCGTCGACCACTCTTCATAACAAAAAACTATCGCCAACCAGTAAGATTAAACTACAAAAATGCAGTCTCATTTACTTGATGTCAGAAGCATTATACGTGTTTGCTATGTCATCAAGTGTTTTTTATTTCGATATTTGTCTGTATTTTTCATTATGTTTTACTGATTTATTAGTTATTTCATTAATTAAAATAACAATTGGTTCCTTAAACGGCGGTGCCATGATATTAAAGAGAAAAAGCACTGAAAAAAATTTTGCAATGCATAGTTACGTGCAATAGATCAGCTTTAACTGACGTCACAAATATTTATTCACCAGCCGAAAGGGATAATTAAGAAAAATAATGTAAATAAATAAACATCAAAGAATATTTTTTTTTCGTTTTCATTAATATATTGTGTTTTTGCTTGTTTGTTTTGTTTAAATTTATTGATGGTTGACACTTTGGTGGGTGGAGCTTTTCCGAATTTCTTATATTTTATTTATTTATTTATTTTGATATTCCAATGGCAATGTTCACCCGTTTATTTAGCTATAATTTTTTGTTATGAAAAGTGGTCGACGGGATAATAGAGTAGTACCCATTTTTTTATATATTTATCATTACTGTTTTTTATATACACTTTCTTGTACTTACATGAAAAAGGCTTCAGGCTTCTTTATATTGAATAAATTGTATAAATATTGGAAAAAATGCTTGTGTAAACAGTAAATAGGTTGCAAAATTTTCTTCTTTCGCCAATGTCCCTATACTGAAGAGTACCTGTGTCAGTTTGGTCAGAAAATTAATGTATGTAATTCATTTGGCTAAAAATTATGTAAATTCCAAACCAGGCAGGAGGGTAAATACAAATCCTGGTAAGTACTTTTCTATTCATTTCCAGACAATGGAGACTAATGAAAACAGCATTTTTAGGTGTAGGACTGAAAGATAACTGGAAGCGTACACGTGTCAGTTTGGTCAATGCTTTAATTTGTAAGACAAATACATGTGACATATCATAACCTACTTAGTCTTATATCAGTGTTATTCCTAGTTTTTACCCAATTTTGTTACTTTAAATTTTTGTACTGTATAATAATGCTTTTTACAGACATGGAATGACCAAAAGGGTTATGCTAGAAACAAAGCTGCCAAGTTACGCAGAATCAATGAACAGACAGGTAGAGGAAGGGATGGTAGTGTTGATGCACTGAATCCAATAGAGGAGAGCCTGCTCGGTATGACAGGATGGAAGGCTGCCACCGGCGATTTGTCTGTGCCAGAAGCAGGCATACCAACAAGTGTAATTGGATAATTTTTTTTTTTTTTTTTTTATCACAATTTAGTTTATCTATGGGTATATTTTCTTCTGTACTGAACTGGTAGAATCTTGATATATTTATGAAGCTTTATTTTAAGTAATAAAATAATAAATTCATGTCTTTTAAATTATGTGAACTTATTTTGTAAATCAAATATTAATTCAGAAATACTTCAGTAAGATTAAAAAATTTTACTGTTAATATTATTGATATTATAAACATACAGTATTTCGCTTTTTCATTTATTTATTTATTTTTTCATGCATGAGGCAGTTTTTTTTTTATTATTTTTTCAATTTTGATTAAATTTTATTTAGATACTTATGGTATACATACATCATAAATATATATAATACATGCATATTGTAAAAATATAGCTTTAAAATCTACAAAGTTTCAGTGTTTGTGCATGCATATCTTTTTTTTTTCTTCATTATTTTTATTCTTAATTTTGTGTATAACTTATAAAGTAACTTTTCAAACATAATTTCAACCAAAAAAATTATTTAATAAAACCTATGGCCTTTCATTGTAGTCTTTAACTCTCTGACTGCTTATCCCGTGATTTCCACGGGCAAGACATTTTATAGAAAAATTTACGTAATTTACAATTTTTGAAGCAATTTTGTATTAAAAATTCCACAATCAAAGGTTGAAAATGATAAATGTATCACATTTTTCATATACAGGATGATTTGAAATATGTAATAGTATAAGAGATAAAGGTTGGTTATATATTGGTCGAAAGGATTTTGAAAAAAAAAAAAAAATTGAGCAGTCAGAGGGTTAATCCATTTAATTTTTAAATAAACTTCCTTGTTCGAAGTATGTTTATTTTCCTGAAAAAAAAGTTGTAAGCTGTGATAAAAGGAAAAACTAATAGCAATTTCCTTCATTAATATTTTTCTTTTTTTTCTCTACCTCTCTCAGGATTCAGTGTAATACAATGCACAACTATTACACCCTCTTTACGATTGTGAAGAAATGACAATTTCAGAGAGGGAGGATTCGTTTCCTCTACCTGCCAGTTCAACAAGTTCCATTGCTGGATCGTCCAGAATGGGAGAGTCTGCTGTGCCTGGTTCATCCAGAATGGAAGAGTCTGCTGTGCCTGGATCATCCAGAATGGAAGACTCTGCTGTGCCTGGATCATCCAGAATGGAAGACTCTGCGCCTGGCTCATCTACAGCTGCTGATGACAATGTTCGAGGTTTATCAGCAAATGTAACAGGCCCATCAATTCCACCCAGTAAGTTCAAAATGTTTTAACAGAAATCTGTTTAGTGTTATCTAAAGTATCTTTATATTTTGTTTATAATTAATTATTGACAAATAAAAAACCCTTTCTAAGAGCAATCAGTGATACAGTGCCGAGATGGTATTGAGACCTGCATGAAGTGCAATGAACTTTTTTTTTTAAATCAAACAACGTGTTTTAATAATATGTGGATGTACTATCTCAGAAACTTGTTCAAAAACTTTACGAATGATACCTCATTCATCGTTGTATGTTTTGTATGTGCATAGAAAAAAAAAGATGTTGAAAACAGAAATAATATATATGATGATTGTTTGTGTATAAGAAAATGGGAACAGATTGCCAGAAAAGTTTCTACCAAATTTTTTTCTCTCGCCAAGGTCATTTCTCTAGGTTGCCAAGACTCCTATACTGAAAAAAAGGGAATCCTTTCATATGCTATCTCCTTCGTCGTTCTGCGTCTCATATTTTCTGAGAAAAGGGGATGTTGACAGGAGAAATAATATATATGATAATTCTTAAATATACATCTTTCTTAATTATGAAAATAGTCTTGAATTATTAATTCAAATGTTAGAATTTTTTTTCTCCTATTCACATGACATTATTATTATTAAGCTTATTTCTAACATTTGTCCTTTATAATTTCTATAATTCCTGATTTTTTTGTACAAGAAAGTTATTGAAATCTTTTTATATTGTTTTGACACTTACTAATAACATTCCCCCACCACCATCCATTAAATTGGAATTGGAAATTTGGAAAAATTTTAGAGACTTTATTAATAATAATCTTAAAGTTATTTTAATAGTATTATATGACACTGGAAAAAAAAAAAAAAAACCTTCAGTACTCATTTTCATAAGCAGATGGTGACACCAAACATCTGTTAGGGATATTCTATTGACATAAAAATGTTTTTTTTTCTTATTTATTTATTATAAAAAAGATATTAATAATATGTTGCAATAATTATATTATTCACAAAGAAATTGAATTCAAGAAAATCCTATGGATCTCTTCCAGTTTTATAACAATAAAAAAATGACTTTTAATGCTGGTTTTGCAGTAGGCCAGAGATATTCTTTTTAAAGAAACAAAGTTTAGAGACTCAGCAAAAACTTGTGACTTTTTATAGACTGCAAGGTACAACAACAAGGTCATCAACATAAATGAAATGCTTTAAATCAGACATCCATTGATGCAATCTTAATTTAAAAATAATAATAATATATTATTATTAAACATAATTCATAACTAATTTATATGTTTAATTGTGTAATTTAATTGTTTTTAAAATTTAAGAATAAAAAATAATCCAAAATATGAATTTAAAAAATGCAAACAAAGATGAAGTAGATGTGATCTATAATTCGCAAAAAGTCTCAAATTCACACAACTCTTGCAACCAAGCTGTGCAAATTACTGGTCTTCTACTATTAAAAAGTTGAATCCTGCATTAGGCATAGAAAGGATTAGATGAAGTTATATATATATTAGAAATTAGTATAATTTTTAAGAATAGTTTACATTTTTGCTGTTCTAATTTTGAACTTTTCATTTATTCATTGTGTAATTATTTTTTTTTTTTCAGATCAAGGTGCTAAAAGAAGCACCTTGACAAAAAAGACAGAATTGGCGCTAAAAGAACTGAGAAGTCATAGCCTGTCCATAAGAAAGAACACAGCAGCTGTAGAGAGAATGGCAGCTGATATTTCCGAAATGACGAAATCGATAAAAAATATTGCTCAATCTATTGAGACTTTAACAAATTATATGATTAGTCAAAATGACTGATATTTTTAAATACAGCAGACTCCCTCAAATCTGCAACCCTAAAATCCGCATATTATCACAGATGTAAACACTGAAACTTTAAGTTCAGGTATAGGGCCAAAATTATACTTTTTTATTTTTATATAAATTCTGTATGTATTTTAATATGCAATTCCTGTTAATATGACTGAAGTCATGCTTTTCCATAAATAGAAGTATAGATTTATTTCTGAAAAAATTCAAGTTATTGCTGATATCACTGGTAATCACAATCTTTTTACCAAATATATTTATGTATTAATCAAGCTTTTTTGGTTATTAAGTCTGCCTAAACCTGAAATAAAACTTCCTTATTTTATTTTTTTGATGTGAATTAGAAGGGTACTTTTATGAGACAAGTTTCACTGAATAATTTAGGCAAAATGTATCTCATCTTAATTATACATTATTAATTATTTACTTTTAATTTTTTAAACTATCTTAATTTTTATTGCTTTAGTTTATTACTTTACTTAATTATTTTAATATTTTATGATATTGTAAACATTCATTATAATTTAGATTGCATTATTACATTCAAATTACTGTTTAAAAAATGTAAACAAAGCAAAGACCAGAAATTTGCAAAATACTAAAATCTACACAACCTCTGCGGATTTGAGGGAGTCTATTGTACTATTTTTGTAAATACTGCATATTATGTTACTTTTATTTTATTTTTCATTTTGTGTTTTTATTATACTTTTATATATATGTATGTATATTATTTTGTACTATAATAATTTTTAATAAACAGTGTGTAAAAATTTTATGGTATATCTTTTAATTGTTTAATAATTAGTTTAATTAATATTTCTTATAATCACTTTTAAAGAAATTGCATTAAAATGCATATAAAAATAAATAATCTATCACTATTAAGATCAGTGTTGTCAAATTAAGGAATTTTGATAATCAAAATATTTAACAGAAATTTTGAACAGTATTTTTTACCTTAATAAATCATGGAATGTTCATCATTAAACAAAGTAAATATTACTATTTGTAATTTCTGGCAAATATTTTGTACAAGAAATTTACTAATATTGGCTAAACCTAGCAATCCTGATTAAAATACCAAATTTCCAAACTATTTAATTTCTATAAAAGTTGAACAAGCAGGGGTTGCAGGTGCTAAAGTCATATGGTAGGCCTCCCTCCTTCGTTGAATCTATAAAAGTTGAATATAAGATAAGCAAGAGATTTGTTTGTCAGTGTTTTTTAAAGATTATCAAATCTGTACAGTTTGGAAATGTGGCCATTTTATATCAATGTTTTGTTTAGCGATTTATTTTTAACTATAAAAATATTCATTTGTAAATAAAATTGCAAAAAAAAAAAAAAAAAAAAAAAAAAATAATAATAATAATATAGTGCAAATCATTGCTCTTAAATAGGTATAAATATATGTTACATAAAATTATACACCATGATATTATGCAAATTAACCATTGAGTAAATTTTTATTCTTAAACTGTGGGTTAAAACTTTAAAGCAACCTTTAAATTATTACTCAACAAGGTATTAACATTCACAACAATTACTGTGTATTCTCTACTCACAGATCATTATTATCTCTACATTATTATATCTCAGTTATTAAAAGTATAAAACTATATATTTTACTCACTTTATTATTTTTTATTCAGTCATACTGAGTTAGTAAAGATATATGAACTGAATTTGTATTCATTGTTTAATAGAATTTCATTACCAAAATTGTATAATATAGATGCAAGCGGAAAATTTTATGCAAAATTCGAAACTTTGCAGAAAATAATTTAAATCAAAAAAAAAAAAAAAAAAAAATTTTTTTTTTTTTTTTTTTTTTTTAAATACTGAAAAATTATAAATATTCCCCATTATTATTATTTTTTTTTTTTACTGTTTGCACACAATTCAAAGTTTAAAGACGCAAAGCATTGTTGTGACATCATACATGCTTTTATTTCTATTTCTCGCAGACTAGAGCTTGGTGCCGATCGGTTTTCCATCGGCAGCTGCAAGGACTTTAGCCTGGCGGCGGCAGTTTCAAATACTTTCGTAGTGTTAGAAAACATTTTAAATTGAATTTCTTTAAAATGATTTAAAACTAGATTTAAATATATATTGTGATGAGGAAATTTACAGTGTGCATTTACATTGTAAGAACAGTCAAGCGAGTTCTGTTGATAAAAGAAGTGCAAATCAAACATCAATAATTGCAGCTTTTGTCAAACCTCAAAATAAGCATGGAAATATTGATCCCATTTCTGAAAATATTGAAGGCGGGAGTATTTCCTCTGAATTGACTGTTCCCTAGAGTGAGGAAACTCTTAAAGTCGTAGATGATTTTTCCAAGCCTGCTCTCTGAGAAAATTCTGAAATGCTTGTTTCAATGTTGTCTGATTTTTTTTTTTTTTTTTTTTTTTTTTTTTAAGCAAAATAATTATTCTTTAATTAATATTATTTAATTTTTAATATAAATGGTAATTATTTTAAACTACTGTTTTTAATTCATAACATCAAAATAATATAGCGCATAACTTTATTAAACATTAAATTATTTTGTAGAAAGTTTTTGATCCAATTTTATGTGCGCAGAAAGTTTTTGGTTTTATACAAGTCTGTTCATTACCTGTGGTATATGCTGTTACCAAAAAGATAATCTTAGTGAAAGTATGTCTGCCGGCTGTCGGTTCAGCTAGCTCAATAAGTAGAGCATTGACAATTTTAGTCAAAGATCTTGGGTCCAACTTGAACATTTTTTCATTCATTTGGAAAAATTCAGTTTGTAGTGTTTTACTCAGTTTCAAATTTCAGAATTTTATTTGTGTCAATATTACAAATTAGAAGGTGATATTCATTAGCAATACAAATAATAATAATTTTAAATAAATAACCAGTGTTGCAAATTTAGCACAATTTTTTATTCGAATATCTTCAAATATTTCTGAATAGTATATTAGTAAATATTTGCTTTAATCAATCTGTGTTTAATAGAATACATTTTCAAAAATATGATATATATTTATATTTATGAATAATAATAATATATATATATTACTAAATTGGCAACACTTAATATATCACTCTCATTCATAAAATGTCACAAATTAAACAATGTAATTTGTTTCAGAAAACGTGACATTGTTACATGTGAATGCATTTGGAATAAAAAGTCTGTGAATTTTTTTAAACTTTGGTGCAGGATTCTAATTTTTATATTTCAGAATAAATAGAAATTACATAAAATAATGACAACCAAAACTTGTATATAACCAGATTTGAAATTTTATTATTGACTATTTTACTAATTGCTCACACATAAATTAACAAAAGCCATTAAAAAGAATAAACTATTTTTTGTTTAAAAACAAATGATTTTCTAAGAGAAAAAATATTTAAAAAAGAAAAATGCAATTCTTTTAAAATAAAAATAAGGAAAAACGAACACCAAATCAATGGATACATATTCACATTATAGAATATTTTTCTTGAATAGTACAAGTATGCCATAACACGGAAAGAAAAATTTAACTATTTATAAAATAGTGCATGACAAAATTAGTGAAATACAGTAGACCTTTATAAAGCACACTTGACTAGAGGTGCATATTATAGACTTTTACTATCATTGCACAAATTTTATGAATTCACACAAAATAACACATTGAGAAAAAAAAAAAAAAACATTGGTACAAAAATTTAACATTAAAGAAATATAATTTTTGAAAATTACAGGCTTTCACAAATTATTACAAATATATATATATATATATTTAAAATAACAGAACAGATATATATTATAGAATAAACTAATAAAATAAAATTCACTTTAAATACCAGGCATAAAATTGTAAATGTCTCTAAGCACCATAGTAAACATTTCCTTTTTTGGATGACATTCATGGTCGTTTGGTAAATAATAAAAAATGTTTCCTTTCATTGTTTTTTATTCATAAACATAACTTATTTTCCGAATAGCCCTTGTAATAGCATGAAAAAGTAGCAGCAATTTATTCTAATTCCTTATGAAAAATATAAAAAAATACCATTTTTAAAAAATATGTGATATTCTGAAATGACAACTTGAAATAATTAATTTTTACATCGTAACTGCAACGCGGTGTCTCACCCTGCGTGCAATTGGTAATAGGTTGTTGTCTCTAATTTCACAATTGGTAACAATAGATATTAAGTCATCAGGGTGAAGCGGTTCATCATTGTCTAACTCGAGCCCATAATGACGACATAAGTTATGGATGACAGCACAGGCATTTACTATTAACGATGCTTTTGTTGGAGCATAATGTAATACCCTGTGCCTTGATAAGCATCTAAATCGAGATTTTAGGACCCCAAAACAGCGCTCGACACCATTACGTGCAGATGCATGTTTTCTGTTAAACCTTTCTTGTACAGTTCCTGCATCTGGATCTGGAAATGGCGTTAGGAGCCATGGTTCTAGAGGGTAACCACTGTCTCCTACAGAGGAAAAAGAAAAATATAA
Organism: Maratus michaelseni; assembly: GCA_963931845.1. Classification (NCBI taxonomy): domain Eukaryota; kingdom Metazoa; phylum Arthropoda; class Arachnida; order Araneae; family Salticidae; genus Maratus; species Maratus michaelseni. The sequence continues at coordinate 391,629,984 of OZ007589.1, forward strand.
CCTTATATAACATAATAAATGCTAAGAACTAGAAAGTTCTTATCTAAATTATATCATTTATGAGCATAGTATAATAAAAATTATAAATTATTACACACAGAATTTTAAAAAAAGATTGCTTCAAATGCAAACGGTTTATTTCAAGCTTATCTTTGAGAAAAGAATTGAGTACTTATAATTTTTTACTGCTATGAAATATATTTTGAAGCTATATCATAGATTTTTAGGTTTTATTAATTTATATACAAACCTAACAACCATGTACTGCTGTTCTGGTTAAAGTTGTTTAGGAGGTATGACCTCACTCCACTATGTCTCCAAATGAATGCATCGTGTACGCTGCCAGGATATCTTGCCGTAATGGAACGTATCTTTAGATTATCATCTGCTATCTAGTAAATAGAGTAATTACAGAAATCAATGAATTGCATATAGACCGGAAGGTGGCAGAACAGACAATCACCTCATCGAGTTCACGGCTGAAATTCCAAAATTAGTTAAAACTTGATTCGCATATTAAAATGCAATTGGTCTGCTAAGTCATATCTTGGCAGACCGATTGCATTTTAATATGCGGATCAAGTTTTAACTAATTCTGGAATTTCAGCCGTGAACTCGATGAGGTGATTGTTTGTGCTGCCGCCTCCCGGTCTATATATATGTTTGTTTTTCTATAAAAAGGAGAAGTACATATATAAAGTAGTAAGTAGGTATGTAAAAAAATAAATGTATGTTGGTAATCACAGATGATATAGAACTTTTAAAACAATAAAATTAAAAACTATTATTATTCTGTTTTTCAATAAATAGATGTTTTATCATTTTATTGAAGACAAATATATTGTAATATTCTATCTGATGGCATAACACCATATAGAAAATTTAAATAATTTAATTACCTTAAAAGCTGTCAACCTGATATTATGTATTTAATAAATATTAACTAAATAAATGCTATTTTGTTTTTATAATATTTATTATTTTTAATGATGTTATGAATATATTAAATTACTGTTTTGAACTCGTTTGGAGATTGACAGCGATAAACATGATTGGTGATTGGCAACTATTTTTTGTTAATTTATCTTTCTGGTCTGAATAATACAAAAAGTACTGAATTAAAATATTACCATCTGCACATTAAGGGTATAATATCCCCTTCTGTTCATATAGCACATGCTTCTATTCCTGTTTGAATTTGCATGACGCACATTTCTGGGCTGTATGATTTCAACATGGGTACAGTCAATTGTACCAATTGTCCCAGGAATGCCATATCGATCATAATAGCGTTGCTTTATGTGCTGCTGCTCATCTAATGTAGGAAATGTGATAATGTGTTGCAGCAGGATTTTATTAATAGCCTTTGTCACTTCTTCAACAGACCTGCTGACTGTTGGCTGACTAACTTGAAGCACCTTTGCAACACTTCTTTGGTAGCTGCCATTCCCATAAAAATTAAGAGCTAACAAAATCTATGACAAAACATACAACAAAAAATTATATACATATTACATTTTTGAAGCAAATTACAGAAGTATTAAATGTAAATTACAGACAAAAGAGAAATACTTATGATAGTTGGCAAAATGTTATCGATAAGAATTGGACTAGATTTTTGTTTCAAGGATCCATAATAATTTGCCATACCTTTGTTGTTTGAAATATAAAAAAAAGACCCAAAAGAACGGGTGTCTGTACATTATTACAGAATTCGGGCATCTGTTTCTTCAGATACATGTATCATAATCATAAGTATAAAAAAACTATTGATCACTGCTGTGTAATATCAGTGATAAAATCTAAAATTATGAAAAAATATTTTGAATATTTTACTTTCTAAAGGCCATTGATAAGATATGTTTTCTTTAATTTATAAGTTCTAAGCAAAAACATACAGTTTCTAATATTTCAATAGCTAAACATTGCATTGCCATTTAAACTTGAGACATCAATTGCTTATTTTAAATTAGTACTTCCAAAAGAACATAACTCCATCGTGATATGTACTATCATTCTTACTGATTCTGCATTTAAAATATATATATAAAACAAATAATTTCAAAATTTTAGTTGCTGCTCCTCAGATTTTGCCACTGTGGGAGACAGGCCCATGTCTAAATCTGGCCTTGAATATGTGTATCATAAACTTATAGTACATTTCTATTCAGCATGACATAGTACAGATATGTATAATAAGAAATGTACTACTTTATTCTAAAATAATAAACATTTGAAAAGCTATAAAAAAAAAATAAAGTTGGAAACCTACAATAAAAATTTAATAAAGTATGCTGTAAAAAATCTTCAGCTTTTGCTGCATAGTCACTCCCACTGCTTTTATAGAATATCTCTATTTTGACCAATGAAAATACTTCATAATATAGTAAAGTAACCGTTTTCTCTAAAAGCGATGGAGTGTGTCTGCAGCAAAAGCTGAAGATTTTTAACAGTGTAACACAGTAAAAATTTAAAAGGTAATATATATATATATATATAGTACATTCAAGAACATGCGGATGTCCTGCAAAACTTTCACACAATGAAGATTATCCTGAAGTAAGAATTAATCATCATTTGAAAACAAATTTTATATGTGTTTATTTCAAATAAAACAGAAAATTTTAAGCAAAAACTTCGATTTATATAAGAAAATCACTTATTATCATCAAAATAAAAATATATCTGCCAAAAGTGATTACAGTAAACATAAAACCTTTTTAAAATATTTATTTATAATGAAGGAAAGAATGCAACATAATAAAAATTTTTTAAATGGGTATCTCACCAGAATCTTATAATAGGACATAAAGTATCATATGGACATTTTGCGACAATGTATTAAAGTAATACAATCCCCCCCCCCCTCCTTCCAATACTCAAAAGAATACAGATCAAGCTTTGAGATTAATTTATACTCCTGATAAAAATCAAATAATTACCCTTATGAATGGTGGAATCCTTTCATCTTTCAGTTCACCTTTTAAATTGTCAATTAGGTACAGAGCTATTTCTTTATTAACTCTGAATTCTGTTATAAATTTTTGTTGCGTCATTTCCTCAAAGGGGTTGCTCCTGTCTCTGATTGGTTTCGGGATAGCAGCCACCCGCTCTTCAATTTCTTCTATTAGTAATGTTACATAAGCAGCAGCCATTATACCTATTACTATAAAAAAAAACTTTCTTTCAATAAATAAAATAAAAATATGATAAATATAGGGGCACATGCAAGTTCTATCACAAACATCCAGCCTCTGTCACATAATAAAATAGGTCAGCATTTATAAGTCTGTAATGGTGAAATAAAATTAATAAAAAATTTGTACTAAAATTCAACAATAAGTCAATTATATTAATCAAAAGATGACTGAAATAAGCAAATTGAAATGTGACTTTAAAAAGTTTGTTTCTTTTTTAATTAAACATTCTTTTCATATTTTTAAACCAGCTTGAAAAACTAATAAAGATTTTGAAATGCTTCTAAATACATGAAAGAAAAACATTTGTTTAAAAAAAAAAAAAAAAAAAAAAAAAAAAAAAGCTTTAATTCTTAAAATTCTTCTGAAGTTTTTATGGGATATGGAATTTTTTTAACCTCAATAAATTGATATTGTTTGATATCTTTCTATAAGAATTCAGATAATACATAACTCTACTATAAAAAAGAAAAAAAATTACAAAAGTATTTATATATAAAAGAATAAGTAGGGGAGACCGGTACACAGTGGACCACTTTTTCAGTTAACATTTTTTTTCTCTTTAACAGACTGACCGATCTGTATGAAAATATTTTTGAATACTCCTTAAACCTTCTTACATCCATCATAATTTTCTCACAACATAGTTTTCAATACATTTAAAAAAAATATATATATATATACACACTGGTCCACCCACCGGGGTACAGTGGACCACTGTTAGGTATTATCTAAAATACAATATAAATCTATTTTTCATTAATCTAATTCTTTTTTGTTGCCCCTTCACCCGCAAAATAACATAGTAATATAAATTTTGAAACAAAAACAAAAAATTAATTATATTTTGAAAATAATAACAGATTAATACAGGAACAATTGCAATTTAGTTGAAGTTATTACTTAAGTACAAAAAAATCAGCTCACATTAAAATTTGCAAATGAAATTCCAAAGTACTTATGAGTAAGATTGAGCCTGGAATTTTCAAGAAATAATTTTGGGTCTGAGAGCAACATTATGAAATCATTGACATCAACAGCAGATTCATCTACAGTGTCGGGAGAAATAAACTGATTTCTATTCAATTTGCGTCTCATGAATCTTACTTGAATAGAATCATCAACAATTAGACTACAGTTATATTTATCAAAGGCAGTAAATACAAAACAAAATATTTCTTACTATGTTAAATAAATTGTTATTTTTATTTGTTTACTTTATTTTACAGTTAAATCTACTTCAAAACAATCTTTCTTTATACAAAAAAAGCAATTATTAAATATTTTGAACATTCTGCATTACAGGAGCAGAGTGGATTGTGGACCACTGTACCCCATGTTGAAGTTCAAGAAATAAACATATTAATATTGTTTATAGCCTTCTTTTAAACATATTAACTTTAAAGTAAAATAAAAACAAGTATCTTAGCTTTGCAAAAAAGCTGTTTCATTTTATTTATCTACAACCTTTAATTACTAAAAAAATAAAAATATGATGATGAAAAATTTTACTTTTAGAAGTTCAAAACAACAAAGCAGGATAAAATAGTTCAATCTGAGCTAAACATATTTTCTGAAGGCTATAAATAATCATTTCAGTGCTGTTGTCTATTAGGATAGAAGAGAAGCTTTTAAAAAATATTAAATAAATAAAATATTAGGAGGTGGTCCACTGTGTCCATAGGTCCAGTGTGTACCGGTCTCCCCTACATAATAAGTATATATAAAAGAGTCAATCTATTTCTCATTTTACTTTTACAAAATGTTAAACATAAAAAAGCTGTATGAGCACGAATAGTATGTTGACTGCTGTCTATTCATTCAAGAGTATGGATATAAGAAGATATTTCTGCTATTTAAAAAATATGCTTGATTTTTAAATTTTCATAATAATCTTTGGGTTTATCTAAATATTAGATTTTTTTTCTACAAAATTACATCTATCCACAAATAAGTCCATTCGTTTTAAAACAATAAACATTTCTACTTATTTTTTTCTTTGGAAAGCATATTAGCGATAGTTTCGGTTTCAGTATCGAGATAGAGGGATATTCTATACATTCATATAATGTCATAAAAGAGTCCTAACATTGAAAAATACTAGAAACTTACTTATTATGGCCTGTCAAATATAAAAGTTGCGTCCGAAAAGCCGATTTCGTGGGCTTTTCACCTACTTTGAGATGGCGAAAACAGCAGCCGAAAATATGTAAACATCCGAATCATATTTTCGCATCTAACTTTTCGCCAAATACGAAAAGAAGTGCCCCAGAATACAGTTTTCCCTTTCGCATGCCACGATGACATCAAAGTGACGTCACGACGGGGGCGTTCCGCCAAGTTTTCGTATTCGGACGCTGCCGGAATACGGCTATAAATAAAAAAAATTGGTACTTCTCCAATCTCCATTATTCTGTCGACCGCCAAACTATAATGGATTTAATGCCAAAAATGCAAGATTGTGACACCACATTTACTTGACGTCAGACGCATTACACATGTTTGGAGTTATTTTTAATTCAACGTTTATTTGTATTTTTAATGATGTTTTACAAATTTATTAAGTATTCATTAATTAAATTAAAATAACAATTATGTCATTAAACAGCGATGTTTAAAAGAAAAAAAATGTTGTGATGCATAGTAACGTACAACGTCATAAACATTTATCCACCATCTGAGAAGGATAATTAAGAAAAACAATTCAATATCCAAGATTTCTTTTTTCATTAATATATTGTAAATTTTATTGCTTAAAGTTGCTGATACTTGACACTTCATTGAGAAGAGCTTCTCAGACTTTTTTTTATTTTTAAAATTCTAATGGCAACATTCTTCTATTTATTTATTCGCTTTGCTGATATATTTTTTTTATGGAAAGCGGTTGATGGAATACTGGAGAAATACCAAAAAATCTTTAATAAATCCTTAAAAAAATCCCCTTGCCAACAAAAGCTGCAACGAGGCTTATAGTATGTGATCTTTCTCCATCATCCTTGAAAATATGAGAAATTGTTAAATTTATTTTATTGAAATCTAAGAAAATAAATCTTCTTCATCTTTTTTAATATGTATTTTTAATTTTGATTTTTATAGACATTTTTTTAATGCAAATTCCTATGTTGAGCGTCTATTTTCTGCTATGTAAAATACTTTTGGGGGGGGGGGGGGGGTTATCTATAGAACAAAAAGCTTTAGAGAATCATTTACTCATAAAATATTCAGGTCTTACTTTACAAACATTTATTCCTACAAACTGTGTACAATTATGGTGGAAAGATTCTATAAAATCCTGTTGTCCAAATTTAATGGAGGAAAAATATTGTTTTTATGTGTTTGTTTCACAATGTGACCACTGGATTTTTTAGGTCATTCCATGTCAAATCAACCAGTGACTCAACCGGACTATTTTAGATTTTGATGAAACTTACAGGAATCATTCTCCCCGATGATATAAATGAGAATATACTTTTATTATTTTTTATCTCAATAAATTTTCATATAATTATTTTTTTTTAATTTCAAAAAATCAATTTTTGCCTTGTATAAATGTTTTCAATTTTGAATTTCTTGATTTCTATCAGGCGTAGAGAGTTGTTTGACCCCTCATTTTAAAGAGAATTTCATAAGGTTTAATTTGATATGCAAGTTGACTATGCTTGGTTTTAAAAAAAGTAAATTTAATTTAATTTAAAAAAATTAAAATAGTGTTTTTAAAAAATTTTGAAAAAAATATAAGTTTTTTGTAATGTTACAAACTTTAAATTCTGAAACTTTTAAAGTGGGATCTCAATAGGATCAGCAGTTATGTTAAAAAAACTAATGTTAAACGCCGGTTGGGGCTGATATTTAAAGTTGGCGCCTCGCCAACTTTATTATTATGCTAAAGATAGTATTGTCTGATTAATTTTAAACATTGTTTTTTTTATAACTGCTGATCCCATTGAGATCCCACTCTAAAACTTTCAGAATTTAAAGATTATGATATTACAAAAAACGCTATTTTAAATTTTTTTTAATTAAAAATTTTTAAACTAATTTTTTTTTTTTTTTTTTTTTTTTAAACCAAGCATAGTCATTTTGCATATCAAATTAAACCTTATGAAATTCTCTTTAAAATGAGGGGTCAAACAACTCTCTATGCCTGATAGCACTTGAGAAATTCAAAACTGAAAACATTTATACAAGCCAAAAAATGATGATTTTTCGAAATTAAAAAAATTAGTTGTGTGAAAATTTACTGTGATAAAAAAATTATAAAAGTATATTCTCATTTGTATCATCAGGGAGAATGATTCCTGAAGTTTTTTTTTTTTTTTTTTTTTAATTTGAAATGGTCAGGTTGAATATTGAAAATGTTTGGTTGATTTGACATGGACCTTTTTTGGGTTTAAGAGCCACTAGCTCCTTCCAGATTTTGGGTATCTGCATCTATAATTAATGGTACTTTTTGTTATAGGGGCCTTGGTGCAAGAAAAATTTTCAAAAGCACACTCTCTAGCAACCTTTATTTATATTTTAAATATGTCATCGGATTGTTATAGCTTCATGAAATAACTATCAATGTATCGAATGCTCAAACAATTTGTTTTATATTTACACCATTTAATTGATACATTGTGAAGCAATTTGTTTAACTTATACATAAATAAAACATGATAAAGTAATGTAAAATACATAACATTAAATAAGTCATCTAAGGTAAGAAATTTTTTCATTGGTTACTGTTTCATTTTTGTGATTGTGTATAATACTTGGTGCAAAATTGCACCTTCTTAAGACTGAGATACGCTGAATCCCCTATAACACAGAAATATCAGTAAAATTTATAAAGAAAATAAGTATAGGGAAATACTTTCTTTAAAAATGTTGTGTGATAATTAAAAGTGTAATATGTAAATTTAGATTAAACTTGTTAAAGAAATTTTGATACTTTTCCATCAGACGAACACCACTCGTAATTTTGCACCAATGTGCCAAATGTGGTAGCCTGTTTATTGCACTCTGGCAAGTGTAGTAACCTGATTTTTAAACCAATGTATAGAACTTTTTTTTTTTTTCATCCAAGATTTGCTTATTCTGCGAGTTTATTTTTTTAAGATTTAAAAGGCATGCTCAATTCGGCAATCTCCAGTTGAAGAATACTCTGTAATTAAATTCTTCTAAGATGAAGTTAATATTTTGATAAATTAATAAGTTAATATTTTTGATAATATTGTGATATATTATAAAATTATGTACTCTTGATACTGATACACCAAAATGGTGCTGCAAACAACAAAAATAGTCATGTATGCAGAAATTTAAATTTAAATACAGTCAAAGCACCTTATCGTGTTGAGATATTTTGTTTTGAATTTCCCTAATTCACATCTGTATTTCAACATTTTAAATCCATATTCTTAATTATTCAATGTTTAAATTGTAACATATTATATTTAATTAATCTTACGTTTTCCCTCTTTTTACGTTCATTATTTTAAGTTTAATCAAGCGATCATCTTTCATTTCTCATTCATATCGTAAGTTCTCTTTTTCCATTCATTTCTCCATCCCGTTTCGCCCTTGGCCGCATGCTAGCTTGTTTCGTAGCCTTCCTCCTCGGATCACGAGCTTTTGTGGCTAGGCAGCCGGCCCTCTTTGCGCATGTGCGTACGGCCACGGAACGGCAGCATTTCGCTGTTTCTCCTTCGTGCGTTAACTCTTCATTGAGTCTACCAGTTTGGCGCATTCATCTCCGCGCGGCGAGTTTTTGAGACGTGCTTTTACGCACGCTCGCCATGGTCGCGCGCTGTTCAAATTTCAGTTCTAGTGATTGTAGAGTTCAGAGTAGGTCGCTTGTTCGTGGTGCGTGTTCTCGCGATGGCCGGACTTGGTGTCCAATCCATTTGTCTTTCTAATTCCAATTTCATATTAGTTTATTTAAATAGTAAAGTGACTTACCTTCATTCATTTAATCAGTAGTAATTAACATCTCCCAGCATGACATCCTATTATACAGATATCTGAAGTTTGTAGCGTTTGTGAGCATTCAACACCTGAAAAAAAGACAGCACCTTTTCCCAAGTCCACGGAAGTTTGTCATAATAAAATCATGGAAGTATTCTACAGTATTTTTGCTCATTCTTTATGTCACATCACTCTTGGATTCAAGGTAAACTTCTCTCTTATAATTTAACATTAAAATGACGTATTGAACCTGATAATATATATACGATCACGTTTCTTCTTTGCTTCACCTTCAAAGTATAATCAACCTGTATAACTTAAAGAACAATAGTCATCATTTAAATTAACCTACAAGATCCTCTAAACATTTAGTGAAGCAAAATCCATCTTAATAAATATGGTGCTTCGTTCCAGTGCACAATAAGTGCGTAATACGTCGTTTTTCAAGATATATTTGAAAACATGTGCTTTTTTCTGCCACCTTAATATTCAAAATTTTATAAAATAAGCAATCCTTTTTAGAAATATGCAAGATTAAAATATATAGTGCAGTTTTTATCAATTTTGCATAAAAATTATAAAGGATGTTAGAAGATTGAAAAATATACATAGAAGATTTCTTTTAAACACATGGAAGCTTGTTTTTTTTTGGTGTACATATATAAAATTCATTTTCTTTTCAAATTTCTGAAGTTCATCTATAGTGTTTTTTTATATAATTTTTTCACTGCATATGATATTTAAATAAGTGTATGAAGAAAAGAATATTTTTTTTGAAGATGTTTTTTTGAAGATATTTTGTTTGAAGAGATATATTTTTGAAGATGTTATTTTGAAGATATTTCTGGAAGATATAATTGTGAATAATCAATAATTTTTAATTTCTAATCAATAAATTTACACATTTTAATTTCTATTTCATCAATTTCTATTACCATAATCATGGATCAAAATACTCAAGTAATGAATCGTATAAATATATTTACTGAGGCACTCTCAGATTTTGTACAGAGTATTCCAGATACAATTAAGTATCTCGTTGAAAGCAGTGGTGGTGATATCACATTTGACTCTGACATATTTTCCATTATAACTAAAACACTACAGTTTACAGGAAACAACATGATTGAAATGTGTCACGTCGTTTCGGATTGGTGTGAAAAATTTAAAGATTGAAAGTAATTTTGAAAAATAGAGATGCAAAAATTAATAAAGTTAAAAGAACTAAAGAAATGCTTTAAAAATGCCAATCCAAAACAACGTCACGGCACGTGATCGTAAAGTGGCAATTAACCCAATAATCGACATAACAGTTAAATTTATAGCAAAAGAATTTAAGAATAAGGCCGGATGAACAATTAAATAAACTTCACTAGATAATTTGGAAAATAGTTAAGATATGAAGTCGATTCTTAGATTAAGATGTAAAGTAAATTAAAGTAACACTCACCCATGTCTTGACAAAACAAAGAAGAAACTGACGTATAACAAATAGATATTTATTGACGAAACAACACATAAACATGTAGAAAACTTAGTTGACCAACCAAAACAACAAACATTTAAAAATTTTGTATCATTATATTGAAATTACATATTACTATATCAGGATTTCAGAACTATGATTATGGTAAATTCATTTGTAGAGGACCATGCTGCATCGACGTAAGTTTATAAATTAGGATCAAATAGGATGATCAGAGTTCTTGTATGAAATAACGTTAAGACTTAGAGATAAGTCCCTATAATGAAATGAGTTTGTGAAGTGGAATTCTTACAGTAAAAATATGAAGCTAGACAATTTCGGCATATTGCTTGAAGAGACACAATGAAGAGAGGTGAAGTTAAAATCGTTTAAAACGGAACCAAGATGATAGATGGGACACGCTGAGTGAATTCAAAGAGGGAAAAACAGAACTACTTCTATAGATGTATGAATTACTGGAGGTTTCAGGCTAAAAAAAATTTAGCGAAGCTTAGCTGTATGTTAAAACTACTCATTACAGATTAAACTACGGGCCTCAGATGATCGATGATGGCCGGAATGGATTGTTTGATGAAGCTGCTAACAATCAGGAAAATTGAGTTGTGATGTTTCAAGCTATCTCCGTTACAGGAGATTTCAGGCTAAAAAAATTTAGCGAAGTTTAGCTGGATGTTAAAACAACTCATTACAGATGAAGCTACGGGCCTAAGATGATCGATGATGGCCGGAATGGTTGGTATGAGGCTGCTAACAATCAGGAAAAGTTACTTGAAATGTTTCAAGCTATCTCCATGCTGCGATAAAAATTTAGTTAGAGAGTTTACACTCTAAAATGCAATAACTTTGAAGACTGCTGAAGCTAACATCGTTGAAATGAACTTTCTCTGCGGGACCTGAAGGTCCGCAGCTTAAATAGAGCAACCGAACGCGTTAATCCCTCGCTGACAAGTGATTGAAAACATCGTGCTCAAAAGTCAGTTAGATTTTTGAAAGCTAACTTTCAGCCAATGAGCATCGAGCATTATCGAGCGTTCGCTACGCAACGCAGAGTTGAGATGAATAAAAATCATCATTACTCCTGAATGGCAACGACGCCGTAAAAGTACCCGGATGGACGCTGAGATGGGAGCGCGTCTCTGCCTGAGTGCAATGAACTGTACGCTATTTCTTCCGAGAAATCCTGTCACGTGATCGTAAGCAACAAGTATCTTGGGGAAGATGCGCAATCAAAATGTCGATATTTCTGCAAAACAAAACGCGCGATCTTTGAAAAGAGAATTGAATAAATAGAATTTCTTGCCATAACTGCTGAACTAAATAACGTATTTAAAAACCGTAAATGGATTCTTGAAGTAGAATTTTTTATCTATAGATTGAATATGGTTTTAATACAAAATATTTAATATTTAATAATTATGATTTTCGTTTTTGGACTTAGAAATATTTCGTATCAGTTTGTATTGACACGCGAAAAACTTATCTTTTTACTGATATTACTTTAACTGAATATTATATTAATGATTTTAATAATTAAAACATTTGATTTATTGATTAATATTATTATTTAATAACAGAATAAAATTACTTTAACGAAATATTTGAAAATTTAGAAAGAAAAGGATTTTAAAGAAAAATTATTATAAGATTAAGTTAAGTGTATAATTAACAGAATTTAATGAATTAAATTAGCTTAGATTAATACAGAAACAATGTACGGTGGCGTAACAAAATGCACAAATGCTTTATTAAAGATACGTTCAGTAATACACTCAAAGATATCTCCAACCTTAAAGAACTTAATCAGAAACTGTTGGTGAAAGTAAAAGAATCAACCAAAGTACAAAGCATTACAACTCAAGACTCATTCACACAAACGGAAGAGCAGGGCATTCCATCTACTAATAACATCTCAATATCTGATTCTTATATACAGTCTTCATTTCTCTCATCAAGTCATGTAGACGACACTGTAAATCAATCTTTTTTCAACTCCACATTAAATTCACAATCATTCTCAACTCACTTAAGCAAGATAATAATCTATGATGTACCTCAATATTTTGGCACTCACGAAATAATTGAAGCAATCAATAAATTCAAGGAAACATCCCATATAAATGTGGTGAAAACATATAAAAATAAATTCAGCAATAACCTCAACCACATTTTAGAACTTCCAAGCAACATTGCCTACTGCCTAATGCGGCGTAAACTCCAGATCAAGGATGAACTCTTTACAGCAAAAAAATTCATAAAAATCAAAAGATGTTTCAATTGCCAAGCTTTCCATCACGTAGCAAATCAGTGCAAAAAATCAAGATGTTGTGTATGGTGCGGTGAGCATCATGCACCAGGCTTTTGTGAAAAACCTGCCAATTGCAGAAACTGTGTTCATAATAATCAAAATGGACACAACTTTCGAACTGATCATCCAGCCTTTTCTAGAGACTGTGAATCATACAGACTGTGCTTATATAAAATAAGACTTAAACTCAATAATCGAATTACATAAATTTTTGTGCCACGTCAAACATCATAACTGATACGTCTGTGTTTTAATTTTTCTTTTCATGCATTATATATATATATTAATTTTGTAAGTTTTTTTTTTGTGTCTTGTCGGATGAAAATAAGATTTCGGTACCCAATGGAGTGGTACTGTCAAGATATTTTCTTGACACTTCTTTAACCCTAACCCGACAGATACATATGTTCATAATATTTTTAACTTTTACAATAATAACAATAATGAATTTTTTTCATATCTTACCTGATTTTTCCTTTTTCAAGTTGGTTTTTATATAAGTTTTTTTCAGTTTTACAGGTAATTGTGTTCAGTTGACTGTTTAAATTCATTTTTCAAAATAATTTCTTTTTAGCATAATTTTGTTCATGAGATAACAAAATTTTAGAGAAATTTCTTTTCAAGTTTAATGTTTTTTAATATATTTCATTTGTTGTGTACATGTAATTTATGCTTCAGTAATTATTTACAACTAATGTTTTTAATTTTTGGCATTTTCGAAAGTATTGTAGCATAATTTCAAAGTAGTTTTTCAGTGTTTTAAGCAAATGCATACAGAGATATGCCTCTTTTAGAATATTTAAAGTACAAAAAACTTTTTAATTTTTTTCAAAAATCTTTTTGAAATTATATGTAATATGTTTACATAGTACCATTTTCAGATATGTATGTGTTAGTTATGTTGTGGTATATATATAATTTTTTTTGCATTTAATGTACATATAATTATCTTTTGTTTTTCTAAACATTTTAATCTAACTTTAATTTTTTAATTCAACTTTAAAATTTTGACAAGTGGATAAAAATTCAATTTTGTGATTCAGTTCACATATCAGTCTTTTCAGACTTAAAATGATGTTTTTTATAGTATGATAGGCTCTTCCTTCATATTTTTTTAGTTTTGAATCTTCATTTCACAGTGCAAGTATTTGCAATTTCATTCAATAAAATAAAGGTATCCTGTGTAAATACTTTACTTACATTTTTGTGGTCAATGTTAATGTTGACAAATTTTTCAGTAATACACCATTCTAAAAAATTCAGAGGTGTGTTGTATTAATTTTTCAATTTATGGTAAAATTTGATATACCTTGTGTAATTAGAATACATTTTTTAATACAATCTTTTATGAATACTCACGTAAAATTTTTTATTCCATGGATATGTAAACATTATTTAACAGTATACGTATATATAAATTTTTTTCATGATCATGATCATCTTTGCATATAAAGTAATGCAAGGTTTACTTGAAAGTTTTCTTTCAGCATGCAGTGTATAATATCAAGTGTTACAAGATTGCAATGTATATATTTTTTATTTTTTTGTCCCTATTTTTTTTGTGGCACCACTCATTTCCCCGTAACTTTTTTCTTACCCTTTTATTTATCTGTTTGAATTTAATATTTCTATATATATATGTCTTGTATCATCATGATAGCAGCTGTACTGAAATTTTATATTGATTGTTGATATACAATCTCAGATACCCGTCTGTTGGGTATAGTATGTAATCCTGTGTATTCCCGTGCTGTCTTGATCGGTTGTTGATGCTCTTGGTAAGTAGTGGTCATTCTTGGATTTGTTTTTGCTCTTGGTATTGGGATATTCCTTATAGGTTATTTACACTCTCAATAGAGTTCATTTTATTGCTAAGTTTTTCTTTAGAGCTTTTCATAAGTTTTGTGAGTTTTTTTTTTTTCAATTAATATTTGATATTCTTATGCAATTTTTGCTTTTTTTCCCACTTTCTAATTTTTTTGCATTTTAACTGACATTTTTTTACATGTTCTCAATCGACATTTGGAGTTCTCTAATAGTAATGAGTGTTTTATTGATATTTAAGGTTTTCGATTGATT
Source organism: Maratus michaelseni (assembly GCA_963931845.1). Lineage (NCBI taxonomy): Eukaryota > Metazoa > Arthropoda > Arachnida > Araneae > Salticidae > Maratus > Maratus michaelseni. The sequence continues at coordinate 391,645,000 of OZ007589.1, forward strand.
GTTCATGTCCTTTTGTAATGTTCCTTGTAATCCATTTTTGCATTCCAGCTTATATGATTCAGCGGTAAGTTGTGAATTTCCTTTTTCATGTAGATCTTTCAGTTTTTTTTCCCCTATTTGTGGTGGAGTAATATATCGTGTTGATATATTTTGTTTTGAATTTCCCTAATTCACATCTGTATTTCAACATTTTAAATCCATATTCTTAATTATTCAATCTTTAAATTGTAACATATTATATTTAATTAATCTTACGTTTTCCCTCTTTTTACGTTCATTATTTTAAGTTTAATCAAGCGATCATCTTTCATTTCTCATTCATATCGTAAGTTCTCTTTTTCCATTCATTTCTCCATCCCGTTTCGCCCTTGGCCGCGTGCCAGCTTGTTTCGTAGCCTTCCTCCTCGGATCACAAGCTTTTGCGGCTAGGCAGCCGGCACTCTTTGCGCATGTGTGTACGGCCGCGGAACGGCAGCATTTCGCTGTTTCTCCTTCGTGCGTTAACTCTTCATTGAGTCTACCAGTTTGGCGCATTCATCTCCGCGCGGCGAGTTTTTGAGACGTGCTTTTACGCACGCTCGCCATGGTCGCACGCTGTTCAAATTTCAGTTCTAGTGATTGTAGAGTTCAGAGTAGGTCGCTTGTTCGACCGTTGTTCGTGGTGCGTGTTCTCGCGATGGCCGGACTTGGTGTCCGATCCATTTGTCTTTCTAATTCCAATTTCATATTAGTTTATTTAAATAGTAAAGTGACTTACCTTCATTCATTTAATCAGTAGTAATTAACATCTCCCAGCATGACATCCTATTATACAGATATCTGAAGTTTGTAGCGTTTGTGAGCATTCAACACCTGAAAAAAAGACAGCACCTTTTCCCAAGTCCACGGAAGTTTGTCATAATAAAATCATGGAAGTATTCTACAGTATTTTTGCTCATTCTTTATGTCACATCACTCTTGGATTCAAGGTAAACTTCTCTCTTATAATTTAACATTAAAATGACGTATTGAACCTGATAATATATATACGATCACGTTTCTTCTTTGCTTCACCTTCAAAGTATAATCAACCTGTATAACTTAAAGAACAATAGTCATCATTTAAATTAACCTACAAGATCCTCTAAACATTTAGTGAAGCAAAATCCATCTTAACACACCTTATAACGAAATCGAAAGTACTCCAAAGACTTGCTTGTTATAATGTGCTTTCGTTAAAACGTTATAATGAATTTTTTCGTTACACATTAAGAACTCCAATTATTTGGACTAATGTTATCTGAATGTAATCTGAGTATGCAGTAGTCCTGATAATGGAGACAATCATAAAAAAGGGCAGTTTATTACATAAAGATATCTCTTAAATTTGCTTTTGTTTAATTTAAAAAAAAAAAAGCTAGGTCTTATGTGTTCATATTAAATTAAGACTTTATAGGAAGGATCACTTTTACTACAAGTAGTGAAAAGAAGAAAAGTGTGGATTTAAAAAGGAATTTCAAGATAATTTTATTTTTATGATTCTATACGTACAATTCATATCATAAAATTTTTATTTTGTGATTATTGATATGGATGACTGAATTTCAGATAATTAAAGTTTTCTTGTGTTATTTTAGAAGTATATATATATGTAATATATATTACTATTCTACACATGAAAAAACTGAACAAATGTAAAAAAAAATATTGATTTAATTCTCTTAAAGGGGAGATTTACATACCTACATAGGTTTGAAGTATAAAGTTCACAAGCTCTGCTTTCTTTTCTTAACATCACTGTTTAATATTGTACACTCTATTTTGTCCCCATATATGTTAATTTCATTGATTAATACCTTTTCATTATACATGTAACACACGATTTTCTCTAAACACTCGAATGCATCAGATGGTAAAAATTTCTTGCCAGCTCCTATAAATTCTTCCTCGCTGACACTACCATCGGTCGATTCATCTTCTGCACTTTTTTTAACGATATTCTTTTCATTTGCTATTATGTATCAATCAACATTAACATATTGATCAAAGTTAAAGTTGGAAGTCGGGGTTTAAGGATGAAATCAGTTCATTTGTGTCTTCCAAATTAGGTAAAAAATCAGTTTCATCCATATACTTAAAGCTAACCTGCTTTTTAGTTTTTCGTGCAAAAATGCCTTTTATAGGCATGCGCGAGCATTCAGCTAATCAGCTAGAGGCTTTTACTATCTTCAGACACGATATTTCAGCCAATGAGGTGAAGGCTTTTTCCTCTCTCTAGAAGCGTGTGTGGATTATTACAACTCCATTTGGTTGTTCAGTTGTTGAAACTTTATGGATTTCTTTTATAAGGTATTTTTTCATTTTACCGTATTTATTTTCTTTTTAAGTCGTATGTATTTTATTACTTTGAATTTTTTATAACTAACCCCTTTTTTTTTGAGAGAGAGAGAGATTTCGTGGCACGAAATTCCGGGAATCGTTTCCGATGTAAACAAGTGTAAAATTTCAGTTTTTTAAACTTTTAATATGTAATTCTGTGTGATATGATTAAATTCAGGTTTTCTCAGCGACGATCACAGTATTTTTACCAAAAAATTTTTGTATTAATCAAGCTTTTTTGGTTATTAAGCATAGCTAAACACGAAAGAAAACTTTGTTATTTTAAGATTTTGATGTGAATTATTTGCGTACATTTATAAGGCGAGTTTCACTGAATAATTCAAGAAAAAAAAATCTCATCATTATACATATTTAGTTATGCATTATTAATTATTTACTTGGCCTTTACTTTTAATATTTCAAACTTGCAGCTGAATGTAACTATTAAAACATTTGAAATACTGTATTCGTAAAATGAAATTTCAGCTTAAACACTCGACAATTACTTTTAGTTATGCATTATTAATTATTTACTTGGCCTTTACTTTTAATATTTCAAACTTACAGTTGAATGTAACTATTAAAACATTTGAAATACTGTATTCGTAAAATGAAATTTCAGCTTAAACACTCGACAATTACTTTTACTTATGCATTATTAATTATTTACTTGGCCTTTACTCTTAATATTTCAAACTTACAGCTGAATGTAACTATTAAAACATTTGAAATACTGTATTCGTAAAATGAAATTAGTTTAAACACTCGACAATTACTTTTAGTTATGCATTATTAATTATTTACTTGGCCTTTACTTTTAATATTTCAAACTTACAGTTGAATGTAACTATTAAAACATTTGAAATACTGTATTCGTAAAATGAAATTTCAGCTTAAACACTCGACAATTACTTTTAGTTATGCATTATTAATTATTTACTTGGCCTTTACTTTTAATATTTCAAACTTACAGCTAAATGTAATTATTAAAACATTTGAAATACTGTATTCGTAAAATGAAATTTCAGCTTAAACACTCGACAATTACTTTTAGGTTAAATTCAGGTTTTCTCAGTGACGATCACAGTATTTTTACCAAATAATTAAAAGTACTACATGCATGCATCTATCTATCTATATTAGAAATTGTGCAGGTTTCTGGTCACTGTTTTGTTTACATATTTTAAACAAAAATTTCAATTTAATAATGCACTGAAAATTATAATGAATGCTTACAATTAAACACAACAACACAAAACAAAAAATTTCACAAAAACACATTATTTCCCCGATATTTTCCAACAACTAATCAATAAATTTCATGATATTTTATTGCGATTTTAAACCATGAACTTTAGTACTTTTCTGTTATATGGACACTATGCCAAAATGTATGTATGTATGTAAATGTATGTATGTATGTTTGGCGACAATGGTGTCCGTATAACGGAAAAGTGCCTGAATTATTATTATTTTATATATATATAAAATATAAACATAATTGGCGACACAGCAAGTTTTCTGGATGTGAAAGGCGGAGATGAATTTCATTCATTCAATGACCGTTTTAAAAGTTTCAAGTTTGGATTGAGTGCACCTGAACATAAAAACCGATACCTATTTCTATGTTCATGATTGAATTATTTGGATATCTTTTCGTATAGCACAGAAAATCATTTCTCCCGCTTTCGTAATACAGATAAATTCTGGTGTATTTTTTTTTCTTCTTTTTATATCATAAGTACTTTTCTACTTTAAATTTTTTAATTGTCGAGTTTCTAAGCTGAAATTTCATTTTTCGAATGCAGTATTTCAAATGTTTTAATAATTACATTCAGCTGTAAGTTTGAAATATTTAAAATATTAAAAGTAAAGGTCAAGTAAATAATTAATAATACATAACTAAAACTAAATATGTATAATGATCAGAATGACATATTACAATGTGTACAGAATGACATGAAAATTTTAAAAAACTGAAATTTTACACTTGCAACTTAATTGTAAATTTCATTGTTTACATTGGAAACGATTTGTGGATTTTAAGAATTTGCTGAACTTCGTGTCACCAAATTACTAAATCTCTCACTCTCCAAAAAAAAAAAAAAGGGTTAGTTTAAAAAAATTCAAAGTAGCAAAATACATACAACACAAAAAGAAAATAAATACGGTAAAATGAAAAAATTACTTTAATAATAGAAATCCATAAATTTTCAACAACGACATCAAACGAACGTATCTCATCTTTCGTTTGTGATAAGAAATGCTCCTTTGGCCCCCTCCACTCATTGGCTGAATTGTAAAGGGCAAAATTGGGGGACAAAATGACTACAGCATTTCTGAGAAAAGAAAAAATCAGAAAATTCACAGAAAATAATTATTTTTGTTGCAAGTTGGGTTAACTGTCTTTATGGTTCGAGTCGATTTCAGACTGAGTGTAGATTCCTGCAAGTTGGATTTGAGTTAACCCGATTTTTCAAAAGTTAGTTCAAGTTCAGTGTATTATTTCAGATTAAAACTATACCTATTAGGGCTTGAATTTCAGGGCGGGATTCTCGCGGAAAATTTTGAAATCCCGCCCAAAAAAGATCATGAGCGGGAGCCTCCCGCCCAAAAAATTTCAGCATTTTTGGAGAAATTTGCATTATTTAATTTACCTGCAACCGAACGATAAATTTCGTGATTTTTTTTCCCCGCAACCGATTGACGGACTTTGTGTTTTTTCCGCAACTGGTCGACGAACTTTGTGTTTTTTCCGTGACAGATCAACGAACTTTGAGTTTTTTCTGCGACAGATGGACGAACATTGCGTTTTTTAAGCGACTGATCGACGAACCTTGCATTTTTTGGGGACATATCGACGAACTTTGCGTTTATTCCGCAATCGATCGACGAAATTTTTCTTTCTTCCCTGACTGATCGACGAACTTTGCATTTATTCCGCAATCGATCGACGAAATTTGCTTTTTTCCGCAACTGATCGACGAACTTTGTGTTTTTTCCGCGACAGATCAACGAACGTTGCATTTTTTTCTGCGACTGATCAACGAACTTTGAGTTTTTTCTGCGACAGATAGGCGAACATTGCGTTTTTTAAGCGACTGATCAACGAACCTTGCGTTTTTTGGGGACAGATCGACGAACTTTGTGTTTATTCTGCAATCGATCGACGAAATTTGCTTTTTTCCCACGACTGATCAACGAACTTTGCGTTTTTTGGTGACAGATCGACGAACTTAGCGTTTTTTCCGCGACAGATTGATGAACTTTGCGTCTTTTCCACGATCGATCGGTGAATCTCAATCAAGTAAAATCTAAAGTCAGAAATTTATTTAACAACCTAATTGTTAAGGGTCCCTAACACATTTAATGGAACTTGAAAAATACACTGCATATATAAAACTTAACTTTCTTCCCTTTTTTATAATAAAAATAAACATTTTACATAATCATTCTCAGTTGACTTAATTTTTTCAATGGTATTTTGTCATGTCTGCATTAATGTAATTCTTTAAATAGCACGTAAAAGAATAGTGGGGTTTAAAGATTTTTTTTCTCCCTCCCAAACATTACAACTCCCCTCCATTTAAAAATGTTGGTAGGGAGACTCCCGTCCTTGGAAAAATTGAATTTCAAGCCCTGCCTATAATATGTTTGTGTGTATTGAGGTTTGTATAGATGTTTGTGTGTGTGCTGTTTTTAATACAGACAGTTTCATTTTTCACACGAACCTTTCAAAAAATTCACATTCTTTGCGCAATCCTTTAACAAAATTCACATTTTTTTTCGTGATTCTTTAATGAAATTCGCATTTTTTTCTGTATCTTTTTTTTGTCGAGATTCATAATTTTTTCAGCTGTCCTATGACGTAATTCGTGTTTTTTTTTCAGCAATAATTTGACGAAATTTGTGTTTTTTCTGCGATTCTTTTTTTCACGAAATTTGCGTTATTTTCCACGATTCTTTTATGAAATTTGCGTTTTTCTGTGATCCTTAGACGAAATTTTCTTTTTTCGCAATGCTTTGATAATAATCACATTTTCTCTGCTGCCTTTTGATAAGATTCATGAAGTTTCAGCAATCCTTCGATGAAATTCGTGTTTTTTCAGCAATCTTTGAAGAAATTCGCATTTTTCTTGCGATACTTTAACAAAATGTGCGTTTTCCAGCGATTTTTGATAAAATACATTTTATTCCGTAATTTTTAGACGAAGTTTGGCAAGAAAGCGCTATCTTTGGGTGAAATTTCCTGTTTTGCGATTCTTTGACAAAATTTGCTCATCTTTTGTGTAAATCGCGTTTTTCTATGGCCTTTTAACAAAATTCACGTTTTACATGATACTTTGATGAAATTAGTGTTTTTCCCGTGATCATTTGACGAAATCTAGGATTTTTTTCCCGCGAAGATTGATTATATGTTTTTAGTCTGCAGGTGCCCTAAAAAGTTTGTGACGCCTGTCGCTGCATTGCACGCATTCTGCCACGGTGTATCAAACAGACTAAATTCATCCTAAAGAATTATTGTTTCGTTTCTGGAAATGAACAACCATCAACTCATTGGCTGAATTATAAAGGGTGAAATGTGTAGGCACTGAGTATCATCTATACTATTAATGTCGGTAAACGTCTGTCTGTGTGTGTGTGTTGTTGTGTCTGGCGTCTGTAAGCACAAAACTCTGCATGCAGACGACGGACATAAGTGCTTTTGGTATAAAAAAATTCGTAAGTGGAGTTTTTAAAATTCACAACATTTTGCGGGAGAAGAGGGGTGCGAACGAATTTAAAAAATGAGTCCGCATCAATAATTATGGCGGCGGGGGGGAGTATGTTTTGCCTACACGGGGCGGAGACTTTTCTTTGTTGACACCACTCATATGATATATCGTTCGAAAGGCCTGTGACTGCATTTTCATGTTATGCATCTGTGTGGTCAATTGGGGCACTTTTCTAAATTTTGCACATACCACTCATGTTATATATCGTTAAAAAGGTCTGTGACCGCTTAATCATATTATGCATCTCCGGTGTCCATCCGCCCACTTTGCCCCCCCAAGGGGGTATTTTTGTAAATTTTGCACAATCCCTTCATGTTACGTATTGTTGGAAAGGTCTTTGACTGCTTATTCATGTTATGCATCTCCGGGGTCCATCCCGCCACTTCCCCCCCCCCTTAAGGGGGGGCAATTTTCTAAATTTTGTTGACACCCCTCATGTCATATATTGTTGGAAAGGTCTGTGACCGCTTAATGATATTATGCATCTCCAATGTCCATCTCCCCACTTTGCCCCCCCTGCCTCCCCCAAGGGGGTACTTTTCTAAATTTTGCAGACAACCCTCATGTCATATATCGTTGGAAAGGTCTGTGACTGCTTAATCATATGCATATCTCCAATGTCCATTTCCCCCACTTTGCCCCCCCCCCTCCCCCAAGGGGGTACTTTTCTAAATTTTGCAGACAACCCTCATGTCATATATCGTTGGAAAGGTCTGTGACTGCTTAATCATATGCACATCTCTGATGTCCATCTCCCCGCTTTGCCCCCCCCCCCTCCCCCAAAGAGGTACTTTTCTAAATTTTGCACACAACCCTCATGTTATATATCGTTGGAAAGGTCTGTGACCACTTAATCATATTATGCATGTTCCGTGTCCATCCCCTACTTTACCCCCCCCCCCCCCCCCAAGGGGGTACTTTTTAAAATTTTGCACACACCCCTCATGTTACATATCGTTTGAAAGGTCTTTGACTGCTTATTCATGTTATGCATCTCCTTGGTCCATCCCGCTATTTCCCCCTCCCCAAGGGGGCACTTACCATTTACTTGCACAACAGTTCTAAATGTGTCAGATGAAAAAAATTCCGCGAGTACATGTGCCAGTGAAACTTAGCCAATTGCTGTTCTTCAACCTAGCTTTAATTCAAAGTGGGTTTTTTATTTATTTGAATTATTCTGCAAAAGTTTCAAACATTTTAAAGCAGCTATGAATTTTATTTTTATGGTACTATCAAGTTTTTTGCCGTCAAATTTTGACGGGTTCCATCTAGTTATTATTTAAAGGTGATGGGAAAATTTCTGAAACTAAAAAGCATTAACAATAGTTTCTTTCAAAACATTGCACCAAGCTTTATTTATCATATAAATTACTTTCAGCATGTCTATTTTTCTTTCTTTCTTGTCCTCTGAATTCAAGATTATTTATTTCACAAGCACCTTCTGGTATTTAGTTTTTAACGAAAGAATAATTCCTTAGTCTAATGGTTGTATTTTGGATGTAGTATTAGGCAGGGAAAAAAAGTAATTTTATACATTTAAGATGAATAGAACTCACATGCAAAGAGACATTGTATTAAATAAGCAGAAATTTTCTTTTGACGTTTTACATCTTTTTGTCAAAATCTAAAATCCATTCTTCAAAAAGACATTTCGGCATCTCAGCTTTGCAGTCATGCCTGTGCATTACAGGTAAAGTTGTCATCACGATACTTAGAATATGGGTATTCTACTTACTGTGGTTTTCATTGCGTTTTTTGCGATACATCGTAGATTCTTTGCTTTTCCAATTACAAGAGGTTTTCGTCTTTCACAGCTGTTGACATTACAGCATAATGCCAATGGAAATCGATCTTTGCTCCTTTTCCCACTGTGACAACTTTCTTTTAAAGTTTTATCAGGCGTCAAATGAAAAAACAATCCAGTTTCATCCCTGTTAAATATATCTTTTTGATCGTAATCTGCAAATATTTTTGAGTTTTCGTTCTTCAACTGTTTCTTCTGAAACAGAGGATGCTTTTCCACATAATTTTTTACACACAATTTCATATCTTTTTTTTTTTTTTTTTTTTTTTAATTTTTATTTATCCAACCATCACTTACATGAAAGTCTTTACATCCAAGTTTTTCGGCAAACGCATATGCTTTTCCTTGCAAAATACTTCCATTAATAGAGAGATTTTTGGATCTTGCATCTTTAAACCATGAAAATAATAATTCTTCTACATCTGCATACTTTGCTGTGCGTATATGTTTAAACGATGCAAAAACGGCTCCCTTTTTGAAAATTTTAATGATTTTTTCTCGGTTTTTCAATATTGGACTGAGAACTTGGAATCCCAAATTTTTTCAACATTATTCTCGACACATTTTATAATTTTGACTTTCTCTTCTAAACTCAAACATTTTCTTTTGCTCTACATAGCCAGCATGCAAAGAGCTTTAAAAATAAACACACGATAAATTTACAGGAAAGTAGTAAATGCCAATAAAATCAGTCACTGAATAAAAAAGAACATTATCCATTTCAGCTTAAGCTGTCTCCCTGTCTGTCTGTCTGTCTTAAAACACTATAATTAGGAAATAAAATTATATTTCCCGCATTAAGTAAAAAAAAAAAAAAAAAAAAAAATCACTTTATCATTTTTATTTCATGTTTCATGCTCGAATTCTTTTCGTTATATCGTGCTTTTCATTATAAATATTTCATTATATCATTTTGAATTCAGTATTCTTTTACATACAGACTAACTAAATGGATATGAGCATTTTGTTATATTGTGCTTTTCATTATATCGTAATTCGTTATAAAGTGCTTCAACTGTACTGCTATTAACTGTTCTTTGATTTATTTATTTCTGGTGTCAATATCTCAACTCTGCAATGATCTGTAAAAACTCTGTGGAACATCCTTAACTGAATTTATATGGTGACAATTGAAAAAAAAAAAATAGAGAGATACATTCATAAATGCTAAATAAAGCTTTATGCCGATTGTGTAATGAAATATTTTTTTTTTTTCTTAGGAATTGCATTGTATTTTCCATTTAATAAAAGTTTTTCTTTTCAATGAACTATACCTAAATTATTAGCTTATTATTCTCATTTATAGTTAGTTAGCTTCAGAATTTCCTTTTCCTAATACAGTAGATTTTCCATTTAACAAAGTCCCTATTTAACGAAGTTTTCTACTTAACAAAATTTTCTGCAGAACCTTGACTTTGAACACCATTAACATGTAAATTAACCTCCATATTACGAAAAACATATTCTATATAACGAAGTTTATTCCACTTTCGTGCGTGTACAGTATTCAAACGGAGAGGTTGCTGTTGCTATGAATATATGAATTTATTTGAGTGGACTGTTTGAAAATTAACACATTTTAATCATCTAATCGAAACACACATATTTTAATCCAAAAAGAAAAGGTACGCGTCAGCTTTTGTTTACTTCTCTTTATTGTGTATCTTTTTAGACATTATTCTAATAAAAATTTTCTCATATGTCTACATTGTTTAAAAAAAATGACGGTCCTAATTAAAATATATTTTTCAAATATTTCCATTTTATGTGTACTTTTAATTTTATGTGTATTACATGCATACAAGTTTCCTACATTTAAGTTGATTTCTATTTAACGAATTTTCTTAATACTTTTCTTCATAACGAAGTGTTTAAGTGTAACGATGAGACTTCGTTAAATGGATGAAAAACCTAAAATTTCATATGCAACCTCTTATAATCATTGGTTCTTATGACATTCGCTCTCCTCTTTATATCTCATGTATGTTTGATTACTTTGAAATGCTTAAATAACTATAAGAGAAAGTTAAAAGAAAAAATTGTTATCTTCTGCCCATGTTAATTTATTTTTTACTAACATAGAATGTTATGAGGCAGTTTAATTTTTTTTTTCTTTTTTTTTTTTTTAATCTTTTGCAACTTATGGTGATATTATTTCATTTTTTATATAGAGTACCACTTTACTACTTATAAGGAGAGAGCCAAACTTGGTAATCACAGATTTTGATTATTTTTATATATTGTAGCGTAAAAGCCCTTGGTCTTCGGTTCAATGGATTTTATACAATGCTCTTTAGTTCTTGAGAAATAGTGGGTCTAATATTATAGCACAACTTAAGTACTTACTTTGTAATGGGTTTACTATGTTACAAAGTTTGTTGTGGCGCTCTCTACTTATAATAAAATAAAACATTTTCAAATAAAATAAAAATCAATGCAGAAAGAAGATAACTAAGAAAACAGAATAATTCAAAGTGCAAGCAACCATGTGTATTACAAATTTAAAAAATCTTTAATATGCAAAAAAGATGTAATTTAATTCTTATGCTAATTTTTAATATAATTATGCTTCTTACTTTAAAAACAGAGTAGTATTATCATCGCATTGACTTCACTTGTTAAGGCATATATAAAATAATGATTCTTTTAAAATCAGGAATTGACACAATTGTTCAATATCATTGCATCGATAAAGAATATATAAAATACATTTTAAAAGTGATTTTAAAAAAATTAACTGTTTAATCATGTTTTATAGAACAATTTAGTTACAAATAAAAAAATAGATTAACATTATAATTAATGCCCAATATTATAATATTTAATTATAATTACAAGTACAGGGTGTTCATAATTAAACGACCCTACTTTAAAGTTGTCTACAGACGAAACTATTGATTAGAAAGTTCTGAAATTTTGTAAAGGACATAATGAAGGAATAAGAATTTGTTTAAGCGAAAAAAAAATTAGTTCAAAATTTTGCCACCAGATGGCGTTTTTAATGAGTTGTACATTTACGATAGTTTACATACTTTATTGCAACAAAATATGTTCCACATGACTGCCATCATTTTCAGCTACCATCTGGAATCGTAAGATAACATGTTCCACAGTTGACCACAGTGTGTTCTGGGAAATACTAAAAACATGTTGTGAAAAAAGTTTTGTTCAACATGTTTTGTTATAATAAAATAAAACATTTTCAAATAAAGTTATTTGTAAATTATCATAAATGTATGCTCAATGTGTAGTTCATTAAAAAACGCCCTCTGGTGGTGAAATTTAGAAATAATTTTTTTTCACTTAAACAAATTCCCATTCCTTCATTATGACCTTCACAAAATTTTACAACTTTCTGACCAATAGTTTCATCTGTAGACAACTTTAAAGTAGGGTTGTTTAATTATGGACACCCTGTATATTTATAAAACAAAAAATGATAAAAACAAATGTAGTGCGTTCTGGTCTCGAACCCGAGCCTGCAGATCAATGAGCAGATGCCCTAACAACTGAGCTATGACCAATGTAGTAATTTCGTTACAAAGTAAGTATTTAAGCTGTGTTATAATATTAGACTGCCTATTTCTCTAGAAATAAGGAGCGCTGTATAAAATCCATTGAACCTGAGACTAAGGGGCTTCTACCCTACAATATATATAAAAATAATCAAAATCTATGATTACCAAGCTTGGCCCTCTTCTTATTACTAATAAAGATTGTTATAAAGTAGTGATTAAAGTAATAAAGATACGTGAAATAGATTTAAAAAAAGAAAAAAATTAACACAACCTCCTCTTGAGAGAGGTGGGGTGTCAAACTTGTTCTCCCTGGGCTTGGTAGACAAATAAAAACTTATTCCTGCATCCACATACTTCAAGTAAATAATATATATATATATATATATATATATATATATATATATATATATATCAAATCTATGACTTTTGCTTAAATTCTCAAAAATATCACTAATTTCCAACTCTAATTTTCAATAATCAAATTTTGATTGAAAGGCTGTTAATGTTATTAATATATAATAAGATATTTATATAGCCTTTCACTAATATTGTTAATGTTATGTTCATATCATTAGTTGTGTGTAAATGATTTTTTTTTTTTATCAATTCCTTTCGAATATTCATTAATTTAGTAAACAAAAATAATGAATCGGTCTTCGTGATGAAAATGGTGTATATTAAAAGGGTTAAAGTGTGTTAACACTTGTAATTTGAAAAATCTGTTGGATTATAAAAATATTTGAAATTTTATCCTATAGAGGTAAATGCTGTGATGGAGAAACTGTTTTAATTCATGGTGCCAGTGGAGCTGTGGGCCTTGCTTCGATACAAATAGCTAAACAGTATGGTCTTAAAGTTATCGGTACAGCTGGGACTCCTGGGGGAATTACTGTTGCTAAGAATGCTGGAGCTGATTTTGTCTTATGTCACCGAGAAAAGAATTATCTGCAGAAAATTATGGTAATAATTGTATTGAAATTTGCAGACAAATCTTGAGTTTTTAATTGTTTCTAACTTTCAAAACAGTATCTAGTGAAAAAATTCTATTTTTCAGTAACATTTAATGCTAGTGTCTTTTATGGATGGGATAATAAAACATACTTATTATTATGTAATATCTTCTGATTGAATTAGACGATTAAAGTTTTATAAACTAAATTATGAGGTAAAATAAATTTATTATACAATACTGGATAATTAAAAAAAATAAATCTATGTATTTAAAGCCTTTTTTTTTTCGTGTAATTTACTATCAAATATCAATTGATTATTTACAAGAAATACTTAAAGTAGTTTATGCTATTTTTATAAAATTAATTTATAATTTTTGTAAAATAATTTTAATACAATAAATGATAAAAGTTTCACTGGTAGCGTTTTATTGCTGATGATAAACAATATTGAAATTATGACATGTTAACTCAACTACCATAGCAACTTTATTATTCATATGGTTGGTACAATGTTAACTTCAGTGAGGAAATGCTTTGGTGTAACATTTACATTTTTTCTTGTTAGTGTTGTGTATACTTAATGATATGATTAGTTTATCTGTATAGTGTGAAGTTATTTATTACACTGTTAAACTGTCATATTTCTTTTTATCCATCTGATAGTAACTTTTAATGTCTCTCTTTTTATTTTTTAGCAATTTTATGATTTTCCACATTTAGCCGTGATCTGTCGACTAATTTTCTCCAAGTTGCATGCGTTTATGTTGTTTACATGCCCCACTCCCCTGAAAGAGTATGTATTAAATTAAGACAGTGATTCCAACTGGTGTGCTATGAAAAGATCTCAGTTATACATTTATTTATCAAGCAGTCATGTTCTAATTAATAGACATAATGTTAAACATGAATGTGGTCTTCAATTTAAGCTATTGCAGATATGTTGTTTCTATGCTGAACAAAAAGTCGGGTGGTGTTAATAGCAACTATTGCATAGGAATTGAACTTTTGAGAAGTTCACTGTCAACCGATCACTTTGTTAGGATTATTCTGAATACATTGCTTCATTGTCAATGCGTTGAAACTAAAATTGTTTAGTGCCAATAATAGCATCTTCTATTGAATAAGAGTCGACTTTTGAGATATAGGCAGGAAAAATCATTCAAGGCCACTTTAAGAATAGAGTTTGAAATTTATCAAAATCTTATGGCTGCAGTGCATGTATGAAAAGTCAATTTTTTTAAATGTTCGAAGACGTTTTTTCTTTCGACAACTAAAGTATTCTTAATGTTCATTTAAAAATTAGAAAATATCAATGTCTCCTCTTGATGACACCAAATGAATGTTTACAAATTTTAGCTCAGTTTTGTGCAGGCCCTGCATGCACTTATAAAACAGATATAAGCTCAAACTACAAAAATTTGATCACTTTATTTTATTTTTAGTGTTCCTGCTAAGCCATTATTTTAAGGACACAGCACTTGGTCTTTTTTAAAAATAATGAAATGCACCCCAAATTGCACCCAGAGATAGCCCGTAAAAGTATTTTCCGTAGTTGTTCACATCTTTGTAATTGTACAGATTTTGAACAATTCACCATAACCACAAGTAAATTATTTTTTGTTTGATAAATGAATGCATTGTATTTTGCAAGATTAAACTAGCAGCTTTACAATCTGAAAATTTTAACAATGAGTTGAATGAATAATAAAAGCACAGTATGCCTTTGTAATTTCAAGCCAGATGTTCTGCTGGATAATCATAATACCCAACTACTGCCAACTATCTACATACTGGCTGCACCAACGATGCAATATGTTTGCCAGATTTCCATTGTATCCCTACCCAAGAGCTTGCAAAAATTTTAGAACTTCTGCATTCGTGTTGGGAAAGAATAAAAGATTATAAAGTCATGTTCCAATTTAATTACATTTTTATTCTTAATTAATTCACCAAATCATTTGAAATCAATATTACTTTATTTATGACATCTTAAAAAATTTGTTGTTGGCGTGTCAGAGAAAGTGCCAAGGCACTTCTCTGAAAGAAGGGGTGCCAGAGCCTCAAGAGAGGTTGGACTTCCAGAGCTGGTCTCCTAATTTTGAACCAATTCCAGATGAGAGACCTGCACCTGGATTGGCACCCCCAGAGGTAATGCTTATACTAAATGTGGAGGACATTGGAGCCACGAACAGATTTTACATGCACTAGCTCCCAGTAACATACACGGTCCCACAGCAGCGGCAGTCGAGAGAGGTTGTCACCCTCCCAAGCACTGATCTTGGTCGATACTGCTTGACTTTCGGTGATCTTACTGGAACTGAGCTTAACCGTCTGCGCCACTGTGGGACATCTTAAAAAATAATTTATATTTTTTAAATTAATTAAAAATGACACTATTGAAGCAGAAATAGAACACATATTCAGACAAAAGGGGTGTTTCAACAAAAAATGGTATGTTTAAAAACAATTAAAAAATATATATATTATTTATTTATTTTTTAAATCTTAAAAAATATTTTTTATTGTTTCTAAACATACCATTTTGTATTGAAACACCCTTTTTGTCTGAATCTGTGCTCTATTTCTGCTTCAATAGTGTCATTTTTAATGACTAACACCTACCCTGCCTTTTTTCTTTCTAATCTGCCAGTTGTCTTATACCAAAATGTATGGTAATTTAGTTCTTTAGAAAGGGAATCGGCATCAGAACAAATATTAAGTACAGGGTAAAATGCCGCTATTTTTTGTTTAGCTAGATATGCATTGATACTTTAAAAGACATGTTTACATTAACATAGCAGTTCTTTTTCTAATAACATAAGTTTGTATATGAAACTTAAACCTCATAACTTACATGTCAAGAAAAGAAAGCTAATGGTTATGTTCACTTTTAGCAGGGATCAATGAAATTGATGATTTTTAAGAAGGAAAGGAAACTCCTTTCATGTCACATTGTTCTAAATTTATAATAATGCCATTGATTACTGAACTTAATTATGTAGATATATTTATTTTGATATATGTGGTTTTTAGATTTTTTAAATAATAATAAAAGTATGCATATCAGTAATTAAAAGTTATTGCTTGTAAAAAGCATATTATTTTTCACTGTCATGTTGTTTGATTTTGTTGCAGGAAATAACAGACAATAAAGGTGTCAATATTGTACTTGAGATGTTAGCTAATGTTAATTTAGACAAGGATCTAGATATTTTAAGTCCTAATGGCCGTGTTGCGGTAAGTCTAAATTAATTGTTGTGTATTTATACTAGGTTGAATTATTTATTCCTAATTAATATTTTTATGTATTTAAATTGTCATATGCTTTATTATTTTCTTTTGAATTAATTTTTGGGTGCTGTATACTTTTGTGACAAATATGTAATATGTCAGATATGCCCAGTGTGCACTATTGTGTATAGTACTGAAATTTTTCCATATGTCATTTTATGCTGTCGCATTGATTTTATTGTCTTCCTACAACTGTTTCTGTAGTTGTAACTAATTTTTGTATTGTTCCATCTCATTATCTGAATTTTATACTACAGATTCATTTAAGCAGCAAATTTCTTAACTAAATATTTATCTTCAGTAATAACTGAATAATCACAAACTTTTTAGTCATTTTGCTTTATGTTTTTCTTTAATGTACAGTCAGCCGAAGTTTTAATTGCCAAATTGTCGCAAAAAATATATATATAGACATTCGACTAAGAATTACGTTTTCTTTCATTTTGTGTTTAAAAATAAGCGTAATAGAGAATTGTCTACATATTAAAATTGTAATGAATTTTAAAACTTCAAGCACCTATTTTTGACAATAAGTTTGGATTCTTCAAAGAATTTTACTTTTGGATACCAAACATGAAGTCATTAGTTGAACAATGGTGACTCCTCTATTGGTACGCATGAGCATGTGAACCCCCAAAGAAAAATGAAAAAAATTACATATTAACAAGTTAAACAAAGTTATTAAAAAACACATTTACAGGATGAACTTCTGTCACATCCCCCCTCCTCCTCCTCCTCTTTGACATGACAGATGAAAAACATTATTGTAATAGTGCAAAATTTGAAAGTTTTCAATACAAAGCACCTAGTCTTTCATAGATCGCACGTACGAGCGAAGAAATTCCCCTCAAAACCACTTTATGTGGACAGAAGTAGAGAGATGAACGTGGGTGGAGTGCAGTGCTTGCATAGCTTTCCATTCGCATAAACTTCAATGTGCTGGAGCTTGAATTTTTGTCAGTTTCTTTATTGGTTGTCCAAAAAACTGTTTTCTTGGTTTAAACCAGGATTTTTTTAATATCGTTTCCTATTACATATAGATGCATATTTGTTCATAAAAATAAACATTGTTGGATATTGTAATAAGTAATATAACTTCATATGAAAATAATCCAAATTAAATAATCACCATCAGTTATGTGGAAAATAGAAATCATTTGTAATTTAAAAATTATTAGTAGCAAGTATGTCTTATGTTCAAAGAATAAAATGCTCCACACAGTGAAACCTAGATACCTAGAAAATCTTATCAAGAATCTTTTGATTAATAATAATAAATAAATATTCTATGTAGTTTCATGAATATAATATATTTTTCCACAGCTATTTAAAAAAAATATATATATATATATATATTTAATATTTGTTATCTGGGATGTTTTTTCTGTCAGAACACTAAATGAGCATTTATGATCTTTTATTTAAAAAAAATAAAAAAATAAAAAAAAAGTTTTTCATAAGGAGTTCCTGGAATCATTTTACATTTAGAAGTTGCGTTTTTACACCTTTTTTTGAGAAGTGTTATGTATTGTCACTTGACGCTTCTCCTCCAAAACTGCCAGGTTTAAAAAAAAAAAAAAAAAAGAGACAGTAAAATAAACAGGAAAAAAAAGCTATTTACCAGATTTTAAACTACTGAAAATATTGGTCCTACAATGCACAGTAGCTTTACAAAAAATTGTCATGCACTAAAAGATTTAAATAGCCATCAAACTTAATAAACAGGCTTTTTTTTTCCAAGATATGTTATAATAATACATATTACTTATATAACTAAATTAAAAATTAATAAAATTGTACATTTTTAGGCATTTTTTTATGAAACAATGTCTCAAGCGAACCTTTTCACAATTTCCCTTCCATTTTCTTGTTAGATTCAGGATAGAGGGTTTGATTGTATTTTAGAGCATTTAAATATATCTTCTTATATATTTTAGTTAAAAGTAAACAGGCACTTACTCAACAGAATTTTCAAAGGAAAAATAAACTTTTTTTAATATTTTGTGCGATTATTATTGTAGGAGACCCCACACCAATAAAAGATTTTACCTTGACTGTAGTATATTTTTGCAGTGAAAACTAGTTCATTGAACATTTTAATATTTTCCTCTTAACCTAATCATTACTTCTCAGTTATAAACAAATTCATCTTCAGGATAGTATCTCCAGAATGGTTGACTTTTTTTATATATAAACTAGGGGGCCTACCCCCTGCAAGCTACGCTCGCCAACCCTCGCTCAGACTTCGAGACCTCTTAAAACATGACAGCGTGCTTTGTTTTAAAAATAGTGGTAAATCTGTAATTGGGTTGCCATGCTTTTAACGTTTTAATGGGGCATTTTTTTATTATCATGGCCTCATACAGAGCTGTTGCGACAACTGACGACTGTTTTTGGGATTGATAAGTAAAATCAATTACACCCTGAAAACCAGCTTGTATAAAATGGTTAGGTAGAAATTGTGGCTATCTCTCGGACTTTTATAACAACGATCTGTATTCTATTCTTCCTTTGCGTTTAAGGATGAGAAAAATTCCATCTGCTGGTGAATAACATTAAGAACCATGGTATTGAAAAGTACTATGTTATAGACATTTTCAGTAACAGGTTTTAATTTTCTCTCTATTTTAGTGCACCATCATGCATATTTTCATGTCATTTTAAGTATGTAAACTATTTATTTTAATTAATATGTATATACGAATATTCTAATAATTATTTATCATACAAAATTAATTAAATATTTTGTGCATGCATGCCTGCATTTATTCGGCATCAATTGATGAAATATTTAAACAAATTTGCTATCCGCGATAATTTTACACCATGTTATGTCACTTGAATATTGTCCATAAGAAAATCGGGTACTTTTCCAGTTTAGGATCCTTTACTTTTAGGTTTGGCGTAATTCGAGCTTCAAAAAGGGACAGATTCGTTAATATACATATATTTGTTGCCAAAAGTTGTGAAAACAAACCCAATGAACTTTTGGTGCTTTTTTATTATAGGGGTCTTGACGCTTTTTTAAAAAGCTTGGCGCAATTCGGGCATCAGAAAGTGAGATTTGATGCCAAATGACATAAACAGCCATGGAAACAAATTCGACGATTTTTTTGTTTATATGCGTATTTTAATTATACGTATATTATTATTGTTTTTTCTATACAAATTACTTCAATTATATATAAAATAGGATAAATGACATTCTACGCTAAACAAATTGTATAAATATTGAAAAAATGCTTCTGTATACGAAATGACAAAGTGAATAGGTTGACAGAAAGTATGTTGCCAAATTTCTTTTTCCACCAAGGCTATTTTCTCTGTTTCGTCAAGGCCCCATATACTGGAAAAGCACCGAACTTTTATGCTTGTTTATACATGTATTTATATATATATATATACAATTTATTTATACTTGTCTTTCAATTTACCTCTTTTTGTACATAAAAATAGATAAATGGCTTCTTTATATTAAATAAATTGTATAAACATAAATGACGTATTTACATAAATGACGTCATTTGGACGAATTTATTCAAAATATCTCCTGTTTATAAATTAAATTAAATGCTGACAGACAGTTGAATCCTGACGATAGAAATGTGATTTTTTTTTTCAAATTTTCCTGAAAAACTTAATTTAATCACAATCTTGTCTTCATTATCGATTGAAATAAAAGATAAATTCAATTTCAGTTTGAAAATGACGAATAACAAGAAATCAATAATCCCTATCGGGATCCTTTTCGATTTTTTTCCCTTTTTTGTCACAAAAAAAAAACTGAGTAATTAGTTGCCATCATTACAGAAATGTCATTAAAATTAGAAAAAAATTAATCTCGAAAACTAATTCCAATTTCAAAATTCTATTACCAGTTTTGACATCCGCGGATTTTTATGGACAATTGGTATTAATTTCCCCATCAAGCGTTTAATATTTAATTAAAAATAGCCCTGAAACATAATCAGTCGTTTAATCAGTCGTTTCATAAAATCGTTTCATAAATTCGTTTCATAAAATTGTTTCACAAATTCGTTTCATTAGGATTTTATATATATAGGGTAGATATCACCATCTGCAGTTGTTAAACAACTTTTTTATATTGATATATTTTTGGTTGTTATGTTTTTTGAGTGATGCCTCCAAGTCAACATTTTTTTTACCATTAGATTCAGCAAGTAACAGAAAAAAATAATTTGTATTATTGAAATGCTATAATGGGCACTCAATTTTTGAATGTTGTCTTATTCATATTCATATCTTGTATTTCTTTTTTTACTTTCTTCTATCTATAATAGAAGAAAGTATTGTAATCGAAATTTTTTTCGGCCTCTGGTTTTTGACGGATTTACGTGTTTTAGGAGTCAGATATTCTGTAAAACATGTTTTTAGAAATGTCTGTCTGTCTGTCCTCATTGTATCATGGAAAAGTGTATGATTATGGAGAGGATTGAGTCTTTTTTTTTTTCTATGTGTTTGGCTATGGCCAGCAGGTCTCACTTGAATTTGGGAATATTCTGACAAAAGGGGGCGCTGCGATAGTATATTTTGTTCCATTTCCATTATTATATCATTGAAAAGTGTATGAAGATATACAGAGAATTGAACCAAATTTTTTGTACATCTTTTTGAGTATGGCCTGCAGATCCCAATTGAATTTGGAGCAATTCCATCGGAATGGGGCACTGTGATAGCCCTTTAAAGATTTCAAATTCAAAAAGATGTATAAAAAACTTAGAAATCCTAAAAAAAAATTCCTTTAAATGTTCGGCTTTGATCCAAGTATTCCAGAGCAATTTTTATTTTTCCTCTATCTTACAAAATGGTTCAGGTATAGCAGTTTAAAATTTTAGGGTGGCTGACTATTTTCAAGCAAGACAGCAGAATTCATTAATAAACAGGTTTAATTTATGAGTTTTAGTCAACAAGGTTTCGGCAAATTTTCTTTCATTGTTGTAACTATTGTTCCAACTCTTATATGCTTAACACTATATATTTATATTCGTCAACGTCAAATTCTCGCCAAGCTTGGTGATACTTGGCAAAATATTGCCAAATATGGCAACAAAAATAGGTTGCCATAAATGAAATCAACTTGACTATAAAGAACTAATTTGGTGATATTCTCATTCAAATTCAATATTGATGAGAACTGGATATTAATCTTCTTTAATCGGGTTTCACGCATTTTAGCTTTGTGTTTTCCAGTAAAATTAGCTAAAATCTTATAACCAAGGAATAGGGAGGCTATCTTCAGTTCCTGGCGGTACAGGCCAGAAGGACTTTTTGTAGTTAAGTATACATTGGCTGATTGCATCCAGCTAACCCAATGAATCACAATCAGCTGACATACAACAAAATGACGAAAAATATTGATTTTATTGGCAATGTGATAGCTAATTTTGAAGTATTAACATGATTGAGATAGAAGAAAGTTTTGGGATTGACACATCTGACTAGTTATAGGATAAATTCCCCAATTGAGAAATTTTTATTTACAACTTGACCAAAATTTTAAAGATCATCTTGTTATGTTATTAACTACTGTAAATATTCTGCATTTTTTTAAATGAAAATATTTTGTGCTAAATAATGAATATTTTTTATCTTTTTTCTTTGCTAATTTCACATGTTTTAAGATAACTCTCTAGAGCATCAGGCATGTTCATTAGGGTGTCCCAAGATACAAGGGAATTTTTTTTTATCAAAATCGAATTCACATACCCTTTCCTTTTTTTTCTATTTCACCTTAGTAAACGTAAATAAAATGTATTACTACAATAAGATAATGGTAACCCATGTTGATTTTATGTCAAACTTGAATGTGAAATCTTGTACAGGGAATACTATGGAAAGATTGTAAATTGTGTGTTTCTTTGGTACATAAGACGCCATTTTATTCAAAGCAGATATTTATTAACGTATTACAGTAAAAGAAACATTATGGAACATACTTTCATTTCAATGTTTGCTTTTTACAGTCAGGATAGATCTTGTGTCCTTGTACGCAACATAACAAAAATTGTTTTTTTTTTCTTTCTTTTCCTCCTCAACCAACTATTAAACCAGGAAAGTCCTGCATCAATTTTACTGCTCTAAGCATTGAGATTGTCTTTTTTTTTGTCTAGAAATGAAGCGTTATTCTACCATGAAGATGAACTCTTGTTGAGAAAACTATCATCAATGAGTCTAGAAAACAATGAATGGCTTTTGACCGATATGAAATCATCGATGCTTTTTTTTTGTATAAAAATTAAATAACAGGTAACAATTGTGTGATAAATAACTAACTAAATAAACAACTACAAAATCAATTTATCAAACTCGCCATACAATGAACCACAAAGTTCTTCCTTCGATGGAATGTATCTTTTCTCATGGGTCGAGAAATTTTCTCTCTGTAAATTTGCCACCATTTTTTATTTTGTTTCTTTGTCCACACCATCAAAAAGTGCTAATACTGGTATTTCATCAGTCAAATACCATAAATGCTGCAGAAATTTCCGTAAAGCAGCTTTTGAGATACTTTCATTCACATTTTCACAAGTTTTCAAATATTTCAAAAAGCACAAATCTTTACAGGGTGCTTTAACTGCAAAATGCATTGAAGCCATGGTTTAATGTAGATTGTTACGATAAACAAGCAGACATCTAACAGTGCTTTCTTATCCTTGGTGTTTAATTTCAGCTGAGAACTAAATAACGATAGTTTTAGGGGGTAAATCGCTCAAGCCATCCATCTAGCTTGGTGCATGGCACCCAAAGGTCTGATTTTATTTTTTCTGCATCTCCACCTAACAATACAATAGAAAGTTCAATCAACTCTCAATAGTCCTCTCTGACCATAACATTTTTAAGTTCAGCACCTGTAAAAGTCAAGCAAGTTTTCAAGTTCGAATATGGTTCAGAACAATTCCACTGTTTCTCTATAGCACTGTATTTTAGTGGGATCGATGGTTTTCCAATTCTCTTTGAGCTTTTTAAAGAGTGGAATATCGGGGCTTGTTGTCATTTGTTTAATTTTCATTTCAAATACAGCCTTTAAAATACCAGTTCGTATATGGTGGTCAGATACAAGCCACTCTCCCAATTTTTAACAAAATTAATTACAATTGGTAATGAAAAGACATTGTTGCACGAACTATTTTCCGTAAATTAATTATTGATTTCATTTTGTAATGTACGTATTTATGAATGATTTATTATGAATTAATGAGTTATCTCCTTTTGTAATATGCATATTTATGAGTAATTTCCCATAAATTAATTGTTAATCCTATTTTCTGGTATACATAGTTAGTTAATTTTGTATGGGGAAGCAGAACATCTATATTTACCAATGGTATTTTTCTAAATTTGTATGGGAAAAAAGAGAGACCACCCATATGGCAGATTTTTTTAAATTATTACTTCTGGAGTCACTGGTCTGCAAATTGAACAATGATAGCTCTTACAAAGGACAGTTTTACAATTTTAAGAATTTACAGCTTGCTGGATGCCGATGGAGTAATTATGGACAGCATACCCATGAAAAGGGGTCCCAGGACCCGTGAGAACGGTATCAGAGTGCTGGTCAGCCAGACCAATAAGATATGGGGCGTAAACTTCTGTTCAAAAAGAAAAGGGCCAATGCAGATAGTCAGTGATGGGGGAAAAAGTTAACCCCATAGTTTCGAGGGGGTTGGAAGGAAAAAAAAAACAAGTAAAAGATATGGGGATTAAGTTCTTTGAGTGAGGGAGTGACAAGAAAAAGTGTAGTTCCCAGAAGTTTTTAAAAAAATAGCAGCAGTCTTGTAATAGATGTTATATGCCATGTAGATGTTACGCCGTAGATGTCATATAAACATAGTCTTAATATGTGTACAAAGAGGGGATCCGGGCTTATCCCGTTTGCTATGAAAGAATTGTCATCCAGTTTAGACGGACTCTGAAAGTGACAGGTAACGGATTGGTTATTCCCTTTGTTTTTTCTGTGTATTTCCTAAAAGGCATAGGAATGTTAGGGGTGAATGTGCATAATGTCGAGAAATTGTCTAACCTGTAAGTTATATATTTATAATATTAGCATACATTTAGTTACTCATTTAATATCATTTTTGATTTCGCACTTTGTTAAGTACAAGTATGTTAAAGTACGATTGTGCTCTAGTAGGGTCCATAAGTGACTCATTAATCATTTAATGATTTATTCTTTTATAATGTTTTTACTTAAATTTCATAATTTTTGATATTGATGTTTTTTTTTTTTTTATGTTTTTGTAAATATCTGTAAATAAATATTTTTATTTGTGTTTAATTCTCTGTTTTAATTTTATTTGGGTATTGCATCGAGTAGTTTTTTTTCCCCTTAATTATTTATTAATTTTTAGTTGATTTATCAGGCAGACTAGTTTGTAATTTCTAAGAATGTTGGATATACTTTGTCTAGTCATGCTTCATACGACGTAGGCGGCGTAAAAAAAACAACATAAAAAGCTTAATGTTTTTTAATTCGAGTAAATTAATTAATGGAACTCAGTAGTATGTGTATTACTTATTGGATTATTCTAATTTTCACCTACGTCCAGAAGCAACAATCACGCCTTTTACCTGTGACTTTTACCAAAAGTCAACACCCGGTGGTTCCGGAGAGAGGTATTAACCCCTTGCCTCATTTGGTTAAATGTGGATAGTTGTTATTTAATTGGGCTATGTAATCTACTCCAGTTAGGAGGCCCATAACTTACCAGCAGAATACATGATGGCGGAAAGCAAAAAAAAGCATTTTCCTATCAAATTTTTGCTTCAGAAGTACACAAGCACAATTAAAATGACCTGTATTTGAAGCCATCGTATCACAATAGAGTATTTGGACTTTGTTTTCGAGATTCCAATCTAAGATCACCTTCCAAATAGCCTGTGCCTGTTCTTTGTCTGTAGAATTATCCAGTCTTGGCACAGCAATGAGTTGTTCTTTAAATCCATGTGAAATAACCAGTGGTGTAGTCCTAGAAAGAAAAGTGGGGGGACGCTTATAAACGAGAACATAATTAGTCTTTGATACCCGGGGAAAACGTGATTTTGAATGAACCTAAAAAGGTGACTGAGAAAAAAAGAAAGTTAATTTAGTTTAAATTTCTGCACATGTAAATCCTTTACCTTGCAACACGTTTAAAAAATTAAAAACTTTGATGACTGGTGTATTTATTTTATATTTCTGGAATAGAATGTGGAATAGTTTTAGAATGCTTTAGTACATTTTCTCACAACAAGAATTTTGATTAAAAGTTTGATTAATTATTCTGAAATTTTTAGTTTTGAAAATTGTTGGGGAACAACATTACACTAGTTATCCACTAACACCACCAAAAAATGAAAGCGAGTTATTACCAAGTGATTAGCAGAATGGCATTTTCCCCTCCTTTCCAAGTAGCGTAAAAAGTCTCTTTTCGGGACTGTCCATTATGGAAGTCTTAGTTTATACATATTTTTAACCTGCAAAACTATTGTGGACATTCTTTTACAAAAGCGTGTCAATCCGAACCCGACCCGCAATACTCAAACCCAACCCGAAACCGACCCAAAACAATGAAAGTCAACCCAACCCGAACCCGAACCACAACAAAAAACAGAAGTCAACCGGACACGGACCCTAACCGCAACGAAAAAATTTAGCGCCAACCCGACCCGACCCAAACCGCGAGTCGGGTCGGATGCGGGTAAACCGACCCAATGCAGGACTCTAGCAGGGAGTGGCAAAACTTTTTTTAAGTATACATGTTATTTAAACATATCTACCATAAAAATGTTTGTACAATTTTAAATAATTAATAATAATATTCAGCAATATTTAAACGTCTATTAAATCAATAATGTTTATAATTATAAAATGGTTAATACATATTTAATGTTAATTTCCTAAAAAACAAACTTTTAAGTACTTTATTTCAATCAATTTAAATGCAAAATATTAACGAACTGAAAATAGGAATGTATTTCCATTATTGAATTTGTTTTACTTTATTTAACAACATTGTTAATTAATTACTGATAAATGCCTATAATTATTGATTGTTATAAAATAATACAATATAAAAGTTGTATTATTTATGTTTCATTTTCATTTGAAACTACATACACATATATATGTATGTTTGTTTCTTAGAAATGTGGTTCAATACACATATAACTAATAAATTAATTAGTAACGTAATTAGTTATTATTAAGTAATTATTAATTTTTTGTTATTAATTAATTAATAATTATATGCAGTTATGTATGTATTAATCAGTTTTTAATTTTTTTTTTTGCACTTTTGGTTTCGGCCGAAAGTGGACAGATCACCGAAATCCGGTTTCGGTCATAAAAACCTGTTTCGGTCGATCTCTACTTGTAGCCCACGTTAGTGATATATATCAATTTCAATATGTTTGAAATAGTGAAACATTATTAAAATAAACTGCAAACGATTTTTCATGTAATGTAACGGAATTCTTTTGAGTATCCCTGTAAAGGAATTATAAGTGCTATGCGCACCACATTCTATAATTAATCTCTTGCAGTGCACCTCAGTGATATATATCAATTTCAATATGTTTGAAATTGTGTAACATCATTAAAATAAATCGCAAACGATTTCTCCCCATAGACCGCAATGTAACGGAATTCTTTTGAGTGTCCTTGTAAAAAAACTATAAGCGCTACACATTTCATTTTCAATACCGAACATACCACAGTAAGCCTCAATAACATATATCAGTTGTATGATGATCCGAGCATATTTACGCGAGTTAGAGGGCAGACAGATAGACAAACCGAATTCATAAACACTTTTCAACTATGTTGGAAAGTGTTAAAAATATTCGCTGAAGAATGACATGTCTGTGAAGCGAAGTTAAGAGTTAAGAGGGCAAAATCCCACACAGCATTTTTAGGCAGATTTCGTAAGAAAAACTACCTATTACATTCTCCCCTCTGTTGGAATTTCTGGAAAATTTTTGTAGGATCTACGCCAATCAGGACTCCAGAATCCAAAACCACCTCCAGTTCAAAACTTTATCTATCACTTTTTTATGGACACGATAACTTCAATAATTCTGCACAAATCTCTTCCAAACTGATACATAAAATCTCCGTCAAATTCATTAATGGGCAAAAACGAACCAAGGGGGATGGGGGAGGGGGGGGGAGGCGGAGGATTTTTGTGGAAAAAAAACAATTTCTTAATTATGATACGTATCGAATTCGTTTAAAGTTTTTATTATTTCTAGGAAAAGGGCCGAAAATTTATGTATGGCAAATTTTTGATATCATTAAAAATGGCCTCAAGGGGGCAGGAGAAATAGGGGTTTAAAAAGAAAAGAATCATAACATTGTCAATTCACAAGATATCAAATAAACTTAAATTTATTATAAATCCTCTTAATATTATCTACAACTTTTATATTGACAAGTTTTTTATAGGACCAACTCTTACAGCAAATAAATAAATAAATAAATAAATAATAACAAAAAATTATCTGCCGTCTCCGCCTACAGACACAGGTACATTTCTAAGTGGGTGGTCCCAACTGCCGCATCATGGAAAAAAGTCATTTCTTCTGCAATTCTCAATAAACAGGCGCCCCACGGTCTATGTCTTCGAAATCTACCTGTGCCTGTAAGCCGAGCCGTCAGGGATTTTTTATTGTGGGTGCTTATTCCTATTTTGGGTGCGAATTGCGCAATCCTGCACGCTATTTCAAATCCTGTCCCTCAAAGAAAATCCCCCCCCCCCCCCCCTAAAGAAACTCTTGAAATGGCGCCCCTGCAGTAAAACTTACAAAGAAGGAGTTGAAAGGAACTGAAAAAAAATCTCCATTTTAGATAGGTCTCCGTCTTAGCAAGTATAATTGTATGGTGTTTTTTCCCCGTTTGAGAAAGAGTTCTTTTACAGACAGGTTTCGCATAGACAAGTTTTACTGTAATAGTCAGAGGTGCACTATAGACAGGAAATTTTAATAGTCTTAAAAGATACATGAAAAAACGGCAATTGTCTATAACTGGAAACTTTCATATTCAATATTTTAAAATTTTACCTGCTAAGACAAAAACCTGTCTAAAACGGAAATTATCATCTTTTTCTTGCGATTTCGTATTAGAAGTTTTTCAGTCTTTGTTTCCCTAATTCAGTAAACTTTTCTCGTTCGGAGGTACAGCCCCCACAACCCCACCCCCGAGCCACACCCTTGGGTATGGCACCACCGTAAAAAAACTTTGCCCCCCCCCCCCTCCCCAACACAAAACTTCATAATTAAAAAGAGATTTACAATTCTCTTAGATCGGATATTTTATCACCAATTGAAGTTGATATTTTCGTGTTTGTTTCTGTATGACTACGTTTGGAAAAAAACATAAAACTTCAAAGGCTTGGCTGCTTGTATCTTTTCATTGCTATTTTGTGAATGTTCAAAAATGGATAATTTTGAAATTTCGATACAAAGAAAAAAAGAAGTAACAACTAAAGAGTACAAACTAAAAAAAAAAAAGAGATACTGCAGAGATACTTGTTTGAACTCAAACTAATCCAATACTTCCAGTTTTTTTCCTAATCACCAATAGTGCAATAGTTATTCCTAATCCTCTAATCAGGAAATAATTGTCAATGTGAATGATAAATGAAGATGTTAGGTAGAAAAAGGGAAGATAATGGTTTATGAGGTTCTTGTACACCATCAGAAGTGGTCGGCCTGCATTGATGTTACCTGTTGTTGATTTATTCTAGATTCGACTACAGACTCCCTACGGTCCATGTCCATCCATCTGACGACCCATACGAACGAACGGTAGTGACAGCTATGACAATTACCATTACCCTGAATGTGTTTAAAAACGGACCTTTTGTTAATTGCGTTTAAGAAAAGCATATCCGGGCTTTCAGAATAGAAAAACTTGCGACATCTGGATATATTTTTCAATCTGAGACTGGTGGTGTATACAGACCTATTTTGGAGAGCTAGGGTGGTCTTTCATTTGGGAACAGGAGGGGGGATAATAGTTTTCCATTAAAGAATTCCAAGTAAAACGGATGTTTGTATCTGCAGAAACTAATGTTAGCACTGTATTTTACGACTGGTGCAACAAGTTGACGGAACAAGTAAACATCCCTTTTTTCCCAAATTCCCTTGAATTTGTATTTTAATGCAAACGAAAGATTTTTTTTTAAAGAAATCTAAAATAGTTTAAAAAATCCATTCCTTACTTCCTAAAATTCTTAAATTATTAATATGTTTCTTCTTTTAAACATTTAATAAATCAGAAAGACTTGCGTCCGCTCGCGTCCTTAGCGTCCCCCTTGACGAAAAAAAGTAAGGGGACGCTTGAAATAAGATAAAAAAGTGGGGGGACGCCGTCCCCCTGCGTCCCCCCTCGACTACACCACTGGAAATAACTATAGGCAAGTGTTCTTTTGATTTCCGAGCACTCAAAGCAGGCAACAGTTTGCCATCCCCAGCTAAGGTCACTACATCCGGTACCTCGTTTTGGAAATCAATTTTTTATATTTTCTCAGCGTTCCTTCCGTTTTTCTGTTTCAATTCTTTGAATTGAAGTCTTACTTATCAGAAATCTGTCAATGTTAAATCAAGTGCGACAATAGTAGCTTCAAGAATAAACACAGAATCTAACATACTTAATTGACACCTGTCTAATGCAGCAACTAACTTTGGAGCAATAAAATCTTTTCTCATTTCTGATTTACTTGTCCCAGGTTCTGAGCTTTTGAACAATGTTGGGAACTCGTCTTGTTATGATTTAAAATATTCTCTCATTAATTATTCAGTCTTTTAAATATTTAAATTTATTTTAATCATTTATTTAAATTAGTTCATAAATTTATTAAAATAAATAATGCTTAATTAATAATTTAATATCAATTTCTTTCCATTTCATATATTTTCCAAATTATTTTTAAATTAATATTACAAAATTTATTTTTATTAACTTTCAATAAACATTACTTCAAAAATATATAAAACATAACTTCAAAAATATCTAAAATAAATCTATTTTCACTTATTCCTTTTCAATAACTGCTATCTTAAAGTTATCCATTTAAAAAACAAAATTTAAAGAATACAGCATATTTCCTCTTTAAATATTACATTTAAAAACAGTTAATCGCTATACAATTCAAATCGGAACGTAAGTATTTGTATCTTTTGTCTTGTTCAATAGTTTATTTCAAAATCAAGATGTTCCGAGAAAATTTCTAAGTTACAAAAAATACTTTTTATAGTAATCTTAAAATTTAATATTTTCATTTTAAAACCATGTTTAATGGAAAGAAATAATTTATTTTATATCCATAGCTATAAATTTCATCCTATTCTGTTCATAACTTTAGGAGTTATGGAATTTTGTTCCTTTTTCAATGTTTTGTTAAGTAAACACTGTTTTTCTAGAGAGACGCCATTACTTCTTTAACATATATTTTCCCTTTCTCTTACTCCCAAAATGACAACTTATTAGGATGTTTGCGCTTAGGTCATTGACTCGTGGCATCCAAGGTCGATTTTGCGACTTCAAGGTTTCTTTTGAACATTCGAAAAGCAATTAGAGTGATGTAGCATTGGTCTGTTACATCATTTAAAATCTAACTTTAACTGCGAGCAACCTTTTTGCCAACAATATCTTGCAGTTTTACTTCTGGTTCGGCTTTGCTCTGCGAAGTTTTATGACGTAGCGACCCGTTTGACGTTCACTGATTGGATGTCTGGCGAGTGCTCGAATTGGGTTTGAGCGTGGCGTTTTTGAATTTGATAAAAAGAGAGCTTTTCGAATTGCCATGCAGTTAAGACATTTAAAGAGGTGCTCCCGAGTCCTTTTGGGCTAAAGATGGCGTGTGCTGTCACTGAGCTATGGCAAAAGGGGGATTAAATCTGACTTCCCAGTATTGTTTCCAAATCCGCTGGAGTTACATTTTTCAATAGTAATGATCCCTACTTATTTCTCATAATATTAATATGCATTCTTCTACAATTTTAATTGTGTTAATGCTGACCTGATGATGTTGGCGGTTCATCGATGAAATATGTGTTAATGATGCGTGATGGTTTCGGCAGTTCGTCTATGATATATTTTCTGGGCGCGCTTGAGAGGAGATTTTTAAGGATGAATGGTTCTGCGTTATAAAGATCTTATCAGAACTTGCTCTTGGCAGCATATAGAGAGAGGTTGTCATCATCTAAATTGTCCGAAAGGTTCTCACTGGTAAAGCGGAGAATGAGATCCAATTTTCATTTGATTATAAGCCCAATTGAGATCTCTGAGTAAGATGGTCGAAGTTTTAGCTAGAAGCGATCGTCAAAGATGAAGAGCTTATCAATCATTGTGTTTATAAATTTTCAATTTTAAAAGTTAACCTCATCTGTGGAAATCTTTAGTTGCAGCATATATTTTCTATATTTTAGAGCTTTCTCTCCTTACAGACATTAACTGGCAAATAAATGGACATAAACTTTAAAATACTTCAATAGTAAATACAAAAAGAACTATACATCATACCTGAACTGGACATACATTAATCAGCATATCTTTTAAATAAATTTTAGATACAATTATAATATGTAATTACAAACATAGAAGAGTTTAATTAATATTTCATCATTACATGCTGTTATCAATTATCTTGTTTGTACCGACGGAGCTCCGAGCATTATTTTTTACATATATGTTACAATTTTTTCACCAATGAGTGCTTTTTTTTTTCTTATAGTTGCATTTTTTTCACTTTTGACAACGTAAATGTATTGTGTTCTGTATGGTACATTGCATCTACATATTTCATTTTCTGCATATTTAATTCTAAAACTACTTCAGCGAATGACTTCCAGTTTGGTATCAGAAGATAAAAATTATCTAAGAATCCATATATGATGCCAAAATTAGGTGTTAATATTAAAAATTTCAAAATTTATTAAAATTTCAATATGGAGACAGCCTCTAAGCTGTTCTACATAAAATAAGACATAATTCTCAATCGAATGGCTGTTTTTGTTTTTCTCTGCAGCAATTTGCCAGCTAAAAAGTGTAGGGATGTTTTTTGTCAACTGATACAATGCACAAAGTTGCTTATTATTTTCATTGCTGAAAAAAATTATTTTAAGATAAAAGCATTCCAGTCACGGAGAGCTATTTGTGTTTTGTGGGTTAAGGTTACAAAAGATTTTGCTGTCACTGTGACTTACCTTCATTTGTTAAAACAAGGATTGTTATACCTATTGTATGTAATTAAATAAGATCTAAAAAAAGGGGGATAACTTATAAGTTCTAGAGAATAGATTTACACCATTCATTTTCTTTTAAACTAATAAAAAGTACCTTAATTGATTTAAGTTAAATTTTGTAGAAACGTTTTAAATAATTTATTTGTGTGTAGTTTCTAAAAAAGGTGACTCTTAACTGTCTTAAAAATTATTTTACATTAAAATAATTTTTTGAAACATGTTTAATTGAAATCAATTTATTGATAATTTCTCAAATTAGTCTTAGAATTTCGTGTATATACCTTTA
Source organism: Maratus michaelseni (assembly GCA_963931845.1). Taxonomy (NCBI): domain Eukaryota; kingdom Metazoa; phylum Arthropoda; class Arachnida; order Araneae; family Salticidae; genus Maratus; species Maratus michaelseni. The sequence continues at coordinate 391,678,233 of OZ007589.1, forward strand.
CGATGAGTTTAGTTATAGCATTTTAAAATTGATAAACTGTTCTGAGATAAATTTGGAAACAAGGGTTCTAAAAAGAGGAGGCTTAATAGTAATAATAATGCTGATTAAAATAAATTCTTTCATACTTCTTCATGGGATTGTCATGGTACAAATCCAGGCTTTAAAAACTTAACAGGCTTAAGTTGACTCTCTATCAGTAAATCTGAAAGTCAAATTATTAATAATGAAAGTTATAAAAAATGCATTTGGTTAATTAATACCCCTAATATAATAAAAAGTTCTTGAGTATCAATGCATGTAATCATATTTTGTGTTACAGTTTGCCAGAGTTGAATCTCTTGAAACTGCCAAATCTAATATGAAAGAAATGTATGTATGGTTGAAAATTTCAATTGGATAAAATGCATTCAAAATAAAATTGTGAATGGCTGAACTGACATTAAGGCCCTTGATCTGAAGATATGTGTATTACAAGTGCAATTGATATTTATTTACCACTTTAAATATTGATTATATTGCAACTTTATTTAGTGCTTAACCGTGAAATATTTTAGCTAGGAAACTCTTAATATTAGCGACAGCTCACATCACCTGAGCCCCATGACCCCCTTATGCTTCAAAGCTCTTAAGTAAAGACAGAGAAAAAGTGGATGGTGCATAGAAGTGAAAACCATTAAGAAAAAGAAAGTTGATTATCTCATTCTTCCTTTTCTAATTCCTTGTTTTTGGCCAATAAAAATTAACATTTTTACAAGATACGGTTTTAAAGAGTGAATATTTATATACAGTGAAACTCTGAAGAGTATTGTCTATGGAATATTACAGGGTTCTTACAGGTCGAGAAAAGTCAGGGAATTCGAAAATTGAGGCAAAAAGTCAGGGAAATGTCATGGAATTTTTTTAATATTTGAAGAGGTCGGGGAATTTTTTATTTACTACTTTCCAACTGGATCTCAGTTATCATTGTGAAATTTTGAATTAATTATTCCACTGATTTATAATTATTATTATACAAAATTTATGCAAACTATGCAACAGTAGCATCATTTGAAAAATAATTAAAAATTAGAAGTACATGCAGCGCAATTTTTCTTAGCATTTATCTAGAATAAAAGAAAAGAATATAGCATACACTAAAATGGCACTGTTCTTTTGGGAAAATTTCGACTTAACAGGAAGCTTTTAGTTCACATTGAACATTATTATTACATTTTAATTTTCTGTAATCTAAATGCAAAATCTGGTATTACAAAAATTTAAAGATTTTAGGAGACCCAAAAAACAAATCTCCAGGTTTAAAATTATCGCTATAATAATTAAATAACAGGGTTGCACCTGGAAACAACGCACCTGGAAAATATAGAAAACAGGGAATTGTCCGGGAAAATGACAAGTGCTCAAAAAGTCATGGAAAAGTCATGGAAAATCGTATTTTTTCACTAAAACCTGGAAAAGTCAGGGATTTTTTTTTTTTTAATATGTGCTATCATGTGTCAAGATTTTTCCGAGTTCCAAATTCAGTCTGCAAAAAAATTCAGATTTTTTACTACCAGATAGTATTTTTGTTGCATTCATATTTTTAGCATGATATTTTAGCCATACAAATTTGTTGCTAAATAGGTGATACCTCTACGAAAGAGATATAGAGCCATGTTAAGGTGGCTAGGATGAGATATCATGAATATTTAAAATTAAAAAAAAAGACAATTATAAAGCAACCAAAAAAGAAAAGCTGTGGCTAAAATTAAATTGTTAAAAGACAAAAAATTGAAAGTTACATAACAAACTGTTTTTGAAACAACACAAATGACATGGTAGTAGAAATGTCAAAAGATATTTGAATGGTTGATATGTGAAACCTAATTATATCAATAAAATGTTACTTTGAATCCATCCAAATTGTATATTTTTAATTGTTGTTCATTTTTTTATATTTTAAATATCATATAATAGATTTTTAGTTTCAATTTTATAGATTACTTTTATTTTCAGAGGTATATTTAATCATTAAGATCTAGAATTGCTATCCGTATTTCTAAAAATGTCGTGAATTGTGGGCATGGAATTGTAGGAAAAATGGTCTGGAAAAAACCTAGAAAAGTCGGGGAATTTTGTTATTGAAATAGAGTATGAACCCTGAAATAATTATCAGCATGGTAAGGTTTAGTTCCACTAACTTAATTACTGGATGAAGACAAAATAGCTTTATGCTGCAAGTAACAGTTTGAAATAGAATGTTATATCATTGGATCAAAACTTTCTTGGACTTTGTCCTCTTAAATATGTGATTACAAATCTTATTTCAGTGTTTTGCACTTTTTGTTTAGCTGTAGGTAACATCGTCTCCTTATTTTAGAGATATTCTTCCAGTATTAGGCACTATAAAACAAGTGTCCATGTAACAGTTTTTGAAAAAGAAAGGGGATATTCCCCTAAATTTAATTAATGTATTAAAGTAATGCAATTTTATGGAAATTAACAACTGCCTGTAATTAGGAGGTTTCCATTGTGGAGTGTTTTACAACAATATATAAACCAAATTTTTATTAAGAAAGGTCAGGGAAATTTTTGTAAAAAAAAATCAGGAAAAACTTGGAAAAGGTCAGGGAATTTTTTTATCAAAATTGTGTAGGAACCCTGTTGTTATATATGTAAAGTGCAATACTGATGTGTATTGTACTACTGTATGAAATTGTCATACAAATATGTATGTCTGACAGTATTAGTGGTAACTCTTGTATAGGTAAATTCTGATTCTTTTTTTCTTTTGTTGCCCAAAAGTTTAATTTATCTTTAGGACTTAAAGTTTTTATTACATTGATTTCTAATAAAATAAGAACTTAAAAACTGGTTCTTATTCTTCAGAAGTACTTGTTCAGTAGTTTCTGTTGTTTTAAACTTTAACCCAGTACTAAAGTTTCACCTTGTATTTGTAATTCCAATGGTTTTCATAAAACAAAAAATGAAGTTTGAATGTTCTTCCAAAAATTAGTTTTTTATCATATCACATTATGGTACGGAGACATAAGAATGTTTTTTTTTTTTTTAAAAATCTTTTTTATTGATGGTTAAGAATTGCTGTTGGAACTGGAAAATTTCTGAATAGGAAAACACAAGGTGTAATCTAAGCATACTTACTCTCGACTGGCTGTGAAACAGGTTTCAATTTATAATGACTTTTGTACACAACTTTTGTGCTCATATTCGAACAAATGCTAGCATACAATGTGTTAAAATGAGAAAATAATGAGTATATAAAATTTAGTATGCTTTGATTTACTTTTTAAAAAAAAATAATTCTTTTTCCTTGCAGATTATTGGAAGTCGAGGATCTGTTAAAATTGATCCAAGAAAAATGATGGGACCTGAAACTCAAGTTTTTGGTATTGCTATGCTAAAGAGTACATCAGTAATATGTTTTATTTTATTTTTTATTTATTTATTTTTTTAAATTATTATTTTATGTAATACAGTCAACTCCCTCTAATCCACACAGCTTGAGACCAAAAGTTGTGCAGATTATAGAATTTTGCAGTCATTACTTAGTTTACATTTTTTTTCCTGTAATTTTACAGTAAATCAATTATTAATGCATAAATCAATTGGTAAAAAGAAAAATATTGTAACACGTTGAGTTATTTAATTTAAAAAAAAAAAAAAAGCATATTTAAGGAAAAAATATTTAAATTATTATTTACAATTTTATTTTGCTTGTTTTTATAATTTTCAAATATAGTATTTGTTCTTTGTTTGAGAACTTTTGGCTTTCGGTTTAGTATTGCTTCTTAGAGTCGACGTATAGTCATTGTTTCTTGTTCTGAAACAAAACTCTGTTTTACTTTTTCATCTTCTTCATCTAACTCTTTGTCAGAATTATCTTATTTTCAGTAGAGTTTGACAAAGTAGTAGTAATAATGTCATCATCTGTGAAACTCTCTGTAACTGGAGTTTCATCTTGATAGGACATCCATTCAAGAAATCAGGAATTAATAAATTTTTTTGCAAAACACAAAAGTTTAGCAAATTTCTGTTTTGCACTATCCTAACTGAAGCCACCAAAGTCAACATTATCAGCATCACTGTCTATAAATAAAGATGCTGGCATCAGAAGTTATAATTCTGCACATAAATTTCATTTTCAGTTGGCATTTCATGCTACTTATAATTCACTGATCGATTAGCTGAATAAGAGTTGTATTTGAAGGTAAAAATAACATAGAGATGTTGTTGTCGTTTTGTTATATTTTTGCATATGCAGCACAACTGTTAAGAGCAATAATATTTTACAGTTTACAGTTAAACCGACTTTTGTACAATGCATTTAAGCTTCTTTTACGAAAGGGTTTTCAAACCATTTGGTGAAAATTTCCTGGGTGACCTATGCTTTTATATTGTTAAAAGATGTATCAGGCAGGAAAAAAGTCTTCTGATATTTTTACTTTTTTTTTTCATTTGAAAAATAAAGTTTTACTTCATTGAAATGCAAAAATTTAGAGGCTAAAAACTGAATACCGATTGTCAATCAAATTATAAACCATTTTGTATTTCTCTTTCAAAATTAACTGTAACGTAAATTTCATGTTTACGTCTGAAATAGTGTGTGGATTATAGAGTTGGGGATTTGAGGAGGCCGTATTTCCCATTATGAATTGGAAATTAACTTGGCAATAAAAATAAATTGAAATATCCTAAAATTCAGTAATGGGCATTAAAACAACAAAAGAAAATTTTGTATATAGAAACAAAGTAGGGTATTTAAGCAAACAAACAAACAAAAAATATATACATCATCATCCCAAAACATGGTTTGAGGCTATAAGCCTGTTCTGGCCTCAATCCATCTCTTTCGATTAAGATAAATATAATAAATAAAAAATTTTATAATGTAAAGATACTCTTAGCTTACAATAATGTCACGTTTACATAATGAGACAATAAAATAAATATCAGTCTTAGTTCCGGTCATCATATCAGTGAAATACTAAATGATATCTTCAACATTGAAGTTTTTTAATCAAAAGGTAAAACTTTTGAAGCAAATTGAAAATGTAAACTGAGAAAATACTCAAGGTTATTAAAAGTAAGATATGTTGGAAAAAATAGAAAAAATCATCATACAGGATCAGTTTAAATGTACAGTGTACAAAAAGCCTGAAAAACGTACAACTTACAAAGAAAAGATTACATTTTCTCCTCCAAACAATTATTTAGCACTTTTTCTTGGCTGTTAAAATTTGATTGTGCAGCGTGCAGATACCCGTCAGGAGGAGAGAAAAAAAAGGGCAGCTCATGTGTGCCACACCGTTGCAATCTATCGTTAATGCTCTTCTTCTAAAATAACCAGCAATAAGATTTTGCATCAATGTGTTCCTCCTACACTATGAAGCAGAGGGCAGAGACACTTGTGTCACTTTTGCGCCTTTACAGCCAGTATCTTATCCGATTACACTTTTGGTTTTGGTTTCAAATGCATGTTATATTTTATAGCTGTTAATTGATTTGTGTTGTAATTTTACAATGCTATTTTTCTCATCGGTTTTATTTTTGTATCTAATATGTTTCATTTGTGATATAATCATTCAAAAGTATGGCAGGAAAATGCATATTTAATGACTTATGACTTAAAAAGCTTGGTTATAAACTATGGCTACAAAGAAAAACGAATGATATGCATTCTGCCGATGCATGCTGTGATATAAAAGTATTGTTATATCTTTAATGGGTGAAGCAATCTTAAAAGTTGTAATGACGGATCGGCGCAGGACATAGAGCAAACAGAAATTCTTAAAAATGCCTAAAAATAAGCCAGAAAAATAGAATAAATGTTTACTCTAAATCCTACCCCAATTCGTCAGTACAGGCCGCGCGTATAGTGGAGGCACCAAAATGCGATGTTGAACTTAGCACTGGAAAATATCTTATAAAATTTTAAAAGTTAGAAATTAATCTGAAAACAATATATTAAATTGAACTATGCCTTATTGCAAATATATTTAGATGTATTCATATCTGAAAAATAAAATAAATATAAAAAGGACTCACCCAAGTAAAGGAAGATTGCACACAGAAACTTAATTAACTTAAAGTAGATTTATTTAACGATGAACACACATACTTATATAAGGTATCAACAAATGGAGCTCCAGAAGACACATGATTAAATTAAATTAATAGTTGATTTACATTGATGTTGTTATTAGCTTAAAATCTGTTCAATGCTGTATGAAATTAATTTAACTATAAGGAATCCTTCATACTAAAATATTAAAGATATTCTGATTAATGTTCTTTATATTTAACTGTCAACAGAAGATTACTTGGTATTTTATACTATCTGGACAAAGTTATTAAGTAATAGTTCAAAATAACATATAATTACTACTAGAGTTGATACTTAAGGGTCTGGAACGGTAAAGTTCTCCTGAAGAAAATAGATTAATCATCTTTTATGAAGTTGTATTAATGAAGTTCCCCACTGGTAGAAGAAACGCAGCATACCTGGCTCCCATCTTGATAATGTTCTCAGCTCTGAGGATCTAATTTCTTAAAATTGCAGAATCGTCACAACAACTGTAGAAAAATATCACATCAACAGTCGAGGTAAGTTCATCTAATGAATGAAGTAACTAACGGACTTTATCAACGTTAGAAGCCCAATCTTGCGATTATTTTGTTTAATAACGAAGATCGTTAAAGATTAATAGATGTATTGCAGTATATATTGATCAAAATTAATTCTTGCTGAATTACTTAAAAAGTTGTATCACTGTAGATGCCACGTAACTGGATCATTGAATCATCATTTTTTGGCTTCAATATCAACTTGGTAAAAAATTATTTTCGAAGAGAAACTTTATTTGTTAAATTATACGAAGCTGACATCATCTTTACTTGAAGTTTTCCATGCGATCGAAATTTTACAAGTGCCCGGCCTTTCGGCCTGACACAGCTTTTTATCCTCTCTAGTACCTACATCCAGCGAAGAAAAGCAACAGAATAAAAAATTCTGAAATCAAACTCAACTATCTAACCGACGCTTTAAGCCAAATGATCCAATCAGGAAAGGCTTCCAATTCCTCTTCTTCAAAATTAACTGCTTACTTTCAACCGCCGCCGATAAAAAGTATACCAGCGACAACTCAACTCTACACGCAAACGATTCGAGCGAACTGAAAACAACTCCGCTCTACCAACAAGCCGCCGAAATTAAGTACCTTCACCTTCGAAAGTTCCAGGGAGAATTTCAAATCCCCCTTTTTCCCCACTGAAAAATGCATCCCCTTGAATGCCTACTTGAACGATCCCTAAACCAACATGGGTGGCGATTGTCCACTAAGTTGTTGTTTCTACAATGCGCTAAGATAGAATTCAAAATGGCCAGGCGTCATTCCAAAAAAGATCGATGTAAACATTGAGATTAGAAAAAATGTTTAAAAATTCATATCTGCCAAGATTTAAGTTGAATTTTGCTAAAATTTTGGCAGACTGCATAAAAAATTTTGTTTAATCTTTTGAATAAGGTTTAGAACAAAAATTATTAATATTAGAAAAATGGAAAATATATAAATAACTCAGAAGAAAATACACGATACTTTCACAGAATTGATGTCAACAAACGGAAATTTTTTATTCTTTTATCCAGAGACTTAAATGCATGATTGTAATTTGATTTAAAAATGATTATTGATTTTAAAAAGTGATTTAATTATAGAAGTTGATTTTAATTAATAATAAAATATCTTAGAAGAAAAGTTAAAAAGATAAATAAAATATTGACTGTTTAAATAATAACTGTTAAATAATTGATTTAAATTTTGATTAATATTAAGAAAACTTTTAAATAATAATTAATTACGATTAAATATTTAATTTAAATAAATAAATTAATGAAAACTATTGAATTTAAAACTAGAAATGGAATGTATCATAACAAAAGTCATGCAACAGAGTGAGTAAAAAGATAAGAAATATTGGCATACAAAACATCAGCAGAAAAGAAAGCTGAGGAGATGTATTTTACAGATTTTAAATCTGAATACATTGCTCAAATGTCAATTTCTAATCCTCAACCACCGACGATCGAGTCACTCATAAATCTTGTCCTGGACGCCGAAATTTTGTGGACTTTAAAGACAATAAAGCATCATTTTTCTTACAAGTCAAGGAAAGATATTGGAAAAATATTTCGACACATGTTTAGCGACAGTGGTATTGCTCAAAAATTTACATGTGGTGAAAAGAAAACTGAATATTATGTAATATTCAGAATCTCACCATATTTGCAGCTTAGTTTTGTCAAGAATTTAAATCCGAAAAATTTTGTACTTTAATTAAATTTTAAACATCCTTAAAGAAGAAGAGCAAATGGATATCTACATCATATATTGACATAACAACGGAGTAAGTACTGCTTACTTTAAATCTGCCTTTCATGGTCACAGTACATTGTCTGATATATTTTATGTTTTTATATCTGCAATCGTAAAATTAAAATTTTCTAAAATAATTCAAATATCTATAGATGAGCCAGGTGTAAATTTGAAGCTTCACAGCATTTCCATTTTACACCCACTATGTGGATGACTGCTACAGGATTATTTTTTCAAAGAATTTGGTAGAAAATTGATTAACTTCACTACCTGCGGATTTCATATAGTGCATAATTCATTCAAATCTGGTTGCATTGCAAGCATACGGGGAATAGATGACTTTTTGACTGCATTGAATTATTTATTTAAAAATTCACCTGCTGGTAGCAAAGATTTTTTGCAAGAATCAGATACCAAAAAAAAAATTTCAACACAGTTGGCTTGATAATGTTTCAGCCAGCAAAGCTTCATGAAATCTTCTCCCAGCCATAAAAAAATGTTACAAATGTAGAGAAGAAAAACAATAAACCAGATTGCAGATCATATGTTTGTGTTAAAAATTATATAAACAATAATAGTCTTTCATTAAAATTTAAAAAAAATTACTCTTGCCAAAGTTTTATTACCCTTTTTTTAAAGTTTACCAGATTGATAAACCCATGTTGCCATTTCTGTCAGGATTTGAAGATGATATTAAAGTTTATAGTCCGTCAATAAACTACGTAACTTCACCACTACTCAAAGCCACCATATTGTTTCATTCGACATCAAATCCATTTTTACTAACGTACTGGTTCAAGGTGCTTTAAATTGTCTTAAAATTTGCCTCCAGGCATTTCACTACTTGCAGTTTGAAATTGATGATTTAATACACCTTACTGGCAGTTGTCTATTGCAAAGTACGTTCATATTTAACTGTAATTTTTATTGCCTTCCCTATCCCTCAGCCATATCCTCATTGATTTTTACATGCATTGCTTCGAGTCAAACCTATTCAATAAGTTAAATTTTCCATTTTACACCTGCTATGTGGATGACTGCTTCGCATTACTGGATTCTAGTGATATAGATATCCCTCATATTCTCTCTGTTATCTAACTCTGTAGATGAGCATATACAGTTTACATCTGAATTTGAAAGTAACAACCAACTACCTTTCCTTGATGTTATGGGTTACTGCGAAAATAACTCATCGCAGTTTCTTTACTCCCACATCGTCTTTCATCTCACCCTCCTAATCAGAAATTGGCTGCTGTTAACACCTTTGTTCCTCATGCCTTAAACATCTGTTCATCTGAGAGTTTACTCAAAACAGAATTAGACTACATTAAATCCATTGCCAGTGATCAGGGTTATCCTGTTGAAATCATTGATTCAATTCATAATAAACTAATTAAACGTACACATTCCGATGTTAACAACCTTTGCAATGAAAATTTAATTATACTTCCATATTTTCCAAGAATTAGCCCTCAAATATCCAAAATTTTGATAGGATTTGATTTTAAAGTAAGTTATACACCATTTTTAACAAAATAAAATTTACAGATCTCGAACGTCGATAGACAGAATTTCACATTAGGGAATTTATAAGATATCTTGCGAGTGTGATAAAATGTATGTATGTCAAACTAAGCGACCTCTTAAGGTCCGCTTGGGGGAACATAAAAACATTAAAAATGTTAACATTAAATGCTCCGCTGTTACTAACCATTGCTGGTCTAACAATCACAATTTAAATTTTTCTTAAGATTCAATAATTCAGAGATGCTCATCGATTTACGATCTTGATTTTTTTAAGCTTATCATATATGGAAGAATTCAAACAACTTGGTTAATGATATGTTCAGTTCACCAGATTTTTTAAATGTATGGCTACCTTTCCTTTAATTCACTCTCTTCACTTCCCTCCCCTTTTTTTCTCTCTTCTCCGCTTAAACTCTCCCAGACTGGTAGAGCGCTTCTTATTGGTCTCCTCTGTCTTATGGGACTCCTGACTCCGCTGTTGTTTTTCAACACTCATCTGCCATTCCATCTTGGTCGCAAGCAAAGACGCTAGTTTACTGACATGGTCTAAACATTTACATCTGTTTTTAACTTTTTAATCTTGATGCTGATGATGGAGCTTTAGAGACTCTGAAACAGCTGTATGCCATTTTCATATGTATTTTATATTTGCTATTTTTTATGTTCATTTATTTTTTATATAACAGCACAAACATTAGTCTTCCCATTTTAAATATTAAACAGTATTTTGCAGCATTTTATATTGCCCAAAGTTTTAACAGCTGTACAGAAACTACTATATTTAGATATTATTGATGCCAAGAACCACAAAGCAGCAGAATTTATACATCTTGGATTATCTGCTGAAAACAAGTGCATTCCTTATATTCTGGCAAAAAAAAAAAAAAAAAAAAAAAAAAATCACTGATCATCAAATATTTAATTTGAGGGTGGAATGCAAACAATTCCTAATTAGTAATTAATTACTAATTAATTCAAAGCTGCTCAAAAAATCACCTATTTGATTATAGCATGCTGAGAAATTTATCCTGTTTCGATCCAAGAAACATGGTCACTAACAAAGAGAATTGCTTAAATAAGATTAGTCGTATTTTTAATTATCTGGCTGAATCAAAACTTGTAGAAGAAACTATATATGAAAGTACATTAATTAAGTTTAGCAATTATTTAGACGATGTTGTTGTTTTAAAGCATTCTGATTTTGCTGAATTTTCTACCAGAGAACTTGAAAAGTGATGAATTACTTTTTGAAACAATCAATATAAGCAAATATAAAAATTTGTAGAAAGTTGTTGAAATGCTGTCGCTTCTCAGCCATGGAGAAGCTACTGTTGAAAGAGGATTCAGCATCAATAAAAATATTGAAGTTGAAAAGATGAAGGAACAGTCCTATATTTCTCAGAAACTTATATGCAATTATATGAATCCATGTTGCATAATGATATCAAAATAACAAATCCAATGTGTAGGGTCAGGTAGTGTAAAATGGGTAGTTAAAAAATATTGTTTCATTTTTGTATATGGATAAATTTTGTATAGCAGGAATTATTCCTTCACCAATTTGTAGAAGCTAATGATTAAATTCAACTTGTCCCTTCGAACGCATGTTTTGGGTGAGTTTCAATTGAATGAAATGTCTCCAAAGTGGGCTGGATTTTATGCATGCTTCAATGACTTGAGTTCTGGTTCCTCACATGACAACTGGCAATGTTTGGCGAAAGTCTTCACCCAACAATAAAACTTTATTTCCAAATGGTTCATCACTTGCCATAACTTCTCTCAGAAGAATATCTATACAGCGCAAAGCATGAGCCGTCATCATTGTACATTCAACAATAATGATGAGTTTTGCTTGACGAAGAATTGTAGCTTCAGATGATGCAACTCATATTGATGATGTTGAGGTTTCCAGTATTGTCACTGGTAGCTTGAAGCCACTATCAACTGTTCTGTCCCCTTTCAACAAAATTGCAACATTGCCGGTTGTTGTATAAACTAAAACTTTTTCTGCACGTCCATGAACAAAAGCCGTAAGTGCATTATAACGATAAGTCTTTCCGGAACCACCTGGGCCATCCAGATAAAAACATCAGGGAGTTACTTGATCACTTTCATTTGCTTCCCTAATTTTGTTGAAGGCTTCTTGTTGTAAATTAAAAGCTGCAAGCATTGCAATAGCATCTGAAGCCTCAGTAATTTGATCGTAATCTTGATCTTGATGATAATTCAATTTGCCCGGATGTGAAAAACCAAATTTTGTTAAGCTTGAGCCATGAATTTTCAACATAGCTTCAATGTTGCATAAAGCATGCTTTTGTGCTGTCAAATCATCATAATTTCTTCTGAAATCCTCAAATAGAAAATCTTTAAACTTTGCCCACAATTCTACACCATCTGATGGATTTCCAAATAGACAAATAAATACAAAAACTTGTCTCAGCTGTGAAGGCATCTGAAAAGAACTGGCTTCTGTGAAACATCTATCCCACTCTTGGTCATCAGCTAAAAGTTGTCTTCGACGGGTGTTGGGAAAGTTGGTAAAACAACACCCTGAACAGTTCGCAAATACTCTAGTTGCACTAGGAACTTTAAGCAACAGTAAATGAAGACAACAACGTTCTGTTGTTCTGTGTCTCTTGGACTGACACAAAATGACTGACAATAAATTCGTGCAATATTTTTTTATTTTCTACGTTGGCGTTCAATCCAAATAGCTTTTTCATACACATAGTGAACAGGTATCTCACTATAGAGATACTGCCTTGCATTAACATTTTCTGAGTTCGGTTAAGTGCTGAATTTTCTGCACCCGCTTGAAAATATAGTGTCTGTTTCTGTGGCAAATGAATAGCAAATCTAATTACTGAGTGAGATTTGTCATGCACTTTAAATTCCAAAAGGTGCCACATAGCTTCAGGTGCACTGACATATCTCATATTGACGTGATTAGATATTTCGTCATACAAATATTCTTGCTTTTACGTATGATAACATTGGCAAAGTCATAGCATTTATATATGTATTTATACACATATTTTACCGATTTAATTGTTGTGCAAGCTTCTACATTTATGTGCGCATCATATTTAAGCAAGAGTGTCAGGTTGTAAGGAACCACCCAGCGATTATCAACAGGTCTATTGCCAATAATTACACTATCACCCTCATGACGTTGGTACAATGGATAGCCATCAATATTTAATTCAGTTACTGTTTGGAATTTTTTAGGGAAGTCTTTGGTGCAGCTGCCATTATCCATGCAAGGGGAATTTGGGTTTAATGTTCCACACAGTCCATGTATCATTGACCTTGAAACAATTTCATATAGCCTGGTATGATCAACCGACAGCTCTGCCACTATAACTTCAACTCGAGAAGTATCATGAAATTTAAATTGATGATCAAGAATCAGAAGAATGTGGGCATGAGGTAGTCCTCGCTTCTGATAGTCTATGGTGTAAACCCAAGCAGTACATTTTCCAAACGTTCACCATTTGTTATGTCATTAATCAGTGCCTGCAATTTAATAGGAATACTCGAGCTACTAAATCTGGTCTGTCAGAAGAGGATTGTCCATGAGGCAAATTTTCTAAAATTTCAGGTAAAAGTACAGAATATGTCTGGATTTCTGCACTTTGTAACGATTGCCATAGCACCATTATAACGTTCACGCATATTTTGAAGCGAGCCTTGAAATGAAGAGGGCAATATAACAGCTCTTCCAGCAGGCAAAGCTAAATCTGCTGCTCCCTGAGCAACATAATCCAAAAGGTTGCGGTATTCTTCAGCTCACAACTTCGATTGCTGATATCTGATGAAATTCAAATTATTTGCCTCTACTTGAAGGTAGGAATAATAATCCACTGCTGTGTCAATGGACCTCCATACAAAATAGGGTTGAATTCACCCTGTCGAATAGCTGTTTGTGCAAATTTAAACTGGAGCATTGACACATTTCTTCGAGCACGAACTGCAGACCCTGGATATGGATCAAGCAGCAAATTTGGCTGCCAGCCAGCCTCACCTCGAGGATAGAATATAGCATAAATCATTGGATCCATGTTGGAACTTAAGATATTTAGTGGAACAAAGTTATTTGTATTGTTTCCAGGGTTGCGAGGATAAATTCTTATATCACGCTCGAAAGGTGGCTCTCCATCATTTTGAAAAACCATTGCCACTTCATTAGCTGTTGGTAGGATTGTACTGCCTATGATCTGTGTGTCTATCTCTTTGCAACACCATGGGAACATTTGGCATTGGTAAAGAATTTATGTGGGATTCTTCCTGATTTTGTCTCTCTATTTCAAACATCATTCTGAAGGCTTGAGCAAATGGGTTTATGTCATGCATAATTAAGTCTAATTCCCTCAAAATATGTCGCAAACGATTTTCATTTTGTGATATGTTCAATCGCTTTTCTACAGCTTGAGTGGTATTTCAGCACATACAATTAGGCAAATTTTCTTTGCTCACCTTCTCGTGGATGTAGATGAGACATCACATGGTAGATTTGCCCCTGAACTCGAAAGCATTAAAGACCACATCCTGGAACATTTTCTGCTAATTTTGCACCCATTGATGCAAAGGAGCACACTATTGTAGGAGCGTATATTTTCATGAAAATGTTTGTAGTCAACAGCATTTGGGTTGCTTAAAATGTTTTTCAAAAAGGGTGCAAAAGTTTCATGTGGAGGAAGTTTAACTCTTCTTTTATGGCAGCAGCTGTTTGGAATCCCCCCCCCCCCCCCCAAAAAAAAAAAAAAAAAAAAAAAAAAAAAAAAAAGAACCTGACAATACTGGCACATTAGTTCTAAACGACCACAATTATGCCTATCGAAGTTTAACTCTGCTTGTGCACTCGGCTGAGTTTCTCAGTCTTCAATCTGAGAAATCCGTTGAGACTGACCGTTGTGAATGAAAAACACATTTCAAAATATTTAATGGCTTTAATATGCTTATACAAATATATTAAAAGCAGAATCTGATGTTAGCCATATTTTTTTAATGAATCGTCAAAGAGTCGTTTATTTGTTTATATTGCTAATCTGTTGTTGGTAGCTGCTTATTTTTAATTTAGAACTTAAAACATTATAATTGTTTAGTTTTTGAAGGTTTTAGTGAAAATGAAGAAGAAAAGATGTGATAAATTGTAGATTAAATAAGGCAATTGTATGATTTATAATACGGCATCAGAATGCTTAAGCCTAATATGGCCGCAATATTTTTTATTTTTTTTTTCCAGAGATGGGTGTGTCTTGGTATCATCACCTTAGTGCGTTATATAAATAGATTAGGATAAAAATTGATATGAATAGCAAAACACCATTGTGTTCCACTCATGTAAAATATATCCAATTTGAAACAAAAAGCATTTTATTTTTCTATAATCAAAATTTTGTTTCAAATTAGATTTATTTTATGTGAATGGAACACAGTGGTATTTAACTGGTTACAATTAAAATTTTATCCAAAATTATTAAAATTTTATCAGTTTTATCCAAATTATATTTTATAATAGAATAATTGGAAGTTTTTCTGAAACTTTGCTGTAACGGTCACAAGAGTAACAATAGGCTTTCCCGCAGATTATATTGGGAAAAAAAGCAGATAATAGAAACATTAAATGAACCAACATTTAATAATCTGGGCCATTATGCTTTTGATGAATAGACTTTTAACACTTATAAAGTAAAAGGATGAGAATGAGAGTTGAAAAAAATGTAGCCAGAAAATGCTTTCATTTACACCCAAGCTTGATTCACAGTAAAATTTCTCATTTATCTATTTACTTAAATTTCATATTTTTAAAAAAAAGTTGACTTTTTTAAGACTTATAATAACATTGTTTTCCATGTTACTTCATTATATAATCTCTGGTAAATCTATTTATACAGTATTGATTGTTAAACTTTTATATATCCATTTTACCCCACACTATACCCATTTTCACCTGCATGGGGTAAAATGGATATAGCAAACATATATCTATTAAATGTTTTGTTATAGACATATTTTTGTAGCCTAATAGGTAAAAATTGTGTGTTTTCATTCTAAGAATGTGCAATGTAAAAAAAATATCAAAAAAATTTAATTGTTTAAAATTTATTAGAAAATTTTAACTGAACATCTAAAAATGGTGAATTTTATACCCATTTTACCCCACCTGACCCTATTTATGTTTCTAATGCTACACAAAAATATATGAGCTACTTACAAAATCAAAAATTGTCTTCAACCAAAAAGAGAAAAGAAATTGCTGAAATTATTAATACATTAGAAGATTCTCAGCAAAATTTATTCAAAGTGACTTTGAATTTTTATTTTACTAAGTTATATTAGCAAAAGACATTTTACATTTTAATCAAGACTAACATTAAATAGTTTCCTATTCTTTTTTTTTTTTTTTTTTTTTTCTGAATATAATTTATAAATGAAACTTTCAGTAGATTAAAATTTAAAAAGTATGTTTAATATTTGTTAGTTTTTTTAAAATATATATTTGCAAGATTTTTTAGTGTATTTTAAACTGTAATTATTTTAATTAAACTGACTTTAAAATCTTTCATGTTTTGTTCTCATGCTTGTTTTTAATCTTTAATATGTCTCACCGGATTAATTTTTGTGATTTATATTTTAAACAAGATTTTAACATTTACTGGTTTGGAAGTAATGTTCTTTACAAGCAAATATTTAAATACTGGTAAAAACGCAATACCATGGAAATAAACTTCATTTGAGACTTCTGCTTTTGTATTGAAATTTTATTATATGAAATATCTTTCCAGGGTACCTTATTAAGCTAAAATATTTTACTTTTTAAAAATCCTCTATTAATATGGTGTCATGAAAATGAATTTTATAAAAAAAATTTTAACATATAATAAATTGTCTTTGAAATAGGCAAGCAATGTAGGGACTATTTCCCTTATATTGTATTATTCTACAGCCATTTTAATGCATGTAATATTGCATGTATCTAAACAGGCCTTTGAAAAGTTTGAATTTTAATTGTTCTCAACAGAGCCGTCTTAAGCGAGACCGGACGCAAGAACTTTTGCGTGGCCTTTCACTTCCAAGCTAGTTAATCTCCTCCCATTCCCACTAATGTTACCCCTTTTTATGTATTTTTATTCACCTACCAAAAATTTCGAATAGTATTTTGTGCTTTATTTAATCACAGACATTCTGTGATTAAATAAAGTGAAGGTAACTGTTTTGAAATTCTGGTAGGTATTTTGAATAATAAAATCGACTAAATTGACAATAGTACTTCCACAACACAATCGCTTTTTGAAAAAGCTTGACACATACAATGACACACCAAGTTTTTTTTTTTTTTTTTTTTTTTTTTTTCTTTTCATAAATTAATGATTTGTACCTTTGTTAAAGCACTGGGTAAAATAATTCAACTCATAACAAAATATATTAGAGAAATTGACTTAAATTTTATCTCTGTTGTATAAAAAAAAAATCCTGAAGTCTTTTTTTTTCTAGGAAACATTACATTCTGAAAAGACAGCTTTCTGTCAGACTATAATAAAATCAATTTTCAAAATTTGTTTTCTTGTCAGGGAGGGGAATCCCATCTTGAGTTTAAAACAAAATCTTTCATGTTAAAAGCATCCTCAGGAATGTTTCATGCTAAACATACAAATAACAAAATATTGCTGTCTTGCTTGATGACTGATAGTTCATTTCATGTTCAGAGATTTCGCATTAGCGAGTTTCAACTGTAAAATAGTAATAAACATAATGCTGAAGTCAGATTATTTTTGAATAATCAGTTTTTTTTAAACAGGTTGTTTTTAAGTAAAACTCAACACATTTTATTTTATTTTAGGAAGAGTGGAAACAGACTTCCAATAGCATTTTAAAAGGTATCAGTGAAGGATGGGTCAATACAGTCATCGATAAAAAATATTCGCTTGAAGATGCTTCTCAAGCTCATAAGGATATTATTAATTCGAAAGGTGCTAAAGGAAAGCTTGTTCTTGCAATTGGTGAAACGTAACACAAGTATGTCTTTTGAAAAACCTGGAAGCTGTTTGTTAAACTGTTTTTTGTAAGTTTTTTAAACAAAGATTTAATGGATCATGTTTTGTTTGGTGTTATAAATAAATATAAGTTTTTGTTCAGTATTATTGGTGGTTTTTGTTTAGTATTATAGTAAAATGTTTTCTGTGATTTTCTTAAATGTTAAAGACTATAAAGATGGTGTTTTTTATGATTATTGTTGATATATATGAAGGGGTCGGGGCAAGAGAGTGCTAAGCCACATTTTTGAACTTCTGAGATATTTCAATTTGAAAATTTGATCAAATACTCAAATCAAGATATATAACCAAAAGTTTTTTCGCCAATGTCTTAGTAACATTCGAGATATTCTGAGTAACAATATGGCATTACTTTAATGATATTACTATTACGTTCTTTGTAAATTAGCTATCTTCATTGGGGGGCATAAATATCTGGGTCAAAAACGAAACTTTGGACATATGCTGACACCAAGTGACATTAGAAACTATATGTAGAATGTTATAATTTACAATATTAAGCAACAGATTGCAGTGTTAGATTTATTTCGCGAAAAATGTGGCTTGGCACTTTCTTGCCCCGACCCTCTCATATAATCAAATTGATTTCCTCTTAGCTATAATAATTTTATTGTTATAATTGAAAGAAAATGTAAATACAATAATCTAATTAATAATTTTATTCATATAATAATTCAATTAACAAAATTATTCTGCAAACTTTTTTGTCTGCTCTACAATTTTCTTTAAAAAAAAAAAAAAAAAAAAAATCTTGGTAGTTCTGTCTGTATGCTGCATTTTTCTTTTAAATTTCAATCTTTAATTCACAATCTTTTAATATCATTTGTTAATGACATCTATCACTAATTCTTTGCAGTCATACGCTTGGCAGTACTGGTCATTACATTTTTTATTTCCTTTAGTCATCTGTCGCGGAGTATGCAACATTTTTTTATCAGTGTCATCCGTGGTGCCTGGGAGTAACAGTATAATTTCACTGTTGTGCATTATTCTCGCTCCTTTCAGGGATCTTTTTAGACAGAAATTGGGTCCTTTAAAGGACCCTTCACAAAATGTTTCATCTCAAAACAGGACCCTTCACAAAATGTTTTATCTCAAAACAGGACCCTTCACGAAACTTTTCACCTTAAAACAGGGCCCTTCACAAAATTCTTTGTCTTAAAAATAGACCTTTTACAAAACTTTTCTCTCTTTAAACTAAACCTTTCACAAATTTAGCAATTTAAAAGCAAATCTGGCTGTCAATTTTACATATACGAAGAAAATATGTGTATTTTACATACATATATTTTCTTGAAAATGCTTAAACAAGAACCTGAATATAACCAGAATTTCAAATTCAGAAAATTATAACTAGATTTTTCACAAGTATCGAAAGTTGTTCACAATTTTACAAAACAGGACCCTGGGAGAAAAGCTAGACCGACCCTTGCCTTTATTTATTGATTGGATGGGTATTACTATTCGACTATTACTTTTAGGATGATATTACTATTCTTATTTAAGTTTGACTTTAGAGTAGATCTTGCTGAATTATCAATAAAATCAGAAAAATTAATAATGTTAAAGTATCATTAGTAAATCTGTAATCTATTGCAATTTAAACATCATCTACCAATGATTTGTTGAGTAATTGATAATACATAATTAAATGTTTTGAGGGGAGATTATTTCTTATGATTAACAAGACTATAGATTGTGGATCCACTATGATCCGCTATGAAAACAATTCATAATGCCACATTTTTTTTTTATTTATGTGCGGTATGACTTTTTTACCAGTTCGGTCTCCTCTTCAACATATCTGTTGCATCCCTAGTTTTTTTTAATCTGAACCAAAAAAATCGCAGAACTTTATAAAAGATCTTCATTTGCTAGTGGTGTTTAAATATTTACACGTTCCAAAAATAAAGCTTTTGTGTAATTCACTGTATAGAGATTGAATGAGAATTATCTTTAGAAATTTGACACTCAGTAAAATAGAATTGCTAAGTTATGTTCTTTGTGCATATAACAGCAATACATAAAGTTTTATTTATAAGCAAAGTGTTTTTAAATCAAACAAGATTTCGTAAATTTGTAAGTAAAAAGGAAATTCTTAGACCAATAGATTGGCCAAGGCAGTCCTATCTATACCTTGACCAGTTATATCAGATATCTGTGTAATTTTTGGTAGGGATACGTTAAAGACAGAATGTACTCTTTTCAATTGGCTAATATCAATGATTTAAAGATAAGAACCACAGTTGAAATTTGACTGTTGCTTGTTTAAATTAAAAAAAAAAAAAACTTTTTACAAATGAAACTTTATTTATTACTGTTATATGTACAAGTTACATAACTTGGTTATCCTATTTCTTTCAGATTTTATTTAGTGTCAAAGTTGTAAAGTTAATTCTCATTCACCGAGTATTATGACTGAAATTAACTATGATAAAATTCTGAAATTTGATAGACAAAATAAACATTTATTTACATGAATGATATGTAAAAATTGTAATAGTTGACATTTTGCATTTCATCTTTTTCCTTTCTTCAAAGGGGGCCCATTCAGCATAGTGATTAATATGCTGGCCACAAAATGAGGAGCTTGGGGATAGCGGTCTGCACGGTACCCAGCAGGATAAAGACCTTTTTTTTTAACGGGCCGGTCTGATAAAAAAAAAAAAAAAAATTAGAAATTGATTAGAAAAAATTAGATCCCGCCTTGCCGATAAAAAAAATTAGGCTTACCAACTGGACCAATATAACAAATTTAAAACTATCAAATTAAGGAGATAAAATATGAACAATTTTCAGTGGACGTGATTTGGACAAGAATAAATATAAATGTGCTGCACGAGCTAATGCTAGCTTGACAACATCAATATAAAAATATAACATGTCCGGCGTAGAAATTGGCATTGGACAGTTACATCGTGTCTTATCCCGGGCTTAATATTTTCAGCAGTCTCGTGCTGGTCAGGATTAGACTTACATTTTATTTCACTTACTCGGGCCATTCTGGAACTGGAATTAATAGTTCCCAGAACATGTCGAGCATGCAATTTGTTTTGTAAAAATAGCAATAAAGATAATGAACTACTGTTAACTGAATCTTTGGAAATACACTTTAATGAATTATAGAAAACATCTTTATCTACTTCTTTTTTACTATATAGCAACAAAAGTTATGTTTTAATCATCTTTTTTCTTTTATTCTAAACTACATAAATTTTTTTAATGTCTTTATTTCAATGTGATAGTTTAAGAGTCTAGTGATCATTAATGTTGCTTGTCACGTTGCAAACGTGCCACTTTCAACTATTTTACGATGTTATCGTACCCACGTGCACATTTCCCATTTTTAGAACATTTAATCCTAATAATTTCAATAGTTTCTCTTTAATATTAATTTAAATCATCGTTCTCATTTTTCGGCATTTTAAATTCCCTTTAATTTGACATCTCATTTATTTCTCTACGTTAATTCTGTCATATTTTGTAATTCCTCTTTTAAGTTCTTAATTATTCCTTTTTCATTGCGTTTTGCCGCAGTGCCGATTCGCGATCTTGAAGCGACCGGCATTTTCGAACGTTTCCCCTCCTTGCGTTTCGCTTGGCGCGCGTCGCAGTTCGTTATCGCCCTTTGGCGTCAACACGGACTTACGCTTTGGCGTTCGCTCACCTGTTGGACAAGTTTTTCACCGCCAATCTCTGGCTAGCGCGCGTTTTTCATACCGGCAAGCAGTTCGGTAGTTGGGACAGTTGAGTCTTGCCTGGGTACGAGACAGGTGTGTTTAGATTAGGCCTCCCGGTCGCCGTAATGGCTTCCGTGGGAGCCGAGCGAGTGAGATACTGACTTCTAAGATGGTGATGTCTTTTTGGAACATATCATGTGCGAGCGACGTCTGCCAATATCATTCCTCTTAAGGGTATACACTTTGTATACAAATAAATAAGTTAGCTGCCAACTGCGTTTTCCTGTCTTCTCTACTACGATGTCTGCCTCTACTCTCTTTCAGCACCTCCAGCAGTGATGACCCTGTGTTCTGATAAGTATTTCTTCCTGATTTTAATACTCGTCGTGAAACGATTCTGACAACAGCGAGCTATTTTCTACAGAACCTGAGTTTTTGCAGATGGACACCTCGCCGTTTTCTCTGATCGATCACGCCACGTGCTGCCTAGGCCTAATGACCTAGCACGTGTTTTCTACAAAGTTTTTCTCAAAGTAACTTTTGTACCAAAACAAGTTAACCACTTCCTAGAGAACTTCCTTAACGTTATAGTTGCTATTTTGTTTTCTATGGTTTGTAAAAATATAATAATCTAAAATATACTGTAAAAATTTCCCATAAATATGTATGCAGTATTCATTAAAATAATCTTAATTGTATGTTAAGAAAAATCTAAATTGTTTGTAGAAATTGAATCGGGTTGAGCCTAGCAGAGCCGGGCCTGATTTAATTGATTTTTGCATGGCTGTGAACTGAAAAATCATAAACAGGCCCGGTTCTGGAAATTTCGGCCTGTGCAGACCTCTACATGGTTCATATGTTTTGAAAAAAATAGAAAAATGGTAGGGAAAAAATTATTCCTTTTCAAGGAATGAAAACTGCTGAAAAATTTTCAAAAATGTAATAATAGACCTTGAATTTTAAAATTTACAACAAGCAAAAAAAAAAAAAAAATTCTTGCATTTTTATTTAAATAAAAAATGACATACTTTCACTGGAAAAAAAAAAATGGAATGCCCCTAAGTTGTGTACATTTTCTCTTCATTGTCCAAGCAGTTACATACGAGACGTTAGTAGCTGGGAAGCTCAGCTGAAAAACAACCAATCACAGTGAACAAGCGGAAAAGGCTTGCAAAGAAGCAGAAAGCAGAAGGGGAGTATTATCTCATTGGACTCTGATTGGTTGCTTGCGAGCCGAGCTTTCCAGCTGCTAAGCTCTACTTATTCATGTTTAGTACCTTTCCTTCACTGTGAACATCGGATGATGTAGTGATGCCTACCACGCAGATTAAAATATCGCTGGTTTAATGGGGGCAAAGAAAAAGAAATTACTAACTTAAAAATAGATTTGAAACAGTTTTTACGTTTCTCAGAAACATAATATCTACTAATCATTTTTTTTAAAAATGAGAATTTTATCAATTGGTGAGGAAAAAAATTCATATTTCATAACTCTAAATCTCAAGTTTGATCAATCAAAATTTTTAAAAAATCGCAAATTCGTCAATCACTCAAGAAAAAAAAAATCATGAATTTCATCAATTATACATTTAAAAAAATCAGAAATTTCATCAATTTGTCGCGGGAAAAATGAAACTTTGTCAATCCGTTGCAAAAGATATTCCACGGGTGTTTTTCACAACTGACTGACAGTTTCTTTGTTTTCCCACAACGAATGGATGAAATTTGAAATTTTCATAGATAGAGTCTACCATATACCCTCCACTAATCCTTGACTACTAATTTTGTCAAGTAGTAAATGCAAACTACTTTTTCAAAAGTAGTTACTACTTTTAAGAGACTAATATTTTCAGAAGATTCAATCTATACTCAAAATTGAGTAAAAAATAGTGCCCATACATATGTTTATACATAACATTATTTAATGTCCTTACAGTAATTATTGCATCTGGACATAAAATTGCTAGTTACAATACAAAGCCCTGATTACTGAAAAGGCATGAGAAACACATGCTTCTCTTCAGAAATTTTACCAAGATCCCAAAATTAAATAAAAAAGCTCTCCTTCTCCTCTAAATGGCACACTCTCAATCTCATACACATCTCATTTTCTTTTCAAATTACCAACTCATTTGCATTTTCTTAAATGCATCAGATACCTTTCATAACCACCTAAATTTGTTACTGACATGAGCGGATTGTTGTGCTGAACACATTTCGCTCGAAAGGAGCAAGGGTGACCACATCAATTATACAGTATCTATTTTACTTTTTTCTGTGATAATATCGATGCTTGATATAAACTAGTGAATTTTGAGATTGTACTACCAGGAGTCGATCCAGGAAAAATTTGGGGCCTATTTAAGGTCCCTTCATAAAAATCTATTTAATAAAATGTACCCCTTCACAAAAATCAATTTGTTAAAATGGGTCCCTTCACAAAAATCAATTTCATAAAATGGGTCTCTTCACAAAATTCTATTCCATAAAAATTTACTATATATCATTTATTTATTATTTTGTGATGTTTTAAAATGTGTAATTTGTAAACAAACAAGTTCACCAAAGAGGAAAACTTCAGCAAAAGGATTTAAAGAAGTTTTTGTTTATAAATGCTTGGTTCGAATTTGATTAATGGATTTCAACTTTTGTTACGAAATGTTATGTTTCTCAAAAATATAATAAATTTCACAAAATAGGCCCCAAGAAAAAAATCTGTATCGACCCCTGTTTACTCACTAGGTTACATTTTTCAAAAAGTAGCACATTGTACTACAAACTGTAAGAAAAATAGTGATTACTGTAGTTATGCTACTTGTACAATTGATTTCAGCTGTGTAGAGTTCTGAAAAATAACTTCCATAAAATACTTCACAACTTCCTTTGAAATACAAACTGAATGGCAGAATTGTTGTACATCAGTGGATTGAAGATATACTGAAAAAGTATAAAGTAATTTTCTGCTGTTCCCATAATTTGTAAAAATTTTTTAATTTATTCTCATTTTTTATGGGACCCATCTTATATAATTCAGGGATGATTGTGTTCAGGTTATATACCTAAATTCAGGTGTTTAATTTTCAGTACCGAAATTCTGGTTTTTCTGATAGTTAAATTCATAAAATAAGACTAAAATATCAATTTCATATGATTGCTAAACATAATTAAACTTCATATTTTTCATAATTTGACCTCTTTGTAATAAATTGTATGTGCCCTCTCTCCATACGGAAACCTTTTTCACAAGTTTCAGGTAATTTCTTATGAACCCACAATCCTGATAATTGCCCGATCCTGTAACAAAGTTACCTTGCTTTGTATCTGACTATAAGAAACTCCAGCAAAGGTTATATGTTAACCTTAGTATGTCTTCATATATATCCAAATGGTATGTAATAGTGACTCACCGGGTTAACCAGACAAATAGTTAACCAGGATATAGATAAATTGGGTGTTATTAGCATCGGAAAATTCCCCCAGGTATCATTGGGTATAAGCCATAATGATAATGATGAAATGAATAAAAATACATGTCAAACAATTAAACAAAAAATCTCATTCTTACGAAGGTTGATTTTAAATGAAAATGTTTATTGAGATGATATAAAATTAATGTGAATTTAGGTAAAAATCAGATAATATAGGGGGGAAAAAACTGTAGTTTTTCATAGTTTGACTTTTGTTTGACCTTGCATTAGATAAAAATCATTTATTGGTAGTCACATTATTAAAATAATAATTCTTTCTTTTTTTTTTTTTTTCCTGAGGTAATCAAACAAGGGCATGATACCTTAACAGAAAAGGCAAATGGCATCAACAGAGTGAAATCCAGAAAAAATATAGATTTTTTTTATAGAGCCAGTACCCTATTATGATAAACAAAAATACTTTTATAACCCTCAATCATACATTTTTCTGTTTGGTTATTTTAAACCATCTGGAAAAATAGAATTTTGAAAATGTTTTCTTTTAAATTCTCGAAGATAATTTTTATTATTTTTTTTTTTAATTAATCACAATCAGAGAGTGAGGGCATGATTCCACTTTCTGATGCCTATGCACTTAATTTAAAGTTAACATTGTCCATATCTCCACAGAAGGTGGAGATATGGACAATGATCCCCCCCCCCCTCACTTCCTTCTCCAGCACTTGTAATTGGGTTGCCATGCTTTTTAGTTTAATCGTATCATTTTTCGGTTCCCATGCCTCATCCACTGCTGTCGTGACAGCTGTGTTTGGGATTGATAAGTAAAAATACTTTTGAAAATTGGCTTGTATAACATCATTAAGTAAAAATGGCACTGTCTGTCAGACTCTTATAACGATTCTATGGACAATGTTCTTCCTTTGGGTTAAAGGCTATAAAAATTCATCTGTATGGGAATAACATTCAGAACCACGGCATTGAAAAATACTGCGTACAGAAAATTTACACTTATGTTTTATGTTTATATAGAGTTTTAGATATTTTTAGGAACAGGCGTAGCTTATGAAGGAATAATTTCTGTATTTTAATGCACCTTTATGCATATTTTTCATGTTACTTTTAAATCTAAATTGTTTAATTTAATTAATAAGTATATAAAAATTTTTCAATATATATTTATCAAATAGTAATTAGTACAAAATAAAACTAAAGTATTTTATGCATACATTTACCTGTTCTGTGTTTATGTTATGAAATGTATAAACAGACTTGCTAGCTGTGCCACTTTTATGCCATGTGATTCCTACTGTGACGTCACGTGAATATTTGCCATAAGAAATTCATTTTTAATTTATCTTTTCAATTTATGATATAATTATCACCATTAAATTTGTTTTGCATGTAATAATTTAATTATTTTAAAGTTTTCTTTCTTTTTTAATATGTGTGTCTAAATACCATTTTTATGACAATTTTTCGCATTTCCTGCTTTTAACTTTGTGATCATTTAATTATTGTTTTAGAGTTTTCTTTCTTTTTTTAATAGTTACATGCAAATACATTTTTAAATTGAAGGGAAATATTCTTTGTGCTGTTTTACAATTTAGCAGCAATTTAAAATATGACCATTTATAAATATAAAATAAATCTTTATTAAAATATGAAATTTTTTAAAAACCTCAAAAAATTAGTCAAATTGAAAAGAATAGTTGCACACCACACACTTGTTAAGTACTTCCCTGCAAAATATGGTTAAATTACTACACATAGTTTTGGTTGTTATAAAACTTTTTTAACGGAACTATTTTGACTCAATTTAACATTAAATATCTCTTAAAATAATTCGTAGACGTAAAACCTGTCTACTTCAGTGTGTTTATGGAACATTTATCTATAATATTACCAACTTTCATATTTTTATCTGCAATAGTTTTCTTAATATTAACTGAGAAATACTTCTGGTCACAAAAAATTCTTTTACTGTGGTGACGGTGTTAGTTACTTTCTTTTAGAACAGAGAGATACTTTTGGAATTTAGAAACTTCTTCAATTACCCTTTACTTTCCTCTATATTCATATGAAGAAAGTATAGACTTCATTAACATTTTTAACCTCTAGTTTTTTCATGGATTGACACATTTTGAGATTGCCTAAATACGATTTGACTATCTTTGGATCGATGTCTGTTTATGTATTATGCAAAATTTTGTCACTCTAATTCGAGAATGAATGCACATAATTCCATGAATCTTTGTATTTATATAGTTATTGATATAAATTAGTGCTGTTTAGATTTTAATATATATCGCTCAACAGGTGGCATTGCTCTGCCGTGATTTTCATGATTAGCAAATATAAATATCAGGGTATCTAATGGAATGGAATTAAATTGCACCCAATGAAACCTCCCTATCACCCATTGCACCATCCATGGTATGCTTCTTCGTTGACACAAGCCAGTTTAGGACCATGGCTTATTTATGATTTCTTGGGGAACTAATGTAATAGGATTCCCACTCATTTTTGCAATTCCCTGAGTAATTTTAATTAATATTTTTTTCCATATAAACGTCAAAGCATGCTGAACAGCAGGGATTGCTGGATAACATGAATTTTATATACAAGATGCAATATGTTATCTATTGCCGACCTTTAATTTCTCAACCATTGGTTGTCGACATATAGTTCCAATTACAAAAACGTTTCAATTGAAGTAAATATTCATGTTGAGACATTGTTTAAAGTAAAAAAAATCAATTTTGTAAAAATTACGAAATCCAACTTTTTATATGCCCCCCCCCCCCCCCCCAATCCCTATTGCTATATTTAGTAAAAGTTTGACTTCTGTACTACAAAAATTGACTCAGTTATTAAATTTCAAAGTTTAATATATATATTTTTTAACATGATTTTGTCTTTCATTGAGGAATCAGTTAAAAAATGAATTAAAGTAATTTGAAATCGAAATCAGGGTGCAGTGTCCTTTTTATGGCGAAACCACCTTTAGCTGGTATCATCAAAGAGGGTTATTTCATCTAAAAATTTTAGCTGACTTTTACGGGTAGTATACATCATCATATTTTCGGGGTCGTAAAGCAAAAAATGAAATATTGAAATTAAACAGAAAAATAAATATTAATTTATTATATCAAAAAACTGTCCACTTTAAAAAATTACTACATTAATACGTGCATGAAGCTTTATTGTTTCTCTCTAATAAAACCGAATTACTTTAATTTGTAAAAAATGATCCTGAGAATAGATTTCTCATAGATACTAACTAGTGAACTATGAGAAAATGAATTTATTTTCTCTCTTCCCCCCCCCCCCCCCCCCCCAAAAAAAAAAAATAATAAAATAAAAAAATATGCCAGAATAATCAGAAGACGGATGCTGCTGCTTTTAAAGTTCAATGCTAGAAAATAAGGTTTTTGACCCCCTACTCGCTAACGCTTGCCAACCCACGTGAATTGCGAAACAATTCACATTCAGACCGTTACACAGTCCCAGTTCGCTCCCCCCTTTTTGTTTTTTCAGCAACTCTAGATGACATACGTTATGTACTACCATAAATCATTTTAACATATGAAATTGACAATTTTTTTAATGTAAAAAAAGTAATTAAATACCTCGTTAAAAACAATTTAAAAAAGCATTTAGTTGGTGCTCAAATGAGCATAAATCATTTAAATACTATGAAAAAATGATCTTGGAAACACAATTAGTTTAAAACTCATTGCACCTTCAATGTTGTACAGCACGGCTTAAATTCATTTAAAAAAACACTACGTGATAGGAAAATAGTTTATATGTATCATCATTTCGTTCGACATTTTACTGTTCTATTTGATTATAAATTTTTGCTAAAGAAATTATTTTTAACTTCAATGAGATGTCAACAGATGGCAGCAGGTGCAATCTAGACAGTTGATACTTTTATTCTCTCCAATTTTTTGTGTGATATTTCAGTATGAAATTCGTTATAAATAAGAGTTAAGAATTCATTGGAAATTAACAATATTACTCATAATTAAAATGATGAATCATCTCAAATGCATTGGATAATGTACATGTTATTTTATTGTTAATAATTGTTAATTTGAGTTTAACAGCTCTCAGACTGACCAGCTAGAAATTCAGCCTTATTTCCGCAACACGTAAGAGAAATATATGTATATAGATATTTTTTTAATTGCCAGTCTCCTCCACCCCATAAAACTGGCCCGTACCTCTCCGCTAACCCTTGGATTCTGATAGATTCCCAAACGATGGGTTAACCCCTTCCCTCCTTAATTTAGATAAATGGGTTTTTCATGCAAATTATCCAATTTAATTCATCTGAAATTAACGATATTACTCATAATTAAAATGATTAATCATCTCAAACGCATTGGATTAGGTACATTTTATTTTATTGTTAATAATTGCTAGTTTGAGTTTGACGGCTCTCAGATTGACTGCCATATTGGCTGGAAACTACGTTTGTTGCCAAATGGTAAGTTAGAAATTCAGCCTTATCTCTGCGTCATGTAATTGAAATATATATATAGATTTTTTTTTTTCCAGTCTCCTCCACCCCATAAAACTGGCCCTTACCTCTCCACTAACACTTGGTTTCTAACAGATTACCGAGCCAACTAAATTTGGTTACCTAAGGATCCCGAGCCAACTAAATTTGGGTATCTAAGTATCCCGAGCCAACTAAATTTAGGTATCTAACGATCCCGAGCCAACTAAATTTGGGTACCTAAGTATCCCAAGCCAACTAAATTTGGGTATCTAAGGATCCCGAGCTGACTAAATTTGGGTATCTAAGGATAACGAGCCGACTAAATTTGGGTATTTAAGGTTACGTTCTTCAAATTTGGGTATCTAAGGTTCCCAAGCCAATTAAATTTGGGTATCTAAGGTTCGCAAGACAACTAAATTTGGGTATCTAAGGATCCCGAGCCGACTAAATTTGGGTATTTAAGGTTACAATCTTCAAATTTCGGTATCTAAGGTTCCCCTGTCTTCAAATCTGGGTATCTAAGGTTCCCCTGTCTTCAAATGTGGGTATCTAAGGTTCCCAAGCCAACTAAATTTGGGTATCCAAGGATCCCGAGCCCGACTAAATTTGTGTATTTAAGGTTACATTCTTCAAATTTGGGCATCTAAGGTTCCCAAGCCAACTAAATTTGGGTATCTAAGGTTCCCAAGCCAACTAAATTTGGGTATCTAAGGTTCCCAAGCCAATTAAATTTGGGTATCTAAGGATCCCGAGCCGACTAAATTTGGGTATTTAAGGATCAGTCTTCAAATTTGGGTATCTAAGGATCCCAAGCCAACTAAATTTGGGTATCTAAGGATCCCAAGCCAACTAAATTTGGGTATCTAAGGATCCCAAGCCAACTAAATTTGGGTATCTAAGGTTCCCAAGCCAACTAAATCTGGGTATCTAAGGATCCCGAGCCGACTAAATTTGGGTATTTAAGGTTACATTCTTCAAATTTGGGTATCTAAGGTTCCCCTGTCTTAAAATATGGGTATCTAAGGTTCCCAAGCCAACTAAATTTGGGTATCTAAGGTTCCCAAGCCAACTAAATTTGGGTATCTAAGGATCCCAAGCCAACTAAATTTGGGTATCAAAGGATCCCGAGCCGACTACATTTGGGTATTTAAGGATCAGTCTTCAAATTTGGGTATCTAAGGATCCCAAGCCAACTAAATTTGGGTATCTAAGGTTCCCAAGCCAACTAAATTTGGGTATCTAAGGTTCCCAAGCCAACTAAATTTGGGTATCTAAGGTTCCCAAGCCAACTAAATTTGGGTATCTAAGGTTCCCAAGCCAACTAAATTTGGGTATTTAAGGTTACATTCTTCAAATTTGGGTATCTAAGGTTCCCAAGCCAACTAAATTTGGGTATCTAAGGTTCCCAAGCCAACTAAATTTGGGTATCTAAGGTTCCCAAGCCAACTAAATTTCGGTATCTAAGGATCCCAAGCAAACTAAATTTGGGTATTTAAGGTTACATTCTTCAAATTTGGGTATCTAAGGTTCCCCTGTCTTCAAATGTGGGTATCTAAGGTTCCCAAGCCGACAAAATTTGGGTATTTAAGGATCAGTCTTCAAATTTGGGTATCTAAGGATCCCAAGCCAACTAAATTTGGGTATCTAAGGATCCCGAGCCGACTAAATTTGGGTATTTAAGGTTACATTCTTCAAATTTGGGTATCTAAGGTTCCCAAGCCAACTAAATTTGGGTATCTAAGGATCCCAAGCCAACTAAATTTGGGTATCTAAGGTTCCCAAGCCAACTAAATTTGGGTATCTAAGGTTCCCAAGCCAACTAAATTTGGGTATCTAAGGTTCCCAAGCCAACTAAATTTGGGTATCTAAGGATCCCGAGCCGACTAAATTTGGGTATTTAAGGTTACATTCTTCAAATTTGGGTATCTAAGGTTCCCAAGCCAACTAAATTTGGGTATCTAAGGTTCCCAAGCCAACTAAATTTGGGTATCTAAGGTTCCCAAGCCAACTAAATTTCGGTATCTAAGGATCCTGAGCCGACTAAATTTGGGTATTTAAGGTTACATTCTTCAAATTTGGGTATCTAAGGTTCCCCTGTCTTCAAATGTGGGTATCTAAGGTTCCCAAGCCGACAAAATTTGGGTATTTAAGGATCAGTCTTCAAATTTGGGTATCTAAGGATCCCAAGCCAACTAAATTTGGGTATCTAAGGTTCCCAAGCCAACTAAATTTGGGTATCTAAGGTTCCCAAACCAACTAAATTTGGGTATCTAAGGTTCCCAAGCCAACTAAATTTGGGTATCTAAGGATCCCGAGCCGACTAAATTTGGGTATTTAAGGTTACATTCTTCAAATTTGGGTATCTAAGGTTCCCAAGCCAACTAAATTTGGGTATCTAAGGATCCCAAGCCAACTAAATTTGGGTATCTAAGGTTCCCAAGCCAACTAAATTTGGGTATCTAAGGTTCCCAAGCCAACTAAATTTGGGTATCTAAGGTTCCCAAGCCAACTAAATTTGGGTATCTAAGGATCCCGAGCCGACTAAATTTGGGTATTTAAGGTTACATTCTTCAAATTTGGGTATCTAAGGTTCCCAAGCCAACTAAATTTGGGTATCTAAGGTTCCCAAGCCAACTAAATTTGGGTATCTAAGGTTCCCAAGCCAACTAAATTTCGTTATCTAAGGATCCCAAGCAAACTAAATTTGGGTATTTAAGGTTACATTCTTCAAATTTGGGTATCTAAGGTTCCCCTGTCTTCAAATGTGGGTATCTAAGGTTCCCAAGCCGACAAAATTTGGGTATTTAAGGATCAGTCTTCAAATTTGGGTATCTAAGGATCCCAAGCCAACTAAATTTGGGTATCTAAGGATCCCGAGCCGACTAAATTTGGGTATTTAAGGTTACATTCTTCAAATTTGGGTATCTAAGGTTCCCAAGCCAACTAAATTTGGGTATCTAAGGATCCCAAGCCAACTAAATTTGGGTATCTAAGGTTCCCAAGCCAACTAAATTTGGGTATCTAAGGTTCCCAAGCCAACTAAATTTGGGTATCTAAGGTTCCCAAGCCAACTAAATTTGGGTATCTAAGGTTCCCAAGCCAACTAAATTTGGGTATCTAAGGTTCCCAAGCCAACTAAATTTGGGTATCTAAGGATCCCGAGCCGACTAAATTTGGGTATTTAAGGTTACATTCTTCAAATTTGGGTATCTAAGGTTCCCAAGCCAAATAAATTTGGGTATCTAAGGTTCCCAAGCCAACTAAATTTGGGTATCTAAGGTTCCCAAGCCAACTAAATTTGGGTATCTAAGGATCCTGAGCCGACTAAATTTGGGTATTTAAGGTTACATTCTTCAAATTTGGGTATCTAAGGTTCCCAAGCCAACTAAATTTGGGTATCTAAGGATCCCAAGCCAACTAAATTTGGGTATCTAAGGTTCCCAAGCCAACTAAATTTGGGTATCTAAGGTTCCCAAGCCAACTAAATTTGGGTATCTAAGGTTCCCAAGCCAACTAAATTTGGGTATCTAAGGTTCCCAAGCCAACTAAATTTGGGTATCTAAGGATCCCGAGCCGACTAAATTTGGGTATTTAAGGTTACATTCTTCAAATTTGGGTATCTAAGGTTCCCAAGCCAAATAAATTTGGGTATCTAAGGTTCCCAAGCCAACTAAATTTGGGTATCTAAGGTTCCCAAGCCAACTAAATTTGGGTATCTAAGGATCCTGAGCCGACTAAATTTGGGTATCTAAGGTTCCCAAGCCAACTAAATTTGGGTATCTAAGGTTCCCAAGCCAACTAAATTTGGGTATCTAAGGTTCCCAAGCCAACTAAATTTGGGTATCTAAGGTTCCCAAGCCAACTAAATTTGGGTATCTAAGGTTCCCAAGCCAACTAAATTTGGGTATCTAAGGTTCCCAAGCCAACTAAATTTGGGTATCTAAGGTTCCCAAGCCAACTAAATTTGGGTATCTAAGGATCCCGAGCCGACTAAATTTGGATATTTAAGGTTACATTTTCTTTAAATTTGGGTATCTAAGGTTCCCAAGCCAACTAAATTTGGGTATCTAAGGATCCCGAGCCGACTAAATTTGGGTATTTAAGGTTACATTCTTCAAATTTCGGTATCTAAGGTTCCCCTGTTTTCAAATGTGGGTATCTAAGGTGCCTGAGCCAGCAAAATTTTAATATGTGTAATGAAATGCCACTGAAAATACTGATAAATATAATATAAGGGGCCGTCCATAAATGTCACGCTTGGAGGGGGGGTTCATGAAATTGTGACAAGGGGGTGGAAGGGGTTAAGAAGAAGTGTGCCATCACACATTTTGATTTAAATAAAATCATTTAAAATCAGCAGATTAAATTTTGAAGTTATTTTGAAATTACCAGAATTTGAGAGTATTTTTTAATCAGGGCTAAAACAACTTTCATGTGATTTGTTTTTACTTATATTCCTTTCTTTAAAAAAAAAAAAAATCAATTGCTCCTTCTGATTAATATTTTATTACTATTGTATATTAATTATATTTTTTGTTGTAAACCTTAATCTTACTTCATACAAAATAAGTGCACGAATCATTTTTATTGTTATGCTCACAAATGTCATTAAAACACATAGTTAAAGTTTAAAAATAAAATTTGAAATATGATCTATAACGTTGTGCTTTGTTTCTGAACTGCAAGTATATGTTTATGTAATATAGTGTGACATGTGACAAAAGGGGGGGGGGAGGGGGTATGGTGAAGTGTGACAATTTGTGAGACAAAGGGGGGAGGGGGGTAAAAAAATATTGAAAAAAAGTGTGACATCATTTATGGACAGCCCTTAACACAATATAAGATTACAACAATTACATAAAAGAAAATATGTGTTATGAAGATGAGTAAAAAATGCTTTTTAACCGCGAGAAAGGTATTTTTTAGAAAGATACATGCAGGTCCACATACAGTATTTATTTGAAACAATCTGTATATAAAACAAAATGTGTTATGAAGCTGAGTAAAAAATGCTTTTTAACTGCGAGAAAGGTATATTTTAGAAAGATACATGCAGGTCTTCTTACAGTATTTATTTAAAACATTCTGTATATTACTAATTTAAATATATATATATATATATTAACTTATCCTTGATTACACGAATGATCTAACAAAGCTGCATAATTGTACATTTCGATAACCAGTACACCATATGATGGCAAATCAAATACCAGCACAAAAACAAATTATGTATTAGAAATGTAAACCCAGGGGTGATTCTGGTCCTAATTTTCCGAAAAATTAAGGCAATGATTTCTGAAAATTAAAAAAAATATCGGTCATAAATGCGAAAATTCGGATGTAAAATGTATCGGTATTACGGCAAATGATCTCCAAAAAAATTTCGTTATTCGTTCGAAAAAAAGTCGCCAATTTTGTCAAAGGATCGCGAGAAAAACGTAACTTTCGTCAGAAAATTGCGAAAAAATGACAAATTTCATCAAAAACATTGCGAAAAACAACAAATTGCGACAAAAAAAGGCAAAATTTGTCAATATATCGCGAAAAACAGCAAATTTCGTCAAACAATCGCGAAAAACGGCAAATTCCGTCAAAAAATCGCGAAAAAACCACAAATTTTATCAAAATATCGTGAAAAACGGCAAATTTTGTCAACAGATCGCAAAAAAACGGCAAATTTTGTCAACAGATCGCGTAAAACGGAAAATTTCGTCAACAGATCGCGTAAAACGGCAAATTTCGTCAAAAGATCGCGGCATGAGTGTCCCCCCAGATAATTTTTTTTTAAATTCAGAATCAAACCTAATGATGGAAAATTTTTAAAGAAAAAATTACCGTATTATTTGACACAAAATCTGACAAAAAAATCCCAAATAAGAGAAATATGAAACTTCTTATTTCACTAGGGGTATCTAAAACTGGTAATTTCGTTTAAAATTGCCAAAAATATCAGCACTTATGACACCAGGTATCAGCAACAACAAAATAAATATCGACTTGAAGGTGCACACATACGCTTATTGCTGATTAATTTGTTTCATATCTTTTAGGACAGTTGGAATAACACTGCTTTATTCTATATTTACGCTTTTGAGTTTTCCTAAAAAAAAATAAATTGCCTTCATCATAAAAATAAGTGAAATTCTTGAAAGATAACAAATGAGGTTATAAGATGGCAGCTTGTTACAAATACTTTTGTTTTATTGGAGTCTTAGTGAGATAAAGAAATGCCTGAGCATACGAAAAAAAAAAGTTTGCAACCTATTCACTGTTTCATATACACAAGCAATTTGTTCAATATTTAAACTTTATTTAATATGTACAGACTAAACTGAACAAAAATAAGTATTTTATCTAATATATAAAATCAGAAACTATTCATTTCACGCATAAACAAGCATAATTCTTGATCAGTTTTATTTTCATATCTTTTTAAGACATTCTGTAAGATATCACACTTCCTTAAACCCAAATTGTGCCAATGCTGTTTTAAAATCAACCGAGTAAAATACCGAAAAATAAATAGATTGCCACACTTGACAATGTGAAATATATTTTGCTAAAAACTTTGGTGCAAGGCTAAAATTGGCATCTCTATAACCGAAAAGTACCTCAAGAACTTGATTAATTTAAACCATGTAAATCAAAATTATCTTTCTAGAGTCTGAAAGGAAGATTATTATTATATTACTGAAAAGTCATTACTATTAAACATATTTTAAGTGAATATCTTAATGGATTATCGAAAACACAATCTTACTGCCTTTACAAACTAAGGACTCAATTAAATTATTGGATTTATGTAGCTGTATTTTAATATTTCCAACTATGGCAAAACATTTAAAAATGAAGATATTTAAAGGAAGAATTCTCTAAAACGCTGATGTTTAAAAGTCGTTAAGAATTCAATTACAAGTTTACAAATAAAAGTTGTATGTGGACTGATGCATGTATCTATTATTTTCAGAATTTTTAAAACATTTTAAAAACTTAGCTTGAAAAAAAATGTCATACTATTAATTAATCAAAATCTATTGCTAGGTAAATTTTAAGGAAAAAAAGGGGGGGGTGGCATAATTTCAATTTCACATTTAATAATCTGCTTCATAACAGCAGCAGCAGAAAGCCAAAGCTCTCTGCCACCACTTTACCTTTTTAGGTGGCGTGGGTGCCACCTCTTCCTCCTCTGGTTCTTCTTCAGCTTCTTCCTCCTCTGGTTCTTCTTCAGCTTCTTCCTCTTCTTCAGTTTCTTCCTCCTCTGGTTCTTCTTCAGCTTCTTCCTCTTCTTCAGCTTCTTCCTCCCAGCCCCAGCTCTCCACTTGACTCCAGGAAGCTGCTCGACCTAAATAGAAAGAATCATTAGGACACCATATATCAATTCCCTCCTCCATATTTACCTGATCCTGGTGCCAACGGGAGAAGAGTGCTGGAAGTGACACGCAACGAGATGAATCCATGTCTTCAGTTATTTCAGCAAGTTAAGAATTTCAGCAGGTTATCTGGAAAGGAATAATAAAAATGATATTCAAAACTTAATGTTTATTGTTTATTTTATTTGTTGTTGTTTACAATAAGCATACAAATGATTGATTATTGTTGTATATTATGATGTGATGAATGATCATTTGTAAAACATGCAACTATATTATGCAAATATACATGCAAAATATATTATGATTTTTACTGACAGATCATAATATATCAGAATTCTTTTGTGTGTCTCTTTGTATAAATTCTACTTATGCTATACCCCTGAGAAAGCATGTTCTAGTCCAGGGTCGGCGAACCTTTTCACATCCTCGTGCCAATTTGTTTCAGAAAGTTTTTCCAAGGCACCATGACGTGCCAACAACCTTATATTTAGAAACCAATATATTTTAGAGATTTAAAAAAGCATTTATAAAAACAAAGTTAATTTTGCTGTGACTGATTTTCGGAAATGTTTCCAAGTAGTTTTTATTGAGTATTAATCTGCGTTCTCAACCCGGAATATAAGTTTTTTGGATGCTGTCAATTCAAGTAAAAATTTTCCTGTTCATGCAAACATGTTTCACAGAGAAGCATGTTAGATTAACAGCATTTACATTAAAATTAATATTATCATGTTTCTCTTGCATGTATAAATTTAGTTACGCAGCTGAAAATAGTTAATTGAGTATGGATAGCATCGTAAAAACCTATATTCCAGGTTGAGAAAACAGATTAGTTGACCATCATGGCGTTGCCCGGGTCCGTGATAAAACCTTAAATGAACCCCAAATAAAAAATACTGATAATTAGTGATGAAAGTGATCTTAAGAAAACATTATAAAAAAGCTTTTGAAAATTTGAAAAATATAAAGGTATAAAGGTTGTTTTAAATATATACAGTCTGTGAAAAATTATGTCAAAAATGTTGTTATCTGGTTGTAAATTAAATGTTTTCCTCCTGGGAAAAAGAACCCTTTTTCAAATTCTACAGAAGAGGAACTCCCCCTCCCATTTCCCTTTCCATTTCTGCTTTAAAAGAAAAAGTGAAAGTGCCTCCCTCCCTTCCCCTTGCAATTACCAATACCTTTTGTTCATCTCTCTCTCAAACAAAGCAGGTGGAAGAATGAATACTCCCTCCAGGAAGGGGAAATAAGAATAGAATTAAGAAGAATTTAGAAGGAGTATTTCCTAGCAGTAGGGTTGGGAGCAGTACAGGCCAGTAGACGAGGTATTCTTTCCCCAGCGTTCTTGATTCTTCTTAATTCTATTTCCTGTTTTATTCACCCTTCAAAAAAAGCTGATGCATAACACAGTAAGGGCGGATTTGCACTGAAAAGTTAAGACTTTTGCTTCTTGCTTTAATACAGGGTGTTCATAAAAGAACTCTGGGGGTTTAAAAAATCATATCAAGTTAACGGTATGAATTAGATCAGGTCAATTAATTTAGAAGAAATCAGTAGCTCATAAAATTTTATCCACACCAGTTTTTTTTTTTTTTTCAAACTTTAGTAGTGCTGCGCGTCATTGATCTTGAAGTAACGTAGCAGACGCCCATTCCATTCAGTTAATGCAGTGCGATAGCGACGCCACAACAAAAGGCTCAGTGTGTGATATGGCTTATAGAAACTGGATCTGTTACCATTGTACAGCGGAACTTTCGGCGCGAGTATGGTGGTAATGCGCCTACGGACAAAACCATTCGTCAATGGCTACGTGCGTTTAAAGAAACGGGAAGTGTGTTGTTAAAACAAAGATCGCCCGGTATGCCACGAGTGTCAGAAGAGAACGTCGATAGAATCCATACTTCATGAGAACGAAGTTGGAAAATATCGCTGAGACGACGCAGTCGAAGAGGTTGAATATACCATTTGGATGTGTGCCGTGCCACAAACACATTAAAATCTACTAAATGGTAAAAATCTTGATAAATTTACCTTTAAGTACATATATATAACATTAACCTAATTTTATGATTTAACTAAAAATTTTTGCTTCAAAACTCCGGAGTTCTTTTATAGACACCCTGTATATTAGATAAAATATAATAATAATTAATGGTGTTAATTTATCATGTTCGTCTGCACAAAACATGCTTGTTGAACATAGAAATGTTTACTCCAGAATGGATAACATCCGAAAAACCTGTATTCCGGTTTGAGAAAACTGGTATAATAATATACTATAAAAACTGCAAACGTCTCCAAAAATCAGTGGCAGCAAAAGAAACTGATTTCATAAATGCTTTTTTAAATCTCGAAAATATATTAGTTTCTGAGGTTTCTAAAGAAACAGAACGCTTTTCGGAATCGTGGGTAACTCGGAAGAGGGTATTGTATATTTTTGCCCTTTGTTATATTTTGTTTCGTAAGTTAAGAAACATTTTTTTCTGTTTTTAGAGTGTATATCTCTAAATCTAATAACCAGTTTAGGAATTAACTTTTGGTCAACGATAAGAAGGGACACACTTGGGAAAAACAAGGTTGTTCCTCTTGGTATATGCTCCTTTCGGCGAATATTCAACAGTGATCACGACTCGTGTCACAAACTGCAGATAATATGTAAATAAACAAATATAAATTTAAAAAAAATCCCTAATGGCTCGGCCTACAGGCACAGGTAGATTTCGAAGACGCAGACCGTGGGGCGCCTGTTTGTTGGGAATTGCGGAAGAAATGATCTTTTTACCATGATGCGACAGTTGAAACCGCCCACTTCGAAATCTAACTTGTTTGCAGGAGGAGCCGGCAGAAATTTTTTTCTGTTTAGAAATTTTTTTTTTAATTTTTTTTTTTTTTTTGCTATAAGGATTGGTTGTATAAAAAACTTGTCAAGTTTTTAAAATGCAGTGTTTAAGTCATTGTTTTGTATAGTTGTCATATATATTCAGAAAAATTATTAAACTCTTGATTAAACTTTTTTTCCCTCTCTTTGAGAGAGAAGACTAGTCTTTAGAATAAATTATTACAAAATAAATCTTAAATACAAAGGTTGCATTTCGTTTTTTCTGAATATATATGACAACTTCAGTGGCTTAAACATTGCATTTTTAAAACTTGTAGCTCACATTTCTGAAAATACTTTTTCCAACATAATAATTTCTTTTAGATTGGTGTAATCTTTTACGCAAAATAATGAAAAAATATAGTTTTCATATGTTAAACAGCATAGTCTGCGGAAAGAAAAAATGAAGTTTATTATTACGAGGGTCGATCCAGAAATAAGATTCCCATCAAATTTACAAAGAGACTACATTGTTTATTCTCATAGAAATTTACATCGTTGGAAAGAAGAAAGTTTGCTCTATTTCTCTACATAATCGCCATCTTTTTCTACGCATTTTTGTAGACGGTGCTCCAATTTCTGTATCCCAATGTCGTAGAACTCCGGCGCCAACCCGTTGAGGATGCATTTCACCTCTTCTTTGACTCATCGTCGCTCCGAAACCATTGGAAGTATTCCTTTAACCCCTTGAAGGGCACCCGTATATTATATATACCACTTAATTTTAATTCCAAAATGCCACAATGACATCAGAATTTTATAATAAAATTTTGAATTTATAAGGTACATGAGAAAAAGCTTTTACTTATTTTAAATTTCGTTCGTGAATCCTAGTGTCAATCAATCATTTCAATATTTTAGCTACAAGAGTACCTTGCTCCTGAAAGGGTTAATTTGGTGAACAAGTGATAATCACTAGGTGCGAAGTCCGGACTGTAAGATGGGTGGGGCATGACAGTCCACCCAAATTGTGTCAAAAGTTCCTGGGTTTGACAGGAGACAGGGTTTAACTGGGTGCGATGTCGGCCATTGTCGTGAAGCGACGTTACACCGGCTGTCAGTCGTTCTCGCCGGCGGTTCTGGATTGCTCGCCTGAGATTTCTTAGTGTTGCACAATAACTGGACGAATCTCGCACTTGGCGGGATCAACAATGGGAACGTCCATCTCGGACGGCTGCTGAGCCAAGAATGAGCGGCTCAGCGAAGCGTGGCCGGGGGAATAGCGAGTACGAGAACAGCCGCGCACAACGTTGTTGCCGTATTTCGCCTCGCACCTTCCCGTGAGGCTGGAGCTCTCTGGGAACCTTATTTATGGATCGACCCTCGTATTTTAATTTACTTCTACTTGTTTTCGGACGTTTATCAAATTTGTTTTATAGAATTGTCATCCTTTCCATTTTTCCAGAATATGTTTTTTATATTTGTTAACATACAGTGTGTTTTTTCCAAACGTCGATCAATGGATAATTTTTTTAATCGTTAGTCTTAGGCATATAGTTTCAATTGCAAAAGTATTTGAAATTAGCTAAATAATTATGTTGGACAAAATTTGGATAAAAAAATGCAATTCTGATGAATAAGTTATAAAAATTAACTATTTATACAGCCTACGTGTCCTATAAGTTATATTTAGTAAAACAATCCTGAAGCTCTGATATATTAATGAAAAAAAAAATCATTTTTGTACGATCAAAACTCACCGTGTTATGCGAGTTTAAAATTCAGAAATTTTTTGCTTTTAACATGGTGACCGAAGATATGTGCGGTTAGATCGAAATCGTACATTATTTCAGTGTCAAATATTTTTGGTCGTACTAAAATGAATTTTTCCGTTGCATGTCAGAGCATAAGGACTGTTTCACTAAATATAACTTATATGACAAACTGACGCATAAAAAGTTAAGTTTTGCAATGTAGAAATGAGTGAATAAATAAATGAAGAAAATTCACCAAACACGAAAACGGTCGGATTAAAAGAGAGCAAGTTATTAAAAACTTAGGGGACAAAAACTTCAACATGGTCCCCTATACTGGGCCCCAGGTATCCAGGGTCTTAACTGGAACGTAAAAATGACGGAAAAGCTTAATGGAGAAAGGCCCCAAAAACAAAGCAAATCGGATAAAAATGTGGCATGTTCGTAACAATTTAGAGCAAAAATCTTAAAGGGGGCCTGGGTCTTAAAATATGAAAATTCTGAGCCTTCGGTGCATCAGGACTTGCCTTGGACTATCCGCACCCACATTTTCAGGCTTCTACGTGCGGTAGATTTTGCTAGCCATCGCACACACAACAGAACACAGACAGACAAACAACTTACTTTTATTAGTATAGATGAAATAAATGAAAAAACTTTCAAATCTAAAATATGATACAAAATCACAAAAAGTTTTATTTATGTTTACATCTTTCAATACTTTTTCTTTTTTTACTTCCTAATTCTTTCTAATATAAAGAGGAGGAGGGTTGCATTGATGGAATGATCAGTTCAATAACAACAATCACAAAATGTTTTTTATGTTTGCATCTCTCAATACTTTTTTTTACTTCCTAATTTTTTCAAATATAAGGTCGTACCCTGTGTACGCATATATATATATATATTCCAATTTTTCTAGTATTTTTATTCGTTATTTTTTCATGATGTTGGTGATTTCATCCTAAATCTTCCGCCCTTTTTCTGGTGAAACTAAAGCCATATTTATTCTATCTCTAATTTAAATAAGAAATTAGTTGCTCTAATTCATTAAACTTTCATGTTCTCAGTAGGGAAATTCACAAAAATCACATATAAAAAAATCCTCTAAATATCGCCTGCAAATTATTAGTTATAATTCTCTATGTCTAAAAAAACAAATTACTATTAAATAATTTTACTAAATTATCTTTACTTTTATCATCATAGCTTTTAAAAACATTTTCGTTGCGGCGAATTGAAGCCGCGACGAATTGATGCTGCGACGAATTGACGCGACACCGATAAAAACAGGAACATTTCTGGAAATTGAATGTTGAAAAAAAGTTAAAAGTGATATTAAAAAAACAAGTATTTTTTAAATAGTGAAAAAAAAAGAAAAGAAAACATTAAGATTTTAAAAATCCCCCCAAAATGTACTTTTTCTCTAAATTCCCCCCAAAAATAAATTGTGTGACGCACTTTGCGTCACCAAACCCCTCTCTGGGCACCCCTGAATAAAATAACTACTAAATCAGTAAAACATAATCTCATCAAAAAGTCACCTGTAAAAAATGCAGCCAAGTCTCGTAACTCATTTACCGTAAAAAGTACTGATATCGTATAAAGCCAAGTTTAACTATCTTATTAACTCTGAAATTTTCATTCAGAAATCACTCCTAGTCTCTACATCTTTAGTTAATTATTATTTTGTGACTTGGCGATTACGTAGCACGAGAATGTGATGTATATAGTTAGTCTTAATCAAATAATACTATAACATATTAAAGTATAATAACTTCCCTGTGCGTATATAATTTGCCTTAATTAAATTATCCCATCCCATCCCATAACATAGTAAGGTGTAATAACTTCCCTGTGCTGCGTAATTGCCAAGTCACAAAATAATAATTAACTAAAGATGTAGAGACTAGGAGTGATTTCTGAATGAAAATTTCAGAGTTAATAAGATAGTTAAACTTGGCTTTATACGATATCAGTACTTTTTACGGTAAATGAGTTACGAGACTTGGCTGCATTTTTTACAGGTGACTTTTTGATGAGATTTCACTTCTTTTTGTAAGTAATCCTCCTTTTCTTGATTTTGGGTTCTTTTTGGAGATCATCCACTGATTTTCGCTAAGCCCTCAATCTGTCCCTATTATTTACAGGTATCAAAAATTTGAAGATTTAGTTTCGTTTGCAAAGTACTGTAGATAAAAAGAGATTTCAGGTTCCTAGGCAAGCACTAAGCTATGGGAGGGGGAGTGTCAAAAGTACTCTCAATTGCTTCCAGGATAGGTGCTATCCATCTGAGATATTACTCGCAGCCCTAGATACTTGATATTTAACATAAAA
Organism: Maratus michaelseni; assembly: GCA_963931845.1. Lineage (NCBI taxonomy): Eukaryota > Metazoa > Arthropoda > Arachnida > Araneae > Salticidae > Maratus > Maratus michaelseni. The sequence continues at coordinate 391,722,089 of OZ007589.1, forward strand.
GAACTTTTTAGTATAAAAAGAAAGCCAAAATTAAAATTTCCGGAAATTTCCAATAAATCAAACTTTATTCCTTTTTTCGATGTTTTTTTTTTTTCGTTTTTTTAGTCTTTTTTTTATTATTTACGGATTTTTTAATTTTTCCTTACTTTGTGTGCTAAACCCTGCCTTTCTGCCAAATGTCAAGCTTCTAGGACTACAAAATCGAATTATTTTCAAATTTTCGACTTTTTATAAATTTATTGATTTTTCGATTTTAATTCTAAGTTACCTGATTGTCATGCCAATATAGTAATTCTTTGATCCGTCTTCTTAGGATCATTTAGGTTCAATTTAGAGATAAATCAAGTGAATCTTAGAGTCACCATGATTTTATTTAGAAAGGACTATCAAGCCATAACCAGCCAGTAATGTCGGGAGGGTAGGGGGAGCTGTGAAAATTTTTGTGGGGCTAACATCATTTAACGATCCATGTTTCATATGTGTAGTAAAAAGAGTACAACCTGTGAAAGAAAACAAACCTGTCTATAAAGAAATCGTCTATATCGTAGCCAGTCTATAGCGGAACTTTTCTATAATGAAATTCGTAAACTAAAGAAAAGAAAACCATAATCCGGGGGAAATAACATAAAACAATTAGGGGCGTTGTACTAGCTAATAGGGCAATTATCTTAAAACTAATGTTTCTAGCAGTACAAAATCAAATTGTTTTCGAATTTCCGATTTCTTAAAGATATTTCGTTTTTTTTATTTTATTTTCGAATTTAACGAATATTTTAATTGTTCCTTTTATTGAATAGTAAATACTAACTTTACACCAAGTTTTAAGTTTCTAAGACTACGAGATAAAATTATTTTAAATTTTTGATTTTTTCGAATTCTTTTTATAATTTTCTAGATTTTTTTAATTTTTTTCTTATTTTGTATCCTTTATTACAAATTTCAAGTTGCTAGCGCTACAAAATCGAATTATTTTGAAATTTCCGATCTTTTTCGAGTTTTTTATTCTATTTTCGAATTTATTGTGTTTTAATTTTTCCTTTTTCTGTATCCTAAACAATAAGTTTACGCCGAATTTTAAGTTCTAAAGCTACAAAATCGAATTTTTTTCAATTTTTCGAATTTTCGATTTTTTTTTCGAATTTAAAAAATTTTTTATTTATTTCTTTTTTTTTTTTTTATCCTAAATACTACCTTTATTCCAAATTTTAAGTTTCTAACTTTACAAAATCGAATTATTTTCAATTTTTCGTTTTTTTTTCAATTTTTTGATTTTATTTTCAATTTTTGTTGTGTTTTTAATTGTTAATTTTTCTGAATCCTAAACACTACCTTTACACCAAATTTTCAGTTTCTAAGACTACGAGATCATATTATTTTCATTTTCTCTCTTTTTCTTTCTTTCTTTCTACTTTTTTTTTTTTTGAAAGTTTCGATTTTTTCTTTAATTATCCATATTTTTTAATGTTTCCTTATTTAGTATCTTAAATATTAGCTTTATTCCAAATTTCAAGTTTCTAGCGCTGTGAAATCGAATTATTTTCAAAATTTTCCTTTTTCGATTTATTTCGATTTTTTTATTTTATTTTCGAATTTTATTGCGTTTTTATTTTAACTTATTCTGAATCCTAAACACTATCTTTACCGCGAATTTTAAGTTTCTAAGGCCACAAATCAAAGTAATCACAGATTTTTTTTCGAATTTTTCGAATTTTTGATTTTTTTTCGAATTTTCTGGATTTTTTAATTTTTTCTTATTTTGCATCCTAAATACTACCTTTATTCCGAATTTCAAGTTTCTAGCGCAACAAAATTGGATTATTTGAAATTTTTCGATTTTTCGATTTTATTCTCAAAATTTTTTTGTGTTTTTGATGTTTTCTTTTTCTGAATTCTAAACACTACCTTCACACTAAATTTTAAGTTTTTAAGACTACAAGATCGTGTTATTTTCAATATTCAATTTGTTCGATTTTTTTTAATTTTCGAACGTTTTTTTTTTTTTTTTAATTTTCCGGATTCTATAATTTTTCCTTTATTTGTATCAGTTGATTCCAAATTTTAAGTTTCTGTGGCTGCGGGATCTACCCAATCTTTTTGATGACGCGAGAGTGAGTGAGTGTGTGAATGACAAAAAATCGAAACTTTGAGTTCATATATCGTCTGCACTAATTTATGGGTATTTTTTGAATTATCCATATTTTTGAATTTTTCCTTATTTAGTATCTTAAATATTACCTTTATTCCAAATTTCAAGTTTCTAGCGCTGTAAAATCCAATTATTTTCAATTTTTCCTTATTTTTCGATTTTTTCGATTTTTTTATTTTATTTTCAAATTTTATTGCGTTTTTTATTTTAACTTATTCTGAATCCTAAACACTATCTTTACTGCGAATTTTAAGTTTCTAAAGCTAAAAAATCAAATTATTTTAATTATTTTAATTTTTTTCGAATTTTTGAATTGTTTTTTCGAATTTTCCGAGATTTTTAATTTTTTCTTATTTTGCATCCTAAATGCTACCTTTATTCCGAATTCCAAGTTTCTAGCGCAACAAAATCGGATTATTTGAAATTTTTCTATTTTTTTCGATTTTTCGATTTTTTCAATTTTGCTTTCGATTTCTTTGGTGTTTTTGATGTTTTCTTTTTCTGGATACTAAATACTACCTTCACACCGAATCTAAAGTTTCTAAGACTACAAGATCGTATTATTTTCAATTTTCAATTTTGATGGAATTTGTTGAATTTTCGAATGTTTTTTTTTTTCGAATTTTCCGGATTTTATAATTTTTCCTTTCTTTGTATCCTAAACACTACCTTTTGTCCAAGTGTCAAGTTTCTAGGGCTGCTTGATCTACCTAATCTTTTTGATGACGCGTGAACGAGTGAGTGAGTGAGTGACAAAAAATCGAATGTTTGAGTTCATATATCGTCTGAACTAGAAAAGACAGAAAGTTGTAATTTTAAATTTTGGTCCTGTATGCCGAATACTCTAGAAAAACGAAGTTTCAAATTTTTGGGATACTCCAGTGCGGAGATATGGGGGGGGGGGGGTCAAAAGTGCCCTGAGTTGCTTCCAGAAAAGTATGCTTACGGCTGTCCTCTCTCGACTTGGCGAGGGCACTGCCGTGCCTCCAGATCTTACCAAGGCTGTGGTTTTCCTATTAGACTTAATGTTAGCTATATGCTCCATTTTTTTGCAACTAAATTTCCTCATGCCAATATAGTAATTCATTGATCCGTTTTCTTAGGATCTGTTTATGTTCAATTTAGAGATAAATCAAGAGAATCTTAGAATCACCATGATTTTATTTAGAAAGGACTATCAAGCCATAACCAACCAGTAATGTCGGGAGGGAGGGAGAGATGTGAAATTTTTTGTGCGACCAACATCTTTTAACAACAAATATTTCATATATAAATTAAATAGAGTAAAGCCTGTGAAAGAAAATGAACCTGTCTATAAAAAAAAAGGTCTATAACGTAGCAAGTCTATAGCGGAACTTTTCTATTACAAAATTCGTAAACAAAAGAAAAGAAAAGCATAATCCGGGTAAAATAACACAAAACAATAAAGGAAGGTGTACTAGCTAATAGGACAATTATCTTAAAATCTATCTAAAACAAACTATCCCCATCCTGTGGGATTTGTTTTTCAATGTTTTACTTTATTTAATGCAAAACATAGATTGCATCCGACAACTCATAAAAAAGTCCTCCGGCCTGTACCGGCAGGAAAAGGTAGTTTTCCTATATCTTCGTTTTAAAATTTATGCTAATGTTACTCGAAAACAGCAAGTTAAAATGCAAAGAAACCGTTTACAAAAGATTCGTTTACACTGAATTTGAATAAGAAATTCGCCAAATTATTGAGCTATAGCCAAGTTGGCTTCATTTATGAAGACTTATTTTTGTCGCCAAATTTGGCGAGATTTCGCCAATTGTCGCCAAGCTTGGCGAGAATTTGGCGCTAATGGATATGAATATATAGTTTTATGCGTATGATTGGGAAAATGATTACAACAATGAAAGAAAATAATTTGCGAGAAATCGCGTTCACTAAAACTTATAAATTTATATTAAAATCATTAAAATTACAGACATTACAATACACTTTCATAAAACATTAAAAACATATTAAAATTGGACGTTTCGGATTTACATGGAAAATCCCTCTTCAACAACAACATTTCACCTAGCGTAAATCATAGTTCAAAAATATCAACAAATAGAAAATGCAACGTATCAAAATTTCGAAGTCAAAGTTACAGTTATAATAACACGGAGTATTCATTCGGGATTGCACCTGCTTGACCATTATTGACTTTATCGTTGGTTTTTTGTAATGTGCTGTTTTGTTTCAAAATGTCAGCCACCCTAGAATTTCAAACTGCTCTATCTCAGCCAATTTTTAAGATAGAGGTAAAACAAAAAATGCTCTGGAATCCTTGTATCAAGTCCTAACACCTAATTAAAAAATAAACTTGATTTTTTAACTTTTTTGTATATTTATTTTAGTTTTAAAATTTTCCGTGGCCGCCATCTTGAAACAAGATGGCGGACCAAGCTGGCCAACGAACTCGGTCGAGGCATTGGTGAGCTTAATACACACAATTAGTTTCATCCAAATTAATTTATAAATACGAGCGTTATCGTATCAAATTATTTTCATTTTTTCAATTTTTTTCGAATTTTTTTTTTTTTCGAATTTTCTGGATTTTTTTAATTTTCCTTTTTCTGTATCCTAAATACTATCTTTATTCCTAATTTGAATTTTCTAGCGCAACAAAATCGGATTGTCTTCAAATTTTTGGTTTTTTTCAATTTCTTCGATTTTTTCAATTTTGCTTTCGATTTTTTTGGTGTTTTTGATGTTTTCTTTTTCTGGATGTTAAACACTACCTTCACACCAAATCTTAAGTTTCCAAGACTGCAAGATCGTATTATTTTCAATTTTCAATTTTGATGGAATTTGTTGAATTTTCGAATGTTTTTTTTTCGAATTTTCTGGATTTTATAATTTTTCCTTTCTTTGTATCCTAAACACTACCTTTTTTCCAAATGTCAAGTTTCTGGGGCTACGGGATCTACCCAATCTTTTTGATGACGCGTGAACGAGTGAGTAAGAAGTGACAAAAAATCGAATGTTTGAGTTCATATATCGCCTGAACTAGAAAAGACAGAAAGTTGTAATTTTAAATTTTGGTCCTGTGGGCCAAATACTCTGTATAATTGAAGTTAAAAATTTTTGGGATACTCCAGCGCGGAGATATGAGGGGGTCAAAAGTGCCCTGAGTTGCTTCCAGAAAAGTATGCTTACGGCTGTCCTCTCTCGACTTGGCGGAGTGCCTCCAGATGAAAAATACACGCAAATGTCGAATGTAATACCATTAGATGACGTAACAAACACGCATAATGATTCTGAAGTAAATGGGACTGCATTTTTGGCGTTTAATCTTATAGTTTGGCGGTAGTTTTTTTATTATGAAAAGCGGTCGACGGGTTAATAGAGAAGTACCTAAAAAATATTAGATTTCAGTGCGAAATCTTCGCACGGGCCCTCTGGTTTTCATTTAATGTACCCATTTTTTTTTTTCACACAGTATAGTTAACACACATACATTTAGTTTTATTTACTAATTACTTTTATATTTTATTTTATTTATTTACACACACATTTAATTTTATTATAAAACACACATATTTTATTATAAAACTCTAGGTTGCCACACTAAGTAAAAATTGCCAAATTACCAAGCCAGGCAAAAACCCCATCCATTTTGGCTTAAAAAAAAAAAAAAGAAAGAAAAAGAACCGGTGCGTTTGCGACATCTGTGCTTTTCGGGTCTATTCTGATGCAACCGTACACAAAATGAAAATCCCTTTTTTTTTTTTTTTTTGCTCGCAAATTTTAGTTTACCGCGGAAGTGCGGCATCTTAAAGTATCTTCCGTAATCAGATCCGTAGCACCCAAATGCAAAGGCAATTCTGATTTAGAGTAAGATGGTTTTTTAAATCTTTTAATCGATATTCACATTAACTTTAAAAGACGTTGTAAGCCATGGTGGCAACAACGCATAGAAAAAGACCCAGTTACGGAAATTTAATCGAATGTTCAAAATAAATAATTTTCTGATTCAAAATAGTTTTTCCTAACTACTAGTGGAAACCCACAACACTCGAAACAGTTATTTGCCAATTTTCGGTAAGACATAACAGTGTTAACCAATTTTAATTTAACATGTGCTAGCGGCCCGCCCCGGCTTTGCGCGGGTGGACAATGTGTCGACTACTATGTAGGGTAGGTAATTTTAAAAAAATGTTCTAAATTGGATAAAAGCTGTAGTGAGTCCATAAACCGTCAAAACGACAATAAGAAAAACTTATGTTATTTTGACGCAAGCTTTATAAATGATTTAAAAAAAAAAAAAATCCTTTTAAAATTGTCTTACGCAAAATATCTAATCAAAAATCATCAACAGTTGTCTTACCCGTCTAATTTTCCATAATTGGGTTCATATCCGACGTTTAACCCCCTTAGTGAGCGAATTTCTAAAATCGCTGAAATACGTGTTTAACTTTTTTTTAGTAGTTTGTTATCCTGAATTTCAGGCTCCAACCTAAAACTGCTGCTGAGATATGGCGAAATGACCTAAAACGTTCGATCCGAATTTATAAAACACCAAGTAATAGACGAAAAATTTGTTAAATTGAAAAACGCATACCGCAACTGAAAGCGTATTTCCAGCAATTATCGTTAACAGATTAACCGAATTCTTTTGTGTGTCCCTGTAAATGAACGATGAATGTTATGCATACAGTATTATATGGTAATGCAACTCAGAGATATAAATCAATTTCAAAATATTTGAAGTAGTGAAACATTATTAAAATAAATATATTTTTCCCCATTGACCGTAATGTAACGGAATTTTTATTTGGTGTCCCTGTAAAGAACCTATAAGTGCTACGCACACCATGTTCTATAATAAACCTCTTGTAGTGCACCTCAGTGCTATATATCAATTTCAATATGTTTGAAATGGTATAAGATCATTAAAATAAGCCGCAAATTATTTTTCCCCACACACCGTAATGGAGTGGAATTCTTTTGAGTGTACCTGTAAGTGAACTATAAGCGCGACACACTTCATTTTCAATACCGAACATAACATAGTAAGCATCAATAACATATATCAATTGTGTGTCAATCAGAGTATATTTACGCGAGTTAGAGCACGGACAGACAGATTGAATTCATAAACAATTTTCAACTATGTTGGAAAGTGTTAAAAAGCAGTTACGTTTGAAACAACACTGTTGAAGTCCTATTGGAAACAGCTGATATCGAAGTACCTCTAATCGGGAACTGCTGAAGCGATTAATACATTAAAAACTAGTCGTATGTGTCCATCCTAAAACTCTCTTCTGTCTCACACTGGTTTTGCATACACTAAAAAGAATCAGCACCCATTTATATCAAGGTCTAACTGAATCTAAAGTTTTATTAAATTCCGTGCATTAGTTCTTGAGATATGACTGTTGCTAAAATCGTGTAAATCCTGTAAAATGCAGAATAGCAGCGCCACCTGTTCGGAAATTTAGATCAAAACCTAATCAACAACAACTTATGTCAACGTCTAACTGAAACTGAGTCTGAAGTTTGATGAAAATCCGTGCATTAGTTCTTGAGATAAAGCTATCGTGATAATAGTGAAAAGAGTAGCATAGCAGCGCCACCTGTTGGGCTATTTACACCAAAACGTAATCAGCATCTATTTATGTCAAGGTCTAACAGAATCTGAAGTTAGGTGAAATTCCGTTCTTGAGATATTAGCTATCGTTAAAGTCATAGAAAAAGTAGTAGAGCAGCGCCACCTGCTGAGCTAGCTACACCAAAACGTAATCAGCGTCTATTAATCTGAAGGTCTAACTGAATCTGAAGTTTGATGAAAATAAGTGCATTCGTTCTTGAGATAGAGCTATTGCGGAAATCGCTAAAAATGCAGCCTAGCAGCGCCACCTGTTGGGCGGTTTTTACCAAAAACTAATCAGCACCAATTTATATTAAGGATTAACTGAATATATAGTTTTATTAAATTCCGAGCATTAGTTCTTGAGATAGAGCGCCCACAAAATTTTTGTCACATACAGACAGACAAACATTTTCTAAAAATAGTCAAATAGTGTTCAGGACCTTCTAAAACGCATAAATTCGTCGAAATCCGGAAGTCGAAAATTTTTATGAATCCAGTACATTTTTCTTGTAAAGATAGAAGAAAGTAAAAATAGTTTTAGCTATAACTAAACATTAAATTGAGGTAAGAAATAGAAATAAGAAATACATTTGTTTTGAAATCTTTCAAACGAAAAAAAAATTACCTATTTTTTAATTAGCATAACTGAACTACTCGGATGTGCCAATCCCAAAACTTTCTTATATCTCATACAATTTTCACGTATACCAAAAACGAATAAGCAGCAATTTACGTCAAGGTCTAACTAAATCTAAAGTTTTGTTAAATTCCGTGCATCAGTTCTTCAGATATGACTATCACTAAAATCGTGTAAATTCTGAAAAATGCAGCATAGCAGCGCCGCCTGTTGGGAGATTTAGACCAAAGCTTAATCAACAACTTATGTCAACGTCTAACTGAATCTCAAGTTTGATGAAAATCCGTGCATTAGTTCTTGAGGTATAGTTATCGTGATAATCATGAAAAAAGTAGCATAGCAGCGCTACCTGCTGTGCTATTTACCCCCAAAATGTAATCAGCATCTCTTTATGTCAAGGTCTAACAGAATCTGAAGTTGGATGAAATTCCGTTCTTGAGATACAGCTATCATGAAAAAAGTAGCATAGCAGCGCCACCTGTTGGGCTATTTACACCAAAACGTAATCAGTATCTCTTTATGTCATGGTTTAACAGAATCTGAAGTTTGGTAAAATTCCTTGCATTAGTTCTTGAGATACAGTTATCTTGAAAATCATGAAAAAGTAGTATAAGCAGCGCTACCTGTTGGGATATCTACATCAAAACGTAATCAGCATCTATTTATGTCAAGGTCTAACTGAATCTGAAGTTTGGTGAAAATAAGTGCATTAGTTCTTGAGGTAGAGCTATTGCGGAAATCGCAAGTAATGCAGCATAGCAGCGCCACCTACTAGGCGATTTTCACCAAAAACTAATCATCACCCATTTATATCAGGGATTAACTGAATATATAGTTTTATTAAATTCCGAGCATTAGTTCTTGAGATAGAGCGCCCATAAAATTTTTGTCACATACAGACAGACATTTTCTAAAAACAGGCAAATCGTAATCAGGATCTTCTAAAACGTATAAATCCGTCGAAAATTTTCATGAGTCCAATACTTTCTTCTTGTAAAGATAAAAAAAAAAAAAAAAGTAAAAAGCAACTGAATTTCCAGAAGAAAAAAACCGATCGAATTGTATCTCAATGTAATACAATAAATAAAATAAAACTGAAATAGATAAAGCACATTTTTTTTAAATCGCTTTAGTAGTTTCCCGACGAGAGCTGTCTGTTTTCCTATAAATTTCGAAATTGCTGATGTCATTTACTTAGTAGTTTCCCGAAGTAACAGCCCCAGGAGTGATTTGGCTATACCCTTGAATGCAGACTATACGGATACCATAGCCTTAGGCGCAGTTAATATGTCCCTCACTCTCAAGTATTTGTGTATTTGTAGTTAATACACACTAAAATTAAGGCTGTCTTTTTTTTTTTTTTGTACTTTCTTGTTAAATTGCCAAATTATATGACATAGTATATGACGTTGTAGTCATATAGAGAGAATACAGCAGTTATAGCCATGTATCATGTATAGCTATAACATGTGTATAAGACGTGTATGATTTATACATGACATGACTTATATTGTGTAAAAGTGAGCATTTGGAGTAAATATATGGCGTATATGACGCATATAAAAGTTTGGCGATAACTCTGGCGTAATCCTAATTGCGGTTGACGCTATAACAAGAAAGCACCCATTTTTTCTATCTCTCCCCTATAACCGGGGTCCATATCTACGGTTGGCGACAAAGAGGTTAATCTTCCATAATCGGATCACATGGGAACAGTTGGTGTCAAACATCTAAATAATGCGATTGAAAATAAATGCAGATACTGTAAAGGTTGTCATAATATTAATTCTTAAGTGCTGTTAGCGGTCTCACAAATTGCTGACTTTTCTAATTTTCAAAGTTTAACCGGAGATTTCCAGTTTAACTATAGCTACTAGTGAAATTTTGGTTCGTTTTGACCTCTAGTACTATCGCTAGAAACTTCTGAATAGGGCATTTTTTTTTTGTTATTATAATAGTCCTGTCCTCTTGTACATAAAGTTTAGTACAGAAACATTATACTATGCGTTAATATAGACTTTTATTCGTCTATCGACCAAACGGTCTTAGAGAACGTTCACAGTAGCTATGCGACAATTTCTGTCAAAGCAATTTAAAGTTAAACACGTTAAAACATCATCATGCACCAATTTATACCAATTAAAATACGCCAGTTCAAATTCGAACCGATTACGGAAGATTAACCACAACGTGAGAAATATCAGAAAGATAATAGTCACTAAAATAAATAGGGTGACATTGAGTTGAAATTTGAAATAAATTAAAACCGGCGCGAAATATGTGAATCGCTAAACTGCATAGAGAAGCAATCGAACTAGTTTAAAACATATTATACAAGCCCTCCCCTAAAATAAAGAAAATTGCAGAAGTATAGAAAAGCAACAAAAACTTTTGATGAACGTATTGTTTAATAAATTATCGCGCAATTTGTGCCGCAAAAATCTCACCATGGGTAGAAATCTGCCATAATGTAGCGCAAAAATATCCCAGTTGAGCCAAAACCTGATTATGAAAAACTTACCCAGAACACAATAAATAAAATAATTTAATACCACGTCACTCTTGTTTCCCTGTTGTTGAATGTATTTTAAGTTATGAGAAAATACTAAAGTGTGAAAGCTTTATTAAAATGTAAGTGAAAATACTAAAGTGTGAAAGCTTTATTAAAATGTAAGTGAAAATTACTCATAAAAATGTTATGATTATTCAGCACATTTTACAATATTAATACGTGATGTTACAATTTATTTTTACATTATAAAACACTTCATGAAATTATACAGCCAAACTTGACTAAAAATATGTGATAACATCATAAAAAAATTATAAATTATTCACATTATAATATCAAGTAAAATTATGTGATTAAATCAAAAAATACATTAAATCACAGATTAGTTTTCTAACTTTAAACTGAAAAACTATGCCACTGTGGCATTTAACATTCTCATGCGCCTAGTTATACCAACTAAAATACGCCAGTTCAAATTCGAACCGATTACGGGAGAGCATAGTAAGATAATAATCCTATAATAAATAAGGTCGCATTAAGGTACTTTTCGGTTAGCCAGGCGCCAGTATATAAATATACATATATATATATATATATATATATATATATATATATATATATTCATACACATAAGTGTATATTTATATGTATGTATTTATATGTATATGTGTGTGTACATATATCACTGGCGCCGGCTAACCAAAAAGTACCGGCATTAAATTTGAAATTTGAGAAAAATAAAACCGGCCCAAAATTTAAATTTAAATTTCAATCCTAAATTTATTTCTTTTCGCTAAAAAATAATAAAAATTAAAAGATTTTCCCAGTTTTCATATATCATGTTTTAAAATATCTATAGAAACAAAATTAAGCAAACGTAATACATAAAACATTCATGAAATACATTAACAACTAAAAAATAAGCCAATTTCTTACCACTTGGCGACTTTAGCAAGAAAAGTTCGATAAAGGCAAAAACGATTTGAGCTATTTTTTTAATACTTCAGAGCTAAAAATGTCCAACCAACATGCAAGACAGTTTAGCTTGAAATGAATTCCTTACCAGATAATTTCCTCCTTATATAGCCGTAGCCCTCTATAAGCATCGCTGATTGGCTAAAATATGTCGCGTGATGGACACGCTATGGGACGTAATAAATTCCTATGTTCTAATTGGTTATTAGTCCGTTACGCCACAAATGATGACGTCACATACTATGTCATCGTTACGTAATAATTTTTGGTTGCTGGATAATTTGGCGAGTTAATGGTTGCCAAGAGGATAGATATATCGAAAATACCCGTAAAAAATACGCCAAATGAAGCTCAGTTCACAAAAATACATCTAAAATAGTATTTTAAATAAAAATTAAGATTTATTTGTGTTATATTCCACAAAATTTAATTAAATAAAATATTTTTATACAATTTTCCACTGAAATTCATTAAAAATTTCAAAATGTTTAATCCATGCATAAGTTTGGTGTAAAAATACTGGCTATACATTAAATTTCGAGAAAAAATATAGAATTTTTACTCAATTATCCAAACAGAAGCAGATTCAAACAAATAACGCATTCGGTGTTTCTTTAAAGTTCATTTTTAAATGGTACATGCATAGGCAATATGAGTACGTTAGCACTCACATTGTGAATACGCATGTTTAATTTTTTTGCTTTTCACCTTTCAAATGCTGAGGAACTTCAAGATATTTTGCACTGTAAAGGGTTAACTTTTACAATTTTCATCTTTAAAGCACTATTATAACTTTAAAAAATGAAATAATTGCTTAATACACATTCATAACTCATAACTGACCGTTACAAAGTTTGCGAGGAAATTTCAAATGTAAAATAACTTATAATTCACAAAATATTGATAAATTACAATCTAAAATGTTAAAATCGATAAAAGATATCTGTTTTCATAAAGTATTATGCTATAAATCAAGATCCCCTTATCAAACTTCATATACGAAAATCCCGTTTTCAAAAGTACCTGTTAGGCCTAATTTACCGTTGCAAATCATGAAAGCAAATGTCAAATTTCAAATGCTTAAATTCCCAAAATATTAATAAATTACTGCCTAAAATGTTAAAATATATAACATGTATCTGTTTTAGTGAAGTATCATGCTGTAGATATTTGTAAATAAACATTAAAATGTTTCCACATTCAAAATCATTTTAATATTACACGAGCTTTGAATTTCCGTTAAAATGCGAAATTGAAAAATATAACTTAATTTTTAACTAAATTTACATAAAAGATTATGGCAATCGATAAAATATTAAAATGTTTTCATGAATCATGTTGATTTTAGTATTAAATTTCAATATAAAAGCTGCAAAATAGTTTTGTTTCCGCATTGTATTGCTGTGTATAGCTAGAACTTGGTTATTAAGCTAATTTTGCGCTAGTATTTCTGTTAAAATACATTAAAACTATGTTCCGACAACTGTCAAAAGTTTTAAGCAACAAAAAGAATCAGATCCTCATTCGTAAAATCCAGTTTAATTACGTTGAGACATATTTCAATGTGTATGAAATTTAAATTTCCTGTGGCCGCCATTTTGAATTTTTCCAAATTTCCTTACGTCGTATGTTTATCTACGTTATTTATGCGAATCTAACGGTATCTCCTTGCTGGAAATATGTAAGCTAGTTCAAAAACTAGCATGAAAGAAGTTCATTTTCCTCATTCCATGATCGCTATTTTTCCTTTTACCAAAATTTTGTATGGCTTATGCTATATTGTAACATCATGAAATTAACAGATCTTAACGGTAATGGAATCTGATAGCAGTATCAGAAAAAAACAAATGATGCATCATTGGTGAAAATAATTTAGCTAGTTTAATAGCTATCATGGAATATATTCAATTTCAGCATCTCGAAGCCATTTAATATTTTAATATTTTGTATAGCCTATGGTCATATTAACATAACATAATCGAATTGTGGATTTTTACGGCAATGTAATCTGCTTTTATATTGATATTATGAAGCAAACATTTCCTTGGTGAACGTTAATTCCATAGTTATTACTTAATTGATGTTCGGAAACCTTAATTTTTCAGTTTCCTATATTTTATTTTAGTATAATCATTTATATTGACATAACTTCAACAAAATGAATATGTTACTATTTATGACATTTGTTATCATAGTAAGTTGTTCCTATTACAAAAAAAAATGTCTTTGGTGAAAATCAGTTCGGTAGTTCATAGTTCATAATAATCATAATACATTATGGGAAAAAATATTAAATTGTGGTGCTGGTTTAACACATTTTTTTAGAAAAGTCATGTGCTACTTCTTTCGTAAAGCTATAAAAGCTATGTTCTTTCGCAAAGTTTACAAGCTATGTTATCGGTGTTGTTTAGAAAAACCAATGCGCTATCTCATTGGCGAAAATGTATATTAATCAGTTCAAAACCTGGTGTAAAATATATCAATAGATCATACCACGACCACCATGTTAGATTTTCGGAAAATTTGTATATAATCTATGTAATATTCAAATGACATCATCAATTTAGAGACGTTAACGCTAATAGATATACATGTTATTAACGTAAAAAAAAAAAAAAAAAAAAAAAAAAAAAAAAATCAAATGATAGTTCATTGGTGATTTTGAACTCGATAGTTCATAATCTATTGTGATACAAATTGAATTTGATTGTCCCAAATCCTTAAGGGTGTATTCAAATCCAAACTGCTTATTTTGAGACACATTTGTAAATTCGTTTTTGCTCTAAAATACATCCAATTGGCAGGTTCTCTTATTCAGAAACTTTATAATGTCCGTATTGTCTCGATTTTTTGATAAAGGCAGAATATATTTCAAAAAATGCTGTCAAAGTGGACATTTTGAACCGAATTTCCCAAAGCGATAGCGCTGGAAACAAAAAAAAATGATCGTACTGTGAAAATAATTGTCTGTAAGTGTAAATCAATTTCTAATTGATTGAACGAAAAATTAAAACATGGGGCCCTTATAAATGTCTTCATAAATCACGCCGCCAAGTTTACTGTTGTTAATTTTAAATAAAAATGAGTCTGAGAATGTCTCAAAATTTTGAGTTGTTGAGCGTGGAAAAATACCGCCTTAATTTAAAATTTTCTGATATTTATAATGGTTTATGTTATACATGTAATCAATCGCATTACACTATTAAAAATTTGCAGGAAACTGTCCACCCATTCTAATATTTCTCAATTTTTGGTACCTCCAAATAATAAGGACAGGGCTTGGCGAAAATGATGATGTCCAGATAAAGCCCAAAGTCAAGAAAAGGAGGATTATAGGAGGGTGGAAGTGAAATCCCATCAAAAACATCAAATGTAAAAAAATGTAGCCAAGTCTCGTCACTCTTTTACCGTAAAAAGTTCTGAGATCATGTAGAGCCAAGTTTAGCTATCTTAGTAACTCTGAAATTTTCATTCACAAATCACTCCTAGTCTCTACATCTTTAGTTAATGATTATCTTGTGACTTGGCAATTGCGCAGCACAGGGAAGTTATTACACCTACTATATTATGAAATGGAATTATTTGATTTACCCCTTGGGGACGAGCGACAACGTATACGTGTCACATAAGATGCTTAGAATCCTCTATTATTCCCACCAGTTATTTTTTATTGTAAGCTTTGTTTTATTTAATCGTAGCATTTCTGCGATTCAATTAGGCGAAATTTTCTGTTTTGAAAACCGGTGATAAAAGATTAAAAATTCTGTAAAGGACGCTCGTCGCGAAGGGGTTAAGGCTAATTATATACAGCCGTCATATTCTCGTAAAAGTGACGACTGTAAAGGGTGATCCCGAATTCATGGTACAAACTTTAAGGGTTGGTACAGGACACTGTAGCAATCATTTATTGTATAGGAAACCAGAATCAGAAATCCATTTATTTAGCCAAAATTACAGGGCGTCTTACTCAATCCAAAGTCGCGTTTTCGTTCATAACTTTAACAGTATTGAAGATACTTTAATGAAATCCTTACAATACGCTTACAATTCATACAAAGATGAGTTTGTTGCGAGTTTTGTCAAAATATCTTCCCTACTGTTAAAATTATGAACGAAAACGCGACTTTGGATTGAAGTGAGACGCCCTGTAATATTGGCTCAATAAATGGATTTCTGACTTTGGTTTCCTATACAATAAATGACTCTTACAGTGTCCTGTGACAACCCTTAAAGTTTGTACCATGAATTCGGGATCAGAATAATTAAAAAAAAACGGTTATATGACCACGATTTATCTCTACTTTGATCATAATATGATGGTCAGATATGCCCTTCATAATAAGTTCAGCAAGTAACCGTTATCTTTAAAAACGGTCGAATGACTAGACAATTTGCTGCAGATTTTTAACCCCTTAAAGGGCGGTGGTTTATTTATTATTTATTATTATTATTTTTTTTTTTTTGGACCACTTGATTTTAATCTCTAAATACCAAATCGACACCAGAATTTTTGAATGAAAATTTTCCTTTACGTGAAGAAAAGATTTTACTTATTTTCTAATAAATTTGTTTGTAAATTCTGGTGTTATTCATTCATTCTATCATTCCAGCATTTTACAAATAAAAGTATTTTGCCCCAGAAAAGGTTAACAGTGTAGTCTTATGTTGTAATATGTGACCATTCTCTAGCATTGGGGAAATATAAGGGATACAAAATGTATTTTTTTGAAAAAAAAAAAAAAAAAAAATAACAAGCTTCATTTGATACATGCTACATGCGGAAGAAACAGGTATGTAGCTAATCAGCTACAAGGTGCATTGAAAAAGGTTAAATTGTAGACGTTAACAGCAGATTTTTTTTACTTTCTTCTATCTTTACAAGGAGAAAGCAGTGTGGATTCATGAAAATTTTCCACTTCCGGTTTCCGATGGATTTATACGTTTTAGAAGATCTTGAACACGATTTGACTGTTTTGAGAAAATGTCTGTCTGTGGATCTGTGAGTCGGTCTGTATGTCACAAACATATTGTGGGCGTTCTATCTCAAGAAATAATACACGGACTTTAATAAAACTTTAGATTCAGGTAGTCCCTGATATAAGTTATTCCGGATTAGTTTTTGGTATAAATCTCCCTACAGGTGGCGCTGCTATGGTGCATTTTTTACGATTTCCGCAATAGCTCTATCTCAAGAACTAATGTACTGATTTTCACCAAACTCTAGATTCTGTTAGACCTTGACATAAATAGATGCTGATTACGTTTTGGTGTAAATAGCCCAACAGGTGACGCTTCGATGCTACTTTTTAATGATATCTACGATAACTATATCGCACGAACTAATGCACAGAATTTATCAAACTTTAGATTCAGTTGGACGTTGACATAAGTTGTTGCGGATTAGTTTTTGATGTAAATCTCCAAACTAGTGGCGCTGCTACGATGCATTTTTCAAGATTTCCGCAATAGCTCTATCTCAAGAACTAAT
This sequence comes from Maratus michaelseni, assembly GCA_963931845.1. Classification (NCBI taxonomy): domain Eukaryota; kingdom Metazoa; phylum Arthropoda; class Arachnida; order Araneae; family Salticidae; genus Maratus; species Maratus michaelseni. The sequence continues at coordinate 391,739,456 of OZ007589.1, forward strand.
GCACTGATTTTCACCAAACTGCAGATTCTGTTAGACCTTGACATAAATAGATACTGATTACGTTTTGGGGTAAATAGCACAACAGGTGGCGCTGCTATGCTACTTTTTACATGATTATCACGATAACTATATCTCAAGAACTAATGCACGGATTTTCATCAAACTTCAGATTCAGTTAGACGTTGACATAAGTTGTTGTTGATTAAGCTTTGGTCTAAATCTCCCAACAGGTGACGCTGCTATGCTGCATTTTTCAGGATTTACACGATTTTAGCGATAGTCATATCTCAAGAACTAATGCTCGGAATTTAATAAAATTTTAGATTTAGTTAGACCTTGGTATAATTCGGTACTGATTCGTTTTTAGTGTATGTGAAATCTATATGGGATAGAAGAAAGTTTTGAGATTGGCACATCCAACAATTTTTTTGTTGTTGTTGTTGTGAAAAGAAAGTTTGTTTAATGCAAGAGGAAATCCACGCACTACTTCACGAAACTTATTTAACAGGGAAATGTGAATGTCACCAATAGGATGTTAATTAATCACATAGCATCCTGATGTACCTGTTAGAAACCACCCAGGAAATTGAGCATACAGCTATAGGTACTAAATATATCTGAAGTACAGGGTGTCCATAAATAAACGACGCTACTTTAAAGCTCTCTACAAACGAAACTATTGGTCAGAAAGTTGTGAAATTTTGTGAAGGACATAATAAAGGAATAGGAATTCGTTGAAGCGAAAAGAAATTAGTTCAATATTTCGCCACCAGATGGCCTTTTTAATGAATTACACATTTAGCATACATTTACGATAGTTTACATATTTTATTGCAATAAAACATCTTCCACATGACAGCCATCATTTTCAGCTACCATCTGGAATCGTAATACTACGTTCAGATCGGATAGTTAAGATATCTTAGACCGCTGAACTCACTGAGTGAGTTCCAGAAACTCACTTAGTGAGTTCGAACTTTCCATTGCTAGATACAGTCAGTACCGCTCACTCTGATTGGCTCTGGAGGCCGATTGGCCGTTGAGTTTGCTTTTAACATATGCGCATGCGCACTGGACACGGTGATGTTGAGTGAGTTATCTTAAATGCGTTTGGCGGTGTGGACAGGTATTAAATTCCGGTGAGGTACCACCTCAAAAATGGCGGTCTAAGATATCTTAAATGTGCGATGTGAACAGGGTATAAGATTGCATGTTCCACAGTTGACCGCAGTGTGTTCTGTGTCGTGAAAAAAGCTTTGTTCAACATGTTTTGTTGTAATAAAATTTTTAACCTATCGTAAATGTATGCTAAATGTGTAATTCATTAAAAAATGCCCTCTGGCGGCGAAATTGTGAAGAATTTTTTTTTTCGCTTAAACAAATTCCCATTCCTTTATTATGTCCTTCGCCAAATTTCACAACTTTTTGACCAATAGTTTCGTCTCTAGACAACTTTAAAGTAGGGTTGTTTAATTATGGACACCCTGTATATACAGGGAACATAAAAAAAGCTGTTTAATGAAATGTGTGTGACCTCGGGTAAGCTATTCAATGAAAGGCTGGCCCCAAAATAATACCGTGCTTCCCCTAGATTCACAGGTCAATCGGGCTCTGACCACGACGCTATTAACTTTAAGGTTTATAGAGTTGTTAAAAACAAATGGTGAAAGTCTATTACCTTTGTTGGTGAAAATCAGTTCCATAGTTCAAAATCAATTGAGAAACTCTGATATCTCAAAGCCTCAATTTTATATTTTCTGGCACTGTTTACAGCCCATATAAAGCGATACTATGCTTGAAAATAGCAAATAAAACCTTTGTGCAAGAATATTAAAAGACAGGAAACCAACGTTAAAAATGCACAAATAATAGTTATGTTCAAAATCAGGGGCTTAAACGTTCTTCTATTGCTCAACATTGTTGGTCTTTTCAATATAGGTTCAACTTTTCTTCCACCACCATTATACAAATAAAATGTTCTTCTAATCTTGATCTTGATTTTTGGAAGTTTACCACATCATTAAAAATTCTCACTCCTTAGTCAATGACTTATCTAGTACTCCTGACTTTCCCAGTATTTGGAAAGCATTTATTTAATTTCCCTTTTTTGGTTTTCTTTCGTTCTCCGGTCTCTACTTGTCCATTCAGTTGTTTCATGTTGCTTTCTTCTCATTGGTTGCTTTTTGGCGTTCTCTACCTGCATCGGGTATATAAGCGACCTCTCTATTGTTTTGCCTAGTCTTGCTTTTTCTAGCGCGTTGTGCTTTTCTCTTTGTCGCGCTGAAGGAGAATCTCGCTTGTGGATTCGAAAGAGCTGTTTGATACTATGCTGTCGAAACTTTGTGTACTTATGCATTATCCGGGTCAGGTATGCATGCCAACAACGATACTTAAAAAATTGAAATTCCGTGGCATTAAAAACTTAATACAGTAGCATTATATTTGCTTAAATATTTATGTATCTGATATGCATCTTGCCGCATATATCTTATAATATGCTTTAGAATGTTATACACTGGTGTGCAAAACTTAAGCAACAAACACAAAATGCTAATTTCTGAACACGTAAGTACTCAAAAGGAAATTCTATAAAGAGCAAGTGTAGAAAAGAGGTACTACTCTAACAGTACGGACAGTCGATATGAAGTCCCCTTGACGTCACACATGGTTAGAAGTGTTACAATCGCTACGGTGAATCAAAATATGGGATATTTCACTGTATCATTATTACTCTCAAATGATTGTTAACACTGAAAAGTCACTGTGATTGTCGCTTTGTGATGGGTCACCAGGTGACATTACAATGAAGTCACCTTGTGATTCTCAAGTCACTGTCAGTAGAAGACTGAACTTTGAAGTCATTGTGAGCATTTGCATTTTGATGGGTCACCAGGTGACATTACAATGAAGTCACCTTGTGATTCTCAAGTCACGGTCAGTAAAAGACTGAACTTTGAAGTCATTGTGAGCATTGCATTGTGATGAGTCGCCAAATAATGTCACAATGAAGTCGCGTGGTGACTTTCCAGTGATCGACACTCTATATTGTGAAGTCATCATTGCATTCCTTTGTGAAAAGTCACCAGATGATTTCATTTTCTGTCACTTGGGAACTCGTAACAGAACAGCTATCATGATGACTTTACAATGGAGTGTTAAAATGACAGTCATATGAGAGTCACAAGATGACTTCATTGTAAAGTCACCTAGTGACTCGTCAAAAAGCAGCAGTCATGATGACTGTTCAGTGGAGTGACCAAATGAGAGTAAAAATGAGACGAATGAAAGATATCACATTTCTATTCATTGTAGTGACTGTGACAATTGTGACCATTTGTGATGTCAAGAAGACTTCACATCGACTGTCTGTGCTGTTAGGGTAGTACCTCTTTTCTACACTTGCTGTTTATAGAATTTCCTTTTGAGTACTCACGTGCTCAGAAATTAGCATTTTGTGTTTGTTGCTTAAGTTTTGCACACTAGTGTAGAATGTTATATAGAAATAAAAACTGTGCATGAAATGACTTACTGATATATGTATGGAAATATTCATTATATGCGGATTACAGTCAAACATGCCTATCTTGAATCTCACAGGAACAGAATAAAAATTTGAAATACAAAGGTTTTGAGATATAGAGGTTTAAAAGTGACTAATTTGAAAAATAGTTAGGGAGATTTTGAAACTATTCTTTTCCTGATACGATCATAGATTTTATTTATAGTATTAAATGTTTTTTTTATTAATTTTAGAAAAAGTACACCAATAACAAATTATTTAAACTTTACCTTTAACAAAAAAAAAATAGTCTTTCAAGCATTTTTGGCATCAACTTTTTCTAACTCAATTATTTTTCTGAGGCCAGGTATAGCCACGAATCCATCTTAATCAACATTTTCCTGGGGATTCAAGGAAATTTCGAAATAGTTCAACAGCCTTCTGAGCTTCTTTCGTTGTTACTTTTTGTGGTTCGATATGCTCCTCTACTTCATCTTTCCTTTCGTCTTCTGAAACACTTATCACATTCTCTACGACCTCCGCATCTAAGGTTCCACACGTTGCCAGGGTGAAAAATTCTTCAAATAAAATACAGTAGAACTCCAATTATCCGAATCAATTGGGACCGGACCCCATTCGGATAATTGGATTTTTTCCGAAAAAAGGATCGATTTTAATTAATTACTGTACGTATGTTAAAATGGGAGATAAAAACTATTTTTAAAGAAAAGGATCTTTTAATTAATTAAATGAAAAGGCAACACTTTTACATGCTAAGCGTATTTACAAGTGCTGTACAGTATGTACGCATCGTACTGTAAATGAAAGTCATATTGCTTGCTGAACATCTCGATCAAAGTAAGCTGTTTGACAGTCTACATCCGTTTTCGGGCAGCCAAGTCGCGCATCCGCTTGATAGTGAGAAGTTGCATGTGGTCACACTCAGGCTGACGCTCCATCCACTTCAACGCAGTTTCAAGGCCGGCAAATGCTTCACTAGCTGATGGTCCCGTGTCTGCTTCAACTTCGACATTAAGGTTAATCGTTTTCCTCGACACTTTCAATAAGTTATCGTCATTTAGAATTTGAAACCCAGGTGGGCCGGGCCAGCCACCTGGCGACGGACGACAGCCAATAATCGAACTGCGCTATGAGACGCTGACTCATCATCCCAATAATGTTCGCGCTGCGCCTACACTAGATTCGCGGAGGGAAGGACAATATAGCGCGCGTAGACAGAATCATTATTTTGAGAATCGCAGTGCAGTACGTTTCCGTCTTAATTTTTTTTCTGAAATTCTGAAAGCGATTCGGATAATCAGCGATTCCGATAGTCGGAGTTCGGATAATTGGAGTTCTACTGTAGTTAAATTATTATTGAAGTTAATTTTTCACGGCCTCCCACTGTTGAGAATTTATTTCTAACACTTCTTCATTCATTTTTGCACACTAGTGTATATATATAAACGGTAAAATAATAATTAATAATAAAAAAACAGATGTTTCTTGTTCTGGGCAAATTATTATGTAACTAGCGGTCCGTCCCGTCTTCGCGCGGGTGAATAATGTGTCGACTGCAGTGTAGGGTAGGGATGGGTTGGTAATTTAAAAAAAAATATTCTAAATCAGATAAAACAGCAGGAGTGAGACAAAATTGCAGTACATCCAAATTTTGAACTTAAATATTTTTTTTTCTGTTTATGTACATATTGAAACTAATAAATTTATTTTAGTATAGCACAGAACCACCCGGCTTCGCCCGAGTTAACCTTGGCCTTCCGTGTAACATAAGTAAAAATGTATTATCCTAAAAATACGCCAATCACAATAACGCATATTCGCGTCCATAAACCGTCAAAATGACAATCGGAAAAAACTTATGTTATTTTGATGCAATCATACTAAATCCCTCAGCTTTATAAATGATTTTTAAAAAAATTTCCTTTTAAAAATGTCTTACGCAAAATATGTAATCAAAAATCAGTATTAGTTGTTTTATTCGTCTAATCTTCCATAATCGGGTTCATGTTCATATCCGATGTTTAACCCGATTGGTGAATTTCTAAAATCGCTGAAATACGTGTTTAACAATTTTTTTAGTAGATTTGTTATCTGGAATTTCATGTTCCTACTTAAAACTACTGCTGACATATGGCCAGGGACCGATTTACAAATTTGGGGGCCCTGGGCACAGATGCATATGGGGGCCCCCTTTCACCGATGCTTACAGAGGCCTTGAGTAAAAAATATATATATAATATTGAAAGCAGTTCTTATTAAGATAACCACTATTGATGTTAATAATTTCTTTAAAATACCAATTAAAAAATTAAATTTTATAAGCATTAATTTACTTTTAAATAACTTTCATAATTACGTAATTTTAATTGAATTTTATAATAAACTGTGTGGTACTGATTACCTTTCTCTATGCAAGTCCATATATCTGGAATGATAAAGTATGCAACAACTAATAATAAATTACCGCAGTACCAAACTATAATTATTTAAAATATTAGCATATCCTATTAATAAAATAACTTTTTCTTTCAAATACAAGCTTTCACTGGGGGAAAAAAAAAAAAAAAAAGAAAGAAAAACATAAATTTATACAAGTATACTAGCAGAATAACATGGCTTTGTCCATTTTAACCATGAGGGCCCAGGTAAAATAAATAAAAATGAAACAATACGGCGAACCCAAAAACGGAGTATGTGTACATTCCTGCACATAAACTATTAAAAGACAATCAGGAAAAAATGAAGTTACTTTGACAAATCATAGACAATCTTTGACAAACAGATTTTTCCACATTAATTTTGTTTTTTTAACAATTAAAACTGTTTTGGACAATAATTGAAAAATTTTCAGCAGCAATTGGGGGCCCCTGAAAATTCGGGGCCCTGGTCCCGTGCCCCGAATGCCCTGCCGTAAATCAGGCACTGCATATGGCGAAATGACCTAAAACGTTCGACACCCCATTTAACCCTCTTAGGGGGTGAATTTCTCAAATTGCTGAAATACGTGTTTAACTAATTTTTTAGTAGATTTATTATCCTTAATTTCATGCTCCTACCTAAAATTACTGCTGAGGTATGGCGAAATCACCTAAAATTTTCGACCCCCCCCTATTTATCCCTCTTAGAGGGTGAATTTTTAAAACCGCTGAAATATGTGTTTAACCATTTTTTTTAGTAGATTTGTTTTCCTGAATTTCGCGCTCCTACCTAAAATTGTTGCTGAGATATGGCGAAATCACCTAAAACGACCAACCCCACTCCCCCTTTTAACCCCCTTTGGGTAGAAATTTTCAAAGATCTTTTCTTATTGCTTGCCTAGGTCCTAACAGCAATCAACTGTCCAAATTTCGTGATCCTGACTTCAATCGTTTCAGCTGGGCGTTAATGAGTCAGTCAGTTTAGTCAGGCGTTCTCTCTTTATATATATCACGAGCAAAAATATACAATAACCTCTCCATGATTCCAAAAAACGTCCTTTATCATCAGAAACCACAATGTATTTTCGAAATTTAAAGAAGCGTTTATAAAAATAAAGTTTATTTTGCTGCGACTGATTTTCGGAAATGTTTACAAGTAGTTTTAACGTTTACACTGTACAATGCACGAACAGTGCATTAATCATCTCTCTCAACACTGAATACAGGTTTTTCAGATGCTATCCATTCTCACATAAATATCATGTGTCCATTTTCATGTTCAACAAACATGAATTAACAGCGTTAACATTAACATTAATATTGTTTTGTTACTCTTGCATGCATAAATTCAATTACGTAGCTGAAAATGTTTAATGGAGAATGGATAGCATCTTAAAAACCGATATTATGGTTAGAAAAAACTGATTAATACGCTACATAAAAACTATTCAGAAGCGTTTCTGAAAATCACTGACAGCAAAAGAAACTTTGTGTTTATAAAAGCTCATTTAAGTCTCGAAAATTTCGTGATCCCGAATTCATAACACAAACTTTAAGGGTTGGTGTACAAGACACTCAGGGTACAAGGGTTGTACAAGACAGCCTGACTAATGCAGGGAGATGCAGGGCAGCTTCCGCGGTCCCCCTATTTGAGGGGGCCCCCTCCATGGGAGTAATATGGATTTTCGTTAAAAGGGTGTCAAATAGTTAAAATTCTCCAAAAAGTGACCAAAGTTCTTTTTGACAAAATCATTTTGAAAGATTTAAGAAGTGAGTGCGGTCCTCCCACCTTCCACTCTCTATTTCCCATTCTATTGCGTTCTGGCAGAAGATAAGTTCCGAGTAGGTGATCACCGATTATTCCTGCCCAAGCATTGATAGAAAAGCGTCGCTGATGAGCATGTGAATAAGTGACATGTGGATTTACATCCGCCCATACATGTTGATTGCGTGTGTTAAATGCACCTTCACGTGTGAAGGTACATTCATCAGTGAAAAGCACAGTTGTCCCAAAATCTGAATTTGCCGCGTTCTGCTGGAGAAACCAGCGGGCGAATTCCACATGACCAGGATAATTCATTTGAGTCAGCTCCTGGATTCGTTAAACATGATAAGGATGCAAACGTTCATCCTAAAGCACTCGCTATGTCGTGGAGTGTGATACATATAATTGCCTAGCAACTGATCGTGTACTCGTATACTTGGTTGATCGCCACCATATTCAGTATGGCTTCTTCCACAGCTGACGTTCCGTCCGTCTTTGCACGACCTGCATTCGACCGGGTTGCGAGAAAGGATCCCGTCTCACACAAATGTCGGTGCAAGCGCTCAAATGTTTTATGGTTGGGAAACCGCTCTCCGTACAATCGTTGAGCCTCTGAGCCATTTGCATTTTCTGTTCCGCAGATAAAATGCATATCAGCCTTTTCCTTATTAGTGAATGGAAACATCTTCCGATACGTTCTTATCACGATTGACAGTTGCACACTCGGATCAGCGGCTTTTATGTATTAATCGAGGCAAAATTTTGCATACACGTTCTTCTTCTTCTCCATATCACATTTGCATGCTATTAGTGTAGTTCTCCCGATAACAAGCAAATGAAATGGAGCTTTAACGTTTGTATTGATCAGTATTCTAATAACGTTGGAAAATATTTGGTAATCTATAACTGATGCACGTGTTTTTCTTCACTTGAAACATTGTGAAGTAGAGTTCAAAAATTTCAAAATTTAAGGACAATATTCATTTTTAAATTCTTAAACTACAATTATTCCATGTACCCTAAAATTCATGCCAGCAAAATTTCTGAGTTATTCCAATCAGAACACTAGCTAGAGGTTTTTTTTAATTTTTTATATAAACTTTCTTCATTTGTTTCCACTCTGAATAAAGGCTTTAAATATATTTATCTCAACTACTTCTTTCACCATTACCCCCAGAATTAAAAAAAAATATTCGAAAGCCCAAGGCTTTGACAATTTTTATTAAATTTGTTTGAATTATTTTCTAATTGAACATTGCATCAGGCATAAGAGATATAACAGTCGAGCATTCAATATTTTTAAACATTCTTTTAAAAACATAAAATGTGTAACTTAGGATTGTCCTTATTTTTGCGTATATAGTTAAACATTCAAAATTTTGTTTAAATATTAAAATTTTAAGTATGTGTGAGTGTGTGTACGCGGTGATGGGACGGAGGGGGAGGGGAGAGGGGTAAAATTTTTTACAAATGTTCTTCGAGATTTTTGCCCCCCTATTCTTAGAGCCCAAGTTACGCCTATGGTACCCGTTGTTTACTTGTGCTTATTTTCAACAACATTACCCTGATAACTATTTGAAACGTATCAAGAATGACATAAAAATAGATGATTGTATCTGAAATCAATTGTAGATTTTAATTAAATTAGGTAACGCAATAATGAATGTTTTATAGTTCGAAGAAAGTAAAGTGACAATAAAAAATATAACAACAAAAAAAAAAAATTCTTGTAATAAATTTGAAAAAAAAAAATGTTCAATAATCAAGAAAGCTTCTTTAGATATAGTACATAGTGATTAAGTATAGTTTTATGAATTTATTTATATTTAACATGCAATTTTTAATATTTTTCAACAACACGGTAGCACAAGATGTCATATCTGACATTAAAAATCTACTAATATAAGTTAAATTATTAAATTTGCTAAGATCAAACTTTTAACCTATTTGAATGTAATTGTGATTGCTACGACCTGTATGGGGAAAAAAAGGTTAAATAATTGTATGTTTCTGTATAATTCTGTATTCTTCCTACTATTTTGAATAATCAAGCCTTGAAAACGAATTGAAAAATATCAAAAAAGGCCTAGTAGAAGTATTTTCTGGGAACAGTGGTAGATGAAACATCGGCAGGAAAATAAACATTCCTCAGTTTTAAAAATCCAGAATTTAAATGAAATAATTGTTAATGATGATAGAAAATCTTGTAGAATCCTAATGTTTTTTTGTCACTGCTGTTAAAATCTTTCCAACAAGATTTTCAACATCAAAATTACTGCATGTTAAAGCACAACAATTAATGTGTTTAGAGAAAAGTATACAAATTCTGTGTAGGGAAAGCGATTCGAAAGTAAACACTAGACGGGGAAGACGGAGGTTGGACCCATAAGTATCGTATGTGATCTGGGAGCCGATGTGATTTTGTGACCAACTGGTTGAGAACCAGTGACGGCCCATGCCTGTCTTTTTAAGACGCTACATGCAAGGCACCTTATTGTATCTCTTATTTTTTTTTGGTTAACAATATTTTTAATAGAAACATTTGCATTTTTCAATCGTAGAATTTTCTGCAATTAAATCGAGTATTTGGACGTATTTCAACACCACTGAATTGCATATTAAATTCAAAATTAACCTATAAATTTCATACCAAGAAGCCTTTAGATAATCACATTTAATGACATACATTTAAAAATAAAATAATTTTATAGATAAAAAATTAACTACATCAAAATGCATCCCCCCAATATTTTAATATACGGAGTAAATGATGTTTCTACCTTCTCAGAGGCAGATTTTTTTTGTATATAACGAATAAAACTTTTTATAAATACAAATATTATATAATCACAAGAAAAAATCCATACCAAAAAATTAAAAAAAATTTAGGATAACTCAACTGCATTCCAATAATGCTAAATACACTGTATCATAAAAAGCTTAAAACTTTAAGGACAGAAGAATGCAAAAAAGGTTCAAGATATAAATATGCTATATATGTTATAATAGTTAAAAAATTAAATAATAAATTCCCTAAAAGCATAAAAGTTGAAGCCATGCATGTTAACGCCTTAAAAATTCAGTCACAAACAGTGTTTACAACTTAGAACCATTTTTTAACTTTTTAAAAGCAATATGATGAAAAGCAACAATGAATCATTACCAGTAATTCTGTACAGTAAATTTTGTTATATAATCGCGGATTGTCGTTAAAAAATAATTGTAATAATCATTAAATAAAACAATTGATTTAAAAAAATCTCTAATATAATATAATTAGTATATCAAATAAAGAATTTAACAAATAATGTAGTATAATAAATAAACACTTTAAACAATTAATATATCAAATAAAATGCTTTAAACAATTATTATAACAATTTTTTTACTAATTAATGAAACAAATAAATTCGATATAACAAAATATTTAACATAACAAATAAGTTCTAAAATTGTCATTAAATAAAACAAAAATTACTATTTAGAATTTCCGGTTTAAGAAAGTTTTGTGTATAAACAAAGAGGCTAAGTTGACAACACTGTTCACGAGCCATGACCAGATATTGACAGCATTGAAAGCATGACACTGCTTACCATGACCAGATATTTGTCAACTTGCCATTCTTAGCCCCAACTTGTGTTCTTGTGACCTTACAAGCTGGAAACAGCCTGTTTCTGTCGACTTGGCAAGAAAAAGCCATGACCGGGAGGGAAGGAAGGAGGTTGACCAATGGTGTGGACTTACTTGCCATGACAAAACGCACGGAGGTTTTACGGAAAAGATTCACTGTCAGATGTTTTGGGTGTTAGGTGTCTCTCAACATTTTAGAAATGACTTATGAAACAGCTGACGATAATCTATCTTTCAATAATTTTAAAAATGATTTTGATAATAGTTAAACGGTAAATTGTTCGTCCCTTAAAAGTTTAAGTATACATTGTATACACTGAAGTTCTGTTACTGTCAGTTGCTTTATACTGTGATTTGAGAATGTTGCAGCTGCCTTAACACTGTCATAACAGCAACAATGAATCTCTTCCCTTTCCGTATTTGGTTAGGAAATTGTCAAGACAAGATACGTTGGTTGGTTTAGTACACGTTGTTTACTTGTGTTTATTTTTAACAACATTACCTTGATAACTATTTGAAACGTATTAAGAATGACATAAAAATAGACTAGATGGAACCCGTCAAAATTTGACGGCAAAAAACTTGATAGTACCATAAAAATAAAATTCATAGCTGCTTTAAAATGTTTGAAACTTTTGCAGAATAATTCAAATAAATAAAAAACCCACTTTGAATTAAAGCTAGGTTGAAGAACAGCAATTGGCTAAGTTTCACTGGCACATGCACTCGCGGAATTTCTTTCATTTGACACATTTAGCGCTGTTGTGCAAGTAAATGGTAAGTGCCCCCTTGGGGAGGGGGAAATGGCAGGATGGACCAAGGAGATGCATAACATGAATAAGCAGTCAAAGACCTTTCAAACGATATGTAACATGAGGGGTGTGTGCAAAATTAAAAAAAGTACCCCCTTGGGGGGGGTAAAGTAGGGGATGGACACGGTACATGCATAATATGATTAAGTGGTCACAGACCTTTCCAACGATATATAACATGAGGGTTGTGTGCAAAATTTAGAAAAGTACCTCTTTGGGGGGGGGGGGGGCAAAGTGGGGAGATGGACATCAGAGATATGCATATGATTAAGCAGTCACAGACCTTTCCAACGATATATGACATGAGGGTTGTCTGCAAAATTTAGAAAAGTACCCCCTTGGGGGAGGGGGGGCAAAGTGGGGAAATGGACATTGGAGATATGCATATGATTAAGCAGTCACAGACCTTTCCAACGATATATGACATGAGGGTTGTCTGCAAAATTTAGAAAAGTACCCCCTTGGGGGAGGGGGAGGGCAAAGTGGGGAGATGGACATTGGAGATGCATATGATTAAGCGGTCACAGATCTTTCCAACAATATATGACATGAGGGGTGTCAACAAAATTTAGAAAAGTGCCCCCCTTAAAAGGGGGGAAATGGCGGGATGGACCCCGGAGATGCATAACATGAATAAGCAGTCAAAGACCTTTCCAACAATACGTAACATGAAGGGTTTGTGCAAAATTTACAAAAGTACCCCCTTGAGGGGGGGGGGGGCAAAGTGGGGGATGGACACCGGAGATGATTAAGCGGTCACAGATCTTTTTAACGATATATAACATGAGTGGTATGTGCAAAATTTAGAAAAGTGCCCCAATTGACGGGGGGGGGGGGGGAGATGGACCACACAGATGCATAACATGAAAAGGCAGTCACAGGCCTTTCGAACGATATATCATATGAGTGGTGTCAGCAAAGAAAAGTCTCTGCCCCGTGTGGGCAAAACATACTCCCCCCCGCCGCCATAATTATTGATGCGGACTCATTTTTTAAATTCGTTCGCACCCCTCTTCTCCCGCAAAATGTGAATTTTAAAAACTCCCCTTCCGAATTTTTTTATACCAAAAGCACTTATGTCCATCGTCTGCATGCAGAGTTTTGTGCTTACAGACGCCAGACACAACAACACACACACAGACAGACGTTTACCGACATTAACAGCAGTGTTTCACCCAGACAGTTTCAGAAGGGTGCTGCACCCTGCCTGCCCTTTGGTTTGCAAAATAGCACCCTTCTTGCCCCTCATAAAAATAATTAGCACCCTTCTTGCCCCCTCCAGCAAAATAATTAGCACCCTTCTTGCCCCCTCCAGCAAAATAATTAGCACCCTTCTTGCTCTCAGTAAAAAAAGTGCCCTTTCTCCTTTTTGCATTAAAAAATTTGGTTTCATAATAAAAACTGACTCAATGTTGTCTTAAAAAGAGTGTTTTGACTTTGAAATATCAAAAGTGGCTTTAAAAACCAAAAGAATACCTTTAAGCTTTAACAATTAAAAAAGTGCCCTTAAGATTCTGAAAAGTGCCCTTAAGATTCTGAAAAGTGCCCTCAAAAATCCAAAAAGTGCCCTTAAGAATAAAAAAAGTGCCCTTTTTCTCACCAGCAGCACCTTGCCCCTTTTTAAACCTGGGGGAAACTCTGTTAATAGTATAGATGATACTCAGTGCCTACACATTTCACCCTTTATAATTCAGCCAATGAGTTGACAGTCGTTCATTTCCAGAAACGAAACAATAATTCTTTAGGATGAATTTTGTTTGTTTGGCGTCACAAACTTTTTAGGGCACCTGCAGACTAAAAACATATAATCAATCTTCGCGGGAAAAAAATCCTAGATTTCGTCAAATGATCACAGGAAAAACACTAATTTCATCAAAGGATCATGTAAAACGTGAATTTTGTTAAAAGGCCACAGAAAAACGTGATTTACGCAAAAGATGAGCAAATTTTGTCAAAGAATCGCAAAACAGGAAATTCCACCAAAAGATAGCGCTTTCTTGCCAAATTTCGTCTAAAAATTTGCGGAATAAAATGTATTTTATCAAAAAATCGCTGGAAAACGCACATTTCGTTAAAGTATCGCGAGAAAAATGCGAATTTCTTCAAAGATTGCTGAAAAAACGCGAATTTCATCGAAGGATTGCTGAAAATTCATGAATCTTATCAAAAGGCAGCAGAGAAAATGTGATTATTATCAAAGCATTGCGAAAAAAGAAAATTTCGTCTAAGGATCACAGAAAAACACAAATTTCATAAAAGAATCATGAAAAATAACGCAAATTTCGTGAAAAAAAAAAAAAAATCGCAGAAAAAACACAAATTTCGTCAAATTATCGCTGAAAAAAAACACGAATTACGTCATAGGATAGCTGAAAAAATTGTGAATCTCGACAAAAAAAAGATACAGAAAAAAATGCGAATTTCATTAAAGAATCACGAAAAAAAATGCAAATTTTGTTAAAGGATTGCGCAAAGAATGTGAATTTTTTGAAAGGTTCTTGTGAAAAATGAAACTGTCTTTATTAAAAACAGCACACACACAAACATCTATACAAACCTCAATACACACAAACATATTATAGGCAGGGCTTGAAATTCAATTTTTCCAAGGACGGGAGTCTCCCTACCAACATTTTTAAATGGAGGGGAGTTGTAATGTTTGGGAGGGAGAAAAAAAAATTTTAAACCCCACTATTATTTTACGTGTTATTTAAAGAATTACATTAATGCAGACATGACAAAATACCATTGAAAAAATTAAGTCAACTGAGAATGATTATGTAAAATGTTTATTTTTATTATAAAAAAGGGAAGAATGTTAAGTTTTATATATGCAGTGTATTTTTCAAGTTCCATTAAATGTGTTAGGGACCCTTAACAATTAGGTTGGTAAATAAATTTCTGACTTTAGATTTTACTTGATTGAGATTCACCGATCGATCGTGGAAAAGACGCAAAGTTCATCGATCTGTCGCAGAAAAAACGCTAAGTTTGTCGATCAGTCGGGGGAAAAAAGCAAATTTCGTCGATCGATTGCAGAATAAACACAAAGTTCGTCGATCTGTCCCCAAAAAACGCAAGGTTCGTCGATCAGTCGCTTAAAAAACGCAATGTTCGTCTATCTGTCTCAGAAAAAACGCAAAGTTCGTTGATCTGTCGCGGAAAAAACGCAAAGTTCGTCGATCAGTTGCGGAAAAAAGCAAATTTCGTCGATCGATTGCGGAATAAATGCAAAGTTCGTCGATCAGTCAGGGAAAAAAGAAAAATTTTATCGATCGATTGTGGAATAAACGCAAACTTTGTCGATATGTCCCCAAAAAACGCAAGGTTCGTCGATCAGTCACTTAAAAAACGCAATGTCCGTCGATCTGTCGCGTTCGTTTGATGTCGTTGTTGAAAATTTATGAATTTCTATTATTAAAGTAATTTTTTCATTTTACCGTATTTATTTTATTTTTGTGTTGTATGTATTTTGCTACTTTGAATTTTTTTAAACTAACCGTTTTTTTTTTTAGAGTGAGAGAGAGAGATTTAGTAATTTGGTGACACGAAGTTCCGCAAATTCTTAAAATCCACAAATCGTTTCCAATGTAAACAATGAAATTTACAATTAAGTTGCAAGTGCAAAATTTCAGTTTTTTAAAATTTTCATGTCATTCTGTACACATTTTAATATGTCATTCTGATCATTATACATATTTAGTTACGCATTATTAATTATTTACTTGACCTTTACTTTTAATATTTTAAATATTTCAAACTTACAGCTGAATGTAATTATTAAAACATTTGAAATACTGCATTCGAAAAATGAAATTTCAGCTTAGAAACGCGACAATTACTATTAGGTTAAAAAAATTTAAAGTAGAAAATTACTTATGATATAAAAAGAAGAAAAAAAAATACACCAGAATTTATCTGTATTACGAAAGCGGGAGAAATGATTTTCTGTGCTATACGAAAAGATATCCAAATAACTCAATCATAAACATAGAAATAGGTATCGGTTTCTATGTTCATGTGCACTCAATCCAAACTTGAAACTTTTAAAAAGGTCATTGAATGAATGAAATTCATCTCCTCCTTTCACATCCAGAAAACTTGCTGTGTCGCCAATTATGTTTATATTTTATATATATATATAAAAAAATAATAATTCAGGCACTTTTCCGTTATACGGACACCATTGTCGCCAAACATACATACATACATACATTTTGGCATAGTGCCCGCATAACAGAAAAGTACTAAAGTTCATGGTTTAAAATCACAATAAAATATCATGAAATTTATTGATTAGTTGTGGGAAAATATCGGGGAAATAATGTGTTTTTCGTGAATTTTTTGTTTTGTTAACAATGTGGTTAGAGAGCCAGGGAGAAATCCAGAAAACTTGCTGTGTCGCCAATTATGTTCATATTTTATATATATATATATAAAAATAATAATTCAGGCACTTTTACGTTATACGTACACCATTGTCGCCAAACATACATACATACATTTACATACATACATTTTGGCATAGTGTCCGTAAAACAGAAAAGTACTAAAGTTCATGGTTTAAAATCGCAATAAAATATCATCAAATTTATTGATTAGTTGTGGGAAAATATCCGGGAAATAATGTGTTTTTGTGAAATTTTTTGTTTTGTGTTGTTGTGTTTAATTGTAAGCATTCATTATAATTTTCAGTGCATTATTAAATTGAAATTTTTGTTTAAAATATGTAAACAAAACAGTGACCAGAAACCTGCACAATTTCTAATATAGATAGATAGATAGATAGATGCATGCATGTAGTACTTTTAATTATTTGGTAAAAATACTGTGATCGTCACTGAAAAAACCTTAATTTAACCTAAAAGTAATTGTCGAGTGTTTAAGCTGAAATTTCATTTTACGAATACAGTATTTCAAATGTTTTAATAATTACATTCAGCTGTAAGTTTGAAATATTAAAAGTAAAGGCCAAGTAAATAATTAATAATGCATAACTAAAAGTAATTGTCGAGTGTTTAAGCTGAAATTTCATTTTACGAATACAATATTTCAAATGTTTTAATAGTTACATTCAACTGTAAGTTTGAAATATTAAAAGTAAAGGCCAAGTAAATAATTAATAATGCATAACTAAAAGTAATTGTCGAGTGTTTAAGCTAATTTCATTTTACGAATACAGTATTTCAAATGTTTTAATAGTTACATTCAGCTGTAAGTTTGAAATATTAAAATTAAAGGCCAAGTAAATAATTAATAATGCATAAGTAAAAGTAATTGTCGAGTGTTTAAGCTGAAATTTCATTTTACGAATACAGTATTTCAAATGTTTTAATAGTTACATTCAGCTGTAAGTTTGAAATATTAAAAGTAAAGGCCAAGTAAATAATTAATAATGCGTAACTAAATATGTATAATGATGAGATTTTTTTTTTCTTGAATTATTCAGTGAAACTCGCCTTATAAATGTACGCAAATAATTCACATCAAAATCTTAAAATAACAAAGTTTTCTTTCGTGTTTAGCTATGCTTAATAACCAAAAAAGCTTGATTAATACAAAAAATTTTTCGTAAAAATACTGTGATCGTCGCTGAGAAAACCTGAATTTAATCATATCACACAGAATTACATATTAAAAGTTTAAAAAACTGAAATTTTACACTTGTTTACATCGGAAACGATTCGCGGAATTTCGTGCCACGAAATCTCTCTCTCTCTCTCAAAAAAAGGGTTAGTTATAAAAAATTCAAAGTAATAAAATACATACGACTTAAAAAGAAAATAAATACGGTAAAATGAAAAAATACCTTAATAAAAGAAATCCATAAAGTTTCAACAACCGAACAACCAAATGGAGTCGTAATCCACATACGCTTCTAGAGAGAGGAAAAAGCCTTCACCTCATTGGCTGAAATATCGCGTCTGAAGATAGTAAAAGCCTCTAGCTGATTAGCTGAATGCTCGCGCATGCCTATAAAAGGCATTTTTGCACGAAAAACTAAAAAGCAGGTTAGCTTTAAGTATATGGATGATTGTATCTGAAATCAATTGTAGATTTTTAGAAATTTTTTCTTTTTCTAAGGATATTAGCATAATTTCTGAAAAATAATACTAATAATTTAGATTAGTTGCAATGTTATAGATAAAATGATTTTTGAAAATTCAATTTTGAAATTAATAGACATATTGTTTACACTATATACAACAACCGTTATAAAGCAATAATGAGCATAATGACCAATGAATACTACTTTATCATAAATCACTGAGTACTGATTTATTAGACTAGTCACTGCTAAATATATCAGGATTCACACTTAATTTAGGAAATAAAAATGTAGGAGTTTTTTGATTATATACTTATAAAATTATTTAAAAAAAAAAAATCAATTTACAACAAGGGTAAGAACAGCTGTATTTTTTTATCACCTTTTCTAAGGGGAAAGGAAGTGAGCAGAAATTCTGGAGGAGGGGGGGGGATTTAGATAAATAATATTTATTTTTACAAGAAAACGACAAATAGGGCAGAATTTGTTTTAAAAATTGAGTGTTGCTGATTTTAAACTGTGTGCAGAGGGGGTAGAGGAGAAAGCCGAAAATTCATGGAGGGGCAAGGAGGGAGATAATTTAGATGGCTAATTGTTTATTTAATCTACATAGATAGCAACAAATAGGATTAAGTAACAATAACTATTTTTTTTATTTTAATTAAACAGTTTTAAAGATTTTAAATTTTTTATGCTGGGTGCAATATTGTCACATTTGGCAATATTTTATTCAAAATATCTACCACTATTTCTGAATAAAAATCTTTGCATTATTTACTGTCAGACACTCTATGGTTAAATAAATCAAAGATCAATAGTCAGGAAAAGTGGTAGGCATTTTGTATAAAAATATTCCCAAATCAGGTAACACCGACTGCAGGTGAGACCAGAAAAAGGGGAGTGATAAAACTTTTCAGGCGGAGAAAGATAATTTAGATGACTGATTATTTATTTATTTATTGTTACTAGAGAGAAACAAATAACACAGAACATTAAAAAATAGTTTTAAAGATTTAAACTTTGCTTGCAGGGAGGATAAAGGGGGAGTCAAAATTTTCAGGAGCCCATTTTGATGAAATTATAAAAAAGTGGAAATCTGCTAGAATGCAGAAGATTCTCTGTAGATATTTAAAGTACAAATTGAAATTGAGGGAGTTTGAAAGACTCTGCAAAGAATACTTTAAAATCAGGTGTTTTGTAGGGCCTACAAACTCTGCATATACTTGTTGTGGAACTGGCCATGTACATGAAGTGCTCCTTTTGAAATTATAAAGAAAATTGTATTAAAAAAATTATGAAAAGAAAGGCCCCTGTAAAATTTAAGTTTTGTCATTTATGATAACCCACATTAAACTAATAGTCTGAAATTCAGAAGGATTAAAGTTTTGCATTAATAATGAAGTATATTTGATTAAAGATGTGAATACATGCAGATTGCAAAACACTATCTTAACCTATGGGAAAATCTTATTATATGATTATACATTTCTTAACTAGTTTTGCAAAATTTGGTTTTCATCTTCAGAAAGTTGAGGGTTAATATCATTTTCTAAATGTTCATTATTTTTTAAAAGGTAATTTTTTCTTGTTAATTCAAGAAAACTTTTTTAATTCAAGAAATTTAATTTTTTTCAACTTTTTTAATTCAAGAAAACATTTCTTGTTAATTCAAAAAAATTAATTTAGATTGTCAGCATCAGATATTAATTTTCTAATGATTAAAATCAAATTCAGAAAAACTGGTTAGATAAACAAATATCTAGTACTAATGGAATTTCACCACATGTAATCAATTTGTTCTCAAAACTATTTCTTGAGAATCTTTAACATATAACATATGTTAATCTTAACATATAACATTTTCTTCCTCATATCTATACAGTACAGGATCTGTTATCCGGAATGCTTGGGACCTAGGGTATTCTGGATAAGAGGTTTTTCCGTAATTCGGAACACTTTATTATCAGAAATGTACAAAATGACTAATTTCACATTTAGTGATAAACATATACATACTTACAATTTTGTTAATTTAATAACTAATTTACATAGAATAAAAAAACATTCTGAATTATAGTTCATATTATAAAAATATTACATTAACAATTAGGAATTAGTTTTGGGACTTGAGAGCAGAATTTTTTGATGAGGATTTTTGGAATATTTCTATGAAAGTTGGTTACTTATAGCATGTCTCTTGCCCTAATTGTTCTTGTATCCTGTACATTGACATGATTTGCTGTCCATGGAAGTAGCTTCACTGCTGCATTCCACAAATCAGTTGTTCAATGAAAAATATCAGTTGCTCATTTGTTTTTAATGCTTTTTATTGTAATATTTTGTGTACTATAATTTTTATATTTATATATTGATGCTGTATATTAATGAATGTAAGCAGTACCATGATATTTATATTATTTCTTTGTGTTGACTATAGAACAAAAATGCTGCTGATCGGGGAATTCTTAAAAAAGGACAGTCTTGCACTGTGTTCCAAACACATACTTTGAGCTCAATTGTTTAAAGTCCTTTTCTATCAATTGAATTTCACGACAAATTGATGAATTTTGCGATTTTTCTTGCGACCGATTAATGAATGTTAATTGCAGTATCTGATAATTCCCTCATTTTTCTCGCGACCGATCAAAGAATTTAGTGATAATTTTTTGGGACCGACTGAAGAGTTTCACAATTTTTTCCAACAATCAAATGATGAATTGGAGATTTCTTTCCTGCAATTGATTCCTGAATGTCATAATATTTTGCTACTATCGATTAGAGAATTTTGTGTTTTTTCTTGCAATCTATTGGCGAAAATGTGGATTTTTTTCTGCAACAGATTGACGATTTTCGCGATATTTTCTTTCTACTGATGGACGAATGTTGCATTTTTTCCTGCGATCAATTGACGAATTGCACATTTTTCCTTGAGACTGACTGACGAATTTCGAATTTTTTCGCCAACCGATTAACTGCCATATTTTTTTGTGAACAATTAGTGAATTTCTGGATTTTCCCTCATGATTTACAGGCGAAACTCACAGAATTTTTTTCATGCAATCAATGGACAAATTTCGTGATTTTTTTTTTTTTGTGACAGTGAATTTCGTGATTTTTTTACTTTTTTGAAATGAAATAAATTAAACTTTGGTTATCGTTTTGCATTCTGGTTTTTGCAGCGTTCCGGATACGGGGACGCCGGATAACGGATCCCACACTGTATTATAAAGTAAAAGCATGTTCATGAGTAATACCAGGGGTCGGAAGTAACATGCTACAAGTAGCAAAACTACTGTAGCTGCTACTTTTTACAGTAGTTTGTAGTGTAGCGCACTACAGTTTGAATAATGTAGTGTAGCGAGTAGCGTGATACAAAAAATCCATAGTTTGTAGCGAGAACCGACACTACTTTTAACACTACTTCAGGGGTAGGAAATGTACCCTTCTGCAAATCATGTTGCCGAAATTTGCTTCTTTTGTGCAAAATTTGTTCTGCTCAACAATTTGCGAATATCAGCTGAAAATCTCAGCTGCAGCATGTAACAACGTATCGAATAAAGTGATAGATTTTCCCCATTGACACTTGCTGCTAAAATCAAGTACTAATTCACCAAATGAATTAATTTTCTTTCTGGCAACACTTGTCTATATACTCATTATTAAGTCTTCATGTTTTAACGCCGGTTTCTTAATTTTCAGAATTTCTTGATTTACAGATTTATTTATTATTTGCATCTAGAGTTGTTTTTTTTGTAATACTCTAGATTATAATCTCTTTCATAATTTTGCTACAAAATTTAATGTGCGTATAAATTAACATTTTGGAAACAAACACAAAACATTTTCTTGTATGTTATCTTTTTTAATGTCCCCGATTATGTTGCATTTATTTAACTATATCCCCGCAGACGCAATATAACGAGGGGTTTCTTTACTATTTAATTGGTGTCTTCAATTTCTAGTGTAAATGGAACCTTCTGACAAAATCTGAAAGTAGCGAAGTAGTGGCTACTTTTGAAAAGTAGTTTGTAGTCGCTACTTTTTAAAACAAGTAGTTGTAGTTAACTACATTTTTGATAAAGTAGTTGTAGTTCGCTAGAATAAAAAAGTAGTTTTTCCTAACCCTGAGTAATACTGATATTATTTTGATCGTGGTAATGACCTCACCAGCCTATTTCACATTTTTTTAACTACTAAACTCTGCACCATTTCAATTTTTACACCATCGAATAGAGAAAAAAATGTAGTGTCAAATGCAAATTTTTTGAAAACTGTATCTAAATTTATTGATTTTTTTATGGATTAATTATTTTTTTTGAAGCATGGATTTTTAAAAATCTATCTCAAAAATGAACATGCAACCTGATTATGGAAGATTAACCTGCTCTCATTTAAAACAATGTAACTAATTAAGTATTTGCTTATTTCTGTGTAATATTCCATAACTATATTGCCAAACAAAATTAAAACTTCAGAAATAAATAAATAAAACATAACTTTAACAGACATGTAAATAAACTACATGCTGAAGTAATCAAAATCAAAAGTTGACTATAAATGGTGAAATCTTTCTCGATTAATCACTGGTCAATAAGAAAGTACCAAAAGTACTTTTTGGTGTAGTTGTGCTGTTAATATTAATATAATGTGCTGTTATATTACATATTGGTGTTAATTTTAATTTTCATTGCGATGTGAGAAATATTTATGAAAGCAACTACCCGATGCAACAAAGTTGTGGTTCTTTAGGTTGATGGCACGTTGTAATAAGAAGAGAAAATAATAAGAATAAGCAGATCTTACTTGAATAATAAACTAGTAAGCCATAGAAGACTCTAATATTGTTGTATAATCCATATTTTATTAATCCATTAAACAAACACAGGAAGGATTTGAAGAATCACACCTTTTGGTCATTGCACTCCTAATTTCTTTAAGAATAAAAATCTTATTGAAAATATCTTGAAGTCTTGACAGTTGGCATACATTTAATTAAAATTAAAGTCCCAAATATATTGGAGAATTTTAGTTGGATAGGCAAGCTCGTTAAAATTTATAAATAAAATAAGTTCACTTCATAATAATTTTCAAATTAAAAATCAAACTGCTAGATCATTAAGATGTTAAAAATGATTTGGAATTCGGCATGTTCGGCAAGCTCCGAAAAATGAAAACTTGCGCTGAAAAACAAGCAATAATCAAGCTACATCATCATTTCAAATTTTTCATCGCTTCTTCTGAAAATAAAATGCTGTTACATTTGTATATATATGAATACGTGGGGTTTCTAAAAGTGATAGCACGAGAAAAATTAAATTCATTAGTTAATTAAGAAATGACGATAAACATTAAAGAACAAATAAATTAAACCAAAACCAGAACATAACTTGTAATATGTCAAAGTAAACACACCCCTAGCATAGAGGGAATAGGAACTAATAAGACACACCCCTGGGTGTATGCAGAATGAAAGCGATATTACTGGAGTAACATCTTAGGCTAAAAAACACTTCTACGAAACACCATAGTAGGCTTAGAAAAGAGCAATGCTGTCGACTGGGAAAGCTCGCCAATGTAAGGCTACATGGTGCGCTAATATAAGATCAAAACGTGAATAAAAAAGGAAATGTGATAGCGATATCACAGTAGTTAGTGGTCAGTCTAAGAAAATTAAGGTGGGTGCCTCTGATATGGCCATGCTAAAGTTTAAGAATTTTCCTTGCCATCATTTTGAAAAAATCAAAACCGTTTTATTTTTTTTTTTACGTTCTCAGGTTAATGGACTTTCATAAAAAAATATTGCATTCCCCATTGAAATAGTTTTACTAGTTCAAAAAAACGAAATTCGAAAAGTCTACTAAAGGAAATTGGCGTCAAATTCCACAACCTAGCTGAACGGCAAGTGATCACATGATACACTAGGAGGCTCTTTCACGATTTGCTCATGCCATTTAGTGAATTTTTTGGTTAGCTAACGATTAAAATAGGGGGGTGGTCATATCAGGAACATAGTCATAACAGGGGCCTTATACTAAATGCAAAAAATCCCTTCGAGTTTTCACTTAAAAATGATTTTCACCTACGTTCTACATACTGGACAGTACATTAAGCATCTTTACCCAGGTAACTGGGTGGAATTGCCTGATATTATCAATGCCTGAGGACACATTTGGTACTTATTGTACAATTATTATTAGTTTTTTTTTTTTTTTTAGGAAATAGCACAGCCAAATGAAGTGAAAGTAAATGGGACAAAACCAAATCTTATAATTAGCTTTTATGCAGAAAACAAAAAATCAGCTATAAAAGTAGATAATTACTAATAAGTGATATAATGAATTAGTGTTGCTTTTACATTGACTGCATCTGCCATAATGGGATATGTAAGATCCTTGAATTTAAGTACCACTATTTCTGAATAGTATTCTTTGCCTCATTTAATCCTAGAGTAATCACAGAATTGCCTTATTTAATCTGTGATTAAATAAGGGAAATATTGAATAAAGTTGTTGTTTTGTCACTTATACAACAAATTAAGCAATGGACTGTAAAATTAAATAAATAAGTAAATTCAAGAATAAAATAAATTGGAAACAAATGACGGATTGCATCTATCACTAGGGTGCCTCTATATGAGAGTGGTGACATACGGGATATAAATCTGTGATTAAATAAGGCAAAGATTACTATTTTGATAAATGATGTGTCCCCTAATAATACTCAAATTCAAGGACTGTACTTCACGAGCTCTGCATGTACATGCATTAATGAAAGAAGTATGTTGGCAGCAAATCCTGTGAAGGGGATGAAATGTGTTAACATGAGATTTTACAATCAGCAAGAATAACTGATGTGTCCCTTAAAGAATGCTGATAAATTAGATGCTAGCTATATGAAACACTGGTTAATTGAATCAGATTTTTGTTTTTAATCTAATTATTGCAAACAAAACAAAAGTCATACCATAGTTTGTAGTACATTTCATTCAATCACTTTATTGAATAAAGTTGTTGTTTTGTCACTTATACAACAAATTAAGCAATGGACTGTAAAATTAAATAAATAAGTAAATTCAAGAATAAAATAAATTGGAAACAAATGACGGATTGCATCTATCACTAGGGTGCCTCTATATGAGAGTGGTGACATACGGGATATAAAATTTAATTGGTTAAGACAATTTTGGATGAAATCAAATTGCCAAGCATCTTATACAGGATATAAAATTTAATTGGTTAAAACAATTTTGGATGAAATCAAATTGTCAAGCATCTTAGTGAACCTGTTATTATCGTCATACTAATGTTTACTAACTTGTCTGACTCATCTAATTGAACTTGTCTTGGTCATTATCACCAAGTTCAGGAATGTAGGTGTGCCATAGTTTGGACAAAATTTTTTGTCTGAGCATGTGCCCTACATGTATGTCGCCCCTCATATAGAGGCACTTATCCATCGCTGCACTGGAATATTCCACATAATTACAGAATATATCTACAAATTTCAATGGCAACACACCCCTCAATTACAGAAGGGTAGTGATATAATATTTTAAAAATAAAAATAAACAATTTGATTTTTACAGTTCTCTCAGAAAAACATAATTTGTTGAACCAATTTTATGAATTATTCATGCCAAATATGGACATTGTAATAAACAAAAAAATGTTTAGGATTGCTAACTTAAAAATGTAAGTGCACATCCTATTATTAATTCTGTTTTCTAGTCATAAATATATCTTGAGACAGGAAAAATAAAAAAACCTGACATTTTATGATTTAGACATTTGTTTTTAAACTCAATATGCAAATGTCTAAATGACTATTATCATATTATCAGTTGCAAAACACAGGTTTAATAAAAAATAAGCAGCTATTTAACCCTTTAAATGTTTTAACCGGCTTTCTTCATCAACATTTTTTTTAATTCAAGGTTTAACCAATAATAAATATTAATGTTAATTTTTTCCACTACATAAGATAAATAAATATGTAAGGTAATAAAATGTATATTCTCATACTACTTCTTTTCATAGCTATTTTTTTATGAATCATTAAATAAGATGAAAAATTCTGTCAGACACTTAAAGAATTGAATTGCATATTTAACTTCTTTCAATTTTGCTGAGAACATGAAATTATGAGAAAGGAATGACACAATTTCAATTTCAATGAATATTTAATGCTAAAAGATGGAAAACTTAATACAAATTCCTTTACATACATCCTTTACACACAGATATTGTTAGTACCAATATGTTTTACAAGGTTTTCTATCTTCTTTTATTCCCACTTCTTCCATTATCTCCATCTCAAATGTCTTAAGTTTAGGCTTATAAGTAATTTCTTCTACAGCTTTAGTTGGAGTATCTTTTGGTTGTTCTGTAAAAATAAAATGAAATGAATAAAAGAGGGGGAAAAAAGTGGTACTATTATTAATGATACACATAACATATTAATAGGCCAGGCAAATTATTATACTGAAAATTTTTTATACTTTAACTTCAACTACTTTAATACACTAACTTCTCTTCTTTCTCAAAGTTATCCAAAAGATTTTTTAAGGATCCAAATAAATCTCTAAAGAAGGGCTGTCCAACCCATGACGACTCACTCTGCAGGTAGCTAACTATTGTCATATTTTTACGTTTTAGTTATTTTTTTTATAGAAGAGAGAAGCAATCAGGATTTGGTGATCTATATCAATGGATATATATACCTTTTATTTATTTTTAAAATATCATGATGTTTGATATTTTCATATAATTGATATTTAGTTTCAAAATATCATTGTGTATGATAATTTTGATACTGCCAGTCAAAACAAGCATAAATGACCTTTTCCAACTGCTATTGACTCTGTTGTTTTCTATAAAAAGAAAACTTTTGCAAGAATTTTTTTTTTTTCAAGTTTTACATTTGAAGCTGAATTTTGAAATGTAGAACCAATAATTGTGTGGATTGTGTAATTATGTAAAACAGCTATTGAACAGTAATTGTGCATTTATGTAAAACAGCTATTGAAAGATAAACTGTCTAACATAAACAGTTATTTACAACAGAAAGAATCTTTTCTGGTTTTGGTTTAGTTAAGTTTAAACTGTCCAAAAGGTTAGGGAATAAAAAAGTAGATAACCTAACAATTATGTTCAATTTTAAAAAAATAAAAACAAAATATTTTGTATTTAAAATTTTGATAGATAAAACATATTTTTTTTTAATACTTTATACCAAATTTTAGAGTTTTTTTTTTTTTTTTTTTTTGAGTGTAAAAAGTAAATTGTGTTGGCTTTCAATTAGTTGATCTTCAATTTTATAACATAAGGAAAAAAACAAACATTTAGAATATTCTTTTTAATTAAAGTTTTCATGCTATGAGCAATATGTTTTAATTTATGATTTATATTAAGTCTGAAAATATTTATAATCATCTATAAGTTGACTAATTTGAAAATAGGGATATATATATATATATATATAAAATATTGGATATATATTAAAATATCATGATATTTACGAATCCTGGGAGCAATGACTAATATCAACCTCGAAGACACCACATGCGTCCAACATATTAAATTTAGCTTTTAAATTTTTCCAGAAGGGATCTTCTGTGACCCACTACTGTTTTGATTAGTAACTGAAAGAAGGGTCTCTGATTCCGTGGAGTGGCAACATAACAAATCTCAGCTAGATTCTTGAAAATAGATTTAAGAGTATTCCTATCTGAAAATTCAATTTGAAAATAAGATATTCTAAAAACTGTCAAAATTGGATAAATCTTTAAATTTTAATGAATAATAATAATGAAAAGAAAGTTTCAAGAATTTTAATTGTTATTTTTACATTACAAAACACAATAAACTGCTTTGTGTTTTGGTGGGAAGGAGACCATAGATCATTTTGCAAGTGTTAACATATAAATTTAAACAGGTGTATTTATGTGTACACACCCCCCTCTTTTTTTTCTCCCATTATCACAGTCTAAGTGTACTACAGAAGCTTTAACTAAGATTTAGGTGTGCAACATAAATTTCAATTTAGGTCCAAGTGTGCCATAACAGAAAAAAGGTTGAAAAACACTGCTCTAATTAAACAGTATTAAGAAGCATAATTCACAGCAACCAGCCACTTTCCAATGAAAACAAGATCTACAAGAACCAGAAAAATTGTTAAAAAAAATAGGAAGATATTTATTACACATGCTATACGGCACATTAAATTGTATCATTTACAGAACATAAATAATGCTTTAAAGTAGACACATTTAAATGAGTTGTAATTTTTTAACTGAGTGAAAAGTGTCTAGTCTAGGATTCGAACCAGGGACCTCTTGGCTTAACCCGTCAGCACATGCGCCCCTTTCTATTACGTTACTACACGCGCGGGATGAATTTTACTCCAATGGGTTTTCTTGTGTCAATTTCCCCCCAGTTTCATTTTAATTAAAAATTTATATTTTGAAATAAACTGTAAATCAATAAAGAACATAATTTAACTTAAAATAAGAAGTTCTTTTATATTTAAAGCAAAAAACAGAAACAAAATCTAGCACTAAGATTTTTTTTTTTGCATATCATTACATACAAAACTTTTACAATCCAAATTCACTCATAAAAATACAAAAAAATATAAAACTGATATATAGAAACTGTATGTGCAAGAGTTGTTAACATTTAAAAGAACAATTATATTATTATTTGTATTGCATAAACATTTAAATTAACATTTTCCTATCATTATGGCAGGGGTGATTGTGACACAAGGTAAAAAACCCTGAAAATTATTGACACACAGGTGAAAAATCCTGAAAATTACCGATACAAAATACTGATATCCATTTACACCATAACTTATTATAAAACGGCATTTCTCTGTGGCTCTTTGATGAAATTCGCATTTTTTCCACTATCCTTCAACAAAACTCATGTTTTTTTTTAGTTTTTTGATGAAAATCAAGTTTTTCCGCGGCTTTTTCTCAGATCCTTTGATGAATTTCGCGTTTTTTCTTTGGCCTTTGGACAAAATTTGCGATTTTTCCGCGATCCTTCAACGAAATTATACCGTTTTTTCGAGATCCTTCGACGAAATTTTCCGTTTTTTCGCGATCTGTTGGCAGAATTCTCTGTTTTTCGCGATCCGACGACAAAATTTGCCGTTTCTTCGATGAAATTGACCGATTTTTCCACGGGCCTTTGACGAAGTTGGCGTTTTCTCCGTAACCCTTCGGCAAAGTTCGCATTTTTCTGCGATCCTTCAACAAAACTCATGTTTTTTTGACAGCCTTTTGACGAAATTCACGTTTTTTCACGGCCTTTTGAATAAATCTGCGTTTTTTTAGCGATCTGTCAACGAAATTAGTCATTTTTCGCGATCTTTAAATGAATTTCACGGTTTTTCGACGAAATTCGTCCTTTTTTTTAACGATCCTTCGACGAAGTTTGCTGTTTTTTCGCGTAATTTATGCGCTATAGCGCATCCGCGGCATCGCTGTATGTTTTTAGTCTGCAGGTGCCCTAAAAAGTCTGCGTCGCCCGCCGCAGCGTCGCATACATTCTGCCACACACAGAGACCGTCAAATTATGCCATAAATATAGAATCTTAATTGTATGTTAAGAAAAATCTTTTTAGATATTGAGTCAGGCGTAGTTTAATGGGTTTTCCACGGGCCGGGATGAGGTAGTTTTTGTTCGGCCCGGCCCCGGAAATTCCGGCCCGTGCAGACCCTAATCTACAGTCTACTTATTTTTTTCTTCTTTTCAAATTATGCTCTACCAAGAGCCATTTCGCCATAGAAAAGCGCAAATTTCGAGGGGAAGGGTATTGAATGAAGGCTTACGAAAAATATGCACTTATTGACATCTGGTGCAGCCCATAACAGAATTTGGGGAGGATCAGCATTGTTAAACGAAAGGGAAGGGGGGGGGGGAGATGAAGATTCATACTCAGGTATCTTTTAAAAGACTGGTTTTTGTCTCCTGGTTAGGGGTAGGACAAAGAATATCTTTCGGTATCGGTATTCTCGTTTATATTCTTTGGTTAAAACAAGACAAGGGGTTAGGAAAACGCAGTTGAGCTGTTTCAGATTTATTCAGTTGAGCTGTTTCAGATAACAGACCAGATGCCATTATTAACAAGGTAGCTGAGTGAAATGTGTTTGCTAGATTTGTCCAGGATAGCTCAGTTGGAAGAACATTGGCAGCTTAGGCCAAGAGGTCCCTGGTTCGAATCCTGTCCAGGACACTTTCACTCAGTTGGAAAATTACAATATTCAATTTCATATGAATTATTTACCAATTATAATAATTGTGTTAAAATTAAAAACATTTAGTTAATTTTTGATATAACATGGGCCATACTCTTAAGAGCAAATGCAATTTAAGCACTTATTTAAATATTTTCAAGGACTATTTAGTAGGGTGGGTCGAAAAAAAACGAAATTTATATAATCGAAACGTAATAGTGCGGGAAAGTTGCCATTGGTAATCAGGAATAAATTCACAAAATATTACACCAAATGGTTAATATCTTTTACTGCCACATAGGGGGCAAAGTTTAAAAAAATCGCAAAAATTTTTTTTTTTCAAAACAAAAAAATTAAATTATCCAACTATACCAATACAATTTCTAATAGAATGCAAAAGCTACATCAAGATATTAGTAATGTTCCAATAAAATTTCATTATGGTGAAATCATTTCTATTACTGCTGCAGGGCCGGCCAAAATTTTGATAAAAGTGGCAAAAATTTCAATTTTCCGTTTTTTACTTTTTTTCCAATTTTTATTATATGTCTACTATTAAAAAAATTTACATTATATCTAGTAATAACTAATAAATGTCTAGTAATTTTGATGATGGGAATTGCCAACCAAGGGCGAGAGGGGTCCGCCCCTCCTAAATTTGGGAAAAAGGGGCTTTTTGAAGAAATTTTTGCGATTTTATGGTAAATTTTAGTGATTTTTTTGGTAGGGGGGGCCTCTTACATAAATCCCCCCTCAATTTTCAATTTGCCCCCCCCCCTCCCAACAAAAAATCTCTAAAAAGTTCCAGAAAATCTGCAAAATTCCCCTTTCTCTCAAATTTAGGGAGGGCGGGCCTCTCTTGCCCCTGGTTGGCAATGCTCATGATCAACATTACTAGACATTTATAAGTTATTACAAGCTATAATGTAAATTTATTTAATTGTAGACATATAATAAAAATTAAAAAATTTAGAAAAAACGAAAACTTGAAATTTTTGCCATTTTTTTCAAAATTTTGACCGCCTCTGCGGCGGTAATAGAAATGATTTCACCATGATGTAATTTTACTGGAACATTACTAACATCTTGATGTAGCTGTTGCATTCTATTAGAAATTGTATTGGTGTGGTTGGATAATTTAATTTTTTTTTTTGAAATTTTTTTTTTTTTTTCGATTTTTTAAAACTTTGCCTCCTTTGCGGCGGTAAAAGATATTAACCATTTGGTGTAATATTTTGTGAATTTATTCCTTATTACCAATGGCAACTTTCCCGCACTATTACGTTTCGATTATATAAATTTCGTTTTTTTCGACCCACCCTACTGTTTAGATGTATGCTATATTACATGCATTAAAATAGCTCTAGAATAAGTATAATACAAAAGGGAAAGAATCATCACATTATCTGTCTAGTTGAAATTTAAATTAATTAAAATTAAAAAGAATATTTGTTAACATTTTTAAAGAATAAAGTATTTTAACTTAGTAATGTACATCTATACCATCGCAAAATATCATATATCATGAATAAGTTAAGAAAACACAGTTTGATCTTTTTTCTTGAGGAGAAAAAAAAAGTCATGATATCACTAGAAGAACAGAAGTAATGTCTGAAATGAAGTTTATTTTTATGAAATTGCATTTTTACCAGCATTTGAAGATTTACTTCAAAATTAAAAGTAAGTTAAAGAGTAAGCTAAAAGCAAGTTTCTCCTTCTTAAATAATACTGTTACTTTTCATTTATCATAACATTTTGTACCTGCAAGCAGTTTATGACAATACTAAACAGAAAATGAAAGTTGAATAACTTCATTCAATGCTTTTTTTCTTCATTTAGCAGCAAGAAATGGTCATCAAATGAAATTGGACAGCCTTAAACTTTTAGTAAGACATACAAGCTTAAAAAGGTCTCTTAAAACTTTCAAGCACATTTTATATTTTCCCCAAAATGTATGAATCGTGCATAATAATTTAAGCCCACAACAGAATTTATACAAATTTATCAACAGTACCATAAACAAAATACAAAACAACTAAGAATGTATTGAGAGTTGTGAATATGAAAAAGGATAGTAAGATATACTTTAATAAGAAAGTAGAAGAATTTGATTTTCAGGAAAACAGAGTTAAGAGTAACTGATTGTCTAAAAATCATTTCTAACTAATAAACTGAAGCATAATGGAGAAACAATGTATTTAATACATTCAGCATGCTCTTGAATGATTAACAGCAATTAAAAATAAAAGGTAGATCTGTGTAAAGGTGGGGGAAGAGAAAAACAAGAGTCAAAAGTATCTTGTGATCAAATAGTTAATATGTGAGCAAAGAGAATGTATAACTCACTTGACACGGACAATTTTGCCCATTTTTACTATTGTCAATTGCAATAATTTTAATTCTAATGTTTAATACAATTTTAATACCAAACTGTAAAAAAAAAAAAAAATCCAAATGATACTATTTTTTTATCAGAAAAAAAGAGGTACTTTTATGTTAGCCAGGCGAAAATATTACCAATAGCAATTTTTCTTGCCTGTGAAAACTTTTATTTTCGGCATGCGAAAATTAAAACATTACTTTGATGCTGAAATAAAATGTTAAATGTTTTGGTATTATTATTTGTATTTTAAGAAACAAGCATGTATTTGAATTAAAAGTTGTGTATTTTAAATGAAACGAATGAAAAGTTTATACATTAAATGAAATTAAGACATTACAAAAGATGTTGATGTGAACAATATTTAGTGATTTACCACTTTCACCTGGCTAACATAAAAGGGCCAAAACAGATAAGCACAAGAAAACAAAATAAATAAACAGAAGTTTTCTAACAAAACTTAAAGGAAAGTAAGTAAGGGGCTAAAATAAAAAGGTGAAACTTAGGTGTTACAGCAACCTTCTATCCTCTCTATGCAAGATCTTTAACTGCTAAAGCTATAAGGTAGGGGGTGGGGTGGGGGGTTGTTTGCAATCACAAATTCCGAAAAGTAATCTTCTGTTTCTTTAATTACATAAGACAATTTTTTTTTTCCAATTTTAAAACAGTGGTAACTTGGTAATTAATTTTGTATTATTTTGATTGTTCATCAACACAACACCAGCAGCTAATGAGTTAAACTTTCAAAAAAGAAATTGCCTCTAAGAGGCTAAAAAAAAATTCATATTTAGAGCTTTTATTTTCTCTAAACAAAGAAATGGTTCCTATTCTTTAATTTCTATCCCCATTTTTTTAAATAAACTTTCAAAAAAGAAGATTATCTAAGGGACTAAAAAACGTTTAACTTAGATGTGACAGCAACCTTTTATTTTTTCTTAACTATCATAAATTCAGTATATTATAAAATAACACAACAGAATAACTGAAGTAAAATTAACTAATATAATTACTAATGCATACTAAAATATGCAGAAAAAATTTAAAATATTTTACATCAGACTGATTAATATGATGGAAAATTACAAAAAATAAAAAATAAAATAAACTGACAAGAGAATAATTAGAAAAGAAAGACTGACAAATTTAAAAAATATAAAATAATCCTATTAGTAAATACCAGACAATTTTCACAACAAAGTGACTTAAATACTAATCTCAGTAAAAATATGTACACTGCTCGAAATAGTTAGGGGATATTGTGAAACCGCAGTGTGAATGTCATTCTATTACAACAGCAGCTTTAGAGGGCTATTGGTACCACAGTTTTGACTCAAACTGTTCTGAGACCAACTTCATCATGTTGGTTTGTATGCTCGCAGACCTATGATTTGTGTTTCTTTAACAACGCGCCACCATGCTTCTTGCAAAAGGTGAGCACAAGATCATCTCAAATGTGGACGTGATGAATGGTGCAATGTGCTCTTCATGGAGAAGACCTGCTTTAGTGTACAACTTGACAATAGGTGGATTACAATCTGGAGAGAACATGGCACTCGGAATAATCCTGCATTTGTGCATGAAAGTGTCTGATTTGGCAGAGGCGGTGTGATGGTCTAAGGCTACTATGTCTATCAATGGCTGCACTGACCTGTACATTATCAGGAATGGAGCACTGATGGCTCAGTGATATAAATATGATATCCTCAGACCTATTATGGCCCTTATGATGCAGCAATCAGGGATGAATCCGTTTTCATGGACCATAATGCGACGCCACATCGTGTTCAGCTAGTGGATAATTTCCTTTTTGACGAAGGAATCTTTAGAATAAATTGGCCAGTATATTCCCCAGATATAAACCCAATAGAACATGTTTGGGACATTCTAGGGAGAAGGGTTGCTGTTCGCTCATCACTCCCACACACAATTCAGCAGTTGGAAAGCTCTCTTCTACAGGAGTGGGTGAGAATACCTCAATGTCTCTTTGATAACCTCACTGATTCCATGCCTCGTAGGTGTGTGACATTGCTTTCGCTCAGGGGGAACCATCAGTGCCTGATTTACGGCAGGGCATTCGGGGCACGGGCCCAGGGCCCCCGATTTTCAGGGGCCCCCAAATGCTACTGACGATTTTTTAATTATTGGCCAAAACATTTTTAACTGTCAAAAAACAAAATTAAAATGGAAATAAAACTGTTTGTCAAAGATTGTCTATGATTTCTCAAAGTAATTTCATTTTTTTCCTGATTGTCTTTTAACAATTTATGTGCGGGAAAGTTCAGAACTCCGTTTTTGAGATCGAATTATTTATTTTTTATTTATTTTACCTGTACATGTGGTTCTGCTAGTTACTTGTATGTATATATATATATATTTTTTTTTTAGTCAAAGCTTGTATTTTAAAGAAAAAGTTATTTGATATATGCTAATATTTTAAATAATTATAGCTTTTTCGGTGGTAATTTTATTTTTAGTTGTTGCATACTTTATTATTCCAGTTTCAGATATATGGACTTGCATAGAGAAAGGTAATCAGCACAGTTTATTATAAAATTCAATTAAAATTCATAATTATCAAATAATTATTTAAAAGTAAATTAATGATTATCAAATTTAATTTTTAATTGATATTTTAAAGAGATTATCAAAGTCGATAGTAGTTATCTTAATAAGTACTGCTTTCGATATTATATTTAATTCAAGGCTACTGTAAGCATTGGTGCAAGGGGGCCCCCATACGCAGCTGTGCCCAGGGCCCCCAAATTTGTAAATCGGTCCCTGGGAACCATATCACTTGTTGTGAGCTCGGGGTTCGAAAGGACTGATGCCAATATATAAGAACAATAAAAAGGCTTTATTCACTATAAACAGTGCAATACGATCACAAATATCTTCTGAAAATTACAAGATATTCAGTAATCTTCAAATCCAATAAAAGCGCAGCAAAATTTCACACAGAAACAATGCGTTCAATACGACGTATCAACGACAAAATCGATCCGAGTAACACAGTTCTCAATGCAAAGCCTCTCGTATGAATTCAATCGCAGTTGACAGACAACTAACTCAACTGAACTGATGGAGGTCCTTATATAGGTTTCAGAGATCTTTCCAGATTATTCCAGAGCCTTCAGATGCTAGAAATTACCAAAAAGTGCTTTAACTTTCGATAGAGAACCCAAGCAAGAAAGGATCCCAATGTATAGGTATAAGGGGGGGTGGTTGCACAAAAAGTCGCCAAATCCGTCGCCAACTTGGCGACATTTGGCGATATATCGCCAAATTTGGCGACAAAAATAGGTCGCCAAAACCATCGCCAACTTGGCGATAAACCCATTCCTTGGCGATTTTCCAATAGAGCTCCATTATAAAACCGATGCTGTAAGGTTGTTTTTCTTGCAAACCACCTGAGGCCTTTAG
The DNA here is from genome assembly GCA_963931845.1 of Maratus michaelseni. Taxonomy (NCBI): domain Eukaryota; kingdom Metazoa; phylum Arthropoda; class Arachnida; order Araneae; family Salticidae; genus Maratus; species Maratus michaelseni. The sequence goes on from OZ007589.1 coordinate 391,775,694, forward strand.
CATTGAGTTACATGATGCTCAATAGGAAATACATTAATAATACTGCAATTTTCACAATAATAAAATAAAATAAATTTAAACAAATGGAATATTTACAGGTATATACAAAATTCATAACATTGCCCCCCTCTCAAGGACTGCACGTCCCGGGCAGTTCAACCTTTGATCGGAAAGCAAACCCGTTACCAACAAATGCTATACTATTCAAAGCACTTAAAGTTTACATGAAAAATAACAATTAAACACATGCATAATGCTGAATTATACAAAAAAATACAGTTATGAAATTAAAGCATAGACATGATTACATACAAGTATTTAAATAATAATAATAATGATAATGCTAAGCAAAAGAAATTACTACATTAACTTATATACAAGACCATGGTCATACTAATTTACATTATTTACACTATTTACAATCAATGAACTAAGTACTATGGCCATAGTATGGAGCCAGCCTGTCGTAATGAACGACTCTAGGCTTCGAACTTGGTGACTTTCGGATCCGAATTACGACATCGTTCAGTCTGTTTAGGACTGTATAAGGACCGTCCCAGTGCGATTGCAGTTTGGGAGAAAGTCCTTTGCGTCGAGTCGGATTATAAAACCAAACCTTGTCACCTTCTTTGAATTGATGTCCCGTGGCTTTCGTGTCGTACCTGGTCTTCATCTTCTCCGTCTGTATGTTGATCCGCTCTCGAGCCAAGTTGTGGACGTCTTCAAATCGTGCCTGGAGATTCTGCACGTATCCCTCTGGCGATGAAGGCGCATCTGGAGGGCGACCAAAAAGCAGATCACAAGGTAGACGAAGATCACGACCGAAAAGCATCTGAGACGGGGAATAGCCGGTCGTTTCATGGACGGCGCTGCGATAGGCGAGGAGAAACAAGGGAAGTTTTTGGTCCCAGTCTTGTTGGTTTCTTGAAACTAGCAGTGAGAGGTTGTTGAGGATGGTACGATTAAACCTCTCAACCATGCCATCCGACTGTGGATGTAAAGGCGTCGTCCTAGTTTTGTCCATTCCGAGAAGTTGACAAAGACCCTCAATCACAGCAGATATGAAATTTCTCCCTTGGTCAGAATGCATTTGAAGGGGAACTCCATACCTTGATATCCACTGGTGTACCAAGGCATCCGCAACCGTAGAAGCTTCTTGATCAGGGATGGCATAAACTTCAGGCCATTTCGTGAAGTAGTCCATGACAACAAGGAGGTATTTGTTGCCATCAGCACTTCTTGGCAGAGGGCCTAGGATGTCAAGGGCGATGCGTTCGAAAGGTGCTCCTACATTGTAGAGATGTAGTCTTCCTCGGCTACGTTTCTTTGGTCCTTTCCGAGCTGCACATGCATCGCAAGATTTGCACCATCGTTCGACGTCAGCTCTCGCTTTTCCCCAGAAGAAGCGCTCTCGGACTCTGTGTAATGTTTTCATGACTCCAAAATGGCCACCAGTGGGACTGCCATGTAATTCCTTGAGGACGTCTGGGATTCGGGATCGAGGAAGTACCAACTGCCACCGAGATGTCTTCCCATCTTCCGATTCGAATTTTCAGAACAGGACACCATTCCTGACGTGGAGAGAGTTCCAAAGAGCCCAATATTGCTTCGTCGTAGGACTGTAAGTCGAGATGTCTTTCCAACTGGGCTTCGTGCTAGAAGATTCTAATAACTCCAAGATTGGTTTGATCTCAGAGTCTGCCATTTGATCTTCTCGAATCTTCTCATCACTCCAGGGATCTGGTGGCGTCAATAGTGAAGTCTTCGTCTGGCGTATGACATATTCGGGATTATACTTGCTCTCCGCTCTGGAACAATAGCGACAGCTCTCGGGACACGGTCTTCTTGATAGGGCATCGGCGTTTCCATGCAATGAGCCTTTGCGATGCCTGATGTCAAAGTCGTATTCCTGGAGTCGTTGTATCCATCTGGCTACTTGGCCCTCTGGGTTCTTAAAATTCATCAGCCATGTTAGGGATGCGTGGTCAGTACGAAGGAGAAATTTCCTGCCATAGAGATAGTGATGGAAGTGTTCTATGGCTTTCACTATAGCTAATAACTCCTTACGAGTGACGCAATAATTCCGCTCTGCTTTCGATAAACATTTGCTCCAGTATGCTACGACTCGTTCTTGGCCATCTATTTCTTGGGAAAGTACAGCGCCGACACTTTCATGACTGGCAACCGTGTCCACAATGAACTGTTTCTCGGGGTGCAGATAGGTAAGGACTGGAGAGGATGTGAGAGCTTCTTTCAGCCGCTGGAAGGAATTCTCGCATTCTTGTGTCCATAGAAACTTCTGCTTGCTTTCAGTGAGCCTATGCAATGGTCTTGCGATGTTGGAGAACCCCTGGACAAACTTTCTGTAATAAGTGCATAGTCCCAGAAAGCTTCGCAACTGATGGACATTTTCCGGACGCTTCCAGTTCTTTACTGCGGACACTTTTTCAGGATCTGTTCGAACACCTTCAGCTGAAATGATGTGTCCTAGATAATTTACTTCCCGTTGGAAGAACTTGCATTTCAAAGGGTTCAGCTTTAAATTCGCCGCTCTCAGCTTCGTTAACACTTTTCGAATATTTTCTAGATGTTCTTCAAACGTGCGGCCACCAATGATGACGTCGTCTAGGTAGATGAGACAAGCTTCAAAAGTCAGGCCTTTTAACACTGTCTCCATGAGGCGCTCGAACGTTGCTGGAGCATTGCAGAGCCCGAACGGCATAACTTTGAATTGCCAAAGTCCTTGTCCAGTAGTAAATGCGGTCTTCTCTTTGTCATCAGGATGGATCTCTACTTGCCAATATCCACTCTTCAAATCCAGTGTGGAAAACCATTTATGTCCTGAAAGAGTATCTAGCGTGTCGTCTATTCTTGGTAGAGGATAGCTGTCCTTCTTCGTGATATCGTTAAGTTTACGATAATCCACACAAAATCTTGTGGAGCCATCTTTCTTTCGGACCAACACGATGGGAGAGGCCCACGGACTTGATGACGGTTCGATGATGTCACTATCCTGCATCTGTTGTAAGAGCTTAGACACCTCTTCTTGTTTAGCGAACGGCAAACGTCTGGGATGCTGTTTAATCGGTGGATGGCCGGCAGTATCAATTCTATGCCGTGTCAGTGAAGTGCGACCAATATCACTCTCGTTTTGAGAAAACACATCCTTAAATTCCTGGAACAGTGTTTCTGCGGCATGTCTCTGTTCAGGAGATAAATTTTCATTTCGTCCAATTTCAGGTGTTAAACTTGTAGGCGGCTCCGACAACATCAAGCTCGGATCTTTGCATACACAGGTGACTGGAGCACAGGTTGCAAGCACTTCACCCTTCTGGATAATTCTAGACTTTTCACTTACGTTTGCAATTCTCACGGGTATCACATCTCTCGACAGATCTACCAGCGCTGATGCTATTAGCACTCCCTTTGGGCTCTTCTCAGGATATCCAGTCAATCCATACTGGAAAATTCTTTCGTTTCCAGTTAATCCAGGTATCATCATTTCGGTCCGAGGAGGGATGATGACATCTGCCTTGGCTGTGATCCGTTGAATAGACCCGGACTCATTTCCAAGTTTGAAAATAGTGACATCTTCTTGAGCAGAGCGTAACTCATTATTCTTAAAATTCAGTGTAAATCCATGCTCTTTTAAAAAGTCCAGTCCGAGTATGAAAGGGTCTGAAATATCGGCCACATAGACTGTATGATGGTAAGCGGCGTTCCCAAACTTTATTTTCAATTTCATTTTTCCATGTATGTCGATTTTATCCCCGGTCACGGTTTGGAGGATAACACGGGGCGGGGTCCAGAGGAGTTTTTCCTTTAGCCGGTGAGCTAGATCTTTCCGAATGATGGTCACATTGGCTCCTGTATCGATGATCATATTACAGGGCAAATCATTCACACGCCCGACTATAAAAACTCCGTTCTCGCCGCAACTTCTTGCAGAAATTTGACACACTTGATAATGGGGCTTCTCAAAATCTGGCAACCTCCGCCCCGCGAGATGGCCATTAATTAGTTTTCCTGCTCCGCCGTTCGTGGGGAGCTATTACTGTGGTAATTTTACCACATTCAGGTTCCGTATAGCGCAGTTTATTTTTTGTTTCCCCTTCTCCATTTTTTTTTGTGGAGGTGTGGGTGAGTGTGGTAATTTTACCACATTCAGGTTCCGTATAGCGCAGTTTATTTTTTGTTTTCCCTTCTCTCTCCTTTTATTTATTTATTTTTTATTTGCCTGGCAGACTTTAATCATAGTTTTCCTTTTTGTTTAAAAATTATTATTTGATTAAGTTATCCTATTTAGCCCATCGGCTTCAAAACGTTTATTTAGTATTCTTTATTTTCAATTTCGTCTTTGTGACGTCAGGTTGATTTCATTTCATTTTTAACAAATCAGATTCATATTTTTTTCCGTTTGTTTTAAATTTTAATTATACCCTCCCTTTGGCATATTTTTAGCCCTATGTTGGCATTCCTTTATTTTTTTTTACATCTTCTCAATGAAGCTTCCGTGCGTGTATTGGCAGTTGTCATCTGTTTGGCGAGTTTTTCCATGTTACGGCAACCCTGTCCTTGCGCCAATGATAGGTTCACATTTCCTTTGAATTTCGGAGTTGTTCTTTGGTTTTGTTGTTGGAGATGGAGTGTATTATAAAATACGTAATTTTGTGTGTCATAGATGCATCATATACATATTAGATTATGTTATGTCAGCTTGTATATTGTAATAAGTATGATGTGGACCTCAATCTGGTTAATTTTGTCTTGTTCGTCGAATTTTCAAGGAAAAAATGTTTAAAATTCATCAGCTTTCCACTGGCTAGTTACGGGATGGAATTATTGATAAATTAACATATATATTGGTCCAGTTGAAGTGGATATAGCCAAACTAATATTGGCATATCACGTTAAAAATTCTCACAATTTGTATTAAGAAAATAGTGGTAGCAACATGAAGATTATTGATAGGTATAATTTTTCTTGTTCTTATTTGGTTTTACATCGCATTGATATACCTTTTTTTTTTTTACAAGTTAAATCTGTTTCTGTCGCACAAATAAAGCAATTGGTGTATTATATATAAAAATATATTTTACTTAACCTTTTATTGTTATTCAGTGAACATATTTTTGAGGATAAAATATATCTATTTTCGTCAAAAGAAAAATAAACTGTTCCTATAGTTAATTAAGTCTCCCTTTTTTTTTAATGTAATGTTGTTGTTATTTTGTGGATAAAAATTAAAAAATATATTAATCAACTAAGTTATTTTTTTGAGCATAGAATCCTCTGAAGAAACAAAAATAGAAAATATATTCTGTGTGCTCAAATAATTAAAGATATATGTTCTTAAAAAAAATAAAGAACAGATACCTGGGTATACTAGAACATTATGAATTATAATGCAGCTCACCCTTTATTCTTTGAACTAAAAAAAAAAAGAATTTAATAAAATCACAACAATTACCTTCTGTGCTGGGTCGTTTTAGGCAGTTTCTTTGAATATGGCCTTCTCCACCACATTTCCAGCACTTGATCTTTCTGCCAGTTTTGTTGTCCATCAAGGAGTTCATCTGCCTCATCATGTCCTTCACCTGCTGCTGTAAATGCTCCACAGCTCTATCCGACGTCTCAGGCATGTTGGCTACTCGCACAAAGTGCCGATCTTTCCTTGTAGCTTGCTGGGCTGCCTCGACTTTCAGGGCATAAACTAAAGCCCCTTTTAAGTCACTGAGATCTGCAATCCGGAGTGCTTTCTGGATCTCAGAGTCACGCACACCATCAATAAAATGTTGCAGAGCTAAACTTTCTCTAATTTCAGTCGGACAGTCAGGATAAGCAAGATGGGAAAGTCTCTCGACATCCGTAGCAAACTCTTGCAGGGATTCAGTGGATTTCTGCTGTCGAGATTTGAGCTGGAGTCTGCTATATTCCTTCATGCATTTCTCGCCAAAGCGCAATTCTAAGAAACTGACGAGCGTTTCAAAATCCAGCGGTTCATTTGCAGGCAAAGTCTGTAGGACGTCGGCAGCATCAGCTCGTAGAGAAGCAGCTAACTGGCAAGCCTTTGTCTGGGAATCCCATCCATTGGCGTCCGCTACGATCCCAAATTGTGTCTTAAAAACTGGCCATGAGGATTTTCCGTCATAGGTCGAGAGTTTAATAGAGGCCCGAGGAAGCAATTGAAACTCATTTGTATTTGATAAATCCCATTTTTTGTTTGTTCATATGATAATAATGAATTGTGCATTTTTTGTTTACCGACAAATAAACATTTAACTATCCCATGTTCGTTGCTTAGTTTTCTTTTCATGTATTTTACAACACATATAGATTATATAACGGTCAACAAAACATTTTCTCATCTGCACATTTATATACAAAATCATAATATCCCCTAGTTGTTTTGATCAGTGTATATGAGAAATACTAATGTTAAATTTTTATAAGTTCTTAATGCAAGAATGAATTAAATATTTGTCATTATCACGATCACGATATAATTTTAAAAAATGTATAGTCTAGTTAATCATTTTGAAATTCAATCTAAAATTACCAGTGTAATATCTTTTTTCCTTATAGTCATAAGTTTCTTCAGCCATTTCAGGCATAGGTATTATTCGGCCACTTCTGACAAAAACTCTGACTTCTTCACCATCGTCAGTATACCTCCAAACAGCTCTAGTGGGTTTGCTAAAAAACAAAAATACCATCGTATTACTAATAATAAAAACTGAATTTTCATTTAAAAGAAAAAAATATTACATTATACTCATTTTCCAATAATGCAGTTAGAAATCTTCTTTTTAATATTTAATATACTAACTTTTCTTACAATTAAGGCTGCTCGTCAGTAAACTTCTCGATTCCCTTCGCTAATGTTATTCCTATGGGCGTAGGATGCATTCGTATTTAAAAAATATTTCCCCAGGAAATTAATATTTTTAACTTGTGTTTTCTGTGTACTATTCTTAACCCCTTTGCGACGAGCTCCTTTACAGAATTTTTAATCTTTTACCATCGGTTTTTCAAAACAGAAATTTTCGCCAAGTTGAATCGTAGAAATGCTAAGATTACATAAGGCAAAGCTTACAATAAAAAATAACTGGTGGGAATAATCGAGGATTCTGAGCATCTTATGCGTCACGTATACGTGTTGCTCGTCCCCAAGGGATTAAAGAATGTCTCTTTTTTTTCTTAGTTATCAAATTATTTCTAAACTATGTGCTTAATTTATATTTTTATGTGTTAAAATCTTAGCGAAACTGAATAAGATTTTAACATTGCATATAAAATTAAGTATAGCGAGATTTAGGGATCGGAGAACTTATACCGGGAAAAATTAATGAAGTGATGATTCTCACGAAAAATACTCCGATTGAATCCAAACCTGAAAATTCAATTTTGAAGATAGTACAAGTTAACTATCCCAAAATCTCTCTATATGGCGTAATCTCAAGTGACAGTAACATTGCGTTGCGAAATAAGTTAAATTAAAAAGGTTAAAATTTAATGTTGGAATAATTAGAATTTATGTTGAAAGCTTAATTGTAAAATTTAAGAATGATAAACATTTTTACAAAAGTTGATCCATCTGAAATCGGTGAAATGTAAATTAAGAAAATAAATAACTCACCAAATAGATGACACACATAGATTTATTTGAAGCAGAAAGAGCACTCACAAAATATTAATATGCAAGGAACTTCAATTGATTATATTAATTCACATTCTTTCTTCTTTCACAATAATTCTTACCAGATAATTTTTAATAATTTTAAATCATGAGAATACATTCAAAATGTATGATGTTCAGTCCTTTTAGATTAATTTAAATTGTTATTCGTTTAAATAAGTTTATTGTTTCAAAATTTAATGTTCGTCATTAAGGATGTTCTTGAAGATTAAAAAAAAGTCTCTCAGAAAAATGGCAGATTCTTTTACACGGTGCTCTCAGTTGTCGATGAACATAATTATTTATACTTGAAGTGAAATGCTATTGTTATATATGGATAAATTCAAGAAATGGAGTTCATTGTTGGAATAGGAACATAAAGAATATGAACGTTTTTCTTCTATCACGCTTGCATCTATCTGATGAGAAATCACTCAGGGATGTATGAAAATTCACGGAGTGGCTCTCCGAACACGCTGAAGAATGTAGGTGGGTCTAGATGTCAAAGTAGATTGGCTAGCATCTAATTCTGCTGGTTCAATTTAATACATCGTAAATACTCTTCAATAAATTAGCGATAGCTAATAAATAGCTCAAGATGTCGAAAAGAGATGGTAACACTGCTCCGTAGCATCTAAAAATCTTAGTATGTCTATCTCTCGAGAAAATCACAACACATTTCCACCCACTAAGTGAATAAATTCATCCAGTGCTGGAACAAGCTCAACTGCCGCCAGGCCAGAGGCCCGACAGCTCAAAAAAAACGTTGTTAGTCGATCAAACGAATCTGGCGAAGTGATTCTCCTTCAAAACTCAAAGTACGATCTCTCTCTGAGATTTGAAATCTCCGCCAATCAGAAAAGAGCATCTCCTAACGGTTCCGAATCTAACTGTCACGCTCGTGACACCACCTGATGGATTTTTTGAAGAAGCTCACCCACGCGGTCAAAGTCAAATATTAACTGTTGACGACACGTCATTGCGAATGTTCTATGAGCTTCTATCTGTCACCTTGAATCGGACTGATAATGACCTTGCCTCTCGTGAGTCACTGACCCAGATACAAATGCGCGGGAACTAAGAAATAATGCCTGCTTGTTTACCCGAAACATCCAAATACACATCAATGGCGTCTGATCGCAAATCTCGACGAAATTCAAAACAGAAAAAACGAAAGTAATTAAAAATCTATAACTGCCAAACTAATGGATGAAAACAAATGAAATTTTAGCAATCTAAATAAAATTAAAATTTCTTTCCACCAGATATGTTTTTGAAAGTAAAATATTTAAATTAAGAAATTTTGAAAAATGATTATTGGACTTAGAAATTTTGAAATGATAAATGAAAGTCTCGCGATTCTGAAAGATTTTGCATTAATCAAAATTAGCGAATCTGAACTTTCTGAAAAGAATAAAATTAGCAATTAACCATTTTTTAATAAATATTATTAAAAAGGAAATACACTATATTTTGGAATAATTTATTTTAGACTGTATATTATTTAAAAGTTAGAAAAAGTAAGTTATAAATATTTCTTTTTTAGATCATTTGAAATGAAGTTTAATTAATATTGCAAAGTGAATAAAATGTAAATTAAATTGAATGAATAAATATCCTAAAACATATGTAATGGAAAGATTCTGAAATTAATTTATATTCTCACCAAAAGTAAACAATTTAAAAAGAATGTTTGATTTAAAATGCAAAAATGAAATTTAGCTTAATTAATTTAATGAATTTAATTAAATTGAAGAATAAATTAAAGTTAAATGTAAAATACTGAATAAATTAAGAGTTAAATTTTTAAATCATAACATTAAGTATATATTTTAGAAAAAAATTGACGACTAAGAAAAAAAAGAGACATTCTTTAAGAACAGTACAAAGAAAACAGAAGTTAAAAATATTAATTTTCCGAGGAGATATTTTAAAAATACGAATGCATCCTACGCCCATAAGAATAACATTAGCGTGGGGAATCGGGAAGTTTACTGACGAGCAGCCTTAAGGTGGATTAGCCTTGATTTTTGCACATGGTTGTGTTATCAAATTAAAAGATACCCGATTAACTAAAGATTCTTATGAAAGCATTTCAAAATAAATGTGTGTCTGTTTAACAAACGTTACAATTGTTATTTGGAAGTAGTAATAACTGAGAAGTGGAATAGTTGATAGCTAAGTATACGCAGACAGATGTCTTTAAAATTTTTATTTTGCTAAATAAAAAAAACAATGCTTTAAATTTTAAAAATAATGTATGAAATATAAATATGCAGATTGGAGTGACAGCGGAGGTAAGGGGAGGGGGGGGGGGGTTACGCTATGGGTCTTAGAACTGCAGAATACTAAGGCTCCAGTACTTTTTTTTTTCTTAGAAATTAAGCCCTGATCATCATGTAGCATCAAATACATCACTCTCACCAGTGGAGATAAAATGAATAAAATAATTCATTTATAAAAAGGTCCATCATCATATCTATTTATTATGCCTCATAAAATATTAAGTTTAGCTTACATTAAAAATACATTTACGATGGTTCAACATTTATTCAAATATAATAATAAAATAAATTGAAAAGGATAACTGTAAAAAAATTAAACTAATCTAAGATTTGAACCAATTCAATTTTCTGATCAAACTAAACTGAAGATTTTGTGACATAGACCAGTGGGTCCCAAACTTTATTGTTATGCGACCCATGTAATATATAGATATATACAGCTTTTTACATAACCTATCTTATGGAAAAAGTAAACTTTTGTATAAAGCACGGATACAAGAACAGTACAGGTAATTTTTAATGTGAATGTGAAATAATCATGAAATGAAACTTTTCCAAATAATTTGGAAATGGATGGATGGACCAATGAAAATCTGCATAGATCTTCTTGTTTTTTTTTTTTCTTCTTTTCTTCTAGAAAATAGGGATTGCTGCGCGATAGCGAACAGAATCGTGAAGCAATTATGCAGGGGGTTGGAGAGCGTAGGGAGTAGGGGGGGGGGCGGAGTCACCCTAGTATGTTTAAAACAAACAAAATTTAAAAGTCAATGTAACTTATGACATAATTTTGCACCAATGAGAAAGTATATATCAGGGTTGAAACTTGTTAATTTTAGCCTGAAGCCATTTTCTACACAAAGCTTAATAAAACACTGTCTTTTCATGGAGTTATTTATTTATATTACATCCTTTAAATTTGTGATATGTTTGTTATAATTCTAAAGCAGATTTTTTGAAGACTTTGATCAATTATTCCTCGACATACTAAAACACTGCCCACGACTAGGTTTTAAACAGGCAAGCATTTTTCTTTATCATTTTAGCTAAAATGCCTAAAAAGTATTTTGACTTTTACCAATACCTTTTAGCTTTTTCTTTATTTGGAAGGGTGGGGGGGGGGGGGATTATGACAATTCTTACTCTTTGAGACTTTGAGAAAACATAAATCTAAAATTACATATTGTTCATTTTATTTTGACATATCATAACCTTTTAATTTATTACAAATGTTAGGAACTAAGTGTTATTATTATAAAATTTTGCTTTGCTGAACATCAAATGAAAGCCTTTTCAAAATTAAACCAATTGCGTGGAAGATCTCCTATATTTTTAGACATTATAACCTGCTTAGATTTTCAGTAATTAAATGATTTCTTATATTTGTTTTTATTAAGTTCAGTTGGGAGAAAACTTTTTTGTAGTCTGCAGTATGCATATGTATGTGGTGGAATGCTTAAAACCTTCTGACCATCATGTGTATTTTTCACAATGTACGTGGAGTGAATTACAAAACTGCGTTATTTTCATACTAAAACTTCATGTTTAAACTTCATAAACTCGGCATTTCATCAGGCATATGAACTCAATAGTAATGACTACACATGTTCAGCCATTATTATTTTTTTAAATTTTTGTCTTGTTTTATCCAAGTACAGAGTTTTTCAAATTAAAATGAAATTAAATTTAAATTTCCAGGATTTAAATGCATGTTTATTGCCTTCGATATCAGTTGACTACAATAAACTATCCAGAAAAGTCAGAAGCAGATTTACAACTGGACAATTTGTTTAAGTGCTTCTTGGCAGTCTCATGACAACTAATTTAGGGTGATGGATGCCTGTAACAGGACAGTCAACTATAATCATCCAAATCTCAAGAGCAGTCTCCGAGCCTTAGGAATGAGGCAACCAAATGACATTGTTTGACCACACCTATTTATGCTCTGCCGTAGTGTGGCTTTAACCGTAACCTTCGAAATCGTTCTTAACCGTGACAATAAATAAACATGGCGGATGTTTATTATTGATTTCCTGAATTCATGGTGCAAACTTTAACGGTTGGTACAATCATTTATTGCATAGGAAACTAGGGTAAGAAATCCATTTATTTAGTCAAAATTACAGGGCGCCTAATTCCAATCTGAAGTCGCGTTTTCGTTCATAATTTTAACAGTAGTGAAGATATTTTAACAAAATTCACAAAAGACTCATCTTTATATGAATTGTAAGTATTTCATTAAAAGGATCTTCACTACTATTAAAGTTATGAATGAAAACACAACTTTGGATTGGAGTGAGACGACCTGTAACTTTGACTAAATAAATGGAGTTTTGACCCTGATTTCCTATACGATAAATGATTGTTACAGTGTCTCTACCAACCCTTAAAGTTTGCACCATGAATTCGGGATCACCCTTATTTGAAGATATTTATTATTATACATTTATTAGTCATCCTGCATATTCCTGTATGTTCATTTATGTATACTTTAATTAATATATTCAATTAATTAGTTTTAATGATGGCTTAATATTGATACTTTTTACAAACAGCGGTAAATAATTAAGTAAATGATATTTTATAATAAAATTTTTTGAATTTACGTTTATAAAAAAAAATACAAAATTTAGTCTCAAGAAAATGGAAAAATTCCAAAAAAGTCATTAAGTGTTAGTACAGTAAATGAAACAATAACAGTAGACTCATATTTAGAAGTAGGCTTTTTAGATATACTTATATTAGTTTTCCTCCTATTCTATACTAATATAAGTATACTTATATTAGATTGTTTTGTCATATCAATTGTTTAAATTTTATACAAATAAAGGAGAAATAAAATGATTTAATTTCCAGATATTAATTGAGCAAGTAAAATTTAAATAAATAAACAATTTCATGTATGTTTTAACATTCATTTATAAACATTTTCTCCAAATTTTAAAGAAATAACTTCTTGCGATTATTGCAATAATGGTGATTTATTATATTACAGACTTTTTATTAATTTTATTAATTATACTATAGATTTTTAAAGCTTTTTAAAATATTTTATACGTTGAATTACATACATAAAATATTTTATATCTTGAATCTTAAGCAAGCAAAGTACAAATTGAGGATTTTATTTTCTTTTTTTTTCATATATTAATGAAGCAAGTAAAATTATAATAACCAAATAATTTTATGTATGTCATTCATTTATATAATTTTTTTCCAAAATTTCAAAGTAATACATTTTAGTGATTATTTTTATAATGATGATTTTAAATTAGAAATATAATTAATATAAATATAATTTATATAAATATTACAATTTTTAAAGCATTTTTTAGTGTTTTATATCATTTCTTTGAGTTTTAAGCAAGCAAAGTAGAAATTGATGAATTTTTTAAATATTAATGAAGCAGGTTAAACGATAATAATAGTAAAATAATAATTCTATGTATGCTTTTTGCATTCATTTATATACAGTTTCTCAAATTTTAAAGAAATTAAGTTATAGCGATCATGTCTAGTAAAATAGAACATCTTCCCTTGCTGGACATTGGATGGAAACGTTGCCTACCCTCTCTATCTTTAGCAGTTTATTACAGCCTATTGAGTCTATCAAAGGTTATGCTTCAGCAGTCTATAGTTTCCAATAAAAAATTGAGAGAGATAGTCTCACTTACAGGCAAATTTCTGCGCTTCCTTTTATTCTGTTTATTATTATTTTTTTTAATGTATGTTTTTCTAGCCAGTTCAGGGGAGTTACAGAAAGTGGTGAGAAATAGTTAGGATTCTGTTTTAGTAAATCATGAAAAAGAAATGTCCTAGTAAAAAAAATAACTTCTCTCTCTCAAAACATAAATACATACATATATATATATATATATATATATATAGCTATATATCCATCCTGAAAAATGTTAATCCTGTACAGTGTTATAATCCTGCCCGGTGCAGTCTGGCAAGTTATTAATTATAACTGACTGTCTATCTTATAAAGTATACTTATTTAGCATGAAAATAAGATTTTAGACAAAAATTGAGTTAAACTCCAATAAACTCTATTCAAAGACTCAATCTGTATAAACTATAAAGTGCAAGTTTCTTGTTAATTTATGGATGATCACTTATCGTTCCAGCCAATGGGATCGAAGATAATAATTTACTTTTGTCCGTTTCCATTGTAAATTATGGGGCCCCACCAGTGGCTGAGAGGTTGTGCTCTCGAAGCTGGTAGACGGGAGGTGCTGGGTTCGATCCCGATCGCGCCCGTCGGCCTAATCGTTCGGAGTTTTCGTGGTTTTCTTCGAGCCGTGGATTTATCCATGCGTAAATACGGGTTAAAATGGGGTTAATGGGGTTCCCTTAGAAAGACCCCCACGAAGGGCACTCCCCCCGGGCCTATATCCCTAGTGTAGATAATTGGCCGTCAATAATCAACCCAACCCAACCCCTTGTAAATTATGATCTATAAGTTAAATCATGGTTGGAGCATATATTGGTTTATTTATTTAAATTTTTATTATTTAGCTAAAATGAACTATATTTCAAAATAAGATTAATATGAATTCATTTTTAATTGAACACGTTGATTCAACAAATTTAAATAATGTTTGTAATAATTTATCTCTTTAATGTTAGGGTTAAGGTAACTTATGATGTTTAATTAATGTAAACTGCTAATGAATTGTTTCTGATGTTGTGTAAAACATAACTTTACTTATTTTTCTAACTCTAATTTTAAATGTTTTCCTTTTACTTACATATATAAGTAAATAAAGTATGTTAAATTAATTGTATTTATTGATCTATTAGCATTAAGTGTGATTTTGTTTAAGTATGGGTATTTTAGCGATACAGGCTATAAAGTTTTGCCCATTTTTATTAAATATAATTTCCTTATGTTAATTTTAACTTCATTTGATAGCCTTGGACAATCGTATTTGCTTAAAAAGGCCTTGATCCTAAAAACACAGACGCTTTTATTTTCTTTAGATAATCTAATGATTAATTAGTGTTACTAATTACAGATTATAACATAGAGCCCTCAGAGCTATGGTACTACATTATACGGTTCTGGATAAATTCTATCATTTCCTAACTCCTGTATTTAATACAAAAAAATAATTGGGGTCAGTCCTGTGTTGAAATATTAACTTTTATGCAGATTTACTAAGCAAGTCTGGAACATTCCTGATGCTTGGAGAATATTCTGTTATAAAGCATAATAGAGGAAACTCATCCTACATTGCCTGAACATTTGCATTAAAATTAAATATTTAACTTTGCTAAATTTTTTCTGTTTTTGCTTTTTAGCAAAAATATTACTAACATATTTTAACAAAATACAAAATTCATATATGATAAAAAACTAATGTAGTTTAAATCCTGCTGCTATCCATACTTTCGTAACCACTGACATAGACTTTAAAATTACAAAAAAAATTTTAAAACTATGTTGCAAAAAGGATGATATGAAAAACAATTTAGTCATGACTTTTTATATCCCACTACTTTCTAATTATAAGTAATGCATCCTTGCCATAAAAGAAAAGAAGAGTATTGTTACTTTAGTTAATATTCGTACTAACTGCTGAAAGATATGTAATAAAATATTATATTTATAACGGTATTTGGGGATCACGATGAATATATAGGAAAAACTTAAGGAAAAGTGAATCACCAGCGACTGGCACCGGAGTGATTCCGAGTACCAAGAAAAATTTAGACAAAACATATATTCAACACTATCCCCAAACACCATTATAGGCATGATCGTAAGTAGCAGCACACGTTGCGAAGCCATGAGAAGTAATAAAAATATTAAGTTAAAATTCATAGTATTACGTTTAACTACCTATTAAGCAAAGTTAAAGTTATATATTTAGCATATAAAATCAAAGACTAGATTTTACAGTACATGTACATCATAAAAATTATTCTGAAGTTTATCTGCATATCAACTTGATCCTGGTGTAAAAGGAGAATATAAAAACAAAAGAACTCACCAGATGTAAGAAACACAGACTTTTATTGACATCTTCAATGCATTTAAATATTAATATTTCATTTGAATAAAATCACTTGTTTCACCATAAAAATAGATATCATATAATATTTCTCAAATCAATCATTTTTTTATATTTATAACCATATTAAAATTTTGGAGTTTTCAGTTCACATAAGTAAGTTGATAATTCGTTATATTAATTTTCCAGTTAATTTAAATAATAATTTGATTTCTGCAAAGTCCAAATTGTTCAATTTATCGTGGAGGTTATCTATTTAGTTTCTGAAAATTGTAGCTGCATCATTAGAAGCTTTCCGAATGTTCATATGAAGAAAATTAAGTTCATAGGAGGCAAAAGTTATTATAAAAGTTAAATGGGCTATGTCGAAAGTCATTTGTACGGATGGAGGATCATTGTAGATTAGACACAGTAGAACCAAGCATAACGTTGTTATTAGGAACTTCTAAGCAGAGTATCAACACACTCACTGGGAAATGAATATAGGCGTAGATGAGGCGTTCAGAAAGCATCCAGAAAAAAAACTAACTCCTAATCATCTGGTGGCTATAAAAACCTTAATAAATATGTGGACCCATCACATCATCGAAAGCAATGCTGAATGACACTAAAAAACGAATCTTGGTAGGATGATTGATATATAATCATTCGTCTAGAATAATAAAGATGAAACAGAGATCTTCTTAAATGTTGAGAATCTTAAAATAAAATGTTAAATTGACGCTCGCTGGATCGGCATTTTACGGCCCACTGCTAGGCCAGAGGTCTGGCAGCTTCAAAAAGGATGATCTTTACATGCTGGTGTTTCGTTGAGAAGTGAGTTCACACGGCACTTCCGATAATACTGGAAAAATTAAGATTTTAAAAATCCCTCCAATCAGACAGCAGCATTTCCCAACGGTTGCAAATTTAACTGTCGCGCTCGTGACACCACCTGATGGATTTTTTGAAGAAACTCACTCACACGGTCAAAGTCAAATATTAACTGTTGACGACACGTCATTGCGAATGTTCTATGAGCTTCCATCTGTCACCTTGAATCGGACTGATAATGACCTTGCCTCTCGTGAGTCACTGAAAATGCGCGGGAACTCGGAAATAACGCCTGCTTGTTTACCCGAAACATCTCAAAGCTTGTCAATGGCGTCTCATCGCAAATCTTGACGATGATCAAAATAAAATAAACAAAAGTAATTAAAAATCTATAATTGCCAAACTAATGGATGAAAACAAATGAAATTTTAGCAATCTAAATAAAATTCAAATTTTTTTCCACCAGATATGTTTTTGAAAGTAAAATATTTAATTTAAGAAATTTTGAAAAATGATTATTGGACTTAGAAATTTTGAAATGATATATGGAAAAGTTCGTTATTCTGAAAGAATTTGCCTGAATTAAAATAAATGTATTTGAACTTTCTGAAAAGAATAAAATTAACAATTAACCAATTTTTAATCAATATTATTAAAAAGGAAATACACTATATTTTGGAATAATTTATTAAATTTAGACTGTATATTATTTAAGAAAAATGGACATTATTTAAAAGTTAGAAAAAGTAAGTCAGAAATATTTTTATTTTAGATAATTTGAAATGAAGTTTAATTAATATTGCAAAGTGAATAATATGTAAATTAAATTGAATGAATAAATATCCTAAAACATATGTAATGGAAAGATTCTGACATTAATTTATATTCTCACCAAAAGTAAACAATTTAAAAAGAATGTTAGATTTAAAATGCAAAAATGAAATTTAGTTTAATTAATTTAAATGAATTTAATGAGTTTAATTAAATTGATGAATAAATTAAAGTTAAATGTAAAAATACTGAATAAATTAAGAGTCAAATTTTTAAATCATAACAATATTATTACACTTAAAATACAAATAAATAAGTAAATTAAACTCACTTATCAGCAGGATCAAGAAGAGCTACATCACTTGTTATTAAAAGGGGTTTTTCTTCTTTTATACAATTTTTGGGCATACCATGTTGTCCACCTACATATTTATATTCCTAAAATAGAAAATGATTCACACATTTTACATGGCTGCTTTTAAAAAGAGATGGTACGAAAAGCAAACAGGTCATACATAAAAATAAATAGCACATTTAAATGTCTTTTGCTATTTTATCACAAACATACTAATCGGTAAAGAAATTATACGAGTTATAACTTTTCTGGCCAGGAGTCAAACCCAGAATCTCTATCTAAAAGATGCCTACATACTACCAATTAAGCTACCTGGACAACACAATTCACACAGCAAATTGCAACACCTAGTTTGTTATCCGAAATGTGCAGTTTTTTCTGTACATCTATCTCAGATAAAATACAATAATATTGACACTACTGAATGAGTGCAATATTATACTATACAGGATGTAACAATGTGCAAATGAACAATGGAGAAACCATCATTATTCCCCTATAGAGAATTTATTTACTCAGTATATAAAACTGCAAATGAAATGCATTAAACAAACAGCATAAAACATTTAAATTATTTTAGAATCATTGGTTTCAGTGGAGAATTCCTTATTTACCCTGTTCACAAATTTATTCTTCACCATAAACCATCTAAACAATATCTCATTGCAGTGGATATGAATGATTCAAGTTTACACTTTTAGAGTATACTGAAAATCCTTTATAGAATAAGAATTATTATTTAGAAAGGTACCAATTATTTAGATTTTTCTAAGGAACATGTGCAACATCGATTTAAAGAATGAAGATTCAGTCACAGAATAAATGTTCTATCAGAAAAACTGTAATTGTGCTTTGAAATAAAAATAAAATACCAGTATTCTAGTATAAAACTGCTG
Organism: Maratus michaelseni; assembly: GCA_963931845.1. Classification (NCBI taxonomy): domain Eukaryota; kingdom Metazoa; phylum Arthropoda; class Arachnida; order Araneae; family Salticidae; genus Maratus; species Maratus michaelseni. Next base: position 391,794,509 of record OZ007589.1, read on the forward strand.
TACAGTCACTAGAGTAGCATACAATGTTTGAAAAAGAAATAATAACAATTTGTCAATGTGTTATTCATAAAACATACTACAGATACAGAGCAAGCCAGTGCTGAAATTATTGTCAAAGAAAATGTACTTATAAATAAGGGCTACAATAAGGCTAATATAAATAAGGGATAGGTTTCATTTTGCCTTATATATATTTTCGTCCAACACGGAAAAATGTTTCATTTGGTGAGAAAACAAAATATTGAAATCACCAAATTGCGAGATTTTTTTTCTTTTGCCGACACCCTCAATGATGTTATTGTACATTTGAAAGCTTATTTTGTAACTTATTACTTGTGCTTTGATATTTTTCAGAACTCATTCATATTTTTAATTTTTTTAAAATTTATTTGTTTGTTTTCATTTAACCCACTATCATGCTAACTGCATCGAGAGTTTACTAGAGTTTTCTTTTATAAAACAGCTTATTTCTTACATAAATCGGGTTAAATAACAATTTTCCCGACTTTACAAAACATCTATAATATATTATACTTGTTTTAATAGTTTCTGTAACTGATAGTTCAATTTAGATCAATAACTATTACCTACTAAAAACAATTAAAAAAAATAAAACACATATGAGAACAAAAAAAGAGGGTACATTAGGGAGATTAAAGAATGATGAAAGTATCAGTGTTTTACAACAAATCTATTATACTTTATTTGAATTTGGCTATATTTATTTCTATAATGAATAACCAAATTTGCTAAGGTTAGTCAAAAATCAGTGAGAACCCTGATGGAAAGTCATAACAAAACTTTCACTGGAAACAAAACATACTCTGTAATAACTGAAAAAGATGGCTGCAATATCTAACAGAACAAATTGCCTGTTAAACCTTCTAGCAGTATACAGGTTACTAAAGAAACCATGGGGAAATCTAATATCCACAGTGTACAAAATACTCATTTTTTTTCCCTTAATTCTGTTTGGGAAGGGGTGGAGTCAGATATCTATTGACATCAGTTTAAAAAAAAACATTTTTATACACAGAGTTGCATTCTCATGAAATAACCTCTATTAAGATCTTCCACATAAAATATAAAAATATAAGGTATTCATTATTTAAACATGTTCTCAAAATGACAATGTTTTGAGTTATGATCTTTTTTTTTATGAAGAAGCAGTATGCCACTACACAATTCATACATATTTCTAAACAATATGCATGAAAATTCTTTTGAAAGTAGTACTTGAATGGTAAATGATGAAACATAAAAGTGTAGTTAACTTTAAAAAATATTATCAGTGTTGGGCAAGGAGGGGGACACACACCAGTTGTAAACCTTCAAAAATCCCCCCCCCCCTCCCCCCCACCGATAGCTTGTAGTGGCTAGAATATAGACCAAAAGTGATTGTTTGAATATCAAATTATTACAACAGTTACAGTGAGAAATATGGTGCTATATCCCATTGCTGCTAAAGCAAACATTAAATGCATTTTTTCAAAACGTTTCTTTACTTGACTGTTTGAATTGCTCGAGAACTGCTCAACCGATTTCCTTTAACCTTTAATACAAATATTCAGAATTGAATTCTTTATGGCTCTACGTACTTTTACACACACATATATTATTTTCACTTTTCAATCTTTTACAAGTATTTTAAGGTTATTTTTATGGAGCCAAATTGATTTTTTTTTTTTTTTTTAATGCCACCATTTTTAGAAGTATTTAAATTTTGGAAAAATTCTGTGCTAAGCCATAACCAATACATTGAAGATTGATTGCATTAGGAATTTTTTTCTTTGATGTTTCAAAAATGCTTGGTGCAAGCGGTAAGCTGATGCAGCCTTTTCAGGACATCCTCGTTTACATTGATGCTAAGGATGAAATATGAAATTTTCTCTAAATAAAAAAAAATATGAAACACTCTAAAAACATAACTGAATATATTGCAAAATGCCTATACAGTTTAAGTTCTTATTAAAACCCAGAAGAAAATACTTAAAAGTATTATGACCTTTTTTTCACAATTCAAACTGGTGTCACCCGTTAAAATGAGCTTATAAAATCAAAAAACAAATGCTTTATGTTTTTACCCAAAAGAAGTACAAAGATATTTATATAGAGAAAATACTCTGTAAAAATCATATTATAATTATAAAAGAACACAAACATTTAAATGATTTATATCCACAAATCATTGCATACTCACACAATTAAGGCCTTCAACTGTTACCCAGTTCCTTTCAGTGACTATGTAATTAACAATTCCTACTTTTCCTTTGTCTTTTCCAACCATTATTTGAACCTAAAAGAAAAATAATTTATACATTTAAACAAGTAAATAAAAAAACACGTTTAAAATAAAACTATTATTAATATTTTTTAAGATAAGAAAACATTACGTCTGAATACAATATTAAATTCAATTTTAGACATTTTAAATTAAAAAATATACATATTAAAAACAGCAAAGTAGACATTTCAGATGAAAATTCATCTCTCATCAGTACTATAAAACTGATGCATGTTTTCATTTTCTAAGTTGTATAATGTCATCTTTTGTGATTTTGTGTGTTAATTGATAAAGGAATTCCGGAAAATTGAGGTTTCGGTAAAGAATGGCCATAACATCATTTTGGAACTTTGAAATAATGTCATACATTATTTTATCGTTTATTTTATGAACAAATATCACAATGTGAATTATATCTTTACTTTAGAAGAATTTAATATTTGGTAAAGCATTCATCATTTGACAATTTCTAAATTGTATAAGCTATATTAAAATATTTTTTAAAAAGTCCCTACTAATTGAAAAAAGGAAATTACAAAAGAAAAAAATATTGGTACTTTTCCGTTATACCAACAACATTGTCTCCAATTGTAATAGTTGGTGCTATATGAAACATTTGAAAAAATTTTACAATGTTGGTGTGAAAGTGATCACTAAAAAAAATATAACATTTCAAAATAAAACTCAATTTAAACCGTAGGCATGAAAATGTCTCTTAGCATCAGGGCCGGCGTCAGGGGTGAGGCAAATGAAGCAGCCGCCTCAGGGTGCACCCCTAGAAGGGTGGCATTTAGCCATTATATATGTCAAAACTAAAGAAAAAAGAGAAATTTATTTTGTTTTCTTATTAGGTAGCTTTCAATACAAAAAAGTATAAAGCTACCTATTGCAGCCATTCGGAGGAAAGCGATTCAGGAAAATTTCGATATATTTTCACCGATCATGACCCCCAGACCTCAAAACCACCCTACGTTCAAATGTTGATTTATATATATATATATATATATCTGATACGATAACGCTCGTATTTATAAATTAAATTTGATGAAACTAATTGTGTGTATTAAGTTCACCAATGCCTCGACCGAGTTCGTTGGCCAGCTTGGTCCGCCATCTTGTTTCAAGATGGCTTTTAAAACTAAAATAAATATATAAAAAAGTTAAAAATTCAAATTTATTTTTTAATTAAGTGATAGAAAGGAGTCTGGAATCCTTGTATCAAGGATTCCAGAGCATTTTTTGTTTTACCTCTATCTTAAAAAAGGGCTGAGATAGAGCAGTTTGAAATTCTAGGGTGGCTGACATTTTGAAACAAGACAGCACATTACAAAAAACCAACGATTAATTTATGGGTTTTAGTGAACGCGATTTCTCGCAAATTATTTTCCTTCATTGTTGTAATCATTTTCCCAATCATACGCATAAAACTATATATTCATATCAGTTACCACCAAATTCAATGACATTTGGCGAAATATCGCCAAATTTGACGACCAAAATAAGTCTTCATAAATGAAGCCAACTTGGCTATAGCTCAATAATTTAGAGAATTTCTTATTCAAATTCAGTATTAATGAATCTTTTGTAAACAGTTTCTTTGTATTTTAGCTTGCTGTTTTCGAGTAACATTAGTTAAAATTTTAAAACTAACATATAGGAAAGCTAACTTTTCCTCCCGGTACAGGCCGGAAGGACTTTTTAAAAATAAAAATACGGAGTACATTGCATATAATTTCAGTCAAAGAAGTTGCACATAATTACAGTGAAAGAATTCCGATCACAATGTTTTAGTCCATTTTAGTAAATTTTGTTCTTGGCGATTTTTGAATTATTAGTGATTTTTGACAAGATTTTTAGCAATCTCTTGCATTTTGCAGTGATTTTTTTGTATTTGTTAAAGAAATTAATTCTGTTTCAAACTTTTAGCCTAATATAGAAAATTTTGTTCTCTAAGATTTTGGAATTTTTAGCTGTATTTAATGTGATTTAGTGTTTTTTAGCATTCTGCTGCGATATTTTGACATTCCTAAAAAAATTCGGTATAAACTTTTAACCTAATTTAGTAAATTTTGTCCTTCGCAATTTTTTAAGTTTTTTGCGATTTTCAATACAATTTTCAGCCTTTTCTTGCATTTCATGGCGATTTCTTCACATTCATAAAAGAAATTTGGTTTAAAATATTTAGCCTAATATATTACATTTTGTCTTCAGCAATTTTTAGCGTCTTTTCGCGCTGATTTTTTGACATTCAATAAAGATGTTGCCATATGAACCACATGAGATAGGATTGTGAACAGTCTGTACTGTTTTTTATTATGTTATTTTGCAATGCCCATAATGTGTCAATATATTAGGTATGGCATCCAGTGTTAGGGTCAATAAAATTATATTTTGAAGTTACTGTGAGATATTCATTCATAGTCCGTATCTTGCAAAAATGTTTTCTTTATGCATAATTCCATAACACTGAAACAATTTTATTGCAGCTTCCTCATCATTAGGTAATAACTGCTAAATGGTAAAATCCATTTCATCGTCACCAAAAAATGTATAAGTTACACCTTAATAAAAATAGTTTCAATTTGAAAAATAACAAATTAAGATGATTTTCATGGTTATGATTAAATAATTAAAAAAAACGATTCACATTCATTAGATAGCAAGTCACAAAGTTTATCATGGTCTGCATTAAAAAAGTTTTGCATGGTCAGTGCTGAAATAAATGGCGTATTAGATACATTTTGGCATGGTGTTGGTATAATGGAAAATACAGTCGGACCTCTATTTAACGAACCTCTGTTTTGCGAATTCCTCTATTTTATGAACTTTTCCTTGGAACGAAGACCATTTTACAAATTTCCTTGTAAAATAAATTCCAAATAGCGAGGTTCAATCTCTATATAAGGAACTTTTTATTGTAATCTAAATTATTTTCATCCCTGTTTCAAAAAATATTTCTGGACATTTCAAACTTATTCTTTATTTTTGACACTTTTGGTAAAATACAGCATTTTTAGATAATATAATTAAAAAATAATTTAATAATTTTAAATGTAAAATTATTTTCCTAAGCTAAAAATACACTGTATTTCTGGACAGTAATGTGTTGTTTTATTCTTGTTTTTTTTTTTTTTTTCTTTTTTTTTTTTTCTACAAATGTCTTTTTTTCTTTTTTTTTATGAATAAAATAACCAAAAGAAATGGATATAATTTTTAAAAAATGTAATTATTTAGTTTTTATATAATATTTAGTGTTTATGAATTACGCCTCTGTATTTTTAGTAGTTTAAAATATATATAAAACTCGATCTCTATTTAATGAGTTTTCTATATAATGAACTTTTTTGCTGGAGTTAGCGACTTCGTTAAATAGAGGTCCGACTGTACTAAAATAATTTATAGTGAATGACAATTTATAATCATATTGTCGACAAGAAATAAGCAGTTTACCACATTTGGTACTTTAGAGAAAAATTATGATTGGTATCCATTTAATGGAATAATACCAAAATAGAAACTTAATATATTTACATATACCAAAAAAGTATAAATAATATATATATACCTTATCACCTCAATAAATAGTCCATTCTTTAACGGGTTCAACAACATCTTTTTCTATAAATTTTCCAGGCATATTCTCTTCATAAAATTCTCTAGTCCAAGGCCTATTCATGCCATATGTGAAAGTTTCTCGCTTGATAACTTTGTCTTGAAACTGAGGAGCTTTTTCTGTTTTAAACTCTATTTGTTCCATTGATCTGTCAATGTAACGCTGGGGGAAATTTGAAAAGTTCTTAGGTAATTTTCTAGCATAAAACAATATCCGTGTTAGCCTCATTTTTTATCTAGAAAAAAAAAATCAAAATGAAGTGAATTCTGAAAAACAATTTTACAGTATGCAATTTAAAAATTATAGAAGGAGCTTAAGTAGTCATTTTTAAATAAATTGAACAATTAGGTTTTTGATCTATGATGGCTGATTATCTGCAGGAGGGATATAGGCCGTAAGGGGAAGTGCCCTCTGTGGAGGGTCTTTCTAAGGGAACCTAATCTGTATTAACGCAAGGTTAAAAAAAAAAAAAACCAAGAAAAACTCCGAATGATTAGGCTGACGGGCACAATTGGTTTCGAAGCCAGCACCTCCTGTCAGTTTTTTGTCCTACCAGTTTTGAGAGTAGAACCTCTCGGCCACTGGTGGGGTTTGAACAATTAGGACTGTCAATAAATAAATATGAGGATAATTAGTGGTTCAGGGTAATTATTAATACCATTGCCATGAAATCAGTATTTGAATTATTATTCAGATAGAAGATTTAAAATACTGAATTCTAGAGAGTTCAACAATTGTAAATCAATGAGACAATCAGAAGTTGAGGGAGGCAGAGACATCCTCATATAATAAAAAAAATTCACAGAAAATAAACAATTTTAGAATATTAGAACACACAATCATATTTAGCTTTAAAATGCATGAAATCTTGCAGTAATTCAATTCTAATATGAAAGAAATGAAACTTCCCGTGGAACGTTTCAAAATATTAAATAAATTCAAAATAAAAATAAGACTTCCATAACTGCTTTAGAGGTCTCTGATCTACAGATTTTCTAGTTCAAAATGCAATCAAAATTTATAGAGCTTCTTTATGCACTGAGTTGTTTTTAAGAGACGAACTATCAAACATTGAAAATAGAAAATTACAGTATTTGAGGCAGCTCATATGACTTAAAAATTGAAGTGGGGGTGGATGGGCTTTCTTATTACCCTGGATCCAAATAAAATTTAAAGTTTAGAAATTATCATTGCAGTGACTTTTTCGATTATTATTATTTTTTTAATGGACTTACACATAAATAAATATGTTATGGTCTCAGAATTATGGGATTTTATGAGTTTTAAAGTTTGATACAGCCATTTAGTTCAATATCACACTTAATATTGCATAAAGTTATATTTTTATGCTTTAACCCTTCTTTAATTTTCTCCTACCATTTCTGAGAATTTTTTTTAATTAATTATTATTATTATGTTTATTACGCTAAAAATAATCTTTTACAGATGCCCCTCCAAGAGAAAATATCTTGTAACATGGGCATTCCCCCCCACTCTCATATTTATTTTAAAATGATGACCCATATTATACATTTATTTGGTATGATTCCAACTGTATGAAGTTAAAATTTAAAATAGTGTCAATATTCTATCTGTTCTGCTAATTTTTTCAATTAAGCAAAATTTAATGTAAATATATTTTAACATTTCTTTTAATTATTTGTTTTTCTTTAGCTATTGTAAATAAATTATTAAAACAAGTTTAATGTTCATGGTATTTATGAATCGATTAAAATTTTATTATTTTTATATGATTCAACATTGATATATTTTTTTTGATTGTCAGTGATGGATATAACAGTAAGAACAGCCAAACTGGATGGGGGGAGGGGGGAGAAAAAAATTGTAAGGGGGGGGAGCAGAAATTTTAGCGAAGCAAATGAACAATTTTGAGGTTTGATTGTTTATTTATTATTACTTTATAGTAACAGAACAAAAAAATATTAATGATTTTTAAAACCTTCTTTATGTGTGTGTGTGTAATATGATGTTTAAAATTTTGTATGTTAGAAGAAAGAAGGGAAATGCACTTTGGGACAGAGGGTGATTTAAATGATCGATTATTTACTTATTGTTATAGCAAAGTATCGAAAAGGAAAAACCAATTGAACAGTTTACAGATTTTAAGTTTTAGGGCCTTTGAGATGAAGGTGAGGTAGGGAGAATAAAGGATTTTTGATGGAAGCTGTGAGATCAAAATGAAATACCACAAAGTGTGAGAACTCTCATACCTGTGGATAAATAAATTAAGAGTTTAATCTACATAATTTTTCAAATTTAATATTTACTATATAAAACTTTAATATGCATTTTTGGAGTACAATAAAAGCAAATGAAGTCAAGGCCTTGTTCCCAAAAATGGGACCTGGGTGACTAATTAATAATTTTCAATATGAATAATATTTCCTTTTTTATACGATGTAAAAAAATCATGGTTAAAAAAAATCAGATTTTTTTTAAAATTTAAATCGGATTTTTATGATTTTATTCCCTTGCATCAAAATACAGATTAGCTACCAAGAATTTCAGCTTTCCAAAACAATTACTACTTTCTTATTAGCAACTTTATCTATGTTTTTATTTTTTAAATAATAAAATTATAATTATTAGTTAGAAATTACAGAAATTATAAAAACTGCAAAGTTATAATTTCATCAGTTAGTGACATTGCAGTAATGTTATGTACATTATGTAAAACTATGTTAAATACTATTGATATTTATTAAAATTATTAAATAACTGTTTCAATATTAAATTGTTAACACTGCTTAAAATGAATAATTATTAAATAATTAAGTCTTATTAGGAAAATAAAATATTTTTTATGCTTTAATTACTAAAATGATACTTAATAATTTAGTATTCAGTCTAGAAAGAAAAAAGGGGCATAGTGCTAGCTCCCAAAAAGAACATTTAGTAGAAAAGGGCATTATTTCATGAGGAAACATATTAGTAATGTGCTTAGAAGTAATGATATAAGGGAAAAAATTATATATATAATTTTTTAATATGATAAATAAAGTGACATTAATTTTTAATCAATTTTATGAATTACAAATTGAAAAATATAATTAATTTACAACATAGTAACACAAACACATTGTTTTTGTAAATAAATGAAGTTCAATATTTTTGCAAGGTCTTGGGTACATGGATTTAGAAATACTGTGATATTGAGAAGTTTTTTACAGGAAATCTCTGGGTACAACTAAAGATGAATTTCACTACTTTTTTTTTTATTTTATTTTATTTTTTTAAGCAAAATGCATTTTGCTAATTTAATAAAGGGTAGGGTGTTGCACCCTTAAAAAAAATGGTTTAGAGAAGACAGTAAGTAATTGCAAATAGGCAATTTCATTAGTTAGTAAGTAGAACAAATAACAAAACAAACAAATATTATTTGCAGCTTGTTTTGCATTTGTACTGTTAATTGCCTAAATCTAAATTGACACACATGTATATGTATGATAAAAAAAATAATTAAAATGAGTTGCTCATTCATGCACATATGCAGATTCAGAGTAAATATAAGAATAGCCAGTTTTAGTTGAAACTCCCAAAATATTAAATAGTAGAATTGTTACTACTCAGTGGGGGTAATTAGCATTCAATGTTTCCAAAAAAAAAAAAAAAAAAAAAAAAATTGCATATTTTAAAATTTTTAACTAATTTTATTTGGTGTATATATAAGTGAGTTTAAAAGTGAAAAAATAAATTATTCAACCTATATTGAAGAAGCTGTTGCTGTGCCTAACATTTTTATACCAATTCAGATCTTTTCCTCTTATACATTGTTTTACATGTCCACTGAGCAGATGTTATTCTTTCATTCTTCTTTAGTTCTAATTTGCTATAAATTTATCATTACAAAAATAAGATACTGGCTATTTATTCTTTTACTAGTAGAAATTTATTATGCTTGATATTCTTAATTTATGTAAAATAAGGAAAAATTTTATTATTTAAAAGAAATTATGACATTGCAAATTATTGGATTTAAATATAAATCTTAAATAAAATGTTTTAAATGCCCAATAAAAACTTGCTTTTACAAACTTACTGTACTTAGCTTTTTACAAGCATAAAGAATTAAGCTTAGAAACAATTATTCAAAGCTTTTTTCTGTTTATTCATAAGGTAATATACATAGAAACTTTCCAAATTATGTTCATCTTAGATTTTATTGTTTTGTATGTCATTTTAAACCTTTAGAAAATTTACAATTTACAAAAAATCAGCTGATTTAAAAGAAAATTCAATGGATTTAAATCATCTGATTAAAATCATTGACACCCTATTTTTCATATAATCATAACTGAATTGAAAAAATACAATTAAATAAAATATAATACAGTAAAGTGGTATTGATTTGATTCACCCGCTGCTGCTAATTAAAACAAACCAAAAAAAAGAAATGAGACATGATGTACAGATAAATTGATATTTCTAATACTTGTGAGCCCGGTAGCAGAAAATTCTCCAAGTGTCTGCGACAGATATTTCAGCGGCACAAAATAATCTGCAGGTAAACTGTTACAATTCAGGGTTGGCAGGTCTTTGACATGTGCCCGTTTTTGAGAGTTTAAACTGTTACGTCTAAAAAATCTATCAAAAACCTCAAATACTACATTTGATATGTAAAATTTTACATTAAATATCACACATTATATGAAACAGTACAACGTTACATGTAATGTTTAAAAAGTGTTTTATTATATATCAATAATTAATATCTAGTAAAGTATTACTGTTACATGCAATTTTTTAACTTAATTTCTCGCTATTTACCAACTACCTATTGGCAAATTGAGTGGTTTTTTCCTAGCGGCATATTGACGAATTTCACGTTTATTTCCTGTAACCAACTGACGAATTTTGCGATTATTTTTTTATCAATTGAAGAAATTTGTGATATTTTCCTGCTACCAATTGACAAAGTTTTGCTTTTTTTTGGCGACCGATAAGCGAATTTCCAATTTTTTTTCCTGTGCCTGGTTGTGTACAAATTTCATGATTGTTTTCATGGCTGATCGGCGAATTTTGCTATTTACCTGCAATAACGTGACAAAATTTCCCCCGGAGTGCAAATATTTCGAATTTTTGTCTCGCGACTGACTGACGCATTTCGCAATATTTTCCCGCAACTTATAGACAAATTTTGCGATATTCTTCTGTGCCTGATGGCAGAATTGGGGTGTTTTTTTCGACTGAAGAATTTTACGATTTTTCCCGCAACCGACTGACAAATTTTGCGATTTTTTTTCACGCGAGCTCATTGACAAATTTCACAATATTTTCACGCGACCCTTTGACGAACTTTGCGATATTTTTTTCTGTGCCCGATTGACAAATTTTCGTTTTTTTTCCACGGCCTATTGGTGAAATTTGCAGGTTGAAATATGCCGACGGCAAATTTTTTGCGAACCCGAAGCAGACAGTATATGCAGTTATAAAAAACACACAGCATCCGCTTCTCACAGATTTTCTCTTTTGAACTTTCTGGCAAGATGCACGCACAGTATATGAGCAAACGCTATTGGTCCAGAAAGCAGGGATGTCGGAGAAAAAATATTGATATTTAGCTTGCAATGAATGATGAAATGCGCACCAAGTGTGCGCAGTAGATAATTGCCCTCCTCCAGATGTGAAGCAAAAGTGTGACTGCAGCACCATGCCTGCTGACCCCAGTAGCAGAAAGTTATGGTTTTGTCTGCGACAGCAATTTAGTGGGATGAAAATTGTCTGCAGAAATCGTGTGCTGCAATTTTTTTATATACATTATAAATGTGTTAGAAAAATATGGTTCTTACTGATTAATGTTATAAAAATATAACTATATTATATAGATAGGTTATAATTTTATAGCAATGACACCTAGAAAAACTAAATAAATATTGTGAAAAAAAAATCTGAATGAGAATAATTTTTTAGATACACTGGAAGAAAATCTTATTTCATTGAATAATATGCATAACATTATATCTTTCTTATTAAATCAAACCAACAACATAGAACAAATTAAAATGAACTGTAAAAATTATTCTGAAACAAAGAAAATCATTTCAAATCACAAAATTTTTATCATTTTTTTTTAATGGGCCATATTTTTAAGACCATACAGTTTAAAACAAGGTAGACATTCAGAACTATTCATAATTTTTGAAATAACATTTGATGCAATATTTTTGCTAAATTGAGCAGAAATGTTGGGTGACACCTTGAAAAACTTAATAAATATTATGAAAAAAAAATCTGAAAGAGAATAATTTTTTAGATACACTGGAAGAAAATCTAATTTTATTGAATAATATGCATAATACAGATATGGTACAAGTTCACCATAAAAAAAGCTAAACTTTCACGCCCCCCCCCCCCCCCCTACAATGAAATTTGCCGTTTTTTCGGATTCTTCGATGAAATTGACCGTTTTTCCATCATCATTCGACGAAATCTTTTAAGACGAATCGAGCCTTTTACCGAAATTCAAGTTTTTCCACGACACTTTGACGAAATTTGCGTTTTTTTCGTGATCTGTCAACCAAATTAGCCATTTTCTGCGATTCTTTAATGAATTTTGCATTCATTCCTTGGCGGCCTTTGGCTGAAATTCGCGTTTTTTCCGCGCTTCTTCGGCAAAATTTGCCATTTTTCGCTATCCTTCGACGAAGTTTGTTGTTTTTTTGAAATCCTATGACAAAATTCGCCGTTTTTTCTCAATTCTTCGACAAATTAGTCTTTTTTCTGCGACCCTTTGACAAATTAGTCTTTTTTCTGCGACCCTTTGACAAATTTGTCTTCTTTCTGTGATTCTTCTACGAAATTTGGATTTTTTTTTTTTGCGATTCTTCGAAGAAATTAGTCTTTTTTCAGCGATCCTTTGAAGAAGTTCGCTGTTTTTTCGCGATCCTTGGATGGAATTAGTGTTTATTTCACGATTCTTCGAAGAATTTACGCGTGTAAAAACGAATGAAACGACGTAAGAATAATTTGTTTGCTTCCCAACTCAAATTTTTCTTTTCAAGTAAATTTATCTGAAAGGTCTAAAATAAATCTGCGACGCACGTCGCACACTTTCTGCTGCCGGGCTTGTGAGTTATAACATGAGAGATTGTCCCAGGCAGTTTTAGAAAGAAGGGTGTTTTTCTTTTCCTTCCTTTTTTTTTTTTTTGGGGGGGGGGGGGGGGAGGGGGGTTAAAAATAAAAACACCCTTCTGGCCCTCTTCCAAAAAATAGCAGAACAGATGTTGCAGATGCATCGATATTGGCACGACTTTAATTTGTGCCATTTTGGCTAGAAAATCCAGTTTTCAAATACATACTAGGACTAGCATGCATGTTATTTTTATTTATTATGAAACAATTTATTTTATTATATAAAACACACAACTTTATTATAAACACATACAATTTTATAATATAAAACAAACAATTTTATTGTAAAACACATAATTTTTATTATAAACACACACAAATTATTTTATTATAAAACATACACAATGTTTAATTTATTATAAAAAGCACACAATTTTTAATTTAATATAATACACACACACTGTCAAAAATACAACTGACTCAGCTATCAAAACCAGAGGACTTAAAATCACCAGGTTGTCATTCCATGTAAAAAATTGCCATTTTGCACCAAAAGGAAACCGTGCTGAGTCTGTGACATTTGTACTAAAATAGCACTTTTGTTGCCTTTTCTATTAAACAACTGCTTGCATAGCAAAAAACCTGACTCATATATTGTTGTCTCGAAAAGAGTGCCCTGACTTTTAAATATTAAAAAGTACCATGAAATATCAAGAGTGCCTGTCTTAAAAAAAAATAAACCTTAATAATCTAAAAAGTGCAATTTTCGCACCAGCAATATTCTACCAACCTTAAAAAAAAAAAAAAAAAAGATGGAGGAAACTCAGCGACACATAACTATCTCCATTCTAAATATTACAAACAAAGTTTTTTTTTAAATGCATAGCGAAAACTCAAAAGAGGAATCTGAATGTTTGGTAAATGCATTTGTAGAAAATCTTTTGGTCTTCATAAGCACTGATACATTCTGTTATTGAATTATTTAGTATTTCACATAAGTTGCTAATAAGTAAGAACACACAAGGGCAAGTTGATTTATTATATCAATATTTACTACACTAATATTTTATGTAATAACTTAAAAAAAGCTTGCTTATATCACGTTGGAATGAAACGTTATGTTGCAAAACATTAGATCAAATTTGATAGCAAGGATTATTATTTCGAATAAAATTTTAGCAACATAAACAAATATTATAACAAATACAACAAGGATGTATTTTATTGATTACTTGTTTCTTTTTTCAAGAAACTATTAACGATTTCTACTAAATCAACTTTTCTAATAAAAAGCTGAAAATTAGTCAGAATGAAATGACATCATTACTTACTACAAGTTTTCGAAGATGTATTATAGTTTTGTATGAAGAATCGGTTGAAAAAAGTAAAGTAGAGAAAAAAAATTTAGATATTAGAATTACTTTGTAATAATGACTATTTAAAAAGATTGAAAATAGTTAAATTTATACACTCTAGTTGAAAATAAAAATTCCTCGATTGTTTTGTTTAATTTGATTTTGATTTTGATTGCTTTGAGGTATGTGCTGCAGCTGTGCGCCGGCATGACCTCAACTGATCACAGGGGGATGGAAAAAACACTCCACAAACCCAGTGCAAGCACTGATATATCTGTGGTGCAGAGAGCATGCAAACAACACTGAGGACAAGACAGACAAAACAAAACCAATACTACACAGTACAAACTGCCCACCAAAACAAGTCAAAACCTGAGTGATGACAAAAAACAACCTGAATACCAAAAAGTCCCACTGGACTGAAGGATCCGTACAACTCAACAAGATCAGCAACAACTAAAAACAACATGTCAACAACCGCCATGACAAAAACGATACAGACGACGAGGAGTTAAAAACGACCGCTCCCGAGGAAGAGGTTCAGAAATAGCCGAAAACCACGACGATTTTTGTTCAAAAAGGACCAAAGATCCGACCAGCCATCCAGGGTCAAGTGCAACGGCGACATATATTCCAAAAGTAGAGACCTTTCCGCGTCAAATGCGCGACATTGGAAAATGTAGTGAAATTCTGTTCCGTCGTCCGCAGAACAGAGGGAGCAGGTAGGAGAATTTTTTAATTGGAATTTATGTAAAAGATGGTCAGTGACAGCAGTGAGGGTCCGGAAACGAGACGTGAAAATATCTTCCCTCCTGTTGTTCGTCCACTCGTATAACTTTGGTCCCAGATATGGAGAGTCAACTGCATATTTGCTATTATTCCACCACAATTGATAATTTTCAATAAGCTGATGCTTAAGGTGCATTTTGAGATCATCCGGGGCAATCCCACTATACATGTTGATCGCGTACGGGCCATTTTTGGCTAAAACGTCTGCTCTTTCATTTGGAGCAATTCCCATGTGGCCTGGGACCCACACAAGCATCAGTTTATTCACGGTACCCCGAACTCTGCACAGTGTCTGGAAAAGATGAAGAATAACTGTAGGGGATTTGTAAGTAATATGTTTTAAAGCTTCGAGCGCAGACTTACTATCTGTAAAAATGAGGTAGTCGGATTTCCGGGTGAGAAAGCATTGGACGGCTAGGTTAATGGCCAAAGTTTCAGCAGTAAAGACAGAATTTAGATGATGTACAAGATAAGCCCTGGATATATTTTCGGTGACATTGACAGCAGCAATGGAGGTTTTATAATCATTTTTTGAGGCATCCGTCGCGATTAAGCGACAGGGGTTCCCGAGATCGCTTACATAAAGGTTGAAACATTGGTTTATAGCAGCAGGTGGGAGGTTTGTATTTTGAAACGGGAGCTTGTCGGTTAAAATTTCACAGTAATCCCCGATGTTCCCTTGCGGCCAGTAGGAAGTGATCAACATGTGTGGCGATACTGTACCATGACTTGTAGGCCAGGAGAAGTCTGCGGGTAAGACATCCGGGAGAGAGCGACCGAAATTTACAGCACTTGTGCAGCGTAGGTAGAATGAATAAGTGAGATATTGGCGACGGAACCGAAGAGGAACTTGGCCGGATTCACGATACAGCTTGAGGATGGGGGTCCATCTCGGTAGGCCAGTAGCAAATCGCAGAGCGGAGTTGTAAATTACATCCAAATGTCGGAGAGACGATAGAGCAGCAGCACCGTACACCGGGCAAGCATAGTCGATAACTCCGCGGATGAGGGAGTTAACTAAAGGGATAAGGTTGACCGTTTTCACCCCCCATTGAGGACTAGAGATAGCTTTCAGCAGATTTAGGCGTTTCATGCATTTACGACGGATGTCAGCGATGTGATGATTAAACAGAAAGTTTTCAGAGAAAATCACTCCCAAGACTTTAACAGTAGTGTGCCACTCGATATCGGAACCAGCAAGAATGAGGTTTCGAGAGGGTGTGGCCTTGCGCCGAGAAAAATTGATAGCAGCACATTTGTCAGGTCTGAGCTCCAACCGCCAATGTTTGCACCAAATGTTAGTTCTGTTGAGGATGTCTTGCAACTTTGTGATAGCAGTTTCCAGGCACGGGTGGGAGGCGTATAGAAGAATATCATCGGCGTAGACGATGATACGAACACCAGAATCAGCAACTTCAAACAGGTCCCAGAGAAAAATCATAAACAGAATGGGGGAGAGAACACTGCCCTGAGGCACGCCAACGTTTGATTGTCTCATACGGGAAGTAGCACCCCTCCACCGAACTTTGATCTTCCTGAAACCGATCCACTTGGAGATCCACAAAGCCGTCCTGCCAGTAATTCCTAAGTGAGTCATTTTTTGAATTAAACCCTCTCTCCAGATCGAGTCGTATGCAGCATTTATGTCAAGCTTTAGTGCTACAATGTATTCCTTATTTAGTCTGGCGCGATGCACATCTGTATAGAAAAGCTTTAAGGCTTTAGTACTGTCACTGTTCGGTAAGAAACCAAAATGCCGTTCGTTAAAAAGGTGCCTTGGTACAATCCAGTCCAGAAGCCGTTGGAGAAGGATGCGTTCCATTATTTTGCACCCCACCGAGGTGAGGGCAATGGGGCGGTAGCTGGTTAGGGCATCTTTAGGTCTCCCTGGTTTCCAGATGGGTAAAATAAGCGCTGAAGTCCAGGACTCCGGGATTTCCCCCGTCATGAAACTGTCATTGAAGAGGCTGAGAAGTTTCGCCCTGTTATCGTCCGTGAGGGCCTTGTATACACGTGCTGGGATACCGTCTTCCCCAGGGGTAGTGTTTCTGGTGCGTAGAATTGCGAGATTAAGCTCTTCAATAGTAAGTGGAGCGTCCCAGAAAACATCATTACTGCTTAGATCATATGGGATGCCTTCGAAACAACAGGTATTGCTGAAGAGGTTTGCAAAGGCGTTTGCTTGGTCCGTGCGATCAAGGATTTCTCCGTCTGCGTCCGTCAGGAGAAGATTTGATTCCGAAGTGCGTCTTTTCCCTATAGCCTTGATAATTTGATAGAGAGTACTTTTGGCCGCTGTTTCACAGACACCGCTCCAATAGTCACGAGCATGTTGTTTCATGTAGCGCTTGAGCTTAGCGGAGTGGACTTTAAATAGTTTCCAATATTCTTTGGACAAATTCGTTTTAGCCAGCCGTAGATATTTCCTCTTTTGACCGAGGAGCCATGCACAGCGCGAATCCCACCAAGGGGGGTTATCTTTCTGTTGCACCGTATATTTAAAGGAATGACGATTGACCGCTTCACGAAAAAGCCCTTGAAACTGCTCTAAAGCAGGAATAGCATGGGCTACCAAATCACGGTTGAAACAAGCCTCTACGGCCTCCCAGTTTGTAGAACTGCGGAGATAGCTGTTGGTGGGATAGGTGATTTGATGGATGATAGGGCAATGGTCGGAATCGAAAGGGTCAGGGTGAACAGAGGTATCTGTGATGCGAAAAAGATCCGGACTGGAAAAAGAAAGGTCAATAAGGGAGCGTGCACCAGAATAGGCAAAATGGGTGAATTGGTTAATGTTTAGCATACATACATTATTATTGATCAACCAGTTAAAAATCTCTTCAGCGCCTGGCGTGTTTGACAAGCCGCCCCAAGCCTGATGCTTTTGGTTGAAGTCCCCAAGAATAAGGAAAGGGTCACGTAAGGCGTTCTGTAGGTCTTGAAGCCATGCTTCGCTAACTCTTCCCTCGGGAGCGTACACGTTAACCACAGTCAACCAACCTTTGTTGACCCAAATACGAACACCAAGGACTTCGACATCCCGGGAACACAGGGAATCTAAACTGAGTTGGGCAGAAGGGAGTTTACTATTCACTGCCGTAACCAGGCCACCACCTCTACGAACCCGGTCCAGACGATACATTACCTTCCCCGGGCAAGAGAAGGGATCCCCTGCCTTAAGGAAAGATTCTTGAAAAACGAAGACGTCTGCCTTCGAAAAAGGCCGACAATTCAACCAGTGGGTTTTATTCTTAATACTCCTAGTATTCCACTGGATCACAGAAAAACGAGATGTTGACTGGTTCATGGCAAGAAAAAGTTCTAGTAAAATAAAAGTCCAATAAACCCCCAAAAAGAAGCGGCGGAGATGACACAAAAAAAAAAACCCCGAGAAGTTGGAGGGTGCTAAGTTTCCTCCATTCTCTCGTTGAGAGCACCATTCGCAGAGGTTAAGATAGGGGCTAAAGTCTTTCCATTAACATTTCTAGTATCCTGACGGTGTGGATCCAGAGGGGGAGGCACTACATTTATCAACTTTGGTTTCTTGCTCCTGTTGGCATCTTCCTGAGGGGGTGTAGGCTGTTCGGTGGATGGTTTCTTGCTCTGAATCGCACTAGTGCCGGCCATAAGGAAGGAGCTTGTTAGGGCTTCGAGTACTCTTGAAAAATGTTCAGCTTGTTGCTTCATTAACAGTTCCATGTGCTCTTGCATGCGCTTAAAGAGGAGATCCATGGTTTGTTCAAGTTCCACTTTAGTGACATATAACGAGTTGGTTACGGGGTCGACGGCGGGTTTAGCTGCTTCAGCAAAGGTTTTTGACGTATTTGCCCGTTTATACAGTCTTCTGGCTTCAGTGATGGGCAAATGGTTATTTGTTTTATATTTTAGGAATTCCATTTCAGCTTGGCGAGCAGGACAGTTAGAGTCTGACGCTGGGTGATCCTCTTGACAGTTGACACACCGAATTATGTTACTACTACACGTTGTGGCTTCATGATTTTCGCCGCATTTTCTGCATATAGACGCATTTTTGCATTTTCCCGTAGCATGATCGTATTTCCAGCAAATTAAGCACTGACGAGGTCTGTCATAAAATGGGCGTATTTTTTCCAACATATAAAACATCTTTAATTCACGAGGGATAGTGGTACCAAAAATTGTAACAAGAACTGTTTCAGTGGGGTAGAGAGCTGTGTTGTCTTTCTTTGTGAAACGGCGCAATTCTTTAACTTTTACATTATTCTCTGCTTGGATTTCCCTTCCAAGGTCTTCCAAACGTATGGACTTGTCAATATTATGTATAACGAAACGCGAAGTAATAGAGTCTTGTTGAATGTACGATTTAACCGGAACTTGCAAAATGGAAGTAATTTCCGCAGCTGCTTGAGCGCAAGTGACGTCGGAAGTTTCAACCAGCAACTTTCCAGTCCTGGTGAATCGCAGCTGGAGAGGTGCATTTGAACGAATTTTGCTGTCTATGTCATTTTTTAGTAAAAAAGGTTTATTTCTAGGGATTTGTCCTTCAAGTGGTTCCAAAAATATACAAACCCGGGTAACACCATTAGCAAACGCATACACAACCTGCTGAGCAGGGCTGATACAATCCTGTATAAAGTAAACAGGGTCGTTAGAACTGGCTTCTGTGACACTAAAATCAGACTGCATGGCTGGGTAAAAGTATACCTCCAGCCGCACAAAATATAATGACCAAAGAAAATACCACTTCAACCACTTTATAATAACAAGAACGAAGGCAACAGCGGAAATACACCAAGCACGTGAAAAGCAGTAACAAACTCCAAAGTACACAAACCAATGTAAGAAAGGAAATAAAAGCTACAACCTGCTTGTAATCCAAAAAAGCAAACTCCAAGTACCAAAATTTCGGCGAGAGGGACCGCACGGAGCCAGGACACACAGCTGCAACCTACCTCCGCCACGTCTCACAGGCGAAAAAAAACTGTTTTGTTTACATCTTTGGCGATTGGTGAACGGCTGACTATTGCCAAATCCAACCGGTTTATTATTACTAACTTAATTTGCCAAGAGTAGAAAGCTATATCTATCATTAGAATTACTCAAGATAATTTCAGAATGTTTTGTTACATTCACTGTAACTGAGAATGAAATGGAAACTATTTGTTAATGTTGGATCACAGAGTTCAGAGAATAAATAGAGATAAAATGATGCTGAAAATGCAACCCTACAGTCGGCCGTCGGCCCAAACAACTGGTGGCTTGCTTTGAAAACTAATGAAGTGAACCCATGGGCCTAATAATTTGAGGGATAACCTGCTTCATATTGCAAGCCGAAGCGAATTTAAGATTTGTTGCCTCTCTATTCTTTCTCTGTACTCTGTGATGTTGAATGGTGAATGAAAAGAAAATATTAAAGTGTTTTTTGTGAAGTGCAAGTAGTAATAAAGTATTGTCTTTTCCAATAACGCTAAACAGTATGCTGTTTTTATTAGTACTAGATGTGTGATCAGGAAGTGAACTTCATCAGAATAATTTTCTAGGTCAAGTGAATGAACGTTTCCTGCTCTACTTGTCAAGAATGAAATTAGTTATCTCTTCACTGCCGTGTTTGTGGTAAGTTTTATTTTGTATCATCCAATTTTCCATTAAAGTTATTTGTGTTAATTGAAATTCAAGTTTCTGTCGTAAACTAAAAATTACAACTGTACTAGCTGTTGTGAGAAATTTCACCTA
Organism: Maratus michaelseni; assembly: GCA_963931845.1. Taxonomy (NCBI): domain Eukaryota; kingdom Metazoa; phylum Arthropoda; class Arachnida; order Araneae; family Salticidae; genus Maratus; species Maratus michaelseni. Next base: position 391,815,354 of record OZ007589.1, read on the forward strand.
TGATTGTTATCCAAAACACAATTAAATAAACTTTTAGGATAAAATTCACACAATTGGTAACTTGAGTTTCAACAGATTTTCTTAGATCTATTCTTATTAAAGGAAAAAAAAAATGCAAAACAATTTAGAACTGCAATGCAAAATTTATTTTATTATATTACTTAATAATCAAATCTATTTAAAGCCAGTATAAGTTTGGTATTTTAGTGATATGAAGAATAACTTCAATCCTATAATCTTCGAATTTAAAGTTTCTGTGTGCTTGTATAGAATTAGTTCAAAGCAGCTTGAATAGGTTTGGAAAAAAACTTACTTGGCCTCATAATTCAGTGAGTAAAAAAAGTATTTGCACACATACAAATTCCTTGCATAAACAATCCTAGGAAGCAAATGTGAAGAAATTGTTTTAACTATTGCTTTATTTAAATAATAAACAAACACAAATAACCAACTTTTTTCCTTAAAAAATAATAATACTCTTTAAAAAAAAAATAAAACAGCATTTTCTCATGCCAAAAAAGTATTTGCACACGAAATATTGATAGTTTAAAAAGCAATTAAACGTGAACATATGCAAATTTTTAGCACAGCAGTCCTGCATTTTGAAGTCGCATAATACAGGGTGTCCTAAAAGTCTCCGTACAACTTCAAAAATTTATTTTTTTAAAAAAATAATAGGCCTACAGAAAAAATAATTACAACAGTGCATAGAGTAACTTAAAAAGTTTTTTTCTACAGCCTTAGTAAACTTCAACATGAGATCCTTTCGTAGCACGAAGAATATCAAGACGATATTTCAATCCACGAACGTTTTTCATGCTAACATCAACAGTAGCTACTACTGTTTGGATCTTTTGTTTCAATTCCATGAGACCATTAACTTTTATTCATCAAACATTTCTTCATTCATTCATCAAACATCTTCAATTCAACATTTTATGTCATCAAACAGTTGTAACTACTGTTGATGTTAGCATGCTGAAATGCACGTGGATGGAATTGGAATATCGACTTGATATTCTTCGTGCAACGAAAGGATCTCATGTACAAGTATACTAAGGTAGTAGAAAAAACTTTTTAAGTTACTCTATGTACTGTTGTAAATATTTTTGCGGTAGGCCTATTATTTTTTTTGTAATCAATTTTTGAAGTTGTACAGAGACTTTTGGGACACCCTGTATAATAACTGGAACTATGATTCTGACAGTTTCTGTTGCCATGGTGCCGAAAACGAGTGAGCTTTCTGCAGCTATCCATGAGAGATAACCCTTCATGATTCTGTATTAAATTAAAGAGAATTAGGTAAACAATTAAATTTAAACTTTTCTAGTGGGTTTTTCTTCATTATGTAATAAAGAAGAAAAAGAGACTGGTATGACAACAAATAAGCTGCAAGCTGGGCATCCAAGAAAGCTAAATGCAAAGCAAAGGGGAGCCATCATAAAGGAATCTATAAAAAACCCTTTTCTAAGTGCTCAAGAATTGGCTATTGATGTCGTTTCAACTTCGGAAACAATAATTACACCACAAACTATTAGAAATATCTATGATTCAAAATATTCAAGGAAAAGCTCCTCGAAAAAATCATTTATCAGTGAAACAAGTAGGCTGAGAAGATTTGCTTTTGCCAGCAAACAACCGGAGTTTTGGAAAAATGTTATTTTTTCTGTTGAAAGTAAGTTTAATATTTTAGACTCGGATCGGATGAAAAGAAAACTGTGTGGTGAAAGCCAAATATGTCCCTTCAAATAAAAAACTTGAAACAAACTAAAAAACACTTAAAAAACTATTAAATCAAAAACATGGCAGTGGTCATATGATGATTTGGGGATGCATGTCTTTTAAGCCCTTGGGGATGAGCGACACATATATGTGCCACATAAGATGCTCAGAATCATAGATTATTCCTACCAGTTACTTTTTATTGTAAGCTTTGCCTTATTTTATGGTAGCATTTCTGTGATTCAATTAGGTGAAAATTTCTGTTTTGAAAAAACAGTTGTAAAAGATTAAAAATTCCGTAAAAGACGTAAAGGTTAATGGAGATGGTGAAATAGCCTTTATTGAAGGCAATATGAATGCCAAAAAATATATTACTATATTGTGAGATAATTTATTTAATAATGGCTCTGCAATTAGGAATTGCTGATTCATATTATTTTCAACAAGATAATGATCTCAAACACATGGCAAACATTATGAGGTTATGGTTGCTGCATAATGTAAAAAATAAATTGCAAATACCATCACAATCGCCTTCACCAGACCTCAATCCCATTGAAAATTTGAGGCATATTTTGGATATACAAGTGCAGAAAAAGAAAATTTCTAGCAAAGCTGATCTTAAGCAAGTTCTTAATGAAAAATGGCTAAAGATCAGCAGCGAAACATGTCACAAATTGATCGAATCAATGCCCAGATTACATTCTGTAATTGAAGCAAAGGGCATGCATACTAAATACTTGTACTGTTTTTTTATTTTTTAAATATTTACTATATTTTTATTCTCATTGCTAGTGTGCTATTACTTCTTTGTTATCACAAATGTTACTTTTTTATACATTCATATTTTTTAATTTTTAAATATTGGTAGTTTTTCAGCCATAAATACTGAATCAATTAAAAAAATATATTCTCAGTTGCAAAAAGGGTACTGAGGACAGTATGCTAAATGCTACCGAAACTAGTATGCATTGAAATTGCAAATTTCTGGTGCTATTAACGTTGCACTTTTTCCATTTCTACTGAATTTCATAGTTGTGAACTTGTATAATATACCTTTACCTAATTCTGGACTGGTAATTAGACTGGTTTTTCTTCTTAATATGGCTCTTTTACTGATCTTGTGTAGTAAAAGAATCAGGGTTGGGTTTCTTCCGGAAGAAACTGAAAAAAAAAAGGAAGAAACGGAAAAAACTGGAAGAAATGGAACAAACCAACAGAAAACAAAACAGATGATCAAAATTAAAACATATTAAGTATATAAAAGAATTAAATTCAAAACCTAATTATATGAAATTTAATTTGAAAACTTTAATTAATATTAAAAATATTATTTGTGGAAAAATAAGTTATTTTTTAATAACAAACTTCAGATTCAGCAGGTATTTACAAGTTATGTTTTTTACAACTTTAGAAGTAGGGGATATTTTTTCATTGTTTGTCATTTCTGTAAAAAAAACTACCTACCAATTTTAGGTAGATTTCGTAAGAAATACTACCTATTACATTTTCACCTAAGTTGGAATTTTTGAAAATTTTTTGCAGATCTACGCCGATTATGACTCCCAGAACCCAAAACCACCCCCAGTTAAAAACTTTATCTATCTATCTATGTCACTTTTTTATGGACACGATAACTGCAATAATTCTGCACAGATCTCTTTGAAACTGATACATAAAATCAAGGGGCATAAAATCTCGGTCAAGTTCGTTAATGGGCAAAATCGAACCAAGGGGGGGAGGCTGGGGGGCTTTTTGTGAAAACAGAAAAAATCCCATAATTTCTTAATTATGATACGTATCGAATCCGTTTAAAGTTATTATTACTTCTAGGAGAAAGGCCGAAAATGTATGTATGACAGATTTTTGATATAATTAAAAATGGTCCCAAGGGGGGAAAAAGAGGGGTTTTAGAAGAAAAAAAATCATAACTCTGTCAATTCACAAGATATCAAATCCGCTTAAATGTATTATTAATCCTCTTAATATTATCTAAAACTTTTATATTGACAAGTTTTATATAGGACCAACCCTTATAGCAAAAAAAATCCTGCCGGCTCCGCCTGCAAACAAGTTATTTTTCAAAGTAGGCGGTTCCAACTCCCGCATCTTTTCGAAACTGATACATAAAATCAAGGGGCATAAAATCTCGGTCAAGTTCGTTAATGGGCAAAATCAAACCAAAGGGGGATGGGGGGACTTTTTGTGAAAACAGAAAAAAACCCATAATTTCTTAATTATGATACGTATCGAATCCGTTTGAAGTTATTATTACTTCGGTCGAAAATTTATGTATGACAGATTTTTGATATAATTAAAAATGGCCCCAAAGAGGGGGGGGGGGGGGGGGAGGGTTAGAAGAAACAAATTCATAACTTTGTCAATTATTCCCAAGATTTCAAATCCGCTTAAATTTATTATAAATCCTCTTAATATTATCTAAAACTTTTATATTGACAAGTTTTTTATAGGACCAACTCTTAAAGCAAAAAAATTCCTGTTGGCTCTGCTTGCAAACAAGTTAGGTTTCGAAGTAGGCGGTTCCAACTGCCGCATCATGGCAAAAAGGCCATTTCTTCCGCAATTCTCAACAAACAGGCGCCCCACGGTCTGCGTCTTCGAAATCTACCTGTGCCTGTAGGCCAAGCCGTCAGGGATTTTTTTTAATTTATCATATAAAAATGCAATATTTTACAAATTATTGTGCAACACTTAAATAAACAAATTTGTAATTATGTATAGTATTAGCAATTAGCATGCCTATCTCAATGCTGATTTTAAAAGATAAATGCTCTAAAAATAAACTCTACGGGTATGCCAAAATTCTTTTAAACTCTTCTGCAGGACTTGAAAGAATTTATTCATCTTTTGCATTCATCTACTCTAAGTTGAGAAATTGATTGCAGCATCCTACTGTTAAAATACTTTTGTTTTGTTATAACATGTTGCACTGCAATAAGGAAAATGGAGATTTTAATGAAATCATTCAATACAGTAATTATTGTATATTAGTTCCCTTAATAAAATGGTTGTAAATTACAAGCACTGTCTTTTATTTAAAGGAGTTTCATTCTACAGTAGGTAAATAATTCACATACTATGTATTTACTACTGGTTACAGAAGTTTAAATAATAATAAAAATGTGCCTGTTTTGAATTGAATTACTTTTAACTGATTTTGTGTATTTTGGATAAATTTATTCGGTATATTTCCGTTATACTAACAGCATTGTCGTCGACAAGCGTAATAATTGACACGAAATGAAATTCATCTGAAATGATTCATTAAAAAACGTTTTTGCCATAAAATTTAGCAATTAAAAATATAACATTTGAAAATTACAGACTTTCACGAACTATTTTATTAAATCAATACAAATATAGACTTAAAATAAAAGAAAAAATAAATATTATACAATAAAATAACAAAAACAAAATAAAACTCAATTTAAACAACAGGCATATAATTGTAAATGTCTCTTAGCATTGCAGTAAACATTTCACTTTTTGAATGAAGACGTTAGTTTTTTTTTTTTTTTAATTAAAAACTTTTTTTTATGTATCCAAAGGCCTGAAACAATTTTGTTACAGCTTCCTCATCATTTGGTAACTGCCAAATTGCAATATCCATATCAACAATAAATATGTCAACAATAAATATAAATGACAGCTTAATATTAAATATTTTCTATTTGAAAAATAGCAAATTAAGATGTTTTGTCAGGTTACGATTAAGTATTATAATAATAATTAAAAAGATTCATGTTCAATAAATAGCAAATCACAATGTTTGGCCTGGTTTGCAATAAAAATTCTTTGCACGTTCAGGGTTGAAATAAATGGCACATTAGCATATATTTTGGCATGGTGTTAGTATAACGAAAAGGTACCATTTATTTTATTCAGGTACGCAATGATTGGAAAGCAGTTTATCATGTATAATTAAATTTGGTACTTTTCGGTTAGCCGGGCGCCAGTGAAATGTATATATCTATATATACATATATATATATATACATACACACATTTATATATGCAAATGCATGTATATATATATACATATATATACACATACATATATGTGTGTATGTATACATATATATGTATATATAGATATATACATTTCACTGGCGCCCGGCTAACCGAAAAGTACCTTAAATTTTTATAGGTCTAATTAAATTTATCAAAATGTTTTTAATCAATCAAATGTTTTTCAGTCATTTGTTTATTTGTTATTACATTCAATGTAATCAATCAAATGTTTTTAATGTTGTATATCAAATGCTGGAAGAAACCTATTTCTTCCGGCCGGTTTTTTCCATGGTTTTTTCCACTTTGGAAGAAACTTGCCAACCCTAAAAGAATACTTAAGATGTTTGTTTACCTAAATAAATATTTTCATAAAAAATTTCAATAGAATGTGAAAAAAAAAAATACATTCAGATGTCATTGTTAATAAATGTTTTTTTAATTTTTAGTGCTATGAATAAAAAATGTATTTAGATGTAAAGAATGTTTCTAAAGAATGGTGAAAAATTAAAACCTACATCAAGTGAGTATGCAGTTTAGTTTTTAAATTTCAATGATTTTTGTTTTTTCAGTATAATATATATGGGTCATCTCTATAATAAAACTGTAAGTCATGTGACTGTCCTCAACAGTTCCGGGATGCCGCATCGCTTTTTCATATGCCAAGCGGCCATTTTTATTCAAAATTATTTTTTCGAATAAACTGCATAAAAGTTACATTTTAAGAAAGATCGTTCAAAATAAATTAATATTTGAGAGATGACTTGCGTTCAATTATGTATATATTCTGCAATAACTTCAGTCGAAAGATTCGCAGTTCAAATTCTCTATTCATAAAAGTAAACAAAAAAAAGATTGATTCGTCGTGAACATTTAAAATATTAAATCATGGAGGTAATCATTCGCAAAGCAAGTTCTCCGCGAATGAATTTTTGGACCGCTGCCTCGCGTCAAAAAAATAATTCGCACCAGTGAGACAAACAAAGTTTACCATAATTATGTGCTATACAACTCAACTTTCGGACCTTTTCTTGACGTAAATTGAACTCATGTAATAATATTTAATGAATCAGATTTTTAGCATTTTTAAAATTGCTAATACAGCTTTTATTTATCGCGTGTACAAATTAGAAATGATACTTTGATTTTGAAATCAAATGTTTTGATTTATGATATTATTTCTTATTTATTTATTTATTTTCTCTTTTAAATGAAAAGTGTGAAGTATTTTAAATTTATGTAATATAAGCATTTTAGATTAAAGTTAAGTATTTTAAATGGAATGAGTGACAGGTTTATAATTTAAAATTAAATTAATTGTAGTATGAATGACGGTGATGGGAACGATATTTGGCGAATTATCATCTGCTCCCGGCTAACAAAAATACTCATAATTAAAAAAAAGAATAAAAATAAATAAATGATAGTTTGTTGTAAATAAATATTGATATACATATCAAAAATAATTTATAGAATTAAAATAAAAAATAAAAGTAAATAAACAATTTTCGCCAAATTGGCGGGGGAGGGGGGGGGAATCGCGCCAACGTGCGTATGTGACATTTGTGCCCAAAAAATATGCGAAATGCTACCATGATCGCAAAAGTTCATGATTTGTCTATTAGAATCTTCCGATTTGGCGAAGGATTAAGGGAAAATTAAATTATGAATAAATGTAACGTGTTGCAATGTTTAACATACATTTAAGGGAGACCAAACTGGTCACCAGTGGCGGCTAGTTCTAAAAATAAACGTCCCTTTTGAAAAAAAAAAAAAAAAAAAAAAAAATCAAATTTTTTTCCCCAAAAATGAAGTAAAAAAATCTTTGAGAGGATTGTATACACCTTCAAAAATAGAAATTGAATATCAGCAGCACACTTTTAAAAAAATATTATTTACTACACTTAGAAAAGTAGACACATTGAATGAAAAGTGTCTCCTGTGTTACCATATTTTAAATAATCTCCCCATTTTGTCTTATGAAAGTAAAAAAGTATTTTTACAATTTTAACATTTTGATATGAATGTTCTTTCTCACTGCCACATAATTTTTTGTTTATGTATATATTTTCTCACAAAATGGACATATTATGTCCCCTGTGTTACCTTTTTAGTGTTCTCTCAATATAAAACTTTACATAATTAGGTAAAAAAGTATAGCAATATAATAAAATCTCAGTCAGACTTATTTATACATATTAGTCATTGCATATTTAATCCTCTGATTCTTAAGAAAGTTTTTTCTTTTTGTTAAGACAAGAAAAATGTCAATAACACAGGGGACATATGGTAACACAGGGGACACCAAAGTAACAAAGTGCACACATGTTCAGCACTAAGAATTCAAAAATAATAGAAATGTGCTTATATATTAATTATAAATTTATTTCTCATATTTTCAAATGTGAACCGAGAGAGCAGCTACAACATAAAATTGGTTGTTTGCACTAAAAGAAGCATGATGATATTTTCCACCTTCTTAGAAAAAACTAACTTTAATAATAATACAATCTGCATATTTTTTGAGTTAAAATAACATACAAAACTTTACATGTTAAGTTTTAGCCACACAATTGCCTAAAAAAATAAATTAAGACCCTATGTTACCTCATTGTCAATGCCAAAGTCATATGAATGTTTCTTTTAACTGAGATGCACAATTTAAACAAAAATTAATTAAAAAATATATATATTATTAATGTAAATTGATGGTAACACAGGGGACACATAAAAAACACACCTACCTTCAAAAATAACTTTAGCTCAGATAATATTTTTCAAAATTTAACATATGAAATAATGGCTACTTAAGATAAATGATAGCTCTAAAAGAGCATGACTGACTGTTGTTAACAACATTTAGGTTACAAATACTTGTTATAATATTAAGAACAATGTAGAAGTAACACAGGGGACAAATATTAGGGGACACAAGAATTTTCCATATAAAATGAAAACATATAAAAAAATATATATTTAAAGTATGTAGATATAATAATAAGACTACAGAGACTTAAAAAAATATAATCAGACATAGCTTTTAAAATATAGGGTAGATGTGCCAGTAATGGACTGCCTTCCAGTAATGGGCCACCTTCAATATTTTTGGTTTATAAAAAAATAACCAATAAAAATTCAGCTTTTTTTATTTCATTAATATGCTTTCTTTAAATTCTAGTTTTAAATACAATCATAATATCAATTATCTATTACTTATTGTGGGGTGTCCATTACTGGAATTTAGGGTGTTTTGATTTATTTCTGTTATTTACAATTAAATTTAGATTCACACTGGGAAATGTGACTATGAGCATGGTTAAATATTGTTGGTAGATTAATATAATATTAAAAAATGTGGAATATAACAATTATAACTATTAATTAAAAAATAATTTTTAAAGAAATTCCTTAAGGGGTGTCCATTACTGGCACATCTACCCTATATGGTGAAAAAATGAGGGTTTGAAAATTAAAAATTGCTCATAGGACATGGCTTTTTATAGGACACAATTTTAAGTAAAGCTATTTAAAAAGTAATAAATGCATTTTATCTAAAATTTCAGAATTGCATTAAAGAAAAATATTTCTGAAATATCTTTTCAAGTATTTGAATTTAATTTTGGAACAAAATTGTGGGAAATATAACCTTACAAAATGTCGGACCCCAAAAGGGTGCTTTATTTTTGGAATGACCCATATACACAATTCTAATCAAATCTTTTTTACTTGAACAATTATTTGATGAAAGGCCATTCAACTACATTCAAGCCCGCATATTATGAAGTGGATGGAGCTTTGAAAAACATCACTATACATAATATTTGTAAAAGCAGATACATTAAAAAAAATATGGAAAGAGACTTATCATTTTTACGAAGGAAATGTTATCAAATTGTTTTTAAAATTTTATTATATGTATTTTGGAGAAACATGGTAATCTTTTTTTGAACAGCTGAATTTAAAATTGATTTACATAATTCTTTTTCAATTGCATAGAGGTTATATGAAGTCAATAATTTGTCTTACAAAATCTACTCATAAGTTTTTTAGACTTCCCATAGTACATTTTGATGAGACCAATTCTTTATTTTCCAATTTCATCATCTTTGGATTCATCAAATTCAGATGGATTTAGAACTTCAGCAATGATGTTTATATCTGTTTTAGGGATGCACCGGATATCCGTCTCCTGTCGGATATTCTGCTTATTCGGCACTCAAACCGGATATCCGGTTGCCGAATAGTGACTCATTTTCTAAATCATTTTTTAACATTATCAGAAAAAAGTTAGTGCAAAATTAATTTGCTTCTTACCAACATTATCCTGTTAAAACAATGTTAGTAGAAATAAATAGTCATATTTTCACAAAATTGAAATTATAGGATTTATATATAAATAAAAGTAAAGTATGACTACAAATTATTTATAATTAAAGGCAAGTTATGGTGCTCAGCATTTTTGGCTTTGTTATGTTTTTGACCACAAATATTTTCCTTCTTCTCAGAATAAGCGTTCACTTCTCTGGTTGTCTCTTTTTCTTGTGTTTTCAACAATTCTAAAGTAAAAATGATTTTATTGAATCTTTTGTCAATATTTTGTATATGGATGGAAGACCAGCTGTGGTACAATAATACTGATCATGAAAAGAATTGTGCCACTTTCTTGAATAGTTAGTTCACTGTCCCCTTTGTACTACAAAAGAAGATACTTGCAATGAGTAGTTTCTCTATTTAAATTTTGTTAGAAAACATTTGTCATAGAAAAAGTAAGTAATAATATGTATGAGTATGTAAGAAAAGAAAAAGACTCTTCAATAGGATGTTTAGTATTTATAAATAACAAAGATTTATAAGTATGAAAAACAGAGAAATTACTTAATTGTTTATCTTTTTATGTTCAGTGACCCTGAATAAAAGAAAAAAAACTACTAATATGTATATTAGAATAGGCAAATGACAAAACATTATTAAATTTCAATACTTAATTAGTAAAAAGCATTTGTTTATAAGCAACTTTAACTTAATAAATGAATTTAAATCTATTATTAACATTTGAATTACATAAAATTACAAAAATTTAAAGTTTTTCTTTCTTAAGCAAGTATCAAATAGAAATATCACTATTGAAATTAAAAACAAGAAAGTATTCAGCCGGATACCGGATATTCGGTAAAATTTTGTACCGGATATTTTGTATCCGGTATCCGGCAAAAATTCACATCCGGTGCATCCCTAATCTGTTTCTTGATCTTCTATTTCTAGGTTACTGTCACTGTTAATGTGAGCAATCAGTGTAATATTGTTAATAACATTTCTGGTTTCAATTAGTCTATCCTAAAGAAAAGTTTTTTTGTCCATTGAGAAACACTTGCTTATTTCTAGCAGTTTTGAATATGTCTTGGTTCGATAGAGTGCCATGCTTGTTCTAAAAATTCACATGCGATTTTTACATCAGCAATAAAACTCTGATAATATTTAATTCAAGGTTCAACAAAAGTCATTGGATTATCTTCATTCTGCATTTCCCTTTGATGTGTTTTATTATGCCATACTTAAAGGTTGGGATTTGACGGGGCATTTTGCAGAAAGCTGCATAGTGTAATGATTTTAAGCTGGATGTTTATTTTATAGGCAGTGCCGTTATCCATAAAAAACAAAATGTACCTATCATGCTTTGACATTTCGTTATCAAATTCTTTCAACCATTTGCTGAAAATTTCTGAAGTCATCCATGGCTTTTGATTATTCCAGTATTCTACAGGTAGCCCAATATTTTTGAGAAAGAGAGGATTCTTAGATTTTCCTATGACTAAATTTTTGTTCTTATCCGATCCATCCATATGCAACAAAATAATGTATTTAATCTGACTTTGGAATGTTTCCACCTTTACAAGTAGAATTATTATTCACCCTTCTAATTTAAAAAAATGCAGAATTGCATCAAATCTATCATTTTGTAATTTTTGATTAATTCACATGACTTTTACTTATTTTCTTAATATGAAATCTTAAACTAGCTATTGCAATAACTTTTTTAAAACAAACAAATGCTGTGGTTCTTTTTGTTCTCAATCCAACAGTGTTCAACAATATTCAGTGTTTATTATGATAGCGAGTTTAAAAATTAGATTTGTTTTATTAAAATTTGATTAATAGATTTTCTTTATTTATAGGCATGTCTGTAACAGTGCAGCAACTACTGAATGATGCTAAGCGACTTGTTACTCGGCTTAGGGAACATGATAATTCAGCAGACACACTTATTTCCCAAGCACAAACACTAAATAACAACATTGAAACAATGAAACAGGTATACCTCTATTTATAGAATTTTTAATATTGCATAAATATTTTTCTACTTTATGAAAAATAAATTTTATCTTTTTACCAATTTAGGTTATATTTTATAGAAATGTGTATTTATAATAATTTTTCCTTTATTTTTTTGTACTTACAACAGTGTTCACTCTAGAAAAAATAAGGGCAGGGTGCTAGTCACAAAAAGGGCACTATTGAAGCATAAAAAGGGCACTACTTTCAGCGAAAAAGGGCATTGTTTCATAAAAAAAGTATACTTTTTCGGAATCAATATAAGAAACTCATTATTGTTCATCATATACTCATCAATGTTTGTACACACATTTAGTAACATAAATTATAGAAATACATTTTTATTAAATTGATATTTTAAGATTCTAGTAAGTAATTAGGTTAACATATGTGGATATAAAATTATTAGCCGCCTCTAAACTATGAATTTTAAGGGAGAAGCAGAAATTTTGAACTTAAGATGACTGATTTAGTTACCTTACTAAAGATTTAAAAATAGGACAAAAAAATTTAAATAAGAGTTTTAACTTTAAATTTCGTGTGCTTGGAAAGAAGGGGTGGGCATCAATTTGGGTGAGGGTATAGAAAATTACTTGATCGATTATTTGCTATAATAAAGTGACAGAGCAGAAAAAGTAAAAAAAAAAAAAAGATAAGGCTTTTAAGCTTGGTGAGCTGGGAGAGCAAAAGATGAGGTTTTTTTCCCCCAGGGTGTTAAGGGGGGGGGGGGGGTGCGTCCCTTTGACGAAATTTGCGTTTTATCGCGATCTTTTGATGAAATTTGCAGTTTTTCCGAGATCTATTGATAAATTTTGTGATTTTTTTCGCGATTTTTTTTGGCGAAATTTGCCGTTTTTCGCGATCTGTTGACAAAATTTACCGTTTTTTCGAGATCTTTTGACGCAATGTTTTTGACAAAATTTGTCGTTTTTTCGCGATTCTCTAACGAAAGTCACCTTTTTTCTGTGATTTGTTGACAAAATTTACCGTTTTTTTCTCGACCTTTTGACGAAATTTGTCGCTTTTCGCAATGTTTTTGACGAAATTTGCCGTTTTTTCGAGATATTTTGACGAAATTTGCCGTTTTACCGCAATGCTTTTGACGAAATTTGCCATTTTCTCGCAATATTTAGATGAAATTTGTCATTTTTTGCAATGTTTTTGACAAAATTTGCCGCTTTTCGCAAAGTTTTTGACGAAATTTGCCGTTTTTTTGCGATTCTCTGACGAAAGTCACGTTTTTCCAGCGATCTGTTGACAAAATTTGTCGTTTTTTCGCGATCTTTTGACAAAATTTGCCGTTTTTCGCGGGCGCATTTTGCCGATTTTAAAAAGGGCAGGGCGCTGCGCCCTTAAAAAAAAGCCTAGCGGGAACAGTACTTACAATATATGTGAAGAGCAATGTGTACCTGTTTTCATTAAAGATATCCTGCATTCTGGAAATTGTTATTTATGATTTAAACTGTAAATTTTTAGTTTTCGAAAACAAAAACAACCACCCCTTTCTTTCAACAAATTCAGTCAACTCAACCCGTAAGTATCAAAATCCAACTCCAAAACAAGTAAAGTTAACCCAATCTGCAACGAAAAGAAATTAGCGGTCAATTATCCAACCCGACCTGAACCATCAGTCAAGCTCAGCTTTCCTGACCCAATGCAGAACTCTACCCACAACCCAACTTGAGACCAACAAATATGTTTTTTCAATCTGTATTCTGGAAAAAAACTTGAATTTTTTCAGGTACTCAACCCAACCCAAACCCGTAATCCCATAAAATTGATCCACAATTTAATGTAATTATTGTATTATAGTCTATAATCATATCTTCAATATAAATTTTATCTCTTATGTTGAAAAATAAACATGTAAAGGGTCATTCAAATTCAAATATATAGTTTTTCATCTGAAACAATATTCTGGACATTTTTTGAAAAATCTTCGTAATCTGAATCAGACCCAAAAAAGCAAAACTTTGCCCAAACCTGACCCAAATGCTAAGCAATTAGTTTAGTCAATCTGACTTAAAAGAACAAAATGATAGCCAACCCTACTTTATCTGCAGATCAGGTTTGGTTGGACCTCATATTTTAAAAACTAACTCATACACGGCTTGAGGGTTGGATTGGGTACATGTAAAAACAGGTTATCTAACTGATGCGGAACTCTACTTCCATATCAAGATATTTTCCCTGATGACAATTAAATTTTTACCCCGACTGGGAGGGGGGCATTTACCTCTCAGATCCCTCTCTAGTACCACCCTTGGTTATAACTGAACTATAAAGGTCTCCTTTGTTTTTGTTGCAATAAATATGGCCACAAATACTACAAATGCACTAAAGCAAAAGATGTGAAATTTTCTAATGTTGGTAGGCAGAATAAATATTAAAATTTCAATTATCAGTTTCATTTTCTTCTGAAAAAAAAAAAAAAGATAATAAATTAGATTTTAATCCAGTGTATCACGCTACATCATCAGTGAACACTTCTGGTTTCACATTCCTGGACTGAATGAACCCCTGTTTTATTCTATAGCATGTGAAAATAGTCGTTTTATTTCCTTTAATTCTCGAATTTTTTTAAGTTAAATATTTCTTTTTATTGTTTACACCTTGAGATGAAAAATTTGACTGTATGCAGAAACCACAAGTTTTCAGGCAATCTGTGATGTTTAAAAATAATTTAGAGCAGTATTTGAGATGATGGGGAAGAGAGAAAAAGTTACAGATGTCATAAGAATTTTCCAGGTGCACCACAAAAGCATTAAATTTCTTACTACGATTTATATGTTTGTGTCGTCATCAGATGACGTCTATAGAACCTTTGTATTAAGTATTTATGTCTGTTGTAACTGTCGTGTGTTCATGTTATTAAAAAGTTATATCTATAGTTATCAGTGGTGTAGCGTCAGGGGATGCTGCATCACTTTACTACAAGCATTATTACATATTAAATTTGGTCTTATTTAATTTTTGATTGTTATAGGATTTTGATAAGGCCAAATTCAGTATATAATAATACTGGCTGTAAAATGATGTAGCATCCACTGACACTACGTCACTGATAGTTTGTATATATATATATATATATATATATATAAATTAAAGTGCTCTACTATATAAGTTTCCAATTGCTTCTTGTAATAATTTTCAACTTCTGCACATTGGACTTTTTCTCCATTTCGTAAACAAAACACATTTTTCATTTTTATCTGGCATCTAATATAATTCTAGGGCGATTCCACCATTACGTGTGTGACTTTTAGAGAGTTTTTTTGCAAATGGAGACAAATTTGGAAGTGAAATTATTTAGATAATGTTTTATTTTTTTTATTGCTATTACAGGACACATACAGAATCACTTTTGTAGCGACACCTTTAGTCTAAAGTAATAGCATTAAAAAAAAAAATAGTAAAGTTGTTGTTATGTGTGTGATTTTTCTGAGTCACACGCGTAACAACAACTTTACTATTTTAAAAAAAAAAAAAAAAAAATTATTACTTTAGACTAAAGGTGTCACTACAAAAATGATTCTATATGTATCCTGTAATAGCAATAAAAAAAGTAAAACATTATCTAAATAATTTCACTTCCAAATTTGTCTCAATTTGCAAAAAAACTCTCTAAAAGTCACACACGTAACGGTGGAATCGCCCCCTAATTAAAATCAGAAACTTCTTTTTTTTTTTTTTCCAAAATTTCTGGTAGTAATTAAATAGAAAGAAAAATTTTGAAGTCTGACAGACATGCTTCTGCGCATGCCCGAATGATTAATTCAAATAATCAAAATAATCGTTATGCCCATCACTAATATTTCTAAAGAAATTTTGACTCTTGACTTGAAAAAAATAAAATGTCATATTCTTTTCCTCTTTACCAGTATCACGAAGAAGTAGAAAAGCTAAATGCATTAGCACACCAAAGACCTCGTTCTGCTCTTATTCTCAACATCCAGCAAGAAAATAGACATATAAGGGAACTTCAGCAAGAAAATCGAGAGTTAAGAGCAATGCTGGAAGAACACCAGTCGGTTTTAGAACTTATCATGAACAAGTATCGGCAGCAGGTTAAGAAAATTAATGAGACTACTAAAGCAGAAAAAGTGTGGGCTCAAAAAGATTTTTCACTGGTAATAAAATTTTATTTCCAATTTTCATTTCTTTCAGTAAATTTTCTGCATTCATTCTTCAAATTGATATCTTGCTTATAAGTAAATAAATAATTTTGTGTCTTTTCTTTATTATTATGCAAGTTCAGAATTGTATTTTTGAATTGCAAAATGCCCATTTTTGGAACTTTTCAGGAATGTAATACAGTGAAACCACCTGTCTATGTTGACCTCTGTTGTCCGGAACCAAATTTATCCTATACAAAACTATAAGACAAACCCTTTGTAACCTGACCACCTGTCTATCTTGTATCTTGACCACTGAAATTATTGAGATTTGACTAGAACTATTATAAAATGCCCATCAAAACCCTTTATAACTTGACCACCCAAAAAGCTAACAAATCATGAATAAAAAAAAAAGCAACTCTCCAAGTATTTTTCTTTTTTTTTCCATTTTAACTAGAATTTCTAAAAGGGTGAAATAGTGTTAACCTGGGAAATGCTTTTAGTAATGATAGGTGTAGGGAAATAATTCAAGGCTTATCTATTCTTACATTGTTGCTCTTGTGGATTTGGCTTTTCAACCCTCCCCCTCCATTCTTTGATTGATTCTTGATTTCTTTCTTCTATTCCCCATTCTCTTATCATTCCTTCCCTTCTTTCAATAACCTCAGGTGTTAGTTGGTAAGCAGAAATATTTCCACCAGTTGCAATAGTTGCAATAGCAAACACAAGGAAGACTCCTTTAACTTTTTCAGAAGCTTTAGACTGTGTACAAAATTTAATGTGCTATGCTTTTGATAAGCAGCCTATTTCTGTTGCATTGAAAAACACTGGGCTGATGTAAAGTCCAAAAACCAGCGTCAAACTACAATAACAGAGTTTTTCTTGGACAAATAGGTAATGTAAATGACAAACTTAAATTTTAAAATTTTAGAATGTGTATGCGTCTTAACATGTGATTTTTTTTTATATAAATTATGCGTAATAACTAGTATAGTTTGAAGAATCACTAATTGGCTGTGTATTGATTGATTGTTTAAAAAAAATAATAGTAGTATATTAATTGATTTTAAAATTGATACAAAACTATTAATTCATTCTTGTAGTTAATCTTTTCTTTTATAAGGTGTTAGAAAAATGCATGGTAATACAATATTATTTTAAAGCCCTGTCAATAAATGAAATTTTTGTGATAAAGAATGATATGGTATGAATATTAGGTTAAAAAAAAGTAAATTTATCATCACCCTTTATAAGTTGACCACTGAAGTGTGCCACCACAAGTGGTCAACTTACACAGGTTTTACTTTACTATCTACTTATTTATATTATTTTTAAGTAAACCATCCAAAATTATTCAAACCCAAACTGACATCATTCAACAATTCAACATTAAATTGGAGATAAGTTTATCAGATTGCATCATTTTGCTACTGTGCCAGTAATTTTGCTATGCAATTTGATATCTTGCATATACGTACATGCAAATCTTAATATATTCTTAAAATAAATTTCTTAGTCCTAGATAGCTAAATTTAAATGCATGTCACTAATTATTTGAGTGGAAAAATATGGATTAAAAATATTTTTGTCTTTTCCTTTACTATAAGTAGTTTCAAAAATATTTTCTAAACTTATGTGACTTATTAGCATTGACTGTATTAGTAACTTCTGTGGGTATTAACTCTCATGTGATTTCTTTCTTTCTTCTTTTTTTTTTTTTTTTTTTTGCTTTAACTATAAAGTACAGTGAGAGATGTTATGAAGTTAAATGAGAGACTAGTTGACTATTAAATAGATGTTTTGCAATGTATATTCAATGGTTAGGTTTAGGCTAAGTGAGGTTCTGAGGATTTTTTAAAAAAATTATTATTAATAAGGAGGTGTGAAAAAAATAGCTAACTTTCTAGAAATAATAAACATTTGAATTACAGTGAATGATAAATAGTTATTTTCTTCATAACTTTGTTGTAACCCATCTATTAACGGGACTTGTTTGTAATGAAAGAAATACAGTTAATTTTCTAGAAATAATAAGCATTTGGCTGCAGTGAACAATAAATAGTTATTTTCTTGATAACTTCATTGTAACCCACCTTCTTAAAACTAGTAAATCAGGAGCCTCAACCTCAGCTTTGAAAGTCATTGTTTTTTAATCTCACTTTTCATAATATTTAACATCTTACAATCCTCAATTTAGATTTAAAAAATTATATATACATATTTATAGGCATATAAAATACTTCAAAGGTTTCAGAAATTAGAAGCATTAAATTAAACACAGTTTATGCAATGATATTTTGAAATTTTTATTAACTTCTTGTTCTTATAATTTTTTAAATTAAAAAGTACATTTCTTCAGGGGAGCTTTGCCCCCCCCCCCTAATTCTGATAGTTAATGTCTAATAATTAATGAGTATAATTTTCTGATACGAATTAATTTTCCCAAACAGCACAGATTTTCCAGACAACCCAATATATATATATATATAAAGGATAATAATTTTTTTTAATGATGAATATGTAGTAACTCCTCTATACCGACCCGATAAAAGATGGTGAGTGGTAGCGAGATCGGATCGCTGGCACAGAGAATTTCTCGTATAAATTAGAAAATAGAATTTATTGCATACCAATATTAATTCTAATGAAAATATGTACAAGAAAGTTAATTACAGCATTTAATTATTTTTCGTGAGTCAATCGCTTATAAATTAATGACCTCTTGACTCCAAGTGTAACTGAAACAAACAAAAGTCTCTAAACATTACAGTCAGTCGTGACTACAAAATAAAGTTCATTCGGACCAAGGCTCGTCCGTTCCTTCTCTTCGGAAGATCTACTAATACTCGTTAATTCTGAGTCTAAGAACTCTCACTCTCGCACTTGGTGTGCTTTTTCACTTCGCTGGGATTTTCACCGGATACCTGCTGTATCAATTCTCGAGGTCGGGCCTCACTAGCGCTTACACCACGCTGAGTTCGAAACTGACGTTTCCTTTTCCCTTCTCCAGAGAGTCAACACTCTCCTTTTCGATCTCTCCAAAAACTGTCCTCTCTCACTTTTTCATTCTCGCAGGAGAACTTCTTCTGGGGGCGGGGGCTTTGTCGAGGCGGGCCCCTCGAAACTCTCCAGCCTCTTAGCAGCCTTGAGATCCCTCTGTTTCGTTTTCACTAAGTTCGTCATTGGACGTTCTAAGACAAAGGGCAAAGTTTCGGGCGCAAACCTAAAAATCGTGTGCAGAGATCGCTTCTCTCGCAGATGAACTCTTTCCCACGAACTCGGCAAGGATCAAAGCATAAGACCCCTTTTTGGGTAACGCCTTATCACTTCATCACTGTCCGAACTTTCCGCTCACAGTACAATAGAATTCGGCGTCTGCTAGTCTTCACGGCAAAAATAGCGAGGGAAGGTATGCAGTTAAGTGTACTCACAGGAAATGCTAGAATGACACATAGTGCAGCTGGATGTCGAAGCTCAATTCTTTACAGCACCTCCTCCTCAAACGATTCTTAAGGGTGAAACACTAAGAATCTCTAAGAGTCGGATAAAGAATTGCAAGCTCAAATTACATCAGAGTGGCAAGAAATAAAACATACATGAATAAGATAATACTACCTTCCTTTTTTTTTTTTCGCGCTCTGATAAGAAATCATGAACATAGAATGAAATAAAACACAGTGAAATAAAAAATAAAAAATAAAAAATCTTAAAATAATTATATACAAAAGTTTATCAAGAAATCTCCTTAAACTCGACTCAGACAATCAACATGCGGAATGTCTTTGCCTGCGCGATGAGAAATGGCATAATTATAAGGTTGCAGAGCTAAGGACCACCTTAATAATCTGGGATTATTTCCAGAATTTCTTTTTAGAAACACCAAAGGATTGTGATCGGTTTCGATAGAAAAGTTTTGTCCATCAATATAATGCCTTAACTTTTTTATCGCAAAAATAATCCCTGCACACTCTCTTTCAGTGGCGCAGAAACTTTTCTCACTATCAGTAAATTTTCGACTTAAATATATTATGGGGTGCTCTTCCGATCCCTCTCTTTGAGCCAAAACCACGCCAATACCTAAGTCACTAGCATCAGTTTGTACAATGAATTCTTTCTGAAAATTAGGAGCGTAAAGCACCGGTTCTTCAGTAAGCTTCATTTTCAAAGTCTCAAAGGCTTTTCCCATTTCGTCGCTCCATGCAATCTTTTCTTTTTTATTTTTCCCTTTAAGCGCCCTCGTTAATGGTTCTACAATCACTGCATAATCTTTTATGTACCGGGAATAATATCCAGCCATTCCCAAACATCTACGAATTTCAGTTTTCGATTTCGGAACCGGTAATTCCTTAATTGCCCTTACTTTCGCCTCAGCTGGCCTCCGTCTGCCCTCACCTACAATATGCCCAAGATATTTTATGGTTTTCTGAGCGAACTTGCATTTCGCCAATTTGATTTTTAGTTTCGCGTCATTAACATTTTTTAATACTATTTCTAGATGACACATATTGTCCTTCCAACTATCTGAAAAAATCACCATATCATCTAGATACGGTAAACAGAAATTCTTAAGTGCGTTTATTTCCCGCGTTAAGATATCTGCTAACTCCACCCGTTTTCTGTAAGGCTTTACTAAACTCAAGTGAGAAATCTGGGATTTCTGTCCCCTCCCAGGAACATTCACAATACAATTTGCTTCCGTAATTATTGACTCCTTTCTTCCCGGCTCTATCCGACTATCTGACATTTTAATTGGCTTTCTGGTAGTTAAAACTAAAACCTCATCTTTCACATTAAGCTTCCGTTTTACCGCCTTTCTGTCAAACCAAAATTTCCTCTTTTCTCGTTTTTCTGACACATTTTCAACGGCTAAAACTCGACCTCTTTTTAACCTGTTCGTGAGATTAAACACACATCCCTTCACGAATTTATTTTCCTCCGTTTCTCTTATCCATTCTCCAAATACTAACGCTTTCAAAAGCTTTCTAACTTTTCGATGCCAACATGCAATACTATCGCTTATTGTGCGACACACTCTCGGATTTTTCAATTTAACACCGAACCTTTTTAGAAATGCGGTAGTTAAATCGCTTATCAATCTTTTCCCAAGGTCCAAGTATTTTGACACATTTCCTTTAACTTTCCCTTTCCCTAAGTGTAATGACACTTTTTCTAGGCACGCGCCAAAAATATCCACCTGACAATGCAATGGGACCAGCACTCGCGCCCTTCCACTTATGCGTTCGTCTCTGGCTTTTTCCACTATTACAGAATCTCCCGCATTACAACGCGTTTCTTCAAATTCCCCTTTTCCTCTAATCTCTTCGAATGATGGATACCTGTCATGTTCCATTTTACTAACCCCTCTTTCAATGTTTGCTAAGATCGAAGAGTTCTCATATATCGACGAAGGCGATAATCCCTTATCTACACCAAGCAACTCAATAACACTTTCTAAATCCTTAACCTCGCTTATCTTTGCCAGATCCGTAAATCCGTCTTCGATCAATAATGGCAGCAAACCTTTGTCTAAACTATCCAACTCGATGGGATTATCTATCGCCCCACCCTTTTCTTTAGAATTCAACGTTTCCGTTTCACTGCCTCCGCTAGAATTTTCTCCCTCTTTTTCTGAATTCACCCTTTCTGCCTCATTTCTTTCGCGAAAATTCCCTTCTTCTTTTTCTTTTACCGAACTCAAAGTTTCCGTTTCAACACTCCCGCTAGAAATATCTTCTTCTTTCACGGAATTCAAGGTTTCCGCTTCACTGTACTCGCGAAAATTTCCCCCTTCTCTTACTTCCTCGGAATTCATAATCTGTTTATTTTCTGGTTTTGGAGCTTGGTCAACCTTTCTCTTTACCTGCTCTAACAACTTTTGAGTCCCATTGCCCAACAAATAGTAATCCGCGTCTGAATCTCTATTGTTAACTCCTGCCTTGGTTTCAATGACCCCCACACCTTCAATTTCTAACGTGACTTCTGCTATAGGTAAGCAGTACAATTTCCTGTCCACCGGGGTTTTAATCCAAACATGATCTCCATTCAAATTATCTTGACTGACTAAATGGTGCGGGACCAAATCTATCTGGCTCCCACTGTCCGTTAAGGCAGTTGCCTGAATTCCATTCACTAATATTTTGCTCAAATAAGGGGAGAAGGTTTCTTCAAGTGTCGGCTTACTTATTAAGTGACTGACCCGCGCAACATCTCTCTTTTTAATCTCCGGACAATCTACTTTGTAGTGCCCGCTTCGAAAACACGCATGACACTTAACTTCTCGCCTTTTTTCGTAAACCCTTTCCCTTTCTTTATGATCATCGCGATTCCTCCAGTTAAAGTTAGTCTCCGAATTTCTGTTACCGTTTCGCCCATTTTCAAAAGTCTTGGGTCTTTCAAATTTCTTCTCTAAAGGGAGTTTCGTATTCCAAGTTTTTTTTGACGGGCGCTTGATTGCCTCGTACGCATCTAAAAGCCTCACTAACTTTTCGGGATCTTTAATCTCCGCCCAGTTATCTATAAAATGTTCGCGCATTTCTGGAGACGCTCTCCGTTTGATTTGGTCCGTGACAAGCAAATTTTTCAAACCCTCAAAATTCGAAACTTGTAAGCCTGACAGCCAACCTTCTAAAAAACTATTAAGCTCGAATATCAGATCCTTCCAAACTGAATTAGGATTTCGTGGATGTTGACTAAATTTTTGTCGGTATGTCTCTGCATTCAAACGATAGCGTTCTAACAGTTTTTCTTTCACATATTGAAAATCATCAATTTTGTCTTCGGGTTCTCTTAAAATTAACTCGGCCATTCCCACAGGTAATAATGATAGTAAATTCGTCACCAACTCATCCGAATTTAGATTACATTTTTTTGCCTGTCTCTCGAATAAATTCAAAAACAACGAAATATCCGAATTCTTTTCATCAAAGCGATGCATAATTGTTTTTAGGGGTAAATGATTCGTTCTAACTGAGATGCTACTAGATGCGGTACTCCGGTCATCTGACTCTTGCGTCGCTTTTAACCTAGCTAACTCATGTTCCCGCTCTTTTTCTTCCTTATCTGCCAATAATTTATTTTCCCTATCTTTTTCTATAAGTTTAATCTGCGCTAAGGCTAGCTCTTTATCAAATCCCTCTGACGACTCTATTTTTTTTATAATTTTCGGTACAGTATCATTTTCCTCTAAAATGACCTCAAATTCGTAAGCTAACGTTTGCAAATCAGCTTTCCTAAAATATTTAAGCTCCGACATTTTTAAAGTATAAAATTAGAAATTATCTTTCCCACAAATATGAAACAATACAATAAGATTAAATCAAATCCTACCAAGTGCGTCAAAATATTACCAAAATATACGCTCATAAAAAGTACGCATAACAATAATATATAAGAAATATGCAACATATAAAATTAAGCAACCCTATCCTATCGTCCACATTCACCTTGGTATTTGGTTATAAAATACATATGGGATAAATTCTACACAAAACAAAAATTTCAAATTCAAAAAGCACAGTAAAAATATTTTAAATTGCAAAAGTCTCATTCAATTCCCTTTTTTTTTTTTAAATCAATGGTGGTCTTAATCTCTGCATCCACTCTTAAGAAATTTAGAATAATTCACAAAAAACATATAAAATCAACTCTGTTATCGTAAAATATGAAATGCGTTCAATACTTTTTTTTTTTCAATGAACTGTCATTTATAGATTCAGCTAAAATTTTGTAACACTGCACAACTCTCAGTTTGCATTAAATTAATTCAACAATAATTTAATTTTTAACTACAAAATTTGTCTATTAAATAAGTTACAGTAATCTCGGAAGTATCTCATCATACTTTTTTTTTCTACCGGAAAAATTTCTCAAAATATTTACTCTCACAAAAATAAACATACAACTTTTTTTTTTGAAGCCTACAACACCTATACAAACACTAATAACAATTAAAGCCACTCTGAGTATAAAAAGAGCTTACCTCCATTACTAAGAGTCTTTCAGGGCGTCAGAAGCACAGACTTCAGAGATTCTCAGGAGCACAGACGGGGTTCTCTGTCACACTTTTCGGATGGGGGAACACTCTCCAGAATTCTTGGTAGATTTCTCTTTCTGATGGGGGAACACTCTCCAGAATTCTTGGTAGATTACTCTTTCTGATGCTGTGTTGATCCACAGGGGCGTCTAAGGAGACTCAGGTCACAAGTCACAAGGAGACTCTTTCTTGGAGCACTTTGATGATTTAAATTTCGGAGTCCACTCTTTGTCTTTGAAGATTGTCATTAATTTTTGCTAATTAATCCATCACCGCAAGCCACCAGTTGTAGTAACTCCTCTATACCGACCCGATAAAAGATGGTGAGTGGTAGCGAGATCGGATCGCTGGCACAGAGAATTTCTCGTATAAATTAGAAAATAGAATTTATTGCATACCAATATTAATTCTAATGAAAATATGTACAAGAAAGTTAATTACAGCATTTAATTATTTTTCGTGAGTCAATCGCTTATAAATTAATGACCTCTTGACTCCAAGTGTAACTGAAACAAACAAAAGTCTCTAAACATTACAGTCAGTCGTGACTACAAAATAAAGTTCATTCGGACCAAGGCTCGTCCGTTCCTTCTCTTCGGAAGATCTACTAATACTCGTTAATTCTGAGTCTAAGAACTCTCACTCTCGCACTTGGTGTGCTTTTTCACTTCGCTGGGATTTTCACCGGATACCTGCTGTATCAATTCTCGAGGTCGGGCCTCACTAGCGCTTACACCACGCTGAGTTCGAAACTGACGTTTCCTTTTCCCTTCTCCAGAGAGTCAACACTCTCCTTTTCGATCTCTCCAAAAACTGTCCTCTCTCACTTTTTCATTCTCGCAGGAGAACTTCTTCTGGGGGCGGGGGCTTTGTCGAGGCGGGCCCCTCGAAACTCTCCAGCCTCTTAGCAGCCTTGAGATCCCTCTGTTTCGTTTTCACTAAGTCCGTCATTGGACGTTCTAAGACAAAGGGCAAAGTTTCGGGCGCAAACCTAAAAATCGTGTGCAGAGATCGCTTCTCTCGCAGATGAACTCTTTCCCACGAACTCGGCAAGGATCAAAGCATAAGACCCCTTTTTGGGTAACGCCTTACCACTTCATCACTGTCCGAACTTTCCGCTCACAGTACAATAGAATTCGGCGTCTGCTAGTCTTCACGGCAAAAATAGCGAGGGAAGGTATGCAGTTAAGTGTACTCACAGGAAATGCTAGAATGACACATAGTGCAGCTGGATGTCGAAGCTCAATTCTTTACAAATATTTTAATAAATTAATTTTGCTAATTACTATTTATATGTTACTAAAGTTTTAACAAAAAATATTTTTAATGAAATTTTTGAAGATATTACTGTTACATTTTAATAGATATTCATTTTAATTATTTAAAAAAGTAGCATATAGGTGTTAAAAATTGTAAATTTTAATTTTATTAACAGTATTGAATTTACAATAAAAAATTATAAAGCAACTGATAATAAATTATTAAATATTTTTATACATGAAATATAATATTTAATTTTAAAAGATGAATGCATTAATCAATTAATTCTGCTAATTATATGTTACTAAAGTTCCAACATAAAAATATTTTAAATGTCAGTTAAGAAAATATTATTATTACATTTTAATGATTAAGAAAATACCTTAAGGCATTTTCTTAATTAAAATGCAATAATATTTATAAGTGATGTGAATTTTAAAATTTAATTACCAGTATTGTATTTACAATAAAAAAATAAAAAACAAGTGATAATAAATTAAAAGATTTTTATGTATCAAAAGGATAATTTTAAAAGATGAAAACTTTAATAAATTAATTCTGTTAATTATATATTTATCTGTTACTAAAGTTTTAACATTAATTATTTTTTAGTGTAAGCTTGGGAGATTTGTTTTTGTATTTATAAAAATTTACTTTAATTATTAAAAAATAATTTAAAGTAATTTTAAAATTTAATTATTAAAATTTATTTAAAATTAAATTCTATTGAATACAAATTAAGTTAAAGTAATAAATTAATTTTGACATAATTATATTTTAAATTTTATTATTTTATTGGCAATAAAAGTAATAAAGACAGACTAATCTTTATTAACTGACTTGATAACGATCAAAACCAAACTCTAAAAAAGTAAAAACACCACCGAGGACAGAACATGCAAACTTGGGATTATAAGCCTAGAGATTTAACAAGCCCTCGCCTTAACCACTGGGCTAGAACATTCACAAACAACTTTCACCAAAATAGCATGTGCCAGCTATATTCAAAGTGCTTGGCATTTCAACACCGAGTCAATAGCAAGAAGCCACCCAAGAATCGGTTGATACATGCACTGTTTAATGGAGGAATCGCTATATGTAGTCATTTGTAGAGAAAAGAGGTGAAAAGTCCTATGTAATGCAATGGGAATAGGTGTTGGAAAATAGTCCCATTTTTATACCATATTATATAAGAATCCAGAGTTTTCCTATTTAAGCAGATTGGTCAATCGCTTCAGCAACAACTGATTAATATCATATAATAATATAAAATAACATATAATGATTTTTAAAAAATCGTCCGAGCAGATTTCGAAGAAAAAAATCTTACACTATGATACCGTAACATGAGTACACCATTTTTAAGTAAAATTCCCATTTTACTTAAATATGGACTTTCAGATCTTAATATATACTGCATGTAGAAATGTAGAAATTTCAGGATAGAGTTAGACCAGAGATATAAGACTGCTGTGAAAAAAATCAGAACGATATGCCTCATATTTGCTGATATATTAAATAGCAGCATTTTGCTTTTCCTTCAAACTCAAACTAGCTGTATATATAGAACGACAGACATCTTTGTTTTGGGGCTTTCGATTTTCGCTATGTCACTCGAGGTCGAGATACTACTGCATTTCATAATAGTTCTTTTACAGAGACACTCAAAATAATTCCATTTCATTATGGTCTATGGGAGAAAAATCATTTCCAGTTTATTTTAATGATGTAACACTATTTCAAACATATTTAAGCGAGTGTAACCTGTCCTAGGACGATGGGTAAAAAATCATAGTTTTCTCTCAAAATTTGAAATTTATAAAAATTGATAAAAATATTCATATGCTAAAATTTGAAATTTATAAAAATTCATAAAAATATTCATATGTTACTCATAGACAATAAGGAAAACTGGCATGAAACATTAAATTCAGGGCCTGATTATTGTATGGGCCTCTGGAGTTTTAACAGCAAATTTTTAATTTTATGTAAATAAGGTGACAGAACAGAGGAGAAATTACAGATCTTTCTTAATTAGTAAAAGGAAACAGATGTAGATATAGTTCTAATTTGTGCTTTATTATTAAATTTTAATTCTTTTATCGTATATTATCCAGAAACAAACACGGAACTATATTTATATTGTTTTAAGTGTAAACGTGTTAATATTCCATAATCGTTTCAAGCTTTTTTTTAAAACCATAACACTACTTTTTAATAATTTTATTTTTTCCGAAATCCTCTACTTTTCTGAATTCTTTATTAAAAATTTAATTCATCTTGCATATAATTTAGTTTCTTTAAAAAGCAATCGCTAACATATAATCAATGTATATAATAAAGATGAAGTAATCAATAATGGCTCCAATTCTAGTTTTTATAATTAACAATTGAAAATTACCCCATGTTGGCAAAATCATACCCATTTTCTTTTAGTTTTATCAGTGTACAAATACATTTTAAGCTAAGCATAACATTGTTTTCACCGGCACAAACTTTTCACACGTATTTTGTATTTAACCACCATGAATCCTATTAAAAATATATTTTCTATTTAATTGTAATGAAAACAAATGGCAGCAATAAAGTTATAATCCATAAAGAAAAAATAAACCCAATAGTCGCTATTCTAGTGACGTCACAGTATATATGAATTTTTATTCTCTTATAAAAACAAAATACAAGTGTAGAAATACTTTTTATTAAGAAGTTTAAGAAGAAGAAAAAAAAAATCATAACTTTGTTAATTCTCAAGATATCGATTTGATATCTTGAGAATTAACAAAGTTATGATTTTTTTTTATCACTTAAATTTGTTGTGTTAAACACTGTTGATCACTTAAATTTATTATAAATCTTCTTAATATTATCTACAACTTTTATACTGACAAGTTTTTTATAGGACCAACTCTTACAGCAAAAAAAAAAAAAAAATAAATAAAAAAAAAATAAAAAAAAAAAAATCCCTGCTGTCTCTGCCTACAGACACAGGTAGATTTCGAAGTGGGCAGTCCCAGCTGCCACATCATGATAAAAAGATCCTTCTTCTGCAATTCCCAATAAACAGGCGTCCCATGGTCTGTGTCTTCGAAACAAAAATTGAACTAAGAAATGGGCACAAATGGCACCTTTTTTCTCCCCCACCCCTACTAGTGCCAAACAAGCAATGATATTCCTCTTCTGTCGTGCTTTTAATGGTAGAACTAAGTTTAAGAGGCATTTTCCATCTCAGGCATGGAAAATGCCATTATTTTTTGCTCAAGCCAGCTAGCGTGTACTGTAATTAGAATGTGGGGGAGGGGAGAAGAGGAGGCAAGTTTAAATAAAACAGTAAGAAATAGTGTCAACTCAGCCTTTGTGGTACCTAAAATTGGATACAATGCAAAAAAATTCACATCATCAGATACAGATTTTTTGTAGTACCCAGTCATTTGAAGCATTCGGCAATAAGTATTACCCAAACATGCCGTTTAATTCAATCTTTGCGGTATTTCTTTTTCCAGAGATATATAGTGTCGATAATTTTCAATAGAAAACTTAGCTTATATTATCTTTCTAAATTGTGTACTATTCTAAACTATGTAACTAATAATTCTAAAATATGTTATCATTATTTTTTCTTAATTGATTCATAAAAAAACTGTTGTGCTTTTTGAAAATCGAGGAGGGGGGGGGGGGGGTGGCGACTAGAACCTTTTGCTGGCTACCATAATTTATCAAATTTGTAAATCCCTGGGACAGCTCTTTATTACAGTTGCTATTCAGAAGTAATTTGTGTGTGCATTTTTCAACTATTTTTGTAATTTTTTCATTTCTATTTTTCATAATTAAGAAGTTTGAGTCTCTTATGGCATTATTTCTGGTAATAACTATTCCTCATATGGATGGAATATTTAATGTGAAATAAAAATTATTTTTTGCAAGTCTCTTGTTCTGAAAATATTTGAATTTTTCAGTTAAAAAATTATAAAATTTTACTTGATAAGTATGTTTTTCTTTTTGTAACAATAATAAAAAAAATATTTAAATATTTGAAATCTCGTCTTATTTTTCTTATTTTGGTTATATATTCATTTTATTTGCAGGAATTGCAGAGACGATCTGAGAAAATTTCTGAAATGGCAGCTGTAATGAAAAAATCTGTGGAAATCGATGATGAAAACTTTTCTAAAGAGCAGGAAAAAATTAACCGCCTTATATCTGAAAATAAATTGATAAGAGATATTTTAGAATTGAACCAAATACGAAGTGAACTAGCACAGAAAAGCGTTTTAAAAAGAACTGATGGAAGTGTTCAGACTGATTTATGACCGTTTAGGAAAAATTCTTAGATAAAATTTTTCATGGATTTGGGTGTGTATATTATATGTTTTTAAGATTTATTAGTCAGGGAGAGTTATATAATATATATATATGTGTGTGTGTGTATTATACGTGATAATTTAATTTTAGTTTATTCATGTTTGTGCCCTGTTTTATACTTTTGGATTATTGTATGTAACATCAGTAAGCAGTATATTACATCAATTTTGTTCAAAAATTATTTTCCGTTGCTTTCTAAAGATGATTTCTAATTTATTGGTCAATATTTTTTATATCTTACGTTATGTATTTGTTAACATAACTTTCTTGTAAACTACATGCATGTCCAAGGACTTAAAAAAAAATGTATACTATTATCAGTTAAAACTAAAATTATTAACTTTTTTAAACTGATTGAAAGGCAATTTTTTATTTGACAATTTATACAAAAACATGCTTTTCTTTTTCTTTGTAGGTACTATTTACTGTAGTATTGGAAGTTCTTCATTAAGATGAAAAATAATTTTTTAAAACTTTATTTTTTTCTCAGCAAAAAGTATCACAAGTAACATAAGCAGAGTGAAGAAAATTGATAAATTATCTATATATGAGATGTTCAGAGCTAAAGTGGATCAAGTCCATAAATTATAGTTTTGAGATAAACAAGGTTAAGGTTTATTAACACTAGTTGAATCCTAAAGTGATTAGGAGGATAATTTTCTTTTTATTGTTGTAGTATAAAAACTAACTTAAATATGGGTCATAATTTCAAAATTACAAAACAATAATTAATTGATCCATTTTAGCACAAAGGAAATTTTAAGAGAGTGTTTCAGGGCTAAAGAAAACTGCTGTCATCTGTTAGAAAATAGCAATAGCAGGGACTTGGTTCAATACGGTTCTGAAAATATACACCATTAACAAGTATTAATCTGCAACAGACAAAATTTTTTGTACTTTTGGAATTGATCCATGTTAGCTCTGAACGCTCCATATAATAAATTACCAAACATATATTTTCCCCCCTAAAGTAGTTAGTTTTCAGTGTTTTAATTAGTTGTTTTGCATTTATTTTGAGTTAGATTTTTCAGATAAGAAAGCTCATTTGGTTGTCTTGTCATATGTCAACATTATTTATAAATTTATTAAAAATACATTTTATGCCAAATGATTGTTTCATGCATTAATTTGTTTCTATTTAAACAAATAAATTGCACATGGCATCTGAAGAATATATATCTGGTTAATTAATGCTGTCTTTGTTGAGCTGCATAAAAATAAGATTTATTTATACTTTATAACACATAGTATCAATTAATATAAAATGTTTCTGAAATAAGTCACTCTTGCTAATAGTTGTAGATATTGTTTGATCAATCATTGAATGAAAAAATTATAATATTAAAAAGGAAGCAGAAATTTGTTTATCCAGGCATTAATTTTTAGAGAGTAAAATAGGTACTTCTCTATTATCCCGTCAACCACTTTTCATAACAAAAAACTATCGCCAAATAAACGGGAGAATGTTGCCCATTGGAATATCAAAATAAATAAATAAATAAAATATAAGAATTTAAGGACACAAGTGTTATTTTAATTGATGAAATAACTAATAAATCAGTAAAACATAATGAAAAATACACGCAAATGTCGAATTAAAAACCACTTGATGACATAACAAACACGTATAATGCTTCTGACATCAAGTAAAAAGGACTGCATTAGGGGGGAGAGTAAGATTGCAGAGAGAAAAATTGTATATGAGTGTTTTAGTAATTTGAAATAATTTAATAGTGGTTTTTAATATTTACAAGACCTTTTTAGTGTATTTTATTAGTTACAATCAAAGCTTAGCATTACAATTTTAATCATACTCTCCACTCTTCTTTTTCTTTATTATAATTTCAGAATTTCTTAGTAGGATCACAAATGCAAATACTCAATATTTTCTGATTGAGACACGCGTTGTGTATGTTTAAGTAAAATTGTGAAACTTTTATTTTATTTTATTTTATTTTTTCTGTCTTTAAAAGAAGAAAGTATTGGATTTGCAAAAAAATTTGACTTCTGGTATTTGCTGGATTTATACGTTGTAGAAGGTCCTGAACATGATTTGACTGTTTTTAGAAATTGTCTGTATGTGATGCAAATTTTGTGGGTGCTCTATCTTAAGAATTAATGCACGAGATTTAATCAAACTTCAGATTCAGTTAGACCTTGACTTAGATTGATGCTGATTAGGTTTTGGTGTGAATTGCCCACCAGGTAGACTGTTTTCACAAATTTTGTGGACACTTTATCTCAGGAACTAATTTACAGAATTTAATCAAACAGAATTAAAAAAAAAAATCAGTATTTTGAGTAACAAGAAATTATGTTTTCTCATCATAGTTCGTTTGATTTTCAGCGCTTTCTACCTCTGAAATGAAATCATCTACCAAATCTGCATCTATTGTAAAATATTTTACAGTAAAAAAAAAATGAATTTCTGATCTACGGATTATGTAAATGCATCACAAAAGATTGTCTTGGATAAGGAGACCATATACATCATTTCATTGACAAACAAAACATTGTTACAATTGATCCTTAAAATTTTAATATAATTGTAGCTATTGTATATTAAGTTTAAAAACCTTTTTGAAAATTTTCTGAGAATACTAAAATGTATCCATCTAAGTTAAAAAAATCTGAAGCTGCTCCGTGGCTCTTAGATTTTCTCAAACATGGACAAAAATTTTCTGAGAATGCAAAGTATATCTATCCTTATGAAAAATCTGGAAGTGTTGCCTTGGCTCAAGGCATCTATGTGCATTGCACACTCTACACACTAACCCTTTTCACATATACTAGATAGAAATATCGATATTATTTTATGTATTGTGCTGTCCTCTAAAAAAAAAAAAAAAATCCATTTTTTGAATTTTTCTCTATATAAAGTCTAATAAAGAATTCAAAAAAGTTAAACATTACTAAATTTTTACAGCTTGTTCTGACTAAGATTTTAAAGTTTAGCATTTTTCATTGTATCACTTTATTACAAAGTGGCAGCCAATTAAGGGATAATTTGAAAAAACCCCACTATTCTAAAAAATGGTCCATGTTACCTGAAAAAAAAGTCCTACTTGACATAATCAGCTGAAAATGAAGCATTTTATTATATGTTGATGGTTTAATGTATATACAATTAAAAAAATTATGTAAATAATTCTAAAATTCTATTATAACAAGAAAATCTGTAAAATTGAAGCTCAAGTTTTGTCAGAATTCTGAAATTGTTAGTTTCAATTATTTAAAAAGTAAATACTAAATATTTTACAGTAATTCCTTAGGTATTTTTAACTATTTTTATTATTCTAAATGGTGCATAAAACAGAACCAAACAACAACAAAAAAATTATTTTAGTGAAATATTTTATGAAGTATTAGGGTGGTTTTTTTAGAAAGCATTTCACTCTGGGCTTTTTTTTAGAGGGCAGCACAATATAATGTAATATTGCTGATATGATGTGGAAAATAAAAATTGCGGATAAATATAGAATCACACATAAAATATTTACATTTAAAAGATTGGTTACTTATAAAACATTTGAGTGGGGCTTAACTTAAAGAAAATAATTTGCATGTTGTATGTAAATAACATTTGTTTTGTTGTAAATATTTCATGCAGCTTATAAGAATTTTGTTTTATTGTTTTTTTTTTCTCTCCCTCCAAACAACATTTATAGTAAGAAGGAATAACAATTAGTGTTAAAATAATTTATGATATTATTTAAAAAATATATTGTATTTACTTGCAACATATTTTCAAAGCGTTTTGCAATTCAGGTACAAATTCTACGCACAATTTCTTTTCTCTTTTAAAAATTCAGTTTTAATTAGTGGCCAAAACTTGTAATGATAATATTGAAAAATATTTCCTTTTTTGTTTTATTTTTTTAAATATCATTATTAGCAAATAAAAAACATCATTGGAATTAAAATTCTCAACTAATGATTTTTGAACTGTACTACAATAAATTTTAAAGTGATATAAAAAATATACATGTAAATAGTTTAGTAGCACATGTACTAACATTCTTGCTGTGATGGATTTATAGAGCTTTTGTGTGAATTCCACATGTTTGAAAACAGCTAACCTATATAGAAGATAGGGAAATCTATATATCTGAGAATATTTATTTATGAAATTATATATATATATATATATATATATATATATAGCTTATTTATTTTCGGATTATACTGTTGACTATTACTTTGAATTAGTTTTTGTATTGCAAGATGTATTTTTTACAGTCACAATCAGCTAAAAGAAAGGGACAGGGGAGGCAACATTCCATACTATTTAATCATCAAATTATCTTGCAAAACAGTGAAAAATATATATTTTTTTCTTTGACTGTTATATATGTCATTAATATTTTTTAAAAAGCAATATCTCAGAAGTCATTTAAATTTGAAAATTTTAAGAGCTGTAACATCCTTTGTGAATAATTGATGTTTGTTTCAGCTGGTGATTCATCATATTCTCAGAGAAATAGATGTATAATAAGTCAAATTTTAATATATAGCACAAGATCTGAAATTCAGCATCCCAAAACCTAAGACCTAAACAAAATTCCCAAAAATTGAAAAAAAAAAAAAAAAAGTTGTTTACTTACAGTGATAGATGATACCACTAAAACATAAACTTGTATTCTAGAATGAGATTGTAATGTGACTTTGATAATGAAATTCCATTTTATGCCAATCCATTGCTGAATTTGATTTGCCACTTCTCCTTGTTATCATCTTTTAATGAAATGATTCTAGATTTTGTAATGTATATGGTAATTTTGTTACACTTTCCCTGTGCTTTTCCCGTGTCACTGATGAAAGATGATGTAATTGACATAATTTTAAGATGATGACTTTGAGAAAGTACTTTGAGCTATGGCATTATCTGACTTTGTTCTGTAATTTGTGGGTAGACAGTTGTAAGAATTTTTTTGGTATCAACACATATTAGGGGGGGGGGGATTTAACATGATTTTCAAAATTTGCTCATGATGTATTTACAGTTATTGAATCTCTTAAGCTAATATTTTATAGTATTTAGCTATTTTTTTTCACATATACTGCTTTCTGATAATTTACATGTATTATTAATAAATAGCATTTGTATATATTTAATAAGTTTAGGATCCTAAATTTTTTTTTTTTGAATTAAGAAATGTTTAAGGCACAATTTTAAAAGTATTTTTATTGTATTAAACTTTTTTTTTAATATTTACTTTATCTGTCAAACCTGGACAAAACATTGGTGCACTTATTTTGAGAAATATTAGACAATCACTTATGTGATTATTTATTTGTATGTGTTATGCCACCGTCCATTAGATTTCTATACAATTTTTAAATATAGTTTCAGAAATAGTTTTAAATGCTTTCTCAATAAGCCTAATAATTTATTGCGAAGAATTAGGAAAATATTTGTTAAAATTTTTATATGAGTAATATTATTTTATTGTGTGAATATATTTAAACACTGTTTCATGCAAGAAAGTAAATATTGTGTTGTATTGAATTTCAGAAATAATTATAATTTGACTCTCAATTTAGCCTGCTGTTTAATTAAAAAGAACTCATTTATATATTAAAAATATTATTTGAATAAATTGTATTGTGAATCTTTAAGTAAATATTTTTTTTTTAATGCAGCTTCACGTGGTTGTGATGTACCTTTTGGCTATTTTAATTATTGCCAACTCAAATTCAAATTGCTTTAATTTATTATAAACATACCTGCATAATGGATTGATATATGCTTATGATATTTGCTTGTACACATAGTTCAAAGATTGCCTCCCCCCCCTCCCCCACAGTTTTTTTCCTTTTTAAAATTTGAGATTTTTAAAGTTTTATTATTTAATAGAATTTCAGAACATTAATTACAAATACATTGAATATTTAACCAACAAATAGTTTTAGAGCTTTTACGTTTTCTTGCAATTTAGTGTTTTTAGGGTTTCGTTCATCTCACGAAACCCTATTGCTCCCGCTCCGTTGTCTGTCTGTCACAGAGCCATTCTCGAAAACTGTGTAACTTACAGAGTTGAAACTTTGTGTATAAATCAGAATATCAGCTGCAAAGAGCTGAAAATATTAAAATTTGAAAAATTCATATTATTTTAATAAATAGAGATAAAAAAACAAAATTCTAACAGCTTTTTTTATTAAATTTGAACATTCTTCCTTATAGCAGATGCCAAAAATTAAAAATCCATGATGAAATTCTATCTACAATAATTAATTTTCTATCAGACGATTTCCACGTGAAAAATAAAAATGAAATAAAAAGTTTCACCAATTGAAAAAAAAGATTAATCGTCATAGTGGTAATAAAACAGAAATATTTCTCAATAATACAAGGAGTATGAGTATGTGTGCATGTACACAAAGCAGATTAATTACACGTCATTAGAGAATTAAAAAGAAAATCTGACGTCACATCGCAAGTTTGATGGATTTTTCAAATGTTTCAGTATAATACAAAGCGAGTATGAATATGAGTAATAGAGAATAGTAAATATATGAGTTTGAGGATTATGGAAATATTCGCATATTTTAACATTTTGAAGGTATACAACATGTTTAATTTTGAAATTAATTTTTTTTAAATATCGCATTTAGTCCACATGACAGATACTATTATGACAGAATATAATAGTGGGCTTCACCCGCTATCGGCCGGTTCAGATATTCAAAAAACCGAGAAAAATAGACAGTTTTTTAGAAAATGAAATTTATTTGGATTTTTTAAAGAAAGGATAAAGTGTTTTGAAAGGAATATTAAACGAAACCCTTTGTGCGAACTTGGATCACACTTACCCACTTGTTTTCTGTTAGTCCCTTTTCATATATCCTGTTTTCAAGAACCCCTACCATACAGGATTTAAGAATTATTGAAAGTGATCAGAATATTGACTACCAGGATATAAAAAATATTATACTTTTATTTTTTAACAATGTTCTTAGATTTTTCTTTCAATGTACTCGCTAGCATATCTCAGATTCTAGATAAGTGAAAATTTTTAAATTGAATGTAAGACAATACCCTCTAAAGATGGGCCATGTAGATTTTTAAGGCTGAAAATCCATTTCAGAACTACTACTGTTTTAATTTATTTTGCTGTTTAGTCACCCCCCCCCCCCTCCCCACTTCTAAAAATAATATTAAGATCAGAACTATTCAGGGAAAAAGAAAAACAATATTTCTTTTTATTCCAAAAAGTTGGCAATTCCTGAAACTGTATATAAATGTTTTGTACAAGATGTGCATTTTCCTACTATAAGCTTTAAATTATATTTGGATAGTTGGAAGTAGGAATTACTAAAAGCTAATTTATCTAAAAAAGAAACATTGCTGTAAATTAAAATGAATGTAATGAATGTATATAAATAAAAAAAGAGATGATTTTTTAAAAAATAAAAAAAAAATGTATATATATATATATATATATATATATATATATATATATATATATATATATATATATATATATATATATATTAAAAAAAAAAGATTTTTAAACATCATGAAGAAAAAAAAAGTATCACTAATTTTGTAAATTAGGTTAATTAGTTTATTAAATTGCCATATATTGCAGGTATGATTGTGCATAGGGATCCTGATTTCAGGATTTTTTTTTGCCTGATGTATTTTCTTATTTCAAGAATTTTTCAAATTACTTTAAAAACTTTTAAAAGGAAAGTATTATGTGATTATTTACAAAGTACCTTTTAAATATAAATCTGTTTAAAAATTTGCAATACCTTCTCATTATATCTGAAAGTTTATCATTAAACTTTTAATCATCCTCCACCCTTTTTCTTTCATGCAATTTCAGGATTTTTTTTAAGTAGGGTCATTAACACTCCTGATATTGTGTCATTTGATTATTTTTTCTTCTTAAAATTGTTTTAGAAGTATAATCACCCTAGTATGTGTGGTACTTTTCCAGTATAAAGACCTTTCTCCCCCCCCCCCTTTTTTTTTTTTTAAATCTTAGCGTAATTTGGGCTTTAGAAAGTGAGATTTATTGCCAAATGATATACACATCTATGAAAACAAACCTGGTGTATAATACCTAGGAATTATATAGAATGACAAATACTATTTAGGAAAAGTATGAAAAAAGGTCATGATAAGGCTATTATTTAAAAGATACACATTCCTCAAAAATACAAATGTTAGTTAAAAGAGTGCCATTAAGAAACTTTTATTCAAAATACGTAAAGAAAAATGAAAGTTGTACAAACAAATTTTATGCCTTTCTTATTAAAGAAAAAAAATATTTTCACGCTAAAATTAAGAAATTAAAATTAACCTACTTGTTGCAACATGGTAGGCTTGAATGACAATTTTTAAAATTAATTTCATTACTTTTTTCATGCAAAGACATTTCATATTTTGGCTCTTTGTTTCACACATACGCTTGAATCCTTGGCCGCTTCCACTGGACTGAACAATTGCAACTGACTGGAGAGGAATTTCGTGGTCAGGAATATCTTCAATTCTAAGCAAGTTCTTAGGACATAAAGTGAATTGTGATCTTGCATATAGTTGTTTTAAAATTCCTTCAGAAGTTCCAAGTTGGTAGAAACTATCCTGTCACACTCATTACAACTGCCAATATAGAATCGCATTGTTCCTTGTCAACTTCAGGAATAGGAACTCACACAGTAGTTCCCCAAAGGAGCAGTGGGATATATATTTTTTTCTCAGAATTCATTTTCAGTTTTTTTAGCTTGTATTTACAGATTACATTTAGAATTAACTTGGTTAATAGATGGAATTTAGAATTAGATGGTATTTTCAGTTTTGAAACAAAGAGTGCACAAAAGATTCATTTCACCGTCTTTACTAGCATGGCCTCAAAAGATATGAATTTTTTGAGGACACTTTGTGCACTGCATGTACATCACTGGTTTCCTTTAAACAAACATCATCGGCTAACAATAAAAAAAAATTGGGAAGGATTTATATTGTTTACTTTTTGGGATCTAAAATGAGGAAAATACAGTAATCCATTAAAAACAAACTTAAATCAGCAGCAGCCTATAGAAAATATTTCATGCATGCATCTCTGGTTGATATTTATAGGCAATGGCCCCACGAGGTGATTTTGAAGTGGTATCAACAACACATTGATTGGATCAAAAATATTTTGAATCTTGAGCATGCAAAAGAATATTTGATTAAAACAGGCTATCCACACTGAGAAAAATGACACTTTCAAATCTGAGTAAATCTATGTTTTCATTTTGTTATGAAACTTTTTGTTTCAAATAGGATGACCCAATGCTTTCAATTCTGAAATACTCAGAATATTGAAACATGCACATACTCAAATCTGAACACATAGAGGTCCGTTCATACTCATTTTTGAAACATGGACATACTCAAAAATGATTAGGGTCAGTTCAAACTCATTTTTGAAACATGGACATACTCATAAATGAGCACATAGAAGTCAGTTCATACTCATTTTTGAAACATAGACATACTCAAATGTGAGTTCATGATGTTTTATTCTCGAGTGCGTGCGTGTTTTCAGAAATGAGTATATACATGTTTCAAACTTGAGTAATTTTGATTCGGAGCCATTTTGACTATGCGACATACTCAGATTTGAGTACTTTTTGCTCAGTTTGAAAATGTCGTTTTTAGAGTGCAGGTGAGAAAGGGTTACCCGCTATTACACTTGATGCAATTGTTCTGGACATTGCAGTAATTTGAATAGAAATACTAACAATAGAACATTTGAATGATTTATTTTAAAATTCTCTATTTGGCAACTTTTTTAGTGAGGAAGGAGAACGTTACCACATCTTTATCTTTAGCCTATGTTGGTTTAATCCACCATCGACTATAATCTCATCCATGTTTTTTGAAACAGGCTCTTTCTTTATCTTGCATAAGCTGACTAGTTTCATCTTTTTGCATTGTTTTGACCCTTTCTATTAATTTTTCTAACTGCTCCTCTGTATTTATGTCTTTAAAAACATATTGTGGTTGGAAAGATGTTGTAAGACCTACTTTAGGCTTGCAGCTAAAAAGAGCTTTGTATGGTTGTTCTTTTAATCCCAGAATGATAAGCTCTCTTTTTCATAAATTAAATGAAATTTCACTCCAGTGTTCAGATTTGTTGTCATGCATTCAAGTACAGTGCATATTATCTATATCTTAATTATCTGTTTTGACACTAACCTGGCTTTGTAAATGGCGAGGCTTCTCTTGGACGATATTCAGTGCTGGCCAAAACTCCTTCAAGCTGGTCACCACATTATTGGCAAATTCATTTCCATTGTCAGATGTAATATAGATGGTTCTCCAAGCAATGCGAATATGTCCATTAAGTTGTAGGCTACTTCTTCAGTTCTTTTTGACGTCAGAGCCTTGAGAATTGCAAATTTTGTGAGATGATCTTGGTACACCATAATAAATTTGTATTCTCTATCTGTCTGAGACTGAAAATCAATAAGATCTACCTGACACCAGGAATTAAATTCAGAGAAAATGATAGGTTTTACAACAATACCATTTTTAATACCTTTCTGTTTTTTTCTGGCAAGGTTCACAAAGGTGGATATACAGTTCAATATTATGACGTCTAATGTTTTTAACATTCTATCATGTCCTGTGTGTCAGTAGCCAAATGAGCTTTGTGAAGTATGGGAAATAACTCAGTCTGTGACATAATATTGTATAGTACTTACACCTTCTTTAACAGGATAAATGAGTTTACTTTTGTCTTCCACAAACATCATATCATAATGATTCAGCAACTAATAGTCGTGGTGTTCCTTCTTACTTGTCATTTTGGCTTTTTTTGCATTTATTAACTTCTGGTAAGTAGTTTCCATTGAGAACAAACTGCTTTTTGTAACATTAACTCGAACTTTGGACAGTTCATCATCGAATCATTGTTGCATGTCTATTGACCATGACTCCTGCTCCAGCACTACATATTGCTCTTCCATTTTTATGCAGCACAGTATAAAACTAATTTTTACGCTCGCAGCAAAAGCATATTTTGACACTCCCAAACAAAGCTCAAAATGTAAATGGCAAATTCTGAGCCTGAGGCGAGCATTTAAGTCAAGTGCCTTGCCGCATGATATTCTAAATTAATTGGAGATGTATTTCATACTTTGCCAGTTTGTCATTCTATAGAATGCCTAGAAAATGTGTGAGTGGGTTGGGTTGATTATTGACGGCCAATTATCTACACATGGGATATAGGCCCGGGGGGAGTGCCCTTCGTGGGGGTCTTTCTAAGGGAACCTAACCTGTATTTACGCATAGAAAATGTGTGAAGTGTGAATCATTTCACACATTGACGGCCAATTTTCGGCATTCTGTAAAATGCCTAGATATTCTACAGAATGCTGGCTTTCATACGTTGCTGGTTATATAGATATGCCTCTACAAAGTTATGTCTATGTGTTTGTATATATATATAAATGGCTTCTTTATATTAAATAAATTGTATAAATATTCAAAACAATTGCTTGTGTATATGAAACACTGAATAGGTTGCAAGAAAATAAAATGAAAAATTTCCTTCTCGCCAAGGCCTTTATACTGGAAAAATACTGTATCTGCTGATGTAATAAAATTTTGTCTAAACTTTGCCTTTTAATAAGAAAGGTCCTTATTTTTCAAAAATACTACCAGCTCATCACTAATATTAGTTTAGCAGTGTGATGATGGTAATTATAAAAATCATGATTAAGACAATTTAATTTTATGTAGAAAATATTCTATTTTTTCCTGTTAACATATTTATTATGTTTTTCTTTTCATGTATATAAATACCAAAAGAAGTAAAAAAAAAATTCTGTTGTAAAAAGAGGAGCATGTCAGTTACTATTTTTGTAGTAGCAAGTAGAAAAAAAATAAAATGTGGGATTATTTATTAAATATTTTAGTTTAAAAAAATGTAAGTTTATTTAATTTCTGTGAATTATTTATTTTGTAATGTATATTGCTTTAAGGTAAGAATGTGTGCATAGGCATTGGCAAGGAGAGGCAGGGAAAGACCATTGTCTCTCCTTGGATTTTTAAACTTAATTAAATTTTCTGTATCTCCAATGATTTTTGTTTTTTTTTAAAAAAGTCAAATTTATTTTTTGTAAATGACATAAAATTTAATTCTAAGAGATTGAAGAACTAAGATCCTTTGAACTCCTCGTGGAAGACAGTTTTAAATTCTGTTTTTCTTTTTACGTTCATGGGTTTTAAATTTTTCCTAAAACAGGCCATGGGGAAGGGACGAAAGATATAATTTCATTTCTAAACTTTGAAAATGTTGGTAGAAGTTTATTTTTGAATATTTAATTGCTTTTTATGTTGATATGTTTAAAAATTCTCTTGCATGACAATTCTGACAAAAAATTCTGAATTATTTCATGTTTATATTCTCCATTTTAAAAGTCTGCCTAAGCTGTGAACTGTAGACACGTCCATTCCAAAATCTTACCTTTCCCTAAATTTCTGTTTGCCAGTGCCCATGTATGTTTATGTTATTTATTTTCAGTTCCGTATGTAAATAACTGTGCAAAATTAAGACAATGTTTTTTTGTTGTTACAGTTTATTAATTAGTATAAGTATTTGTAGTTCTCTTTTCAGTTTCAATCTGTATACTCTTTTAAAACTTTTCATGTACATTTGTAAAAATATTCAAATTATTTATACTTGTAAAAAGTCAGAGAGAAAATATATAAACTTTGTTGCAATTCTA
Organism: Maratus michaelseni; assembly: GCA_963931845.1. Taxonomy (NCBI): domain Eukaryota; kingdom Metazoa; phylum Arthropoda; class Arachnida; order Araneae; family Salticidae; genus Maratus; species Maratus michaelseni. The sequence goes on from OZ007589.1 coordinate 391,857,939, forward strand.
ATTACATGTCTCATTAATTGAAATCATCATTTTATGAAACTTATGATTAAAATAATTTAATTTTATGTGAAAAAATAAACAACACTTTATTTTTCATGCTAACATATGTATTAAAAAAACCTTATTTTTCTTGTTCAATTTATATAAATATCAAAAGAATAGGAAGAAGGAATGGCAGCACACTGACAAATAATTGAATCAGCGGATTTAAAAAAGTGCATAAGTTTCCAAAATTTAAGATTTTTCGGAATCTATAAAAACTGTGCTACACACAAATGTATATGAAAAATATGAAAATATTGGGGCATTTTGTTGATCTGAATTATGGAAATATTGGAAAAATCAGAGAATTTTTATTTTTTATTTCCATGATTTATTGATTACAGTAATCTGGAAAAAAAAAAATTACAAAATCATGAAAATGCGATTGATCCTGAAGTATGTTGATCATTTTCAGTAACTCTTTGCATTTTTTCACAGTTGAAAATTTGCTAACTCATGTAAAATTTTTCATCTAGAACAGCCATACTCAACCTGCGGCCCGGCGACCTTTTGTGTGCGGCTCGAGGCACATAGTAATTAATCCATATTTATAAAATTAACTGAGATGTGCATAAAATGTATTTAAGACCTTCATTGTTGTTTTATATTTTTTCATAAGAAAACGAAATCTGTCCTGTCATTTCTAGTTAATTTTAAATTATGTTAAAACATCTTAAATGCCGTTTCCTTAGTCAAAAGTTCTTTTTGCATGTAGTCCTATGTGTTACTTTACAGTGGTGTATACTTTTCTTAATCTTCAACACTAATCCAATTAACTATTCTAAATTAGTTAAATTTGCAGTATATATTTCTAAAATTAAAAAAAACCTAATAAATAAAAAGTTTTTGCATTGAGCAAATACTGATAGAAAAGATAGATAGATAGGAAAATTTCTCACTTTTTCCTTTAGAACTTGTATATTCTGCATTGTTATATTATTTGGTTTTACGGCTATGGCCCTGTATATAGCTAATACTTCTTTTTAGGGTTGAACGTTTGTCGTGGAAATAACTGGCATGAAACAATTTGTACACCATTATTTCAAACTTCGTGGCTTATTTCTACAACATTTGCAGTAAAAATATACAACTTAAAGTTTATTGTTTGGAAAAAGTGGTGTTAAAATGTTTTGGCTAAAATATCTTCCGTGAAAAACGTTCAACCCTACTGATAATACTAACTTTGTTATATTGCTTTGTTATACTACCTATATTATCTTACTATTTTATTTACCCTTTTTTAAGTGTGCTGCGGCCCGCGTAATGTCACAAATATATGTCTGCGGCCCGCGAGAAAAAAAAGGCTGAGTATGGCTGATCTAGAATATAGCTTCATTTCGATTCTAGTGTTGAATTAACAAGGTAGCCTAGAAGACCAAATCTATAAAAACTGTGCTGCACACAAATGCTAGATATTGCAGAGTCGTCACAGACCTAGAAAAACTGGAAAATGGGCCATTCTTTAAAAAAAGGCATATTTAAAAAAAAAAAAAAAAATTATAAATTTTAAAAACACTTTTTTTTTTACTTAATTTTTTTTCCTGGGTTTTATAAACAACTGAAGAACACTAATAAATCTATGGTCCTGTTCAATTCATTTTATTTATTTAATAAAAAAATATTTAAAAAAATTACTGGTAACAGAGGTGAACCTTTGGTAACGTAATGGTGATGTATATTATTATAAACAGAGCCGTCCTTAGGGGTGTGCGACAAGTGCGGCCGCACAGGGCCTCGCGCCTAGAAAGGCCTCGCGCTCGAAAAACAAATTATTGCAAAATAGCTAAATATTTATTTTTTAATTTGCTGTGAGTTATCTATTTCATAATAAAATTTAAAATGTCAACTCTTATAACTCGTGATCAAATTGTCACAGCGCGCTCAAAGTTTTTGTGCATAAACAAAGTAAGATAATTTTACAGGAGACATTGTCGAGTTTTTTTAAATGGAATCCCCTAAATTTTATAAAATGCTGAATATAAAAGCCCGACAAATTTAAACTCTTCTAACTCGTGATCAAATTATCATTGCGCGCTCAAATTTTGTGTGCATAAACAAAGTGGCACAATTTTACAGGGGACATTGTCATTTTTTTTAACGGAAAGCCCCTAAATTTTAGTATAGTGCAAATATAAGGACTCGATAACCACACACACTTATAACTCGGATTCAAGTTGCCGCAGCCCGTGCAAGTTTTGTACGGTTAACGTAATCATTTTAAAGGGGGACTTTGCCGGTTTAATATAATAAATTAAAAAATGCCCCATCAAAATATGAGTGTACTACAGCAACTACAGCTCGAGGTATAAATGTTTAATTTGTTAACACCTTATATTTATATTTATAATACACTAAATATGTCCAGTTTTGATAAAAAAAATTTGAGAGCCTCTTTCCTCCCCCTAAAAGGTTTACCGTACAAAATTTGTTTGAGCTGCGATAATTTGGACAAAGTATTTTTGGTTAACGAGCCTTTATATTCGTGCTATACTAAAAGTTAGTGGCTTCGGTTAAAAAAAACGGACAAAGTTCCTCCTTTATAAATATTATATTTATCAAGCAAAATATGAGAGTATTCTACGATAATTACGGATCGCGTTATAGGTGTTTTATATTGTCAGCCTCTTATATTTATGATACACTAAAATATAGGGAAAAGGGATTCGAAAAAAAACTGACAGAGACAGGGATCTGAGGGTTGGTTTGACGGCTGGCTGATGAAAAGATTTTTGTTTCCAAGTCGATAAAATTTTAGGTAGATTTCGTAAGAAATACTACCTATTACATTCTCACCTAAGTTGGAAATTTTGAAAAATTTTTGCAGATCTACGCCGATCATGACTCCCAGAACCCAAAACCACCCCCAGTTCAAAACTTTACATCTATCTATCTATCTATCTATCTATCTATCTATGTCACTTTTTTCTAACCACGATAACTGGAAAAATTCTGCATAAATCTCTTCCAAACTGATACATAAAATCAAGTGTAATAAAATCTCGGTCAAGTTCGTTAATGGGCAAAATCGAACCAAGGGGGGGAAATGGGGGGGCTTTTTGTGAAAACAGAAAAACCCTCATAATTTCTTTATTATTATACGTATCGAATCCGTTTAAAGTTATTATTACTTCTAGGAGAAGGGCCGAAAATGTATGTATGACAGATTTTTGATATAATTAAAAATGGCCCAAAGGGGGAGGGGGGGGTTGGGTTAGAAGAAAAAAAATCATAGCTCCGTCAATTCACAAGATATCAAATCCGCGTAAATTTATTATTAATCCCCTTAGTATTATCTAAAACTTTTATATTGACAAGTTTTTTATAGGACCAACCGTTATAGCAAAAAAAAAAATTAAAACAAAAAAAATCCCTGCCGGCTCCGCCTGCAAACAAGTTATTTTTCGAAGTAGGCGGTTCCAACTCCCGCATCTTTTCGAAACTGATACATAAAATCAAGGGGCATAAAATCTCGGTCAAGTTCGTTAATGGGCAAAATCGAACCAGGGGGGGGGGGGGGGGGACTTTTTCTGAAAACAGAAAAACCCATAATTTCTTAGTTATGATACGTATGGAATCCGTTTGAAGTTATTATTACTTCTAGGAGAAGGGCCGAAAATGTATGTATGACAGATTTTTGATATAATTAAAAATGGCCGCAAGGGGGGGGAAAGGGGGGTTTTAGAAGAAAAAAATCATAGCTCCGTCAATTTACAAGATATCAAATCCGCGTAAATTTATTATTAATCCCCTTAGTATTATCTAAAACTTTTATTTTGACAAGTTTTTTATAGGACCAACCGTTATAGCAAAAAAAAAATTAAAAACAAAAAAATCCCTGCCGGCTCCGCCTGCAAACAAGTTATTTTTCGAAGTAGGCGGTTCCAACTCCCGCATCTTTTCGAAACTGATACATAAAATCAAGGGGCATAAAATCTCGGTCAAATTCGTTAATGAGCAAAATCGAAAAAAAGGGGGGGGGGGGGGACTTTTTGTGAAAACAGAAAAAAAAACATAATTTCTTAATTATGATACGTATCGAATCCGTTTGAAGTTATTATTACTTCTAGGAGAAGGGCCGAAAATTTATGTATGACAGATTTTTTGATATAATTAAAAATTGCCTTAAGGGGGGAGGAAAGGGGTTTTAGAAGAAAAAAATTCCGAACTTCGTCAATTCCCAAGATTTCAAATCCGCTTAAATTTCTTGTAGATCCTCTTAATATTATCTAAAACTTTTATATTGACATTTTTTTATAGGACCAACTCTTATAGCAAAAAAAAAAATCCTTGCTGGCTGGTTTCGAAGTAGGCGGTTCCAACTGCAGTATCATCGCAAAAAGGTCATTTCTTCCGCAATTCCAGACAAACAGGCGCCCCACGGTCTGCGTCTTCGAAATCTACCTGTGCCTGTAGGCCGAGCCGTCAGGGATTTTTTTAATATGTAGATGACTCCGCTTATAAAATTTGTATTCAAATTCGGAAAATAGACACAATTCGCAGTCTAACAGTATCTTTTGCATCACCTTGCGGCAATTTCACGATTAAAAAGTATGAGTATTTTCTCTCTCTTACTCTTTTAACGACTGTACAATATTGCTATTTTACACCCCCCGCCCCCCCCCCCAAGAAAAATAAATAAATTAAAAAAAAATAGATAAATAAAAAATAATAATAAATAAATAAATAAAAGAAAGAAAGAAAGAAAAAGCTGCTCCAACATGACACGGCCAGCATGAATCCTCCGCCTGTTCCAAATCTGCTGAAAAAAGAATAGACCAACCCCAGTCCGAGAATTTTGAAAGGAAATTGGTCCGATTCCCTACTAAAACTTACTAACAGTACATTTCACTCCCCACGCACCCCTCAAAAAATTTGTGAGAAGTAATGTTGCCAATTTAGAAGATTTCTTTTATTCAAAATATCTACCAGAATTTTCGAATTACCGTCACTTTATTTAATCACTTATTATATGTCATTAAACATAGCAAAATTACTATTAAAAATTTCTGGTAGATAAATAAAAAAAAACAGCTAAATTGGCAACATTAGTCTGAATGGAAAGGCCTCGCAAAAGTTCTTGCACCCGGCCTCGCTTTCGCTAAGGACGGCTCTGATTATAAATGTATATATTTATTAAAAGTAACTAACAATTCCTAAAATTAACACAGAAAATTTTATTACAGTAAGTATAGCAGTAATATATGGATGGATTTTTTATAATGGGCCAAAATGGATACTGACATTTTCAAAAAATAAAATTTAACTTGGAGCTTATTCAAAGTTATTTCATTACCTATGATGACAAATTATGTAGTATGAATACTTGAGCTACATTTTCTAAATAAGTTTGTTTATTTAGAGTATTTTGAGAGAAAAACAGGCGAGAATATCAATTGGGTGATGTTTTTAAAACAGTTGTTTACAAAAGTATAAGATGAAGATGAAGAATGACATATATTTTTAAGTATATAAAAGGGGCTGAATAAATTCTTAAGAAAAAAAGTCTTAAAACAATCTACATGAATATATTTTTCACAAGAAAGGTGACAAAAATATACAAAAAAGAAATATTTTGCGATTCCATATATAAAAGTCTCAATTAAAAAAAAATATATACTAAAGAGAAAGCTTTAAATATATCCATCTCCTTAAACAAACAAGTACAAATTGATAAGTTAAAAAAAAAAATTTATAAATTTAGCAATTATTACTGTGTCACCCCAATGACCAAGTGTCATCCCATTTAAGAATTTGCAATGGGGTGACACTTGAGGATGATCATTCCATACTGGACACACAATTATTATATTTTAAATAAGAATTTTATGGGTATAGAAAGAAATATAACACATTGAAATAAAAACAAATACATATACTGCTCCAAAATTTTATATTTTCAAAATGATCAAAAACAAAATTTATTTATTGAAGACATAATGACCTTGTTCGTTAACAGTGGGTTCATTTAGAATTTCAAGTATTTGTCTCTGATCAATAAAGTCTGTGTCATCATTCTCTGAGAAAATATAAAACACCCCAATCTTTGGTTTCTTCAGAAACTTCATCTCATTAATTTCAACCGACATGATTTTTCCAATGAGGTGATGCTTTTTTCTTTTTCCCAAATACTCAACTCTTACCCATGCACCAACATTAGGAATTTTATGAGAGTTGCTTGAAACAGATTGTGGTATTAATTATGAGAGTGAAGGGAAAAAAGAATGTTTATGGGAATTTTATAAATAATAAAGCATAAGACATATGGCAGAAAAATTAGTACATTTAAAAATCATTAATATTCCCATATTTAAATAAGAAAAAATGCAATGAAAAGGATACACTCTGCTGAATGAAAATTAGTATGCCCAAGTCCATAATGATAGCATGAATTACCTGCCTTGCATTCCAGACAACTTGGAGATCTTGCCTCCATATTCTCTTGTGACTTTGACCAAATCACATGGTGATTTTTTAAAGTTCCTACAAAAATTTCTAGTTCAGGAAACTTGTCATACTCTCCATGGTAGTCTTTTCCCCAATAGGAATAATAACAATATTAATACAGCTTTTCTTAAGTTCATGAAGGAACTTCTCAAAATTGGAGATATCTTTACCATGTGCCGCGATGTTATCTGCATTTCTTTTAACACAGCCTCCTATGCCATCCGGGGTCCCCTTTCCATGCTCTGATTCTGAGAAGTGCCAGTGAATTTCTTCAGCTGCAAATATTTTAGCTAGCTGTGTTCTTATCAAATAGAACATTTTCTTATTTCTGTACTGGTTTATCACACTGTCACTTAAAAAATGTACCTGTTTGAGATTAGGCGCTAGCTCTTTTACTTCTTTTGCTATTGGGTTAAAATGTGCACAAACTGCTGCAGGATTCATGTCTCAAACAGGTGGAAGCTGTATAAAAACATTTTGACTCTACTTCACATGTTATATCACATCTGTAATACAAAATAACAGTATGTAAAGATATTTGTGGTTTAGACCCACCAAAGTGTGCTGATTGAATTTCTTTTCCATACTTTGTGCCGTAATTTTCGGAAAAATCTATGTGGATTAGCACTTGCAGGGTGGACTGATTTTCTTTTATGTTTTGAACTGGTGCTTAATATTTCTTACATGCTCCATAAACTTGACAGAAGATTTTTCTAATAATGCAAATGCTTCCTTTGTGGTGATAGTAAAACTTTCTTTTACAGTTTTTCACAGATTTTTTTTCTTCCTTTTATAACAACATCTGTTTTTTGGAAATCCATTGATTGAAAGTAATTTGTTGATATTCATTTTCATCACAAAAAATCCTGGCTAATTTTTTATTTTTACATGTGACACATGTTCTTGACAAGCATTCTTCCTGTAACGGATCATTTTCACAACATAAGCTTTTACATATATCAGTAGGAGAGCTGTGGTTAATTATCTTATTAAAAAACAATTTGCTTGTGAGCATATTCATATTTTCATGTATTTTGCATAAGCATGTGTCTCTATCTGAAACTTTTGGATTTACTATCCAGAATGGTCGAAGTTTACAAAAAGATGAATAACTCAATTTTAGTTGAGAATTTTCTTTATTGAAGATATTATAGAGATTAAGTAAAGAGTCATTCAAGTATCTCTTCTGTCTTTTATCCTTTTTGTATGTAATTGTGTCCTTTTTTCCAGGGCACATTCTACTTTGTTCGTCTCTTTCTAAAAATGTTCTGATACAGTTCTTTAAGGTTAGAAGATTAGATATTTTTTATTTGAGCTTTCCATTTTCTCTGAAGTTGCACCTCGAATCATTTTAATTGAGAATCTTTTGCCAAGTTCAGACATTAATTTGTATTTTCTCACAATCTTTCCTGCAACACTTGATCACTTTTCTGTATTTTGACTTATCTTTAAATTTGTCTTTCAACTAAGCAGTTGAAAGACAATTGACTTCTTGACTTGTTATGACTTCTCCATGCAATAACTTCTTTTTAACTGCTGGTGAGACATGCTGATCTTTAACAAGTTCTTTTACATTTTTTACTGGAGTATCCAACTTTGCTATTTGAGATCTTTGTGCTCTTTTTTTGTACTTTTCCATCTTTTTATTGGATTCTTTAAGCTTTGTTTTTAACTTTAGAATCTCATTCTTCAGATCGCGTATATTTTTTCTTCGTCTATTTCTATACAGGCTTTCTCTATTTGTTGAAGGCACAATTTGTACCAATATTGGTAAATCTAAAGATAGGCTAGCTGGAGGTGTATCTTCTTCGATCTTTTTCTCTAATTCTTTTTTCCTTTTACTTAGAACGTAAGATTTCTTGCTCTTTTCTCGCCAATTTTTTCTTACTTTCCCTTGTTCTCGTGGTGTCATTTTATTAATGCTTTTAATTTTACCTGCTTTTTTTCTAGCATGGTACCTCTCTCTTTCCTTTCTCTTTGCCTCCTTGTATCTAACTGGGTCATTTTTTATCTCATCACGTAGTCTCTGCATGCTCTCTTTCTTTTTTTGATTGTTAATACATTTTTTTCGCCCTCTTATGCTATTATGCTCATTTCTTTTCTTTGTCATGGTACTAAAAAAAATAAAAGAAAACAAAAATGCAGGATTTATCGAATCAAAGTAACAGCTTACTAACTATAATATAATTGCTATCCAATAAAACATAAATGTATTTAAAACACTTGAATTAATGCTAGTCATTTAACACCCATTAGAATTTCAAAACAGAAATTTATTTAAAAACATTTGAATTATAATATTCATTATGAACTCTAATTAATCTTAAAATTATAATAGATTATTTTTAAAATTTTGAATTATAATAGTTGTTTTGTACTTTTTTTGCTTAGTTCGAGTAAAGAAATTTTGAGGATTAAATCAACAGAGGTAAATTATTAAAACATAGCTAGTGAAAGCCATGAAATGTTTGATAGCAACTAAAATAAAAAAAAACTAGATCAACATTTATTATACAATATTACTTAGTAAACAATTAACTTTCATTTTGATTAATTTTAAGTACTCATATTTAATTTAATCTCATCTCCATTTCACTTTCTCACCTCCGTGATTAGTATAGGTAATGGAGGTGAGAATATTTCATATAATGGTGCACTGTTTGTAAATATTTGATTTGAAACTAATGTCATTTACACAGGACTGTATGTGTTGCAATATCTTTTAAATTCAAATGTAAAATAAATAAATATAATGCATTGCTTACCTTTCACTGGCAGTAATGGAGTGGAGCATCCCAAAAGACAAAATACAGAAATTCTATTTATTTGTATAAAATAAACTTAAACTGAGAGCAAATGGCAGTTCTTCCCCACAAAGTTAACAAAGAGGCTTATTTTCCTTTCTTCTAATACAAATTATTGACAAGTACTGCCATCTATAAATGAATATTTGAAGCTAAAACCTGATAGTAATGGAATTGAGAATTTCATTTGGGACAAACAAAAGGATAACTTAAAAATGCATTTGCAAAAATTATTTAATTTATTGAAACCAATTTTTAGATTGGCTAAGGTTTATTTAAAAAGGAATTCACAATAAAAACTATTTAGCATTTAATTTATTTCACTTTGTAATAGAAGAATTTTTAAAAATGTGAATGGGGACAAACCACGGAGGTGAGGTTTCACATGTATTACTTAATATTAAGACATAAAATGAAATAGCTATAGAATAGTAAATTGTATAAAACGATTCTCTATTCTTTAAATATTCATAACAATAAAAAAAAAATCACAAATAAAGCAAAATTTTTAAAATGATGCCTAGACTGTAATAGACCCTTTTTTGGAGAATGGCCCAAGTATGAAAATATTGGGGGATTTTGTTGATCTGCAGTATGGAAATATTGGAAAAATCAAATAATTTTTATTTTTTATTTCCATGATTTACTGATTACAGTAATCTGGGAAAAAAAAAAATATTGCAAAATCATGTAAAAATGTGATTGATCCTGAAGTATGTTGATCATTTTCAGTAACTGCATTTTTTCACAGTTGAAAATTTGCTAACTCATGTAAAATAACTTTCCATCTAGAATATAGCCTCATTTCGATGCTAGTGTTGAATTAACAAGGTAGCCTGGAAGACCAAAATGTCCCCTTCTCTTCCAGATAAATTAGAAGTTTCCTAATGTTATGTAATCAAGCATCAGTGATGCAGCTGTAATGTCTCCAGTTTTAAAAGACAGGTCATGCGTTCGCACCCAGCCATTTACATTGTATCAGAAATTTATAAAATTATTTTTTACTTTTGAATGCATACACCAGTGTTCAGAAAGTCGATTGGAGTCATCCCAGATTTTTTTTTTTAAATTAGTCGTAGCTAAATAGGTGACCACAGTGACCCCTGTATTTATCAAAAATGTTTCTTGATAATGCTATTTTATAGCATTAGTTGATTTTTTATAAGTGGTCACAATCGGGGTTTGTATGGTGGTCAGTGTGCTGCACAAAACAGCATAGCTATTAATTTTGTAATATTTTCAAATTTTTCTTTTCTCTCTTTTTTAAAAAAATATAGCAATTGAAAGTAGTAACTGTTAAAAGTGTAAACTAATTGATTAGTTATAGACAACTTGATCTTATGCATTTGTAATGTTACATAACTATAATTTAATAATATGAAAAAACATTTAAAAAATGTAATTGGTTCAGAAATATAATACCTAAATATCCTTTTTTCCTGCAAGAAAAAAAAAAAAGTGAAAAATCAAAATGTTCTTTTTATATTATTTTATTTCCATACTTAAAAAACAAAAACTGAGCTATTATAAGATCACTCATGTGTATGTCTGCTGTCTGTCACAGCCATTTTTCTTTGATCCATATATTTATAGATTATTAGCCATTTACAAATATTTTTTGGAAAATTTAGGGAGGCTAATTAAGTTGCTTGAAATTTTTTTATATATTTTTTTTGTATATCGTGTGGGGTATTTTTTGCAGGATCTCGTAACACCGAACTAAAAAATATGTTTGTTTTAATTTTAGGTATTATGTTTTCAGAGATATCTTCGAAAATGTGCTGTAAAAATACATCCCACGCCCTATTTTCGAATCTACTGAAACTAAAATTATGAAAAATTAGGGGCAGTAGGAGTTTATTTAAACCTTGCAGGAAAGCTATAGCAATTATCCTAGGTCAGATAGTTTTTGAGAAAATCTTTTTTTTGTTGCATATACACATTACTTTGCGAGCGTTCAGCTCATATTGCAATACTAAATGTAGAACAAAGTCAAACCGGGCGGGGAGGCCTACTTTTTGGCTTAAGCTCAACTAGCCCTGCCCAGATGGTTTGTTTACTATGCGGCAAAGCCTTACAAGATAATTATTAAAGTTGAGAGAAGACAATAAATACAAAACAATATTAATAGCTCACTTATTGAACGATAAACAATTAATAAATACGATAAAGACAAATGAAATAATCATAGAATAAACACAAATCAAATACCACCATCAGATTAGAGAAGTAGTATTGAAACACAAATTCCAAAAATTCCAATTTTGATGATATAACTGAGATTTTCAGAAGGAGTAAATTTTGTTAATTTACTAATTATACTGAGCAATACTAAATAATACTTTGGGATACTAAGCAATAATTATTCTATGTAATACTGAAATACGAATTCTGAAATTCCAAAATTCCAAAAATACAATTTACCAATTATACTGAGCAGTACTAAATAATACTATAATTCTATGTGATACAGCAATAATACTACCATGTAATAACACTGTATGATGCTGAAGTAGATAATAATATTGGATAGAAGTAAGTACTATAAATGAACAATAATGAATGAATAATAATACTAGAGTAAATAAACATAAAATATAAGCAAATTAAAATGTACAAGAAAATTCAATCCAACTGAGACCAGACTTAATGTTTAAAAGACATTTAATACTAATATGTGAACAAAGTTAAAACAAATTGGAGAAGATGCTAACTATGAAGAAGAATTAAAGAAAATTACCTATGCTGTTGAAGGGCCCAGCTGGAAAAGTATGTAATTACAGAATAACAAAAGGAAATATTTAAATGTAAACAAAATAGTTTCAATATAAAATAAATTTACAGAAAATTAAACTTATACAACTTGATAATTTATTATTATTATATAAGTACTTTTACACCTGTTACGGATTTTAAATTTCAATTTAGTCCTACTAAATCTTTCTGAATTCCTTATTCTTACAATTTTATAGTCTGTTTAAGTTACAACGGACTTCATGAAATTTTAGTACCGTATTTTTGAAGAATAACTCCTCACCCTGAAGATTTCATATTGAAATACTTCACAATTATTGCTGGATGCTGCATGAATGGTTGAAATTGGTGTAAGGTCTTTTTCATGTGAATGGGAACTGTTGTATCTTACACAATTTATACATTTATGGCAATCCGAATTGTGTTGAATTCAGGGTTGCGGAGTCGGTGGAAAAAATGACTGACTCTGACTCCTGAAATTTTAAAGGAACCAACTCCGACTCTGACTCGACTAAAATACTAGTATTGCCTGTTGATTCCTATTATTCAGATTGCTTCATTGCTGTCATTTGTCTTGAAATAGTAATAGTCGCTTTATTAAATTTGTCATTAAATAATGGAAATATTACTATTTTTTTAAAAAAAGTGGCAGCAATCAAGCAATCTGAGTAAAAATAAAACTCAACTGGCAACACTGAAACCTGCTGTTACATTCCTGTTTGACCTTGAAGCATATGATGTGCATATCAACCCAGGCGTCGATGCAGGTTTTTTTTTCTTAGGGCCCATTTTGTGAAAAGTAAAGGTTATTTTTGTGAAATTTATTATATTTTTGTGAAAAATAACATCTTGTAATGAACTATATACTAAATATAAAATATAAACTAGAGATTTCAATTAAAAACAGTTTTTATATATGCTGTACATTGGACACTATATTGGGACTGTTTAACCTGGGTTTTCTTGTATATATAGTCCAAATATAAAAATAATAATTCATTTTATAAATTTAAAATTACTTAGAATTGGTTTAATTTCACTTCAAACTGTCTAAAAAACAAGCTGGAGTCAGAGTCGGTCTGTTTTTTAATGACTCCGACTATGACTCTTTTGCCCAAAAATAGGCCTGACTCCGACTCCAGACTCCACAGCCCTGGTTGAAGTTGACATTGTCTGGAGTCATGGGAAGATGCACAGTATGCACATCTTATAGGATTATTTTCAGAGCATTTATTTGCTACATGACCGTAGCGCTGGCATCTGAAGCACCTCCGTAACTTAATATATTTCTTTACAATGCTAAATTTTAAATCATAATTAATTCTGCCTAATTTAAGTAAAATATTTGCAGAAGAAATGTCTGTTTCAATTATCTGGTTTTAATATTCGTGCTTGTTGATTTTCTTAGCTAAATTAAGTTCTATATTATCTTTTAAGTGCTTTTTAAGGATGGATTTAAGAACTTATTCTGTTATCGATTGTGGAATTTTAAAGATTATTAATTTCCCTTGTTGAATTTTTAGTATGAATTTTTCTTTTATCTCTGAGTTAAGTAATTTTGTTTTGAGGTTATTAAAATCTTCAATGGTGTTTAATTGAAGTTGCAATTTTTTATTCGTCAGTTTCCTGCCAGCGCAATATTTTACTTCTTTCAATTCCAATGATTTCAATTTATTTATTGCTTCTTCTATTGGGCGAATTGTTTCTGTTTCTTTTAGAAAGAAATTACAGAAAATTTTTAGAGTATTTTTATTATTATTTTGTTTTAGATCCTTTATTTCTTGCTTCAAATTATCTATTTTTTCATTCATTTTGTCAAATTTATTCCAACTTCCATCATCTGCTAACTGTTGTGTTAACAAAGTATTAATAACTATTTGTTTTGATGGATTTTCCTCTTCCAATTCCCTTGATTTCTGTTCCATAAATTCAATTATTTTTTCTTTTTCTTTCACTGATTCAGTCAGTTCCATTACTGCTATTATTTTCCCATCTCTTAAGTCAGCCAATTCTTCATATTTTTCGTCCACTGCACTTTGTGTATAACCCTACTCAAACTCAAAATTGTTTATATAGTCTGCTTTTTGCTTCCTTAGATGCTCACAATAGTGCACTTTCATGATTGTTTTTTTTCTAAATCTATTGCATCAGCTTTTATTTGTTCCGTTCTTTCACTCCCTATTAATTCTATTTTTTTCATGTTTTAATTGTGTTATTTGAAGTTGGAGTTCATCTATTAATTCTCTTTGTTTCTTTAGAGCTATTGCTATTATTTATTTATATTTTAGTTCCTTTATAACTTGATCTTTTTCTGCTATTACTTTCTTCATCTTTTGAACAACTATTGTCCTTTCTTTTTCTAAATGAGCAATACATTTATCTTTGTCATCTTCCATTATTTCTGCCATCGATTCATTATATTTGTTCGATTTATCTAATTTCAAAATACGTTCCTGTAATTGTTTACAATATTTTAGTAAATCAACTTTATCAATATTGGTGTCATCTAGGTCTAGTGAAGCCACTTCGTCAGGATCTAATGATGCCACTTCAACTACTTCAAATTTTTCTAGAACAAATAAGAAAGTTCTAGAAGATCATTTTGATATATTCTTTATACCACAAATCCTGCATATTATGATACCACCAGTTTAAGGCTGTTAGTCAGTCAACTTCCCAATGTCCCTCGCTAATGTTAAACCTATGGCCGTAAAATGTATTCATATTCCTTTTCAGATCTGCAATTTGATCTTGTTCCATTTACTCATTTAAAAAGTATCAAAATTAATTAGTTTCAGAAGTTTTAATGAATGTAATAAAATTAGTTTGATATTTTAAAATATGCAGCATATGTCAGTAAGTGTCGTATTAATGCTTATAACACACATTGCATTATAGTATTTCTCTATCCTAAAAAAAAAAGTAACTAATGTTGTCGCCGCCGTAAATTAATTTTTTTGTGAGCGGAGATCTTTCTCGGCTAATATTAAGAAAATTATTGCATAGAAAAATATGACAATTGGTAGTTTTATAAAGAAATGTTCGATAAACAAGCTGACGTAGACAGTTTTTAAACTTAAAAATCATTTTAAGCGCTATTTAATGTTGAAGTCGGTCAAAATAGTACCGTTAAAAAAGTTTTATAGGATAAAAAAACTATGCATAGCAATTTAACCATCTTTAGCAGGCACATATCTGACGAGCTTGCGGTAAACAGTGTGCAATCATTTTAAAAAATTGACCAATTTGTTTAGGTTAAAAAAAATTTTTTTTTGGTAAATTTCATTATTTCAATAGCTATTTATTTTATATTTAGAAAAGGTCATTTTTGTATGTTGTTGCCAAATTGTAAAACAGCGCAAATAATATTTTCTTTCAATTAAAAAAATATATTTACACGTGACTATTAAAAACAGAAAGAAAACTTTAAAATAATAATTAAATTATTACGTATTAAAAGCAGTAAATGGGGAAAATTACGTCCTATTTCAAATGCCCAAATGATAATATTGCCGAATAGTTTGTCTAAAAATATATTTTCACAAGAGATTTATTTCATAATTCGAAAAATCTTTTTACATATTGTTGCCAATCTTAAAACAGCGCAATTAATATTTCCTTTCAATTTAAAAATGTTCAATTTTCACGTGAATATTAAAAAGAGAAAGAAAACTTTGGTGGAAATTACTTCATATTTAAAACGATACATTTAAAACATCTTATTAAAAACAATTTTCTTATTGCGTCGTTATAAAATCCCGGAAACAGCGACATTGTTTAGGTAGCTCTTTTATTCAAGCTGATTTTAAAATGTTTAATTGATCTTATTTAATCAGTCATGAAAACAGTAGTTAGATGTCGCGACAGTAGTTGTTTCGGGCTTTGCCTTAAAATCCCTCAATCAAAGGGTCATGGAAAAAATGCATGGAAACCCGATTACAAACGATCACCACTGGTCGTTTAATTATAATTTAGTCTTCCGTAATATTTTTAAAACAGAGCAAATTAGCGTGCTTTTAGAGCCTGCGGTGCCTGAAAGGGACTTGGCGAGCGTAGCTCGTATTTCAATTGTATATTTAAAGAAAAATAAAACAATGAATATTATTTTTAAATTGTAAGATTTTGCAGTTTATGTGTGCTGGCAAGAGGGGAGAAGGCAGGGAAAAATCACTGTCTCTTGGATTTGGAAATTCATTTTACTACTAAATTTTCTTTATCTCAAATAATTTTTGTAAAGGGTTTTTCTTTTTTCTGTTTTACTTATGTATTTTTTGAATTACTAAATTATACTTCTTGGTTCTTTTCGGAGATCATTCCACAAGTATGCAAACTCATTAGGGCCATCTAAGTTTCATTTTTTTTCATCGCTGAATATAGAAATCATTCTCTTATCACTAATTATCAAGTGTTGTTTGGTCCACCGTAATCGAACTTCTTTATGGTGTAATTTTAAACGTGGTAATCAGTTCAACTTACGGTTTTTCATGTACCCCATTTCTAAAACTGTTCTATGAAAAGTTTACTTTTTCGATATTTGTCCTCCAACTGTATTTTTAATTTGAGAAATAATTAATTCCCAGTTGAAATCAAGTTTATGATGCGTCGGTCCTCGCGGAAGCTGTCCGCTCGTGACCTTCCTGAATGGAATTTTCGTTTGAAATCTTCACCACGAGCCAGAACTTGATAAATTTACGGCGTCGATCTTTTTAATGCAGTTGCAGTTTCAGAAACAGACTTAGATTTTGCTTTCGTACCCCAGATTATCAATAGAATTCTTTTGATTTTGCCATTTTGTATTAACGCAAAAAAGCCGAAATCATTTGCGAGCGCAACTGCTTACGTCATTTTGAAATATTTGCATTAAAACAATTTTGTGCTCAAACTTTAGACATGGTTATTTTTGATCCATTCTTAAACTCTACGATTTGGAATAAAATGTAAAACATAATTTTGTTGAATGTGCTTTTAAGACTTCAATTTTGAACACATAGGAACACACACGCGTTCAGAGACCGAAACGCGTGTTACTCGTATAATTGGGGAATGACGTCATCTGATTTTCTCAGGGTAAAGTTGGGTTAAAACGGCTGTGAATGTTTTTGGGTAAAGTTATGGGCATGTTTACAATCAAACACTTCCGTCAACCAATCTACCATTACATTTTGATTGCAGGAACGATCCTAAAGACGTCAGCTAATTATATCATAGTCCTGTTAAAAGTAGACCAATCAAATGGTCATGGCTCAAGTGTACTGTAGGAGTCATAAAGAACGACTGTTAACAGTTGTAATTAACTATAAAGCAAATAAACAAATCAGATTTCCCAACTACGTGATCACTTTACCCAACAAAATTCTCCAGGTAATGTGGGTCACCCGAAGTCTGGGTAATTTCCGGCTCTGAACGTAGCGGGTAACCCGCAAAAAGTCATGTGATATCGGTTTCTGAACGCTTCGGGTTACCCATGTGTTACCCTATGTAACTCGGGGTTCGGTCCGTGAACGCGCCCATATACATAAGATATTGAAATAAAGCGAATATTTAAAGTTTTATTTAAAAATTGTTGTGTTTATATATATAAACTTTTGTCACGCATCACAGTACGTGATGCTTACCGCTTTCAAAGTAATGACTCTCTCTGCATGCTCTAACAACACTTTAAGTGACATTAAACATACTTGGATATGGAAATACGATGAATTACGTTTCTGAGAAAACGAAGCTGCGATTTACCGCATTAATGAATGCTTGGTTTGCCACTCCACGTACAGTATTAAAATTTTCACAGTCCCAATTTGAGTTTGCTCCGTTTACTCATTTAAAATGTTAATTAGTTTCAGATGTCTTAATGAATATATTAAAATTAGTTTATGATATTTTTAAATATGCAGTAGATGTCAAAAGTGTCGTATTCACACACACACACATTGCATATAAATAGTTTTGCTGGAATAACATTTTGTTATTCTTTTAGTTGAATGTTGAAGGATAATATTAAGGATATTTGTTATATATATATAGAAGAATCTTTAAATACGAGATTGGAAAACGAGTAACTTAATTCTGAATTGTTTAAAAATGATTTTATGTAAAAAATATATCTGAACGGCTACTGCCCATTTGCGTGCCTGGAGTGTTTGTCTTTTTAGCTACCATATTGATTAAACCTTTCAGGGGCAAAGTACTTATGTTGTTAAAATGTTGAAATGATTGATTGACAACAGGATTGACACACGTACTTATTTGAAAATAAGCAAAAACTTTTCTTCACCAGTGTTGCCAGATAGTCGAAAGTCAATATCCCCCAAAAGTTCTAAAATTTTCACCAAATCAGGGTTTTTTCCCGAAAAAGTCCCCAAATCAATTTTTAGTCATAAAAGTAAATTTTTAAATTACCACTAAAATTATTTAAACAATTTAAGCTTAATTTGTTTTCTCCAAATCGAGCCTTTTTTTTAAAAAAAAAACTCCTCAATTACAAAAAGAAAAAAAAAACAAAAAAAAACTTGCGAATCGCCATTTTTATTGGGATCAATTACTGTTTTGAAGAAAATATGAATTAAGATAAGATAAATAGATATTACAATCGAATGCATAGTATATTAAAACTTAAAATACGTGTAATCCACGAATCCAGATCCAGTGTTGTCAGATGACTAAAAGTAAATTTTAACATGAAATAATGAAAAATATTCCCAAGTTTTTCCTCAAAAATATTGATATTCCCCAAACGTTTTCTCACTAATAACTTGTCCCCAAAAATTTCTCCCGAAGGCTCAAATCCCCCAAAATGGGAACAAAATCCCCAATCTGGCAACACTGTTCTTCACATACATCGGAATCATGATCACATGATCGGAAAGCGGGAGAAATGCACCGCCTGGGATGCCACCACCGGTGACTGATATATAACGCAACTAAGAGGGAGATTATAAATGGGGAAAATAGGGAAAAATACTTGATACGGTTTTCGGCATTGACTTTTCAAATCATTCGGAGGAATGGAGAGTGAATGGGGAAAAATTTGCGTTCTGATATATAAACCCCTGCACCATCCATTTTAAGCGCTTTCGGGAACTGGTCTAACATCTCGATTGGCCACTAGGCCAGAAGGCTTTAAAAATAAAACCACAATAGAATTCCAATTTATACTGTATTTTGAATCACTACGAAAAAGCCCGAACTCTGATTCGAATTAGGCATTTCTTGACTAGCAGCCAGCAAAATGCAAGAATATATATATATATATATATATATATATATATATATATATATATATATATATATATATATATATATATATATATATATATATATATATATGCGTAAATAAAACATACCTCAACATCTTCTCTCTTTCTGTTTTAAAGGCATAGTTTTAAAAATATATTGCATTAGTTTTCAGTATTGTTCAGATGTACTACTTTTTTTTTTTCTTATAATAAAATTTTAAACATTGGTAATTCAGGTATTTCCTTGCTAGCTGGCGTATTAACCCGATGAGTTGCATTTGCATTACATGAGATCTTTCGACTTTTAAAGGGAAAAAAATCTAATTTAATTTTACATTTAGAAAATATTCATGATATTAATTTTATTAAATTTCTTATTATAAGCAAGAAATCATGTTTATAATGTAAATGAATTGGGAATTACCAAATTTCCATTTTGCAAGTTTATGTGATTTTGATGCAATTATAGTAGAATGCCTTTATAAGAAAATTGCGACATACGGGCAATAATATTCCATTGGTTGAGAAGATTTTGTATAAAAATTCGGAGAGCTTGCCATTATTGCCAAACTAATGTTTGTTTACTTGTCTCACTCAAATTCGCAAGCAAATTTGTCCAGTCGAGTTTTGTCAATTTCTGTAGTATGGGTTGCTATGGTTGGAACAAAAACTTTTAATCTGAGCATATGCCCTGGTGTGTATGTGCTCAAAACTCAATGTTCTATCACAGCCCATCCATTTACATTTTAAACAAATGAGGAAAATATATTGACCAATAATGTTAAAATCTTTCAGTTTTTGGTAATAACTAGCAAATGTGGAAGTAAGTCATAAAAATATTCTTTATATTATATTTTTTAAAGGAGAATGTAAACTGTACTTCATTAACCCGTTCGCTGCCAGCTCAAATTTTGCAAGTTTATTCGTATTGTCAAGTCTGATATAGATGTTTGCGTTGATAAATATTTTGCGTATAAATATACATATTTTGATTATTATATTATATTACAATATAATTATTATATATAACTATATATAATTAATATAATATAATTATATATATATAATATAATATAATTATATATATAATATAATCTAATTATATATATATATATATTATATAATATATATACATCATAGTATTTGGTCAATATTTTATGTTTCAATGGTTTTATTGCACAGAAAGCTTTTATATAATATATATATATATATATATTATATATATATTATATATATAATTAGATATATAATAAAATTATATATAATTATATATAATTATTATATTATAATATATATATATATATTTTGCGTTTGACAACCACGAGTATACTCGTGGTTGGCAGCGAATGGGTTAAATAGAGTTATTCAAACAAAACAAAAATAAAGATATTTTCCTATATTATAAATATATTAGACCTTTCTTCCCCCCCCCCCCCCCCATACACACAAAAATGGAGACAAACACAAAAATATTAATATTTCGGAAACTAAAGTCAATCAAACATTTTTTTAGAGCTTATATAACATCCTGGAATCTATACGGATAACTGGTGTTAATTTCATTGCGCTGCGATTCATATTCTAGAAGTAGTAGTTGTGAAATACAAACAGACAGTCAGATATACCTGGTAATATAAATAGATAAGATGACTACCTGTCATCCTATATCTTCAACAAATTACCTAAATAAGTTCATCGAATGTTTTCCCCCCCCACGTCTCTACCAACGTTTAGAGTTTCAAAAGTGATAAAAGAATTTTGCTGAGTATTGAAAATGTAATAAATATTAATGACGCTTGTGTACTTTTGGGAATTAATTAATTTTGAAATAACAATTTCGATGGAAGAAATTAAGCATCAAGTTTTATTAAAAAATGCATGTTTCAGAGGAGACCTTTATGTTTTTCGTCTTTATGGAAATATAAATTATATGTATCTTTGTAAATAAACTACATCTTCAAAACTTCCTGTTCCCTTTGGCTCACATATTAAATTCAAAGGATAACATTAATATAATCTCGATTCTTTATTCAATGTATTTTTGGAAAGCTTTAAGTAATGTGTTTTTATTACAATAACTATAGAAATTAAATAGAATAAGTGTTTTTTAAAACTAATATATAAAACTGGCATCTTTCGAGAATACGTTTAGTTATGTTTATAAATAAAAAAAAAAGTATTTTCCAAGTAAGGAATAATATAAAAATTCCTTACTTTTCTCATAAATCGCCAAAAGTACCATTGCATTTTAATTTTATTCAGTCTGAAACCAAATGGAAAATAAATGAGATAATTTAACAATGGAAATGTATATGCATAAAATTCATGTTAGTCTTATCGTATTTACCTTGCTTAGAAATTTGCTTTATAGACTTCTAAAATTTGCATAAGAATGCCAAAGAGTGAAGATAATAAATAGTAACAGAAATAAAAGTGATAGTAATTATAGTATTAACTTAAATAAGAGATAATAGTAAGCGTGTGTGTGTTAGGAATCGAAAAATATTATCGTAGATTTATCAGTAAATGCGAGACGAAAAGCGCACGCCGCAAATAATTTTTTAGCTTGTCTAGAGCAGTGATCCGAAAATTACTCTGTTTTTGTAGCGCACTACAACTTCAACTGCTTTATTAAAAATGTATTTAACTGCCACTGCAACCTATTCAAAAGATTTGGATCAATTAAATGCATAACTTTATACACTTTTCGATGATACAATAATGAAAATGGAACAAAAACTGCTATCACATAGTGCCCTCTTTCGCCGGCTTATCCCCAAATTCAAGTGGGACCTGCTGGCCATAGCCTAACCTATAAATAAAATTTGGTTAACCTATAAATAAAATTTGCCTTAATTTTAGGCATAACTTCATACACTTTTCGATGACACAAAGAATACATACACACGGACAGACAGCCATTTTGTAAAAACATGTTTTTCGGAATCTCTGACCCATAAAACATGTAAATCCTTCGAAAACCGGTGGTCGAAAAAAATTTCGATTACAATACTTTCTTCTATTATAGATAGAAAAAAGTAAAAATCAGGGATCAATTTTTGAGTTTAAGAGAACATGATTTCTCGCAAATTATTATCTTTCATCGTTGTAATCATTTTCCCAATCACACGCATAAAAACTATATATTCATATCCGTTAGCGTCAAATTCTCGCCAAGCTTGGAGACACTTGGCGACCAAAAATAAGTTTCCATAAATTAAGCCAATTTGGCTATAGCTGAATAATTTGGTGAATTTCTTATTCAAATTCAGAATTAACGAATCTTCTGTAAACGGGTTCTTTGCATTTTAGCTTGCTGTTTTCGAGTAACATTCGCTAAAATTTTTAAACTAAGATATAGGAAACCTACCTTTTCCTCCCAATCGTATTTATTAACCGATTTGGATGTGACTGATCATGTGTACAAGACATACCAAGATCTCGACCGAGTTTGTTGGCCAGGTTCATCCGCCATCTTGTTTTAAAATGGCCAACGAAAGCTAATATGCGTGAAGCACGATTATATAAAAATCCCCGTTACCGTTAACCCTCTAAGCGTGTGGAACGTAATATTCCGTTCACTAAGCTCCAGGTTTCACTGCAATGTATGCAAAGTTTAAGATAACATAATTCTATAGATTTAATGAATTTTCAAAACATTGAAGAATGATTAATACTCTCAAGGGTTACATTCATATTTGTAATTAAGTTTTATTTATAATGCTGAAAGAATCATATTTTTTGAGCATTTAAAACAAAATGAAGAGAAAACAACATTGCAATTTTACCCTTTTTCAAAACGCTCAGAGGGTTAATACTGGAAATTAAGGGGAATTCTGCCAATTTAGCAAGTATCGTCGCAGTGACGACACTGCAAGTCACGGTGATCACTGTGATCAAAATGTCACTGTTCAATGACATAGCATTGTGACAAAAATGTGAATTAATACAAAAACCACTTCAAAACATGTTGTTCATTGTAAAAAAAAAAAATAAAAATAATATATATATATATATATATATATATTGTGACAACATTGCAGATCACGTACATACACTGCAAGCACGTCACAACTGAACGACGTCTTTGGTTTTTAAAATGCTCATAATAACCCTTTCGAAAAAATTCTTGACTGGAAGTCACTTTGCAGCAAATCCCCCCTCGGACAATTCTAAGTAACTAAAAATACTTAAAATGTACTCAATACTTATCTTTTTGAAATTTAACTCCTCGGTCAACTCTAAGTAATCCAAAATATGTAAAATCTAAATATTTATAAACTCAATGTGGTATGAAGAGTTTATAAGGTGTAATTCACTGCTGAAAATGAATTAAAAATTAACTATGTGTTGCCGTATGCTGGGCTTTGTATTGTCGTCTCATGTTTGCCGCAGAAATTCGCATACTCATGATGACATTTCCATATTGTTCTGCGATTGCAGCCGGTCCACCATATATAAGAGTGAGAAATGCCGAGTTGGGGTATAGTTCCTTGTAGCTCAGTGGTAGAGCCTCAGAGCGCCATTCTGAGGATCCGGGTTCGATTCCCATCTTGGGACAATGTTCAATCTGTCAGTTTACGCTTGGAAAAAGGCAGGACAAAAATTCACTTGTTATTTATTATTCAAGGATTACAGGCGTAATTCACTGCTGAAAATGAATTAAAAATTACCTAAAGAAATAGATAAGTTATCAAAACAAAACATAATTTTAAAGTAAATATTATAATTGATTCTTTAACAAAAACCTTTTGTTGGTAAAACAACGAAATTTCTTAAAATTATACAAAATAATTGTCCTTTAAACAAAAGTTTTTGTTGCCGAAACTAAAAAGAACTCTTAAAGTAACAGATAATTACATTTATTTTGAGAAAACTTTCAACAAAAGGATTTTGTTAATTCAAGTAAAATTTTGACCATTTTACTTGAATTAACAAAACATTTTTTTGCTGACGATACAAAATTTATTTGTTGGAATTGCAAAAAAAATTTTTTGTTGATTCAAACAAAATTTCCATTTACCCATATTTAAACGGAAAGTTTTGTGGGCAAACAAAATTTTTGTTGATTCAACAAAACTTTTCTCTGGATGTGACAAAAGTTTTGTGTTTTATAAATTTTCGGATGCTTTCATATAGAATGCTTTTGTCGGTGACAAATTACTTTCGGCCTATACCTGTAGGAAAAGGTAGCTTCCATATACCATGTTTTAAAAATTTCAACTCAGTTTACTTAAACACACGAAGCTAAAATGCATAAATAATATAATATTAAAACAAAGGTACAGCTGTCGCAGACGCACCAGGTAGATTTTGGACGCCAAATTGGCGACTTTATTAAAATTAAAATAAATTATCAACGTAAAATTAGCACACATAAAATATATAAAAAATAGCAAACAGCTGTTTCGGAGTCTCTAAAGCTCCATCATCAGTGCCAAATTTAAAAAAGATTAAAAACTGATTTAAAAGTTTAATGCCTGGGCAACCCGGCGATTTTGGCGAGATTTTACTTGGTATGGTTGTCTTCCCTTATCTGGTAATTTTAATTCTTTTGCGCTAGCTTATAAACGTAAATCCATTGTCTTTTATTTAAAATTTGATAACTTTTATCTCAGCTAAAATGACCCCTTGTTAATGTAAATGTACTAACTTCTTTCCAAGGCTTTTATGAGCTTGCAGTGTTCATTCATGTGTGAAATGAAATCATCAGTTTTGCATCTGCGGCATTGATTGCATTCTGATGAAATAAAATGAAAAGTAACGTTCTATTCTTGATGCATCTGCGGCTTCAAAGCTGCATGTATTATAATGGTTGCTTGTTAGGTTTTCTGTTTTGATAAAGGTACCAATATGGTAAATCTGTTGGCGTGTTTCCAGTTCAAAAATCAGTATACATTTGTTCCTAACGTCATATTTTTCTTGGCCCTATGGCTCGACACAGACAAATTTTTTGTCATCTCAGAAACGACAGTCGATTCTGAATTGTCATGGCTTGAGTTGAGGTTGTGCGTAGTTTTTGAATGCCGTGGGCCACCTCTCTGCTATTGCTCTTTTCCGTGGAAATCTTTATGTCTCCTATATGTTTCTTTAAAAGATGGGAGCCCCTTGGATTCTTGCTAATAGTGTACATGTACTACTTGCTATATACGACAATCTAAAGTTTTTTTTTTATTTAATTATCACAAGAATATAACTAACTCCGGTTGCTAACGTCCTGATCGAGAATATAGCTGACTTCGGCTGCTAACATCCTTACAGATGACTTTTGTATATAGGGTAGATTAGATGGTGCTGATAACGAAGCTGCCTGTCAGCTGGAACACCAGTGGTAACGGGGGGGGGGGGATTGCCATTATCGCGAAATCCAGTGCTATGTGAAATAAATGGCAACATAATAACTGTTGATGATTACGAGTCAAGGTAATACCAGTAATCGGGTTACCATTCATTTCACATTGTAGAGGGCTTGTGATATTGTTATGGCAACACACCCCGCTGGTACGCCATCTGACTTTCAGTTTCGTTAAACGGTTGCAATGTTTTATTTCCTATTTAACCTTTAATAGCTGTTAGCGGTCTCACAGACCACTGCTTTTTCAGTCTTCACGGTTTAACATGTAACTTTCAGGTAACATGTAACTATAAACAATAGGGAAATTTTGTTTTGTTTATTATTAAAGTTTTGTTTTGTTTTGAAGCTCTATTACTATCGCTAGAGATTTCTGAATACATTAATTTTAATTATAAATTTTCTGTACATAATGTTTAGAACAGAAATAGTATCATATGAGTTAATCTAGCCTTGTATTCTTTTTTCGATCAAGCGGTCTCGGAGACTGCTCACAGTAACTATGCAACAATTTCTGTCACAGTAGTTAAGTGTGTTAATATAAATCGTAGAAAATGTTACCACCGCATCTAAGCATTAAAGCACTTAGCTTTAAGATATAACTATAAGATATAGCTGTAGTATAAAAACGGAATAAAAAATAAAACACAGCAACCGTTTGTTTAGAGTCAATTTGACGTCGCACTGCGAAAGCACCTCGGAAAGTGACGTCATATTTAGTAAATTATTATTATTATTTTCCTGATTTGTTTTCTTGAAATTGAAATATCCGTATTACAGTAGATATTTTAACTCCAAATACATTTAAATGAAAGTACTACGTCATTTTAACGCACTTATATTAATGGATTTTAATTTTATTTATTAAAAATGCGCATTATCTGTTCAGAATGACGTCAATTTGCGAAAATATAGCGAGTGAGCCTGAATTTTCATTGGCTTATAAAAATGTTTCTATACGCAGTTAGTTTTTGTGACAACAGAAAAAAATACATTAGAAAAAAAAATAGATTTGTATGAAGATAAATTATGGCAGGTGATTGAAAAAAAGGGTAAAGAATGGGCTGAGAATTTTTTAAGGTAGACAATAACTTTGCCTTTGTTCTAAAACGTATGTATATCAAGTTACGTGCAAATCGGCCAAAAATTGAAGATTTCTATGTAGAACATGCCCACAACATTTATTTATAGATTTTGTGGAGTAATAATTATTTTTTAATTTACTATGTGGCAACCACAAATTCTATTCTATCGTTAATAAAAAGCTAGTGTTTGACTTCTTTTTGAAAATTTGTTCTTTCTCAAAAACTCGCGTACAATAATCACAGGTAAAATAAGGTAAGCTGTTTTGTTTCATTTTTAATAGTTTTTCTATTTATGTTTTTTATTACATTCTACAAAGTACTTCATTGTATTGTATAAATTCTGCAGACAATTAAAGCCTCCATTTTTTATTTAGCATGTCAATTTCATTTCAAGAAAATTTGTTCGGAATAACACTTATAATTGTCACAAAAGAAAGAAAAAATTTTGGTACTTTTCCTTTTAAAAAGCTTGGCGAAATTCGGGCTTTAAAAAATGAGATTTTTTGTCAAATCATATAAACAGCATAAAAACAAACCCGGTGAACTTTTATACCTGTTTATGTTTATATATCAATATTATATATATATATATATATCAATATTATATATATATATATATATATACTATTGCTTTGGTACAGCTGTCGCAGACGCACCGGGGTATCTTTTTGGCGCCAAAATGGTGATTTTATGCCTGAGTAACCCGGCAACATTGGCGAGATTTTTCTTTGTATGGCAACTCTTTAGAGCAATTTGCGTGTGTTTTATATTAAACATTTTATAATAAAATATTTTGTCTGTCTTTATAAAAAAAATGTGTGTGTATTTTATAATAAATTAAACTGTTTCATAATAATAATAATAAAAAAAACTAACATGCTGTTAAGCAAGTTGGGCCTAACAGGTACCCGAAAGCGGAGATTTTCTCGCCAAAATGGCGTAAAACAAAAATCGCGCCAACCCCGGTGCGTCTGCGACAGTTGTTCCAAATCAGGGTAAATTAATAGTTTTATTGGCGTCCTTGTTAGCTCATATTCATTAAATACAGTAAAATTAAATTTTCGTCAATCACGCTCACTAAAAGGGTATAGGTCAGTTGCCCTGGCATTCAGAAAGAAAGCGTCTGTTGTACTGGCATTCAGAGAAAAATATTCAGTTGCCCTGGAAGTTCGTAGGCAGAAATTGCCCAGTTGCCCTGGAAGTTCGTAGGCAGAAATTGCCCAGTTGCCCTGATGGGATTCCTACTGCCCAATATGAATGCTATCTCGGAGTGGGACGTGAAGACGAATTTTTTCATTATAAAAGATTAAAATTAGTGATAGTTAACGTCATAGTGATCATGGCAGTATCGAATTTTGGTACTTCTCTACCATCCCGTCGACCACTTTTCATAACAAAAAAACTATCGCGAAACTGTAAGATTAAACGCCAAAAATGCAGTCTCATTTACTTGATGTCAGAAGCATTATACGTGTTTGTTATGTCATCAAGTGGTTTTTAATTTGACATTTGCGCGTACTTTTCATTATGTCTTACTGATTTATTAGTTATTTCATTAATTAAAATAACAATTGTGTCCTTAAATTCTTATATTTTATTCATTTATTTATTTTGATATTCCAATGGCAACGTTCTCCCGTTTATTTGGCGTTGCAGTTTGGCGATAGTTTTTTGTTATGGAAAGTGGTCGACAGGATAATAGAGAAGTACTCGAATTTCATGCGCTTTTAACTGGTGAATTCCACGCTAGTGCACTTTTGTGAAAACGCAGTGTACTTATTCTCCGTACTTTTTGAATGATTTAATTTTTACTTTTTCGATTACTTCGGGGTTACTCGTTACTATATGTTACAATGCGTCATAGTCAACAAGTTATATTTACGGAATTCTTCCTTCCATCTTTTGTGCATTAAACTTCAATGTCGGCATAATTCTAAAAACAGTAGAAATGAGTTTACCACAATAAAATCGAACCACTGTTTTATTTAAAATTGACATTCTCTTATCATTGCTATCTTCATTATGTTTCTTTCTTTATAGAATTTCACTAAAGTTCACAAGTTAGAAGAATCAGTAAACAAATGACAGGTAAATAAATCTAATGCTATTATTTGAAATATTAAGGTGGTGCATGTCCGGGGCCTCCGAGATGTCGCTGTGTGTCCTACACCGGGCCTGCTACAAGTATTAGTGACGTCACAGTAGTGATCCACTTTGGTCAAAGTATCGCAGCAGAAAGATGTAATAAAAAGAGCATTTTCGCTCTTATAATTTGTGATTACATAAATAATATTAAATTTCATAATCGTGAAATAAAAGGGAATTAATATACTTGTTTTATTAAAGGAAATTTAAAAAATGCTAAGATTAATAAATCAGATTGAACCCATTGACTTACCTTTTCCTAAACACATTATTTTACAATAAATATACGTACAAAAAATATAATAAATCTACCAAAAACTTTACAAAATCAATCCCATTCCTCCCTTTTACAACTACATACCATAATTTAACCATCAAAACACAATAAATGTCAATTTAAATACAGAAATCGACATTTTTTAACTATAGAGACCTTGGCACTTTTTTTTAACGCTTTGGCGTAATCCGGGCTTCAGAAAGTTAGATATGTTTTAAAATTATATACACAATTATGAAAACAAACCTAATGTACATTTATGTTTATTTATATATGTATAAAATTATTTATATATACAATTCTGTTCTACCTGCATATAAAAAGAGATAAATGGCTTCTTTATATTAAATAAATTATATAAATACTGAAAAAAAATTACTTATTTATATGAAACTACGAATAGGTTGCCAGAAAATATTTTGCAACTTTCCTTCTCTCGCCATAAGCCTTTTTAGGTACTTTTCGGTTAGCCGGGCGCCAGTGATACATGTACATATATAAATATATATATTAATTCATACATATATGTGTGTGTAGATATGTGTATATATATATATGTGTGTGTGTGTAGATATATGTGTATATATATGTGTGTGTATATATGTATATATATCACTGGCGCCCGGCTGCAAATTCACAAACACTCAACGTCCTACGCACTTGACGCCAAACGGTTTGGCGAGAAAATGAACTGTAGCACGCATTCGCGTGTCTTATACGAATTTGCAAGCGGTTTAAACCACTTGGACCGCGCATTTCTTGTTTATGTAAGAAGTATTTCTGACTAATTATAATACATATGTATGCATATATATATTATTTAATGTTTTAGATCCGCTGTATAATTTTACCTTTCTTAAAATGATGACAATAAATAGATGAAAGTTTATTATATTTACCTTAATCACTTGTTGAGGAAATGCTAAGATAAGTTTTTTGTTGCTGATTGATAATAGGGTAAATGTGACATAACAGTAATGGACTCAAAGTTTGGACTCCCACTCAAAGTTTTTGCTTTATAAAAAAATATCCAATAAAAATTCTTTTTTTTTAATTTTTTTTTTTTCAGAACACTCTTCCTTGCATGTTTTATAATGTGGTATAGCAAACGACGGCGATTCGATAACTAAAAATTTATCCGATCTTATATTATCGCCATTCAGAACACGTGAAAATAATATATTTCAATAAGATAAGTGAAAATCATACAAAACTCAACAACCTTTTATTCATTTTGCTTTTGTTCCATTAACAAAACCATTCGACATCACACCTCAAAGTTACAGCCGCTCAAAATACATTTCCGTAAGAAGGAGGAAAATCGTATCTCTTTTCATATCAGTGTATGGTGCTGCCCTCTTTTATTTCATTAGATGAACCAATTCGAGACTCAAACCCAGGGATAAAGAATAATATTCAATATATCTTATTGAATATACAATATATCTTATCTCAATATCTGATATTCAATATATCTTGTTGAATTAGTCAAGCATAAAATATTGCTTAACAGTTCCACTGTCTTTCAGTAAAATTTTTACTGAACAAACTAAGAAATGGTTTTACTTAATTACTTAATTCATTTATATCTTCTTTGCTTTCTTACAAAAATTGCATGTTTTTTTTTTTTTTTTTTTTTTTTTTTTTGGGGGGGGTTCCGGGGGGTGTTAGTAATAGAAAACTGGATTTTTTTAATACTAATGGTCATTTACAAAATTTCATTTATTTTTAAGATTTGGTATCCATTACTGGAATGTTCAATTAGGTATTTTCTCTAATCTACTAACAAATTTATTTAAATATATATATATATACTTAATTAGGATGAATTTGAAAAGTAAAATCTTAACGATCCTAATTATTTTATTGAATTAGGGTTATTGCAGTGCTGTATTATCCCTTTAGAATGTATCTCATTCTATCAATGCTTAACAAACTGTTTAGATTTTTTAAAATATATTTTAATTTTTTTTTCTATTTTTTTTTTTTTTTTGTGGGGGGGGGGGGGGATAATTTAAAAGTGAAAAAGCGTTTAACTAAATATAATAAATCAATACTCGTGTTTATTCGAGATTAAATAAAGTAGTATAAAAGGTAAAAAATGTAAATAACATCATGTATTATAAAATGTATTTTTACTTCTTTTTAAGCTTACTTTATAAAAACAATTGTTGTTTATTTAATGCAACTATTTACAAAACAGGATATGATTCATTTTCATGAGCTTATGGTAGCTTAAGCTACCAAGCTTGAAATGAAAGCTTTCATTTATTTTTAAAGCATGTTAATGCTGACGATAAAACTCGAGGTAAAAAGGTAGGAGGAATGTTGTAGGATGTACAATTGTAATAAAACATCTATCTATTCAACGGTACTTGTACGATTTTGACTTTGCCGGCCAAATGCCACGCATGCGCAAAGTTCATTTTCTCGTCAAAGCGCTTGGCGACAAAGGTTGGCGTCAAGTGCGTAGGACGTTGAGTGATTGTGAATTTGCCGCCCGGCTAACCGAAAAGTACCCAATTTTCTATCTTGAACTTTGTAACTGATTTGTAATATTTTAAAAATTGTCTATTTATTGTACTTGGGTCTAGGACATAATAACCACTCAAAATAAC
This sequence comes from Maratus michaelseni, assembly GCA_963931845.1. NCBI lineage: Eukaryota > Metazoa > Arthropoda > Arachnida > Araneae > Salticidae > Maratus > Maratus michaelseni. The sequence continues at coordinate 391,889,692 of OZ007589.1, forward strand.
TTATCAAAAGATTTATTTTCATAATATATTTGTACACTTAAGTTAGCTAAAATGTTAAATTGAACTACGTAGAATTACTAAGTTGTGTAAATCAGTTACTTTTAATTTTATAAACAAAGCACATCACTCACTTCTAACTAAATGTATCCAGATATTAGTCAATTTATTACAGTATTTCTTTCAAAATCATTTTTTAAACTGTTTATCGTCTGCTTCTTTTATTTATTTTTTTTTTCTAAAGATCATTTGACTCTTTTCGATTTGGAAGTACAAATTCAATCAAATATGCCAGAATATTTCCATTACAGTAGGCTAGACATTTGTTGTTAGGTTTTTTTTATCTGCACAAGTTCAATACCATCATATTAATTCTAGCTTCACGAATTATGAAAAGTATATCGAAACATTTAATGCAAACCACTTCTGTTGAAATGTAAAAATAATTATCACAAGGTAATTTTCGTAGCTAAAATTTCTTCTTTTCATTATCAGTAGTGAATTTGAAGACTTAGATTAGAAACTAGCAGCACAACATTTTCTTCTCTTTATTTTATAGATATAATCTACACTTTCTTTAATAATTATAATCAATAATTATTGATAGCATTATAATCTAAATACACGGAAAAATATTATTAATTACTATATAAAACAATAAATAAAATCAAAATACTGTCGTAAACAATCCGTACAAACGAACAAAGTACATGAAAAATTTTAAGTTATTATGGATCACTGTTTTGACGTCAGCAGGTTGTGACGTCACCTGTAGCAGGCCCGGTGTAGGACACACAGCGACATCTCGGAGGCCCCGGCATGTCAGATATCCTTTCTATATTAAAAAAAAGTAATCTGGAACTGAGCCAAAAACGAAATGGACCAATCAAATTCTGCGTAGATATTCCGGGTTATTCTCATCGCTTTTTTACTAGTGCCTTTTTTGAGGAGCTATTACTTTTTTTCTAGCCATCCTACGGATTTGAAAATCATACCAACAGACTCGAAATATTACAAGCTTTCAGAAATAAAAAAAATTATCACGGTCGGACAATAAAAACTGAAAAAATCCTTAAAAATCGAGTAAATAATCTTTTATTGAAAAAATCATTTTTTTATATTGTTGCGAATTTTTAAATAAGTGCAAAGGATTATGTTTTATCTCAAATAAAAAATGTATTTACGCGAGACTATTAAAAACAATAATGAAAGTTTAAAATAATAATTAAATGATCACGTGTTGAAAGCAGGAAATAAAGAAAATTACGTCATAAAAATTGCGTTTACACATGAATATTAAAAATAAAAAAGATGAATTAAATGAAAAAGCATTATAACCAGTTAAATGAAAAAGCATTATAACCTGATTACAGAAGAAAGTCGCCGTTCGTGATATCACCATCATCTTTTTTTAAAACAGGATACATTACCAGGTTTTAAGAGGCTGTGAAATCAGAACGGGGGTTGGTGAGCGTAGCGAGCAGGGGGCAGAGTCCCCTAGTTAATGATAAATATGTTTTTCTCTAAGTCTCTTATTGCGCAAAACATTTATAAAAATTGTAATGTTACGACTACAACTTAACAAACTTTAAAATTATTCTGACACAAGCAAATCTAATTTTGATAGCTAGTATTTTAAAATTTATTACAATTAAATATTTTATAATAATTTTCCCAAATAGCACAACTAGCACAAAAAGCCTTTAACAAAATGTTTTTGTGTAAAAAAAGAATATATCTGATAAAGTTATATTTTGAACTTTGCTTATTATCACAAAAACCTATGCTGCATCAGTTTTAGTTTTGATCATTCAACAGGGCATGTTGCTTTCAGGGTTCGTAAATATCATGATATTTTCAAAAATATAAAAAATATCCGATATTTTGATATATATTCGACTAGCTGCCACTGGCGACCAGTTTGGTCTCCCTTAAATGCATGGTAAGCATTATAACACGTTACTTTTTTTTCATAATTTATTTTTTTAATCCTTTGCCAAACCGAAAGCTTCTAATGGACAAATCAAGAACTTTTGCCATCATGGTAGCATTTCACATATTTTGTGTTGTTATGTATTTTATCTTTCTTGACAAAAACCGCTTAACCCAATTCAACATTTATGCTTCATGACCGTTTGCTTATCAGTTGCAATATATTCACTAATGCGGAGATTCTTAAACATATTAAGTAATTTTCCGTAATTGGGTTCATTGCCAATTGGCATATTTTAGTTAATACGATTTGATGCAATGAAGTCTATTTTGTGAAAGTTTTTTTGAAGTACTATATTGTTGCTTATATTTTTTTTTTGTTTCTCGCTAACTTTGGCTGTAGACTCGATGTCTGAAGATTAGAAAATCTATCATTATTATCATCTAAAACGTTTTGAATAATTTGCTATAATCGGGCTGCATATTATTACAAGTAATTTTGGGTACAGCTGTCGCAGACGCAACGGCGTATCATTTTGGCGCCCAAATGGTGATTTTATGCGTGGGCAACCCGTCAGTTTCGGCTAGATTTTGCTTGGTATGGCAACCCAATAGAGCAGATTCCGTATGTTTTATAATAAATTAAATATTGTGTGTTCAATAATAAATTGATCATTGTGTATGTTTTATAAAAAAAATTGTGTGTCTTTTAATATAAAATAAAATATTTCAAAATAAAATAAAAGTAACATGCTGTTTTAGCAATCTCTAACAGGTACCTGAAAATAGGGTTTTCTCGCCAAAATGGCGCAAAACAAAAATCGCGCCAACCCCGATGCGTCTACGAAAGCTGTTCCATTTTAAAAATGCTATTGGCGGGATTTGCGCCCAAATAACATAAAAGTACTTAATGATGTTATGTATTTTATAAATGTTTATTAAATTACTGTTTTGAACGCGATTGGTCAATAACAATGGTAAATACGATTGTTGACTAATAATCATTTTCGATGATCTCTCTTCCCATAACACATAAATACCAAATTAACTGACAAATCGTTTCGAAATTTGATTCATTAAAGATTATTACATAAGTTGTACTTTGAACTTTGAACTTTGAAGGGTGTGGGCTTTGAGACCTATAGCTACAAGGCTGTTGTCTCGAATGATCCATATACATTAATTGAATTATCTGTTCTATATGCAGCTCTATATATAGCTGGCATGGAAACCGGTCCCCTAATTTAAAACCAATTCCAGATGAGAGACCTGCATCTGGATTGGCACCCCCAGAGGTAGCGCTTATATAGAACTTGGAGGACTTTGGAGCCACGAACAGATTTAACGTGCACCAGCTCTACATAAGTTGTATTTCTTTATATTTTGCTTACGGCAAGAAAACATCCGGAAGGAAGTTGAGTTGTATAGCACATAATTATGGTTTCTGGTAAACTTTGATTGTCTCACTGGTGCGAATTATTTTTTTGACACCAAGTAGCGGTCCAAAAATTCATTCGCAGAGAACTTGCTTTTCGAACAATTACCTCCATGGTTTAATATTTTAAACGTTCATGACGAATGAATGTTTTTCTTTTTTTGTTGTTGTTTACTTTCATGGATAGAGAATTTGAACTGCGAACCTAATTTTAACTGAAGTTATTGCAGAATATATACATAATTGAGTATAAGTCGTCTCTCAAATATTAATTTATTTTGAACAATATTTCCAAAAATGTAACTTTCATGCAGTTTTATTTGAAAAAATAATTTTGAATAAAAATGGCCGCCTGGCATGTGAAAAATGAAGCGGACATCCCGGAATTGTTGATGACAGTCACATGACTTACGGTTTTATTATATAGATAATATTCGATAATTTTGATATATATCCGATATTTTCAAATAGTCAACTTATTGATGATTATAAATATTTTCAGAGTTAACATAAATTAAACATTAAAACATATGTCATTTAGCATGAAAACTTAATAAAGCAATATTCTAATTGTCTATTTCTATTTTTTTTCACTTAACAAAATTTAAGATCAACTAATTGAAAACAGACACAATTTGCTTTTTACGCTCACAAAAAACAAACTATTAAGATTTAGTAATCAAGTTTTAAGAAAATTTTGTTTTATACAACAAAATAATTTGTTTTTATAAAGTTTGAACATAAATATAGTAAGCTTGATCTGCTTAACTGAACAAAATCAAAACGAGAAAAAATGATTTCTAATGAAGCTGCAAGTTTATCTAAATTAGATAGGAAATCTTTCAGTGGCTTTTCTAAGTAAATATTGTGCCACATAATTATTGATTCTACATTTAAAAATTCAGCTTCAAACATAAAGCTTGGTAAAGCTTGGGGGGGGGGGGGGGGGCTTAAAAAAGCCACTATAAGAGCAAAAAAATCTTTATCTACAGATTGACACAGCCAATAACAGTTAAAAAATTCCTTTACACTTGTTTTGACTGAAGATATCAAAAATATTATATGCAATATTTTAAAAATAAATATCAAATATGTGAAAATATCGCAAAATATCGACAGCACTGCAAAATTTATCGAGGGAGAACTTGCTTTACGAATGATTATCTTGTTGGTTTAATATTTGTATCACTCACGATGAATGACTCTCTTGTGATATTGGGCTGTCCACCTAATTTCAACTGAAGTTATCTCAGAATATGTTGTTACATATTTGATTGTAACTCATCTCTCAAACATAATTTTTTTTTTTCGAACGATCTTCCTAAAAATTCCAGGTCACTGTCACTATCATCAAACTTGGGTTCACTATATTCTTTCTCGGAGTCGGAGCGCCACTCTAAGTTTGCCTATTTTTAGGTTTATTTTTTTAGGGATTTTGAGGCTTTTAAATCACTCACTAACTTCTGAAATAGTTTATTTTTGGTTTTATTAAGTGCAGAACTGCAAAAGAACCGAGTCAACTCGTTCCAGTAGAGTGAACCTGTCACAAGACATGCTTTGAGTCGAGTGGTCTCTTTCTTGGAAACATTTGGCAATGGAGAGATATCAAATGGGCTCAGTTGTGTAGATGGCCCACCAGATTGATTGGAAATTTAAGGCTAGCTCGTTGAAGGTTAGCCCATTTTTAGGCCGGTTCTCTAGCCCATTTCTACACCAACTGTATATTCAAGTTTTACTGAGAGGCAGCCATTATCAGTTAAAGATATCTTTTGATCAAGAATCTCAAAACATAGCTTATTATCTTATAAGTGATGTGGTAATAACAAAACATGCAGTAGTTATCGATTAAATATACAGAAATTCGAATGAACGTACCCTATAAAGTTTCGAGGTATGAAAATATGTGATTAAAAAAAATGGCGACTGCAAACGGCAGCGATGAATCAGCTGTTCATTCTTTCTTCTATTTTCTTTCTTACCAAATGTGATAGTTTCATGCACTCGCCGCCAGAAGGCCGAATCTTCTAGTATCTTGTTTAACAATTAGCCCGTTTTAGGACCCTAGTCTATATTTGGACCTTATCTTCTACTATTGTATGTATTGTATGTAATGCATGATGCATATACAGGGTGTCCCAAAAATGACGGATGCATTTGAAAAATAAAATAAAGAAAACATAAAAGATAGAAATGTACCGTTTGCTGCATTCTATTTAGGAAACCAGTAAATTTTCAGTCACATAGAATTTCAAATTTAGTTACGAAGTTTGTTGTTTACGAAGATATGGCGTTTGAAAAGTAAAAAAAAAAAAAAAAAATATGTTGCGAAGAAGTCTTTAAAATTAAATGATGATATTTTCAATGTATCCATAATTTGCAGCAACAACTTAGCGCAGTCGCAGTCTGTGGACAAAATTCTCAGAAACCTGTTCTAAAGTTACAGCAGGAATGGTTTCACATGCAGCAGAGATATACTGCTTCAGTTCGGCAGTCGTTTGCAGATTTTGGCGGTACACCTTCCACGAAAAAAAATCACAGGGGTCAAATCTGGCGAATTGGAAGGTTAATACATCCCACTTCTTGTATCCTTGCAATAATTCAATGCAATGACGCGATTATCGAAATATTCGTTGAGGAAATGAAAGACTTCAGCCGTTTGATGTGGACGGCACCGTATTGCATGAAGCTGTTACCATACGGTCCTTCAACGCATTTTGTACCACCGCAAATTCTCGCAGAAAGCCCAGATTGACCGTTACAGTAATCGTTTGGCGTAGGAAAAATGGCCAAATGAATCCTTTAAGGGAAATGATGGCCCAAATCGCGATTTTTTTGGAAATAAAAAATGATGGTAGGACAACATTGATATTTTCCGTTCCCCAAATGCGTTAATTCTGCTTATGACGAAGCCGTTCTGGGAAAAATACGCTTTATCAAAAAAATAATTTCCCACGTCGATTTCGCCAACTGCTGCACCATAGCATTTGCAAACATCTCGCGTGCGTTAATGACAGCAGTACTAAGAGGTTGGTGGGGCTGAATCCTGCATGGGAATATGTGGAGGTTGTGGCGCATGATACGATGCGTGTACATACATCGTAGTCCAGCCTGAGCTGAGACACGGCACACGGAAACCCAGGGTCGCTGTTGTATCACTTGCTGAACGACTTCAAAATTCGTCTCTGTAATTGCTTCACGCGCGCACCCAACCTTTTCAGCATAATCATCAATTACGTTTCCAACCCGTTGAAAATTTTCAAACAGAACCTTTATTGTGTACTCTTTCGGTCATTTTGTGACATTAAACTTCCTCTGAAAACTGCACTTGGGGTGGAATTTAAAACAAGTAAAAACCACTGTTCTAACGAATAAAGCAATCCTGCACAGCAACTTGCAATCTCTGAGCAGCACAACCTAGTTTCACGACGATGAAATACAAAAGAAGAACTGACAAAGTGCGTTTCTCTACAGCTCCTCGCAAATATCCTGCAGCGCAATCTGTTGGCGAATTTTGTAACTAAATTTGAAATTCAGTCTGACTGAAAATTTACTGGTTTCCCAAGTAGAATGCAGCAAATGGTACTTTTCTATTACTTTCCGTTTTTCTTTATTTCATTTTTTAAACGCACCCATCATTTTTGGGCCTTGTATATACTGTATTTATTGTAACTATATTGTATGATATATGTGTTGTAAATTGTGCGTGGAAGTATGTTTTCATATGTACGCACGTTGTTAGATGTACTCGCATGTTGCAAAGTGTTTAGAAACATGCACGATAGTAAGATGCAAAATGAATGTACCAAGTGTCCCAAAAATGACTGATGGATTTTAAATTTCAATAACTGGCAAACGGTGACAGATATTAAACAAAATCTTGCAGAAGGGTTTTGTATGTTGTCAGGAGTTTTGTCACTGCGATTCTTGATTTTAGTACAAATTTCAAACAATAGATAGCGCTGATAGCGATTGGCGCTCAGTTAAAGCCGAAACTGACGCCACTCAGCATTGATGCACCGCCCCCTGAATACTAGGCCTGCGCGCTGATAAAAATGGCGGCTGTCGCAGGCGGATTTTTTTTCAGCGTTTGTACGGTCCCTCGAACATCAACACCAATAATATCTAAAAGTTTTCTTTGACTTATTTGATCTCAGAAAAACTAGGCGAAGAAAACTTTTAGAAATTATTAGTGTTAAAATTTGAGGACAGTTCAAAAGCTGAAAAAAAAATCCCCTTACGACAGCCGCCATTTTTATCAGCGCGCAGGCCTAGTATTCAGGGGGCGGTGCATCGATGCTGAGTGGCATGAGTTTCGGCCATGACAGAGCGCCAATCGATGTCAGCGATTGTTTGAAATTTGAACTAAAATCAAGAATCACAGTAAGAAATCTCCTGACATCATACCTAACCCTCCTGCAAGAATTTTTTTTATATCTGTCACCGTTTGCAAGCTATTGAATTTTAAATTCCATTAATCATGTTTGGGACACCCGGTATAAATTTAAGTGAAGATGTTTTTAAAAATGAAGACATTGTATTTCGTTTTTAGTGTAAATTAAACCAATTCAAGTCATCGTTGTAAGATGCATGTAGAAAATGAGTGTAAGCATGTATAAAGATCTTGTATTATGTTATTAATACAAATTAATTTAAGATTTAAAAATTTTTACCATTATTAGTGGCGTATCTTCTTGGCACAGATAATACTCAAATACCCATAAGAGCACGCAATTTAACTGAAGTTGCAGTTTTTAAGATATTGCACAATGTGTGTTAAATTCAATAAATTTTCTTCTATTTTTAATGTAATAGGTTATAATGCTTTCTGCTGGGTGGTTTTGCTACTCGTGGAAATACATACAGTATCTCCGCTGTTTATTGGTAAGTATAGTTCCTGCAAATGAAGCACTGAAATATTAGTAATGCACACCATTTTTATGAGTTGTGTCTTTTAACAATATTTTTATTCTACATATTTTGTAATTAATAATACTGAAAATTAACACAATTCGTTAGGAAACAATCAGTAGAAATTATATGTGAGAGAAAACACGAATAGTCAAAAAATAGATGGACCTGAAAAATTGATGTAAATAACGTATTTTGGTATAATATTGTTTTAAGCGTTATCAATATCAAAATGTAGATACATTGTTTTTACCGATGCCATTTCACGATTATTTTAACAAGCTGGAAATTGTACGTTAAACGTGACAAATGAGGTGCGTTCGTTTCATGCTTTAACTAGTTTTACAATGTAAAAAAAATCATCGTTATTATTTCAGTGAAATAAATTATATCGTCTGCTATGAGCGAAATGAGGATGCCTTTTTATTCTTATTACGTATGACATGTTTACAGAAGCGATTTTGTTTTCGACACCAGACATCGCTGTAAAATTCACCATGGAGATTTTGCTTTGCGAATGATTACCTCCATGGTTTAATATTTCTACGACTCACGATGAATGAATCTTTTGTTTATTTACTTTAATGGATTGGGATATTCAGTTGTTAACCTAATTTTCACAGAAGTTATCTCAGAATCTATACATTTTTTAATGTAACTGATCTCTCAAGCAGACATTTATTTAGCAATCTGTCTAAAAATGTAACTTTTATGCAATTTTATTTGAAAAAATAATTTTTAATAAAAATGGCCGCTTGGCATATGGAAAAAGATGTGGTTAGCCCGTATTTGTTTTCCTCAGTCACATGACTTGCGCTTTTACTATATAGAATACGTATGATAGGATTTAATAGAATAAAGAAAACTTTTATGACATCTTGCCAGAACCCAAGAGTTCAAGTTTCCAGCTTCAATAATTCCGTCTCTACGTTTCTGCTCGTACAAACCTCTAAACAGAATAAATTCCACACCAGGTTCGACCGAAAAAAAAAGAAGTCTGACACGGCCAAGAGCGGAAAGACCCCTTTATTAGCCCAAGGGAAGCTCGATCGCAGCCTCGCCTCCCCCTTAGATCCGCCATTGGCCGGAATGAATATAATATATATAGTACGTGTATCGTATACAAATTCTATAGTATGTATGACTATAAAGTGCATATTATCTATATTTCTAGGGAAGACCGGTGTTGTTTGTTACGATTTTTATTTCAGAATTTATTGTGGCAATATGGTGAGTCTTAAACAATTTTTGAGACAATTTCGAAAATCTGAAATTATTCCTTAATTAAAACTAGTTTATTATATAAAGTAAACAAATTTCGCAAAATCAAAGATTTTTATTGAATGAACATACTGTAGTGGTTTGTCACTTTCTTGGGGTTGGTTGTTACATCCTTGGGATAATTTGTTACGTATATATATAGGCAAATGTAACTTTACAGGTCGTCGTTGGAGTTACAACGAATACACACATAATACGCATATGAGTTGGCGCATTTTTCACGAGCCCAATTCTTACATTCGGTGCAGCGTATCCACTTTTCATTTGGCATCGAATTTGAATATGATTCCACACAAACAAGACAGAAGTATTCATCAAGTTATTAGTTTAACATTTTCTCTTGTTTTCTTTTGAAAAATATTTGAAGAATCATAAAATTTACTCTGAAGTCACTTATAGATGTATCAAGTGATCTACTATTCTTTATAACTTCTTTGGCAGCGTCAATGAATGTGTTTTGAACATTTGTACCTCATAACTATTCTAGAAAAGCTAGAAATAACTAGAAAAATATACTAGAATATACTAGAAAAACTCTCTATTACAAAAGACTAAACTGCTAATCAGAAACATTAAAGCTTATTACAGTTGGGGTTGGTCGCTACAAGTAACAACATGCCCCAATGTTGGTGTAACAACCAACCCCGTATGTATTTTTTCCTTTAGTCCTAACCTATTGCGATACGCGTATGATGTTCAAACTTCAAAAAGCGTTAAATATTTATGAATAACGAAACCGTCTAACTATGTATGCATCGTAATTTTATCCCCAATACTTTATGAGCAAATAAACTTTGAATTGCTTACTACGATATTACTCAAGTACTCTAAAAAAACAAAGATCATTTTTACCTCATAGCAGACGCTTCATATCCCCATGCCTCATTCCCACGCGTCATCCCAACAGTACAAAAGACTAATGGATGCTTTATTGGTGTTGATCCTGTCATGTGCTGCCATCTATTGCTACTGTGGAAAAGCTTCTGTAACAACATACCCCCTTTCACTCCTTGAAGGGCGGTGGGATATAATATATCCCACTTAATTTTAATTCCCAAATGCCGCAAATGACACCGGAATTTTGGAATCTAAATTTGTTGTTAAATCCCGGTGTGATTCAATGATTTCAACATTTTATAAACATAAGTACTTTGCCCCTGAAAGGGTTAATAACCAACCCCCGTCTTAACCTTAAGGAGATATATATATATATATATATATATATATATATATGCCTAAATTATTATAGAATTACCTATATATATATGCCTCAATTTGTTTTTTCTCTGAAAATTTTTAATTGTAAATTTATTTTTAATTTATATATGCATGTTGTGTAATGTTGTAAGTTTTCTAAAAAAGCATTTTTCTTCTTATTTATTAACCTTTCGTCTGGCGCAACCTATTTATGAGAATGGACAGATAGTTTTTAATTTGCTGTTCTGTGTTTTTCATTCATGTTATAATTTTGCATTCAAAAATGTTCCAGAAAACACAAAAACTAAAGAACAATGATTTTGATTAACTTTGTAATAAATTTTAATTAATTTTATTGCCGTTTTTACTGTAGTTGTGTCAATGACAGTTAGAATCAATATTGTACAACAATTGCATGGCAATCCGAGTATATTTACGTGAGTTAGAGCACGGCCAGACAGCGAGACAGACAAATGGCCAGACAAACCGAATTGAAAAGTGTTAAAGAATATTTATTTTTATGTTTACTGTTTAATAGTATAAAAGAAAGTTTGCCATAATAGCTGTTGAATCTTCATTTTCAAGTATTTATTCTCTTTCGTAAAAGCGATATAAGTTGATCCAAGTGACAATAATACATTTGAGCCAATTTAATTTTTGACAAAGTTAAACCCTGGAATTTGTGTATAGTGACAGAGTATGCAACTGTTAAAGACAACTGAGTTCGTGAGCATGATACTTTTTTTTTGTTTCCAAATTTTAAGAATAGGTATGACAGGGAAAAGTTTGAAATGACCCATGATAATCATCAAAATCAACAATTTTTACCGTAGAAAGTGAACCGTTCACCAATCCCCATTCTCTCTACAAATTGGTAGGTAACATGACTCTGCATACAATTTCTAAGAAAAGCTCAGCTTGATGTACAACTGCCGTGATAATCTTCACTCCATCTTGCTATTTGATTATTGGGGTTTTTTAATATTCTTGCCACTGGCTATTTTGTTTTATGAAATATTTCTTTATTATGTTCTTCAGCATGTATGTTTGAGGAAAAAAGGCATATGGCATCTTGAAATCTTCCAGGTTCAGCCGGAGGCAGTGTTGAAGGGGCGAGGCCAACGAGGTAAGCGCGTAACATCAGAATATTAAATTCTTCAAATTAAAATTAACTCTGGTCTTCAACATGTAGAAAGAAAAGGAATTGCTTACCTTTTCTATGGTTTATCAATTTTAGTAGTATCCACTGATTTATATACTTCCAATAATTGATAACTTATTATAATCACTTCTTGAATAATTCTATTTAGATGCACCACCGCTGAAATAAAACTTGTAAAAAATTATATTAATGCACAATTCACATTGAATAAATAAGTTCACGTTTGGATTGATTTTAAAAATTATATTTTACATTACTTAAAATTTTAAAAGGTTTACATTTAGATTAATTTTAACATCAGGAAACATTTTTTCCTGTGACTTTACAGAATGAAGGATAGTAATACACTGACTCATTTTCACAAAGTTTGGAAAGTTACGAGTAAAGTTGCATCATTTCTTTGAAACAAATTGACGTTGAATAATTGTCCTTTTAAATGTTTTAGTTCTGTAATAAGTTTATAATGGCATAATCACAAATAACAAATTATAAACATATTTCACATTATTAGAAGAGAACGATTATAACGAGGTAATAAATCTCTATTGCATGATAAACTTGAAACTTAAGAGTCATAAATTAGGTCACTTGTTTTAAGAGATGAGAGAAAAAATTATCGTTGGGTTTTTATCTGCGTGCTTCATCATTTTCTTTATTTATTTATTTTACTTTGAGTGGAAAATATTAAGTGATTGAAATGAATGGATTAGTTTTTTACAATTTCCCCCTTAATCCGTTCATGGGGATTAACTAATATTTTCATTGAATTTCTGTGTTCGATGAATCGAGGCTTGGGTAAAGGTTTGGTAAGTGCATCAGCTATCATTTTTTCTGTTGGAAGATATCTTAACTCAATTATGCCTTCTTCGCTATATTGTTTAATGGCATTAAATTTGACGTCGATGTGCTTTGATCTTTTCGTGAATTTTTCTGATTCAACCATTTTTATGGTACTTTGATTGTCTTCATATAAAGTGATTGGTTTTTGCTGTGGAAAGCCTAGATCGTCAAGTAACTTCAATAACCAAATTATTTCTTGGCTAGCATGTGCTGCGGACACATATTCAGCCTCTGCTGAAGATAAGGCAATGCAACTTTGCCTTTTCGTCGTCCACTGAATTGGGTTGTTGCCCAACATATATAATATTCCCGATGTTGATCTACGGGTTTTGGTATCACCTGCCCAATCGGCATCAGCGAATACCTTTAATATTGGTTCTTCATTAGTGTTAATTATTAATTTTAGTTCTTTAGTATGATATAGATATCTTATTATTCTTTTTACGGCTTGCCAGTCTTTTTCGCGAGGATTCTCATTTCTTCTGCTTAAAATGTTTACTGCTGCTGAAATGTCAGGTCTAGTTATTGTTGTTATATAAAGCAATGAACCAAGTGCCTGGCGATATTTAATATTATTTGGCATTAAATTATCATCATCATTTAATTTGTTATATCCTGGTTCCATTGGAGTTTTGCACGGTTTGGAGTTTTCAAGATTGAACTTTTTCGCTAAATTTTCAATCTTAATTTTTTGATCAAGAGAATAACCGTTAGGTAATTTCTGAATTTGAGTACCTAAATAGTTACTAATATTGCCTAGATCCTTTAATTCGTATTCTTGTTTTAGAGAATTTACGATTTCTTCTATTATTTCATCTTTGCTGGCGATGAGTATATCATCAACATATATTATTATATATGATGTATGATCTTTTTCTTTTCTAGTGAAAAGACATGTGTCTGCTGTACTTTGGATAAAGTTCAAGTTGTCTAGTGTTTCAGCGATTTTAATATGCCAAGCTCTGGCGGCCTGTTTGAGGCCATAGATTGCCTTTTTGAGCTTGCAAACTTTTTCAGGAAATTGTTCGTTTACATAGCCTTCAGGTTGATTTATATATATTTCTTCATTTAAGTTCCCATGAAGAAAAGCGGTGTCAATATCTACATGTCGCACATTCAAATTATTATAAGCTGCTGCTAAAAGAAGTGTTTTGATGGTACAATGTTGTGCTACTGGTGAAAATGTTTCTTGGTAATCTTCCCCATATTTTTGACTGAAACCTTTGGCAACAAAACGTGCTTTATATTTTTGTGTATTTCCTGAACTATCAATTTTTCGTTTGAAAATCCATCTACTTCCTATGATTCTTTTATTAAGAGGAGGATCGACTAGATCCCATGTATTATTTTTCATTAACGATTGTATTTCGTTTTCAGTGGCTTTAAGCCAGTTTTTCTTTTCTAGTGGATTGTTTATTTTGATAAGCTGTTTCCAGTTTTCAGGTTCTGTTGTATCGCAATCATTTGCTAAAGCAATAAAATTGTCGGAAGTATATCTTTGAGGTGGTACTCCTCTGTTTTGTCTTTCAGATCTACGAGGTTGATGTGTTCCTGATTGTTTGGGCGCGTCAGGTGTACAGGGTGTGTCACCTATTTCTATTTCAATGTATTTTTTATCTTCAATTAATTGTTCGTGATCATTAATTTTCTCGTTTAAATTGTTCAGTTTTTCTTCCAGAAATTTTACAGATCTGGAGATTATTATTTCACCATTTTTAGTGAAAACGCGGTATCCCTTTGTATTATTATCATAGCCCATGGAGATACCCTCTTCTGCTGTGTCATCTAGTTTAGATCTTTTGTGTTTGTTTATGTAAGTGTATACTTTACAGCCAAATACACGTAAATAATAGAGATTTGGTTTTCTTTTGAACCAAATTTCATATGGCGTTTTATTTGTCAATTTAGTGGGGAGCCTATTTTGGAGGTGATTAGCAGTATTTATCGCTTCACCCCAGAACCTATGAGGTAAATTTGCTTCGGATAATAGGCTTCGTGTCATTTCAATTAAACTTCTGTTTTTTCTCTCAGCAATGCCATTCTGGCTGGGACAAAATGGAACTGTGTATTCATGTTTTATACCATGTTCCCTTAGAAAGGCTTCTGTTTTATTTCCTATGTATTCCCCACCGTTATCCGATCTAATCGCCGTCGGATATTTTCCTTGTCTGGTTTTGACCATTTGTACATAGTCTTTTATTTTTTCATAAACTTCATCTTTACTTTTTAATAAGTAAATAACTGTGAATCTAGAACTGTCATCTATGAATGTAAGGAAGTAATTTTTTCCTCCTATTGTGGGTGTTTTAAAAGGCCCACATAAATCAGTATGTACTAAATCTAATACTTTTGTTGTTTTATTTTCGATAGATTTAGAGTACGGTGCATTTGTTGACTTTGTTTTTATACAGGTTTCACAGTTTGTTTTATGATTACAGTTATTTATTTTTATCCCACTGGCCAAGTCATTTTTGACTAATTCTTTTATACTTTCATTATTTCTGTGGCCAAGGCGTTTATGCCAAATTTCGAGGCAATCTTTATTTCTGCAATCATGTGCAATGTTTATTTTATTTTGAGAACTTTCTTCTAGTGTTTCAACTTGATATAATTTATGTTTCTTTAATGCTTCTAAGTATATTTTTCCATTGCACGATAGTATGCATTTTTCATTTTCGAAAAATACTTTGTAGCCATGTTCTGTGGCTTTACTTACGGAAATTAAATTTGATTCCAATTGTGGAACAAATAACACATTTTTAAGTGTAATTCTATTTATACATCCATCAGATGTTTTTGTCATTATTTGTGTTTCGCCGGTTCCGTAAGAATTTAATGTATTCCCATTAGCAATTGTTACTGTAGTTTTTTCAGTATCGTTGAATTTTGTAAATATATCCCTATCGTTCGCTATATGCGAAGACGCTCCTGAGTCAATTAACCAGGTTTTATTAGCGGGATTTACAATTATGAATGCTGCATCTTTATGTTCACTTTTATTTATTTGTACCTGTTCATCTGTTTTTGATTCATTCATTTTATTTTTACTATCACCTTTTGTATTTTCAAAACACAACGATGTGTACTTTTTGTATTTGTATTGCGTTTTAGGTGTAGTGGTCTGTGTGTTTCTGTTCTTGAGATGCCAGCATTGTTTGTAAGTGTGATTTGATTGTTTACAGTAGGTACAATATTTGTTTTGCCCTTTATAATCTTGAGTGTATTTCTTTTGTGTTTTAAACACCTTTTGTGAGTTTTCAACTTGCTCACTATTTTCTACCCGTTTATTAAATTCATCAGTAAGTTTGCTCTTGATGAATTCGGGAGTTAATTCAATTTCATTTCGGGCTTCGAGAGCTGTTATTAGAGTATTATAACTCGCAGGTAACGAGCACAATAGAAGTGCAGATAAATGCGAGTCGGTTATGTTCTCTCCTATTGCGGAGAGCTTATCTTTTATTTCCAGTATATTAGTAATGTGTTTGTGCATGTTCCCATTTTCGGGAAGTTTTGCACTATACAATTTTCGTAACAAATACAATTTACTGGACAAATTGGCTCTCTCATGAATATTTTTTAAACTATCCCATGTCTGTTTTGCTGTTTCTAAATGTTTTACATGAACTATTTGCGTATCGTCTATACTCAGGTTTATTAAAGCGCGAGCTTTTGCATCCTTTTTTCTCCAATCTTCGTTAATTGGTGTAGGGGGTTCCTGAGTTACGAGTTCGTACAAATCTTCCTTAATTAACAACATATTAATTTTAAACTT
Organism: Maratus michaelseni; assembly: GCA_963931845.1. Classification (NCBI taxonomy): domain Eukaryota; kingdom Metazoa; phylum Arthropoda; class Arachnida; order Araneae; family Salticidae; genus Maratus; species Maratus michaelseni. Next base: position 391,906,216 of record OZ007589.1, read on the forward strand.
CCATATAGAATAATTATTATTGTTTAATTTATCTACTAATTGCATTTCCTTTATTGTCGCCATCTCGGAGAACTTGTTTATACAGTTTTTAAAGTTTTATTAGTTTAAATAGTTTATTAAATTCAATTATGTTTTCTTGAATTTTTAATCTAGCATAAGAGCTGAGTATTATTTTTATTAATTAGAGTCAATTATTAATCCTTAAGAATAAATTCTGAGTTCATATATTCATCAGGCTCATGATCACTGTTGAAGGGGCGAGGCCAACGAGGTAAGCGCGTAACATCAGAATATTAAATTCTTCAAATTAAAATTAACTCTGGTCTTCAACATGTAGAAAGAAAAGGAATTGCTTACCTTTTCTATGGTTTATCCAATTTTAGTAGTATCCACTGATTTATATACTTCCAATAATTGATAACTTATTATAATCACTTCTTGAATAATTCTATTTAGATGCACCACCGCTGAAATAAAACTTGTAAAAAATTATATTAATGCACAATTCACATTGAATAAATAAGTTCACGTTTGGATTGATTTTAAAAATTATATTTTACATTACTTAAAATTTTAAAAGGTTTACATTTAGATTAATTTTAACATCAGGAAACATTTTTTCCTGTGACTTTACAGAATGAAGGATAGTAATACACTGACTCATATTCACAAAGTTTGGAAAGTTACGAGTAAAGTTGCATCATTTCTTTGAAACAAATTGACGTTGAATAATTGTCCTTTTAAATGTTTTAGTTCTGTAATAAGTTTATAATGGCATAATCACAAATAACAAATTATAAACATATTTCACATTATTAGAAGAGAACGATTATAACGAGGTAATAAATCTCTATTGCATGATAAACTTGAAACTTAAGAGTCATAAATTAGGTCACTTGTTTTAAGAGATGAGAGAAAAAATTATCGTTGGGTTTTTATCTGCGTGCTTCATCATTTTCTTTATTTATTTATTTTACTTTGAGTGGAAAATATTAAGTGATTGAAATGAATGGATTAGTTTTTTACAGGCAGAATAACTTTGTGCCGTTGCATAAGGAATGAGTATTGGTCGCCTGTAACTTGACCCATGCAAAGCGAAGCAAAAGTCTCTCGAAACTGCCTTTGCTGAATGTCGCTTTGTCTCATTGGCTTTGTTAAGGTGAAACATTTTTCCAAAGTCGTAAGCACTGTTTGTCCATGCTAAGTCAAATTGTCTTTTGTGGAAAATATCTTATACAGCGGGGTGTCTTTTACAGGCTGTAGCTACCTAATATCTCCGATTAGGTAAAAAATAAGCCTCGAAAATGCTCATTGCTATCTGGTTTATCTTCGCGGCATCTTTGATCAAGTGAATCCATCAAACGACATCCGATCATTGAAAATTCGTCCATAATGAGAAATGACACTGGATCCAAGCTGAGCGGTCGATTTATTGCTGCTTCACTTTCCAAATTAGCGATCGTTTTAAAACACGTTGGTACTTTTAGTGCAGAGTAAATTGTCTTGCCCTCAACATTAATTGCAGCAGCACCTGTTAGAGCCAAAACCTTGATACCTTCCGATTCTAACTGCTTAGTAATTCTTTTACGAATTCCTTTGATTGCTATACCTTTTCCTGCTCCGGCTTTCCCAATAATAAAAGTACGCAAGAAAATTTGTAACTCTTGTTTGTAAAGACGAAAGTTGTTCTGTGCATAACTGAAGTTTCTTTTGCTGCTCATCTGTAAATCTGATGTCAAACTTATCGTAATTTGGATGCACTGTAAGTTCTTGTTCTTTACAACAGTTCAGAAATAAAGTAAAATTGCTATCAGGGTAATTGAAACTCTCACTTTTCTGCTCAAAAGCATGATCAATCACGCGTTGTCCCAAAGCATCTTCGTTTGTCTGCACATTCACTATGGCAGCTTACAGCCCTATAGGGATCAATCTCGCGGTATTTTTCTTGCAGTTTATCTGCGTCATGTATGCTAGTAACATCAGGAAAATATTTTTTTGTATGTATTAATACGTAGGTTATTGAATGCCTCCCCCCATGACTAATACGCAGACGGCAGGCTCTCTTGCAATAAGGAATCAGAATTCCCTCACCAAGGACAATTCAGTAATACTTGTTGTTGTGCTGCCAGAGTCGAGTTGTGGCTGAGGGATATAAGAGGAAAAACTCGGACAACAGCATCTTTCCTTCCCTGATGATATTTGACTCCTCTTACCGAGAAAGATTTGGCAAACTTAAGAAGCGTGCATAAAGCAAGTTTACCCGACCGCTCGCAGTATTTCAGAACCATGCATTTTGATGGTCTTTCGTCGCTTGTAAAGTTAATCTCTTCCCATTTCTTATCATGAAGCCGTATTGTAACTACCTCACGACTACTGTGACACATTGACCATCCCATTCATATGCAAACTACATTTTGAGCTGAGTAATCCCTTTCAGAAACAGAACACAAAATAAATTTTTGAACGGCTTGATTTGTTTCTTTCATCTTACTTAAAATCTCAGATAAGAATTCCTTGCAAGGAACAGACACTGATTCTGATTGTGACGCATATTTGGAAATGCAAAATACAAAATAGCATTCTTTGATGTAATAGGACTGAAATCAGTGGTAACTCTCCAAACTTGTGACACGAAGAAATTACAGGTATTCATTTCAGGGTGGTTTCTTTTTTCGAAAAAAGCTATTTGTGCCATTTTTTCTTCCGAAAGCTTTGGTGAGTCACACTTTTGGAAAATTAAATCTGCAGCTATAGCTGTTTGTACCCCTTTTTACTTTCTTACTTCTTTACTTAGAAAGTATTGGATTCATGAAAATTTTCGACTTCCGGTTTTCGACAGATTTATTTTTTACAGATTTTTTTCGAAGGTCCTGAATACGATTTGACTGTTTTTAGAAAATGTCTGTCTGTGAGTCTATGACTCTGTCTGTCTGTTTGTATGTGACAAAAATTTTGTGGGCACTCTATATCAAGAACTAATGCGCGAAATTTAATAAAACTTTATATTCTGTTAGTACTTGACTAAAATTGGTGCTGATTAGATTTTGGTGAAAATCTCCCAACAGGTGGCTCTGCCATGCTGCATTTTTCTCGATTTCCGCAATAGCTCTATCTCAAAAACTAATGCGCTTATTTTCATCAAAGTTTGGATTCAGTTAGACTTTGACATAAATAGAAACTGATTATGTTTTAGTGTTGATATCCCAACAGGTGGCGCTCCTATACCATATTTTTCATTATTTTTACGATAGCTATATCTCAAGAACTTATGCTCAGAATTTCATCAAACTTCATATTCTGTTAAACCATGACATAAATGGATGCTGCTTATGTTTTGGTGTAAATAGCTCAACAGGTGGCACTGCTATAATACTTTTTTCATTATTATCACGATAACTATATCTCAAGAACTAATGCATGGATTTTCGTCAAACTTCAGATTCAGTTAGATGTCGACATAAGTTGTTGTTGAATAGGTTTTGATCTAAATCTTCCAACAGTTGGCGCTGCTATGCTGCATTCTTCAGGATTTACACAATTTTAGCAATAGTCATATCTCAAGAATTAATGCACGGAATTTAATAAAACTTTAGATCAGTTAGACATTGATATAAATTGGTGCTGATTCTTTTTAGTGTACGTGAAACCTTTGTGAGATATAAGAAAGTTTTGGGATTGGCACTTCTGACTAGTTTTCTTAGGCAAGTCTTTTTAAATCTTTTTCAGATTGCTTCACTGTTTAAATTTTTAAAGTTAAATGAAAATAAAAATGAAAATATTTAAGTACAAATCGTTATAAATTTTAAAAAATACAAACATAAGTTTTTAATATTTGGATTTTTAAATATAGTTGTTGTACTGAATTAAAAAACTGAGCGCGATCTTTTTCACGATCTTTACTGGAAATGCTTGAAAAGTGAACTTGACAGCGGTTATATCATTTTCTAGAAGTCCTTGTCAGGATTAACAGCGCCGCACAGTTTTTCAAAATATGCTGTAACGGCTGCTACATTTTCGGCAATCGTCATGTCTAATGTTTCCATGTTTGGTGCACACGAATTTAGAAAACCTCAAAATGTTGAAATATGCCAATATTGCTACAATCGGGTTTTTATTATGATTACAGTACGTTACTTACACTGCATGTGTACAGAAAGTAAAACAAACAAGAACGAAAAATCATGCATCCAGCATAGATTATAAACACTTTCCAACATATTCAGAAAACTGTAACGAAAATTCACCGTTAAATAAGGTAAAATAAGATATGTAAGTAAACAGTTTAGAAAACATATACCACACTGAAAAATACAGTTTTCGAAATTACCTTCCATTGCAAAAAAGTAGTCGAATTATTTTGTGCAGCCCTGTATATGATCTGTAGATTTGGATTTATAATACATAGCATGATAAAATTTAGTTCAGTTTGAAAATTTACATTTAGCAATTTTCGCCAATCGATGGAAATGCACTCGAAATCTTTTGTACATCCCTGTATATTGTCTAAACACTTTTGCTCACATCATATATTAAGCTAAAATTTAATTAAGGTAAAAAACGCATAAGGCAACTTAAAACTCACTTCCAGCAATTACCAACCATGAACGGCAATGTATTTTGTTCTTTGCGTAGCCCTGTATATGAATTTATTTATATTCCAGAAACTTATATTAGTCTACTAAATATTGTTCAGCAAGAAAATGCGTAATACAATTAAAAACTACTCTTAAGCAATTCACTCCCATAGTGCGTAATACTTATGTATACCCTTGTGTAGCTCTGTATATGATCAACCAAATTTATACACACCACGTAATATGAAAAAAATTACTTAAATTTAAAAACGCAAACCAAACTCGAAAACGCACTTGTCACACAGACTGCAATTATCGCACGTATACTGTAACCGAATTCTTTTGTGTGTCTCTGTAAATGAACGATAAACGCAATGCACACCATACTTTTAACAGAGCAATTTATAGTGCACTTCAGTAATGCGTATAATTTTCATTATTTTGAAATAGTAAAACATCATTAAATTACACTGCAGACGATTTTTCAGATTTTTCGGACGATTTTTCACTGCAGAATTCTTTTGCTTGACCCTGTTAAAGGAATAATAAATGTTTTGTTCCCCATATTCTACAAAAAGCATGTTTTAATACGCTTCATCAATATATATCAATTTCATTATGTTTCAAATAGCGTAGCGTCATCAAAATGCACTTGAAACGATTATTTCCCATTGACTGTAATGTAACGGAATACTTTTCACTGTCCCTGTAAATTTTTCGGGGGTTAGGGTTGACTAATATTTTTGATTTTCAATCCCCGGCGAGATTTTGGCATTATCGACTTCCAGTCCAATTTTGGTGTCAATGCGACTAATATTTTGGGCGGTATCGTGTTAACTTTTAAATATAGACTAAAACACTTTTTATTTTGCTTAAAAGACGTCAACATAAACATTAAAGATGTTAAAATTGTTAAAGATGTTAATTTTAATATCTTTAATGTTTATGTTGACGTCTTTTAAGCAAAATAAAAAGTGTTTTTAGTGTATATTTAAAAGTTAATCCTAATGGACGTATTTTGACTCTCCACTTTATTTGAAATATAATAACATTTGAATCGCTACCTTGTTAATAAAATTGTAATTGTTGACTGGAAGCCGCAGCTATGCTCCGACAATTAATTAAACCAAGAATCATCAATTCTCGAGCACATTAAAAGCTAAATTTATCCAAAATTTGATCATCCGATCTCTCAAATACGTTGAGCCCGAACGTGTTAGGATTTCTAATGCGCCCGACGGATGGTTAATAAGTATAATTGCCAGATGGATATTTTATGTTAGATATACATTTATATCCAATGGAATAGTTGCTTCTTATCCGGCACGAAACAGTTGCCTGAAATGTGCGGATAAGACTGTGGGATCATCAGAAAAAGAAGATACATATTTCGAAAGCGAAACATTATCTTATCTTTGGAATACCGTACTAACAGTTCTGAGTGGAGTAAAGGAAACTTTGTGGACAGATTCTACTTTTCTTCTGCTTTTTACAGGTATGTCATATTTTTTAAATTCCTACTATTAGCTCACACTCTCTCTATATATATCTTGTTCAAATTTTCAATCGTTCATAAAATATTTTCTATTCATCCACTCAAGTTCAAATAATTTTTTTTAAACTTGTAGTGGATGACACTTTATGTTAATACAGTTTTTTCAAATATTAGTTCATTAATTAAATTTAATTAATTAATTTTAGTTTTAAATGGGAGAAAAAAATTCCTCTCAATGTTTTCATAAATGAAATGAAAGATTTATCTCAAATGAGTGATGCCACAGAAATAAAATACCGCAACGATGATTATAAAATAATGTTCAATAAAGATAACATGGGACATTAATGCTGCACGGGTTTATTTTATATATTTATGATTAAAAAGTAGGAATTGACTTAAATTTTTTTTTATATTACTTGTTTACATTGATATATTAATAATATTTCTCCCTTATCATTTAAATTTTGATTATTTGTAAAATTAATAGTGTCCATTTATGTATATATTTATGCAGTATTTATTATACAGAGGATTTGAAAAAAAAAATAAATAAATAAACAAACTTTAACAACAAACTGAAACAACTCATTACAACAAAATTTATTTGTAAAATAAATTAGGATTGCTATCCATTTCCGTAGTCAAAAAGAGAGTCGAAAAATTTCATGAATTTAATATTTTCTTCTTAAATAAAGAGAAGAAAGTAAAAACAGTTCTATGAACATTTATCTATCTTTGAATAATATTCCTATATCTCTGAAACCAACACGTAAAAGTGAATTGCAATAAACAGCTTGTTCATTTGGTAAGTACATATTTATCTATTCAAAAGTTTTACGTAAATTCTAAAACAATTTTTAAATCTTTTTCAGATTGCTTCACTGTTTAAATTTTTAAAGTTAAATGAAAATATTTAAGTACAAATCGTTATAAATTTTAAAAAATACAAACATAAGTTTTTAATATTTGGATTTTTAAATAGTACCATGTTCATACAAAATCTCAGTATAAGTTTATAATTCTAAGAAATATTAAAGAATATATCATGTTTCAAAACAGATTGATCAAACTTTAAGAGGTGATGGAACACACTATAGCATGCAATTTTTGTAAAGGAGGCTAACAAGGAAGGTCTCCATAAGCGCATACTCAGAAAAATTTGAAAAAATTATAGAATGTTTTTCTCATGAGGCTATATATATCTATAAAAAAATTTCTGCGGAACCTCGATATAACGTCCATAAAAATTTATTAAAATTTAGTTTATTTGGCGATTTATCACAGGTTGGCGACGGAATAAAAATTTTAAAAATACGATTTTATGACAAATACTCTATGTTAAAACCTTTATGTTTATACCTACTTTATGTTAAAACCTTTTTCATACGGAACTTGTTTATGTAAGTTTAATTTACATAATAAATAATTTTTTATAACTACAATTTTGTGTACACATTTATATTTAGATATAATGAAATTTAAAGATCGTAATTTACGATTTAAAACAAAATTTTAATTGATTGAAATTGTTTCAAGCTCAAAAATAAGCCCGATTCTGAACATTGTCAATTTAAGGAAAAAGTATTGTTGCTATGGAAACAACGACTTCTTTGATATGGAAATGTGTAACGAAGCGTTTGTCATCGGGCTTGTCTTTTTAAAATACATTTAAAAATTACTTATATAATCGGTGAAGCCGTTTAAATGAGAAAAAATCGTGGAAGGGGGGGGATAAAACAATAGTAAAATTTCATTCAATTAATAAATTTGTTTATTTCATAAATGTCATTCCCCTGTGTGTCCTGGCCTTCACCTTAGCACAAAAATGGTTCTTAAAAGTTGACCATCCAAATACATTTGCGATAAATTTTTTGCTTAAATTATTAAAAACTATCATATAATACTAAAAATTGAAAAAGTAAAGACTGTTAGGTAGAGCAATGGCAAAGTGAGACAAGGGAATGACACTTAGACAGATAAATAACAGGGGTAATGACTGGGGAATGACACTGAGACAACGAAATAACCAGGGGAATGACACTTAGAACGAGAAATAACAAATCTGAGTTTGTCTGAGACAAAGAAATTACAAATAAAGTTTGTATTTTTCTGAGATGATAATTTAAAAATGCCCTTTGGTTTGTTGTCATTCCCCTTGTCATGAAATGAAAATAATGATTCTAACATCTGGCAACAGTCCCATTACCTCAAAATTCTACCAGCGAACAGTGACATCATCATAGAAGCTATCTTTAATTGTTGTTTTTGCAGAAACAAATAAGGCTTAGAGATTTCCTGTTATATCTTGGTAAGTATTTTTATTGACTGTCATTACCCCATCTCTTTTATTTACCCTCATTTTGTAATGAAAGCTCAATCTGCGATTAAGCCTTATTTTTGTCGAGTTTTTAAAGCTATCTTTAAGTGGAATTCCGTTTTGTGTATATAGTTATGATAGTAGGCAAGATAACCTTACTTTTTGTCATTCCCCTTGTTATTTCTCTGTCTAAGTGTCATTTCCCTGGTTATTTCGCTGTCTAAGCGTCATTTCCCTGTCGCACTTTGCTATTACTATACCTACTTGAAATTTAAAATTTTATTTTTGGGTGTTTAACATTGTAAATGATTTTTGCTGACGTTATTTTATTACTTAGAGACAGTTCCTGAATACAAAACACAATTTTAAAAAGGAAAAAAAATATTAATTAAAAAATATATATAGTATAATGCTCAAATATTGTTCTGTTAAGAGAAAATGACCCGTTTGTCTGTTTGTAAATGAAGAGCATGGGAAAAACAACGAGATTCCTTAATTTTGGATTTTTTTCAGCCCAGTACAGAAATACAATAGTAGCACTTCACTATGTTCAGTAGAAGAAAAAGTTAACATTAAAGACATCAGATATAGCACAATGTAGACTTGTTTTCATGGAAACACCAACTTCCAGAAAACTTTCAAACTTTTAGATCTGAATATTCCCCACTCAGTCTTAATGTGGCCATTATCGTTATCGTTTTCCGTACCCTTCAAATTGTCATCATATTGTACATAACTTTTTGTTGTTTCAGCTGCCTATAACAAGGGTACAAATGAGTTCGATAACACACATTGAATCGAAACACACTAGAATTGTGCAAGAAACAATTCTAATATGTATCGATTATTGTCATAACAACTTGTATAGTATTAAGATGGTTAAAGAGGCCTCATGTCATAATAAAATACTTGTCAGATGCGCCAAGAATTCCATTTCAGAGTTCAAATAAAAACAGCGTTGTGGTTTGGTTAGTTTGATTTTTTTTCTCTCTTTTAAATACTAGAGGGCTCTGCTTCCTACGAGCTACAATCATCAATACCTGCCCAGTTCCCGCAGGCTTTAAAAAGACGCTAATTTGGTAAGTTTTTAAAAATATTTCCTGATTACAGAATATTAAATGGTATTATCACGACCTGGTGATCTTCTGTAATTGGGTTACCATTTATTATTTTTAAGACCGCTGATCAGGCCCCCTACCAGCCGGACTTTTGCCCAGCTTAACGGGTTGATGTCTGGCAACGGGGCGAGGATTCGCCTTATCTCCGCATTTCGAAGATATGTTTGATAAATCTATAGGCCGACGTGGCTTCAGTGCGTCTTCTTGCCTAAGTTGCTTTTTCTTAGTTCGCCGGTTGCTAATTGATGTTGGATGAGACGGTTCAGCACTACATAGTGTAGTGAACTCATGCCGGACAGATGTGAGATGCTGGGGTATTTACTAATTCCACGCTGCATCGCACACCCGTACGTCATCCCATTGCTACTCGAGTTGGTCTCGTAATTTAGAACCTTGATCAGGTGACGAGACCTTCACCTGACTAGGCACCTCCAGAGGTTTGGATAGACTTTGCACCCACGACGGATTTTACATGCACCGGGAGCCATTAGTGTACATGATCACCGCGACTGAAAAAGGAATGGGGTTAGGCATATTTCATAACATTTTTAATACTTAAAACTAGGTGCTACTTTTAGACTTTTTGATGATATAGTTTTCGATTGATAAGTGTTTGGCAAAATTATTATTTTGAATTTTTAAATATGACGTAATTTTCTTTATTAAATGCTTTTCGCACATAATAATTTAATTATTTTAAAGTTTTTCTTTCCTTTTTTTAATTGTCGGAGCAAAGCTCCGGCTTCCCATGAAAAATTACACTTTTGTGTACACGATAGCGGCCAAAATATTTGCCGCATTGATACCAAAATTGGACTGGAAGTCGGTAGTGGCAAAATCTCGCCGGGGATTGAAAAACAGAAATATTCGTCAACTCTAACGCCCGGAATCGTCTGCTCTAGAATTTTCCATTTCCCCATAGAGATAACATTGCGATTGTTTGAATTAAATAAAAAGAAAATTGAAATAATTTATATTGTTGCCATTTTTTATCATGAAAAACTTTTGAATTAAATAAAAAGAAAATTGAAATAATTTATATTGTTGCCATTTTTTATCATGAGAAACTTATTTAAATAACAATATACTCGGAAACAACCTATTAGTAAAAGCTCTTAATCTCGGTCCCATATATTTTACTTTTATATATTTTACATATATTTTACTTTTCTGAAATAAGGACCCCATACATTTTTATCTTAAAACACGTGCAATGAAGTTTAAATCGTATTAAGTACATGAATTTTGTTTTTTTTTAAATCGAACTCAGCAATTGGTGTAATTAAACTTTTTGTTTCCATTTCAAATTTTTTTTTTCTTTTCATTCAAGCTTATTGTATAAAAGAAGTATGAGAGTAAATCTGTTTATTTTGATATAGTCCAGCCAATCCAGGATAAAAAAATATATATTAAGAAACATTTTATATATGAACGGATTATAAGATTTTATTATATAGAATTTGCAAGGATGCCAGTTAAGAGAAAGCAATCAGCTGAAATGAGAAGAATTGCGAATCGTAATTCAATGCGCAGAAGTCGCACAAGTCAGTTACCTTCAGATTTTTTGCCGAGTACCGGTATACTGAAAACTCAAATGAATGAAGCAATCAGGTTTGATAGAGAGGTATCGCAAATCACCTATGTGTCCTGTAATATGTGTCACAGAGCTTTCCCTGATATCATATTAAATACTGCTTGGCTCTGCCAGACATGCAAGTGTAGAGACGGTGCTTTCAAGTTTTCTGCCACTAATTCGATGGACCCAGGTCCAGTTCCTATTTGTCTCAAAGATCTGAGCTACATTGAACAAATGATGATCGCTCAAATACATCCAGTGGTTTATCTTTACCGTATACGAGGCTCACAGTATGGATACAGCGGAAATGTAATCAGATTTAAACAAAATATTGAGAGTTTTATTTCGCGCCTGCCTGTCAATCCTTCAGATATGACTTCAACTGTGTTAGTGACAAAAGATACTTTATCAGGATGTGCAGAGTTTTCTGTTCGCTCACAACGCCTTCTAGAAGCACTCAGATGGCTTAAAGCTCACAATCCTTATTATTCAAATATCACAATTGATGAAGATTTGATCGCTACATTACCTGAGAATGGTGACGTATCTCAAATGTTACCAACAGCAACCGATATTACTGAGGATATTGATACTTTGAACGAGGAAATAAGGCGCGTGTCATTTAGACCACTACTTGAACCGGTAGATCAAAACAACTTAATAAATGACGCAATTCGTGTGCCTCACCCTTCATTAAATTCACAGCCTATCAACGAATTTCAAGAAGAGGGTTACATAGCACGTGCTTTTCCTCATCTTTTTCCACATGGTACAGCTGACTTACGACAACCTCGTCAAAAAGCAGTCTCTCCTGATGAGTATTTTAAGTTCCTAATGAAGTATGAAGATGGGCGATTTGCTAAAGACCCCCTATTTCGCTACTTTGCCATGAATTCAATTCTTCGGTGGCAGTCTTTGGCTAAAGGGCGTTTTTTCGTTCAGCGAAATAGGTTCAGCAATAAGACGGTAGAGCAGATGCGTGATATTCTGAATAGGCAACCAGAAATGGCAAAACACATTATGATTTATGCTAGCAAATTAAGATCCACAAAAGGATACTGGCGTGCACGTTGTGGGGAACTCCTTTCCATGGTAGGACAAATTGGAGCACCAACAATTTTTTTACACTGTCTGCAGCTGATTATCACTGGCCTGATCTTTTCAGACTTTTAGAGCCTAACAGAGATCCAAATGAGCTGACTGATACAGAACGCAGACAATTAATGTACGACAACCCTCTGTTGACTGGTTGGCTCTTTCAAAAACGTTGTGCTATATTTTTGAGAAAAATCTTGACGCCGTTGTTTTTAATAGACGACTACTGGGTTCGTTTCGAATGACAGTGGCGTGGAAGTCCTCACATGCAGGATTGTTGTGGTTAAGAGGGGCGCCAAACATGGAAACACTAGACATAACTAATGCTGAAAATGTAGCAGCCGTAACAGCATATTTTGAAAAACTATGCAGTGCTGTTAATCCTGACAAGGACGTCCTCGTAAATGATATACACCGCTGTCGAGTTCGCTTTTCAGACATTTCCAGTGAAGATCGTGAAAAAGATCTCGCTCAGCTCTTAAATCAAGTCCAACATCACACAAGACATGGATATTATTGCCTAAGGAAAAAAAGAGGTACAAATAGTTATAGCTGCAGATTTGGTTTTCCAAAAGCAAAGTGCGACTCTCCAAAGCTTCAAGTAGAAAATGGCATAATTAGCTTTTTGCCAAAAAGAAACGATTCTGAAATGAATACTTACAATTGCTTCGTGTCACAAGTTTGGAGAGCTAACACGGATTTCAGTCCTATTACATCAAAGGATGCGGTTTTGCATTACATTGCCAAATATGCCTCAAAATCAGAAACAGCTTCTGTTCCTTACAAGGAATTGTTATCTGAGATTTTAAATAAGATGAACGAAACAAATCCAGCAGTTCAAGCAGTCTAAAAACTCATTTTGTCTTCTGTTTCTGAAAGGGATTACTCAGCCCAAGAGGTAGTACACATATTAATGGAATGGCCAATGTATCACAGTAGTCGGGAAGTAGTTACAATACGGCTTCATGATAAGAACTGGGAAGAAATAAACTTTTCAAGCGACGAAAGACCATCAAAAAGCATGCTTCAGAAATATTGCGCGCGGCCAGAGAAACTTATTTCCTGCACGCTTCTTAAGTTTGCAAAATCTTTCTCAGTAAGAGGAGTCGATTATCACCAAAGAAGAAAAGATGCAGTTGTCAGAGTTTTTCCTCTTACATCACTCAACCACGACCCAACTCTAGCCGAAGATTACTATAGGCAACAAGTATTACTCAATTATCCTTGGAGAGGTAATTCTGACTCTTTATTGCAAGAAGGCCTGCCGTCTGCGTATCACTCATGGGAGGAAGCATTCAATGATCTAAATATTGATGCACACGAAGAAATAAATTTTCCTGCTGTTAGCAGTACACATGAGACAGAAATCCTGCAAGAAGAATACCGCGAGATTGATCCATATATGGCAGCAGCTGCCATAGTTCCTGTGCAGACAAACGAGGATACTTTGGGGCAACGCGTGATTGATCATGCATGTGAGTGGAAAAGTGAGAGTTACAAGTACCCTGATCGCAATTTTACTTCATTTTTAAATTACTGTAAAGAACAACAACTTACAGTGCATCAAAATTACGATACGTCTGAGATCAGATTTACAGATGAGCAGCAAAAAATACTTCACTTATGCACGCAACAGCTTTCGTCTTTGCAATCAAGATTTATAAATTGCCCTAAACGTACTTTTATTATTGGGAAAGCCGGAGCTGGAAAAAGTACGGTAATAAAAGAAATTCGTAAAAGAGTTACCGAGCAGTTAGGACCGGAAGCTATTATGGTTTTGGCTCCAACAGGTGCTGCTGCAATTAATGTCGAGGGCAAAACAATTCACTCTGCATTAAAAGTACCAACATGTTTTAAATCGCTTGCTGATTTAGGAAGTGAAGCAGCAAGAAATCTACAGCTCAGCATGAATCCAGTTTCATTTCTCATTATTGACGAATTTTCAATGATCGGATGCCGTCTGATGGCTGCACTTGAGCAAAGATGTCGCGAAGGTAAACCAGACAGCATTGAACCTTTTGGAGGCTTATTTGTTTACCTGATTGGAGATATTAGGCAGCTACAGCCTGTAAAAGACACACCTCTATATAGGAGACATTCTATAAAAGACATTTTGGCTTTTCGTGGACAAACAGTTCTTAAGATGTTTGAAAAATGTTTCACTTTAACAAAGTCAATGAGACAAAGCGACGATCAGCAAATACAGTTTAGAGAGACTCTTGATTCGCTTTCCGTAGGCAAAGTTACAGGCGACCAATACGCATCCCTTATGCAGCGACGTAAAGCTATACAGCCTCCGGCTGAACTTGAAAGATTTCATGATGCCATACGCCTTTTTCCCACAAACAAGCAAGCTGAAGAACATAATCAAGAAGTACTTCGTAAATCAAAATGGCAAGAATATTAGCAGACCACAATAATCAAATAGCAAGATGGAGTGAAGATGAGCACGCGTCTGGACTTTTTTTAGCAATTGGATGCAGAATTATGTTGCGTACCAATCTGTGGACAGAGGGAGGATTGGTCAACGGTGCACTTGGTACGGTAAAAGATATTGACCAGGATTACGGCCTCCAGGCTTGCCACAGGCAGTAATGGTTCATTTTGATGATTATCGGGGACCATTTCTCACTGAAAGACTTTTTCCTGTCACACCTATTACAAAGTCTTGGAAAGAAAACAATGTCTCATGCTCCCGTACTCAGTTACCTTTAACAGTTTCATACGCTGTCACCCTACACAAATCCCAAGGTTTAACTTTGTCAAAAATAGCTGTGGACATTGGTGACACTTGGAGCAACTTATGTCGCGTTTAGCAGGGTTCGACGTTTAGAGGATGTTCTGATTGAAGTGCCTTTCGCAAAGGATAGGCTAGACCAAATTAGAAGAATGGGGGCACTTGCTGATAGATTAGCATTTGAGCAGTATCTGAGGCAACTGTTGACCGAATAAACACTTGAAGATTCAACAGCTGTTATTGTAATTTTTCTTTTATACTAATAAACAGTAAATATAAAAATAAAAAATATATATTATATATTGTTAATGTTATATTTTATGTTTATCCCACTCAATGCTCCGACATTTCGGCCTGACGGATTCTAGTATTCATATATAAATATATAAATATATTTTTTAATTTAAAGATGTTTGGAAATATTAGTATTTCTCTTTTTTGGCAACAATGGGTTAAAAAAAAGAATTTTTTCGAAAAATGAAATAAATCTCTATTCAGATAGAAATTTTGAATTAAAAATCGAAAAAAAAAAAAAAAAAAAAAAAAGCTTGGACACTGCACACCATAATCTCGTCATGTTTGTGCCTGCAAAAGATGGCTAAATTTGTATGTATAGGTTTTGATCATATAAAATATTTTTAACTGAACTATTTTGACCGATTTCAACATTAAACAACGCTTAAAATAATTCTGCGAGCTAAAAACTGCCTGCTTCAGCATGTTTATCATACATTTCTCTATAAAACTACCATTTTTCATATTTTTTTCTGCAGTAGTTTTCTAATATAAGCTGAAAAAGAGCACCGGTCACAATAAGAATTATGGCAAGCGACAGCAGCAGTAGAATTAGTAACTTCTCTTTAGAATAGAGAGATTTTTAAGGTTTGAATATAATACTTGATCAATGCATTTCTTTTACACAGAAATCTCACCTTACGGAATGAAATTGTGGAGACATCCGCCTTTCCAAAAAGAAGAAGAAAAGATAGTATTGCCACCACCTGAAGATAGTCTGCTTGACAAAATGTCAAAACGGATTTTGCCAGGGATTAATTGCTTGAAAAATATTCCGAAAAGTATTGGCGAAATTACAGGATTTACGTTAAGCAGAATTGTGACAGTAATCATTTTGTCTGTTTTTAATGCGTCAGTTGCAACAGTTATCTACGTGTACTTAGCTGAAGGTATGTAAAAATACCACAGCAGTATATATTAATTCTTACGTTATTTTATCACTTGTGTTCATTATAAATTAAATAGTACTAATGTTATTTTTTACTATTGCTGTATGAATGGACATTTATCCTATAAGATTTATCCATTTTTCTGCGTACTTGCTAAAACTTAAAACCAAAGTTGATAAAAATCACGATTTTTTTAAAAAAATAAAAATAATCTGATTTATTTGATTTAAATCGGATTTTTTTATTTAAATCAGATTTTTTTGATTTAAATAAGATTTTTTTTTATTTAAATAAGATTTTTTTGATTAATAATATTTGTGTACTGTGCATGTATTTTTTTTTATTTTTTCTGCATAGGTTTACACATTTCTATTAATTTTTTTACAGTTCCTAGATAAAAATTCAAAATAAAAAAAAGATTGTTGCAAACAAATTCGGATTTAGTATCATATTATTCTACTATTAAATTGTTATAGATAAGATATACCTATGTGTGTTGTGTGTGTAAATTTCTAGTTAATTTAAGTTATTAAATTTTTGAATTAAGGAATTACTCTAATAATATATAATCACATAATAAATGCAGCAAAGAATGCTAAATATATATGTGTATTTCAACCAAAGTTGGCCAATTTTTGCCTAAGTGTTAAAAACTATAATTTTTGCCACTGGTAAAAACTGCTAGTCTTTTAAAACAGGGTTTTAAGGATTTTATTTAAATTACATGATTTCAATGTTTAAATCATAATTGTAACAGATTAAAATCAGTGGTTTAAATGACAATCTTGATCAATTTCCGTTTTTGCCAATTTTTGTGGGTTTTTTTTCGATTTTTTACCACTGTTCTGACAAAAATACGAAAATATATTTCCATACTGCATTTTTGAAATGCAAAAAATCAACCTGGTTTCAACAGATTCAGATTCACTAATGTCATCTTTATCTCATAAACTGTAAGTTTTTTTTGTGTTTTTTTTTTTTGCCACAATCTCCACCATTTCTACACTACATGGTTTGCATATTGCTTTCACACATTTTCCAGAATTTTTCTTTCTCCTGTAAAATAAAGCCACATTGGATCTTTCTTTTTGCCAGCCATTTTTCTTATGTATCAATGTATCCAAAAGCTCTCTGTACTGATATACTTGTCCCAACTTGTGTTTCACACTATACTATATTAATGATTACAAAACAGTTACAAGACACAAGGTAATCGCATAACTAAAAGTATGAAGCTATCAACTGTCAGTGTTATCCAGCCTCCAGCCACTAACAGTTTCAGCAATCAATCATGCTTACTTAATAGTAAAAATGACTGTTTAGCTTAGAAATAAGGTATAACATATCTTATATTTTCCATTGCAGTGAGCAATGAATTCTAGGAAAGGAAAGGACAAAGGGATCAGTCACAGGGATTAAATTATTTTCAGTTATAGATACTGTCAGTCTAAATATTTATTATATTACAATTTAGTCCTTGTATTGATTATACTACCAATACATCCCCCATCAACATATGGAATATTGAAATTTGCAGGTCTAAGCAGCTAAACATAAAACAAACTTGTGAATCATGTATAATCTGCTTTAGAGGAAGTAACTCCTCAAATATATTATATTAAATACTTTTATAATGAATATTAACTTAAACTTCAACATCTAACGTGTAAAAATGAAGTGATCATCTAGGAAAGACAAAAGTTTAAAATTGAGAGAGCATTTATCAGTATTTGTTTTGGGATGCACCATGGATAAATCATATTTTGAATGTAGTGTTGCATTTACTTTTATAAGTTAAAAATAATTATTTTATGAAAGTTTTATTTAACATTATTAAAAAGAAATTTTAATCTGACATGAATTATGACATTTATTTGAACACGAATGATTAATTTAATCCTTTTTTAGCTTGTAAATTTCAATTTAAAAAATATTGATTTAAATCAAAGATTTTTTTTTAAATCATGATTTAAATCACGATTTAAATCAAGCTGATTTAAATCAAACAACCCTGCTTAAAACCCCGTAATAATTTTTCCGGAGAAATCAATTTCCGATTGAAAAATTTGAACAAATTGAAAATGAAATAAATTTTTTTGAGACGTAAAAAGCAGGTGAATATGACGCCATATTAAATTTTTTTTTTTTAAATGTACATGACGCACGAATGTCAGTTACGTTGAGAAGAGGTTTTCTGTCAAAAATGACGACATAACTAACAGAGGAAATATTAATAAGAATTATGTTATTTAGAAAAGATTTCGTTTGGAAAAAAGGACGTTATGCTCGAAATAAAACGGATATTTAAAAATATTTCTTAATAATATAAAGAGCATGAATATCATTAAGTACAGAAAGCAAGTGAATATGACGTCATATTTAAACCAAAAAAAATTACATATTTTTTATCGTACTGATTATTGGGCAAGAATATCAGTTACATTCAGAAGAGAGTTTTCTGTCAAAAATGATACCATGGTTAACAGGAAACAGGAGAAAATAAAAATAAATAATTACAAACGAGAAAGGAACACGTTTCCCGGCAGAAAGTTCGATGATGCATAATGACGGTTTTCAAAAGTAAAAGTTATGTTAGTAAAGCTTTTTGTAAAAATAACGAAAACGCTGCTGCAAAAAAGAGTTTTATCATTGTAGAAGAACTTAGGCGGAATGATGTGTGGATCAATCAACCATTCTTTGCGGCTATTCTTGCCCTCATAAAACAAATTTTAAATCTGTAATCTATCGGTTTTATTTGTTCGAAGAATATCTAGGTCAATAATCTATGCTTTAGAAATGCGAAATTTCGAAATAATTGTTAATATTTTTAGTTTTTTATCGTAACATAGGTGATAAAACAAACATTTCTAAACTCGGTAACTTAGGAGACAAATTTAGACTTTAATGAATCAAAAAATGGTCTTATAAAGAAACAAAAACGTGCATTGCTGATTATCTATCTAAAACTTCATTTATTAATCTAGAAAACGTGCCACATTTTTTTAAAAATTATATATATATATGTATTTTTAAAGTAAAAAATTACCTAACTCGTCTGTAGCGCAATGAATAGTTGCCTTTGTATATGTTTATTAAATAATTCTTATTTAGCGTATACAAAAGCGCATGATCTGAGGTTGTAAATAAAGCATTTGTAGAATTCGAACAGTTCGGTGAAAGAGAACTTGCTGTGTTTGTAAAACAATTATGTATGCGCATATAGGAATCTTTTCCATCAAGGATACTTAACTCTTTAATCGTGTTTATCAATTGCGAAAGGCAAATGGAGATTGACACGTTGTCGTACAAACAGATATTTAAGCATGAGAGAATCATGAATGCAGCGGTATCTGCAGGGTAACGCATGATTAGTTATAGTTAAATATCTGCTAGTTATTTCTGGGTATTAGTATAACATTTATTAAACTATTTAAGGGATTACGTAACGTTCTCAGCTTTCAAAAAATCGATTTTTTTTTTAACGAAAATTAAATCTTTATAGTGTGTAGAATTATGGGCAAAAAGATTTAAAGTGATACCTGAATTATTAAGAAAGATATGAGCAAAAATTTGAGCACCCGCACTATCAATAAAACCGACCTCGCTGAAAAGATTCTACTCTCTTTTAAATGAGCTGTTTAAGGCACAAGAGGGTCCACAATATGACGCAGGAATAGTAAATTAAGTGTAAGTTGAAAAAAATATATATCAGTATATTTTTTTCCTTCTAAAACTTTAAACTCGATTTTTTGGAAACTACATTTTTCAACAAGGTCAGTATGATAACTTGAACAATTTTTAACAGTTTTGGATAAATTTTTCACTTATCTATGCATGATTAAATTGTCTGAGGGTCATCGAGTCATTTTTACTTTTTTCTATCTATAATAGAAGAAAGTATTGTAATCAAAAATTTTTTCGACTGTCGATTTTTGACAGATTTACACGTTTTGGGGTCAAAGATTCCGAAAAACATGGTTTTAAAAAATGTCTGTCTGTCCGTCTCTGTCCTCATTGTATCATCGAAAAGTGTATGAAGTTATGCTTCAAATTGAACGAATTTTTTTCTATGCTTTTGGCTATGACCAGCAGGTCTCACTTGAATTTGGAACTATTTCAACGAAAGGGGGCGCTGTGATCGCGATTTTCACTGTTGTATCATCGAAAATTGTATGAAGTTATGCAGATAATTGAACCAAATTTTTTGTATATATTTTTGACTATAGCCTGCAGGCCCCAGTTGAATTTGGGTATCTTTAAACACTAATTTCTGGAAATTACATTTTTCGACAAGGGCAGCGTGATTGCAAGAAAATGAGGAAACCGTTAGAAAGCGTCTGTTTTCTACTTTTTATGCCATTGTGACATATTCGACATTACACAGCCCTTTAAGTTGAGGATATTTTATTTTGAAAACACTTTGTTTTAATGAACTGATCTGGAAAATATTATCCTTAAACTTTATCATATACGTTTTAAATTTTCTTTTCTTATATTTGTAGACGCTGAAGAAGGAGAGTTTACTGATGAGAAACGAGAGTTTACTGATGAGGAACTCCTCGAAGATTATGAATACAATCCCGAATTTCGCAATGAATTATATGAATGGCTTACTCCCACAAGGCACAGCAAATATACAGCAGAGGATGATGACTTTATGAATGCGAAAGTAAATATTAATTGATGTTTAATATTAAATCAACGTATTTAATAATTAGAAAAAGTTAAGAAATTGTGGTCTTCTAAAATTTTGAAATTTATTTATTATTATATTCTCTTTTGTTTACAGTATCCCCAAATACGTGAAATACAGAGGGTACTTTTTTGGAGTTACGCTGTAAAATTACTAGAAAATTTCCATTTACGAAAATTCAGTTTAACTCTATAATTACCTCTAATTCTAGAAACTTCTCTCTTACCTTCATAAATGTTTAGAAGAAGAATGTATCAAAAAACTGAGAAAGCGAAAGCTTCCCGAAATTAACAAAAATGTCTTTTCCCCAGTATACCTCGAGCGCCCATCAACCCCCTCGCTGACTGCCCAAAACGTAAAGTCTGTGTGTAACGGAAAAATGCGTTCTTTTTTTTACGATTTTATGCATTTCTATTGCCTATTCAAAGAAACATTCTTCAAAAGTTACAGAATTTCGTTAAAAAATCTTCAAAAGTTACAGAATTTCGTTAAAAATTCTCCTAAAGTTACAGAATTTTGTTAAAAACGCTTAAGAAAATAAAGTGACAATGTCAAGAGGCCCATTCTCGACCGAAAACAACAACCATTTTCCGAATCGTAAAAAAATATCGGTGACCAGTAGTAAGGCATCTTTTCCGAAAATTCTATCCCTACGAATATGATACTGGAACAAAAAAACCCCTATTGTAATCTATAAAAAAGTTTAAGCAAATTGATAGTTCTTTGCCGTCTGATATTCATGTATCAGTAACTGATTTTTCATTTGACACCACCGGATAAAATATTGCTGTTTAAATTTACCGGTGTCTTCGGGGTAAGTCTCCGGTGTAATTGTGAAAACGTGGAGGATAATAATAAACAGGCTGCCATTTGTGTTAAAATCTTTCTAGACAATTTAGCTTCAATATAAATTTCTTTTAGAGGCGTACGATAAGAGCTAGACAAAAAAGGTATCTGTACCTTATAAATAGGAAAATTCAGTCTTACCGCAAAGTGTGGAAATTTGTTTAAAAATACCCCAACTTACTTTACCTGATGTTATAGTTAACTTTGCATCAGTCCACCTGCGCTGGGTATAGAGCATGACAGCCCACCGCATCTGATGTTCCCTCCTGATAAATACCAAACGTCGAACACTTTCGGGCATAAGATTAACAGATGCGGAAGTAATGTGCAGTGACCTCCGACATTATCTGACCAAATCCTATTGGATTTTTTCCTGCGCATCAATGTGAAAAGCTCCATCTCTTTATAAATACAAAAAGTCGAACACTTTCGGGCATAAGATTACCAGATGTGGAAGTAATGTGCAATGACCGCCGACGTCAGTTGACTCAATCCTTTTGGACTTCTTCCTGAACAGTAATGTGAAAACCCTTTTTTTATGGCGCTATCGTTTGCTCTATCAGCAGATTGTATTATACAATCATGCAACAACGCAAAAGGCTGAAAAAAGTAACATAAGGCTGAGGAATATACAGCATAAATCTTAACTTAAGTGCTCATGTATATTGCTACCAATGGTATATACACAGAGCATGTCTAACTGACAGTAGTGGAAAGTTTTAATTCTAGAACATTATTTTTTATCATTTGATTTGCTTTCTGTATTATCATGATTTACTATCGAATGCATTTCGTATTATAATACAGGATGAGTCAAACTGATTGTCCTGATTTCAAATGACAATGACTACATTGTCAACAACATTAGATAGAAACACGTTGAACACGATGCAGGAGGAAGTTCAACTTTTGGTTTACGTTCTGTGTGGTTCGCCTTGGTCATAGACGGATAATATTATGACAGTACTCCTTTTTACGCAAGATATTGTGAATGCCTTGTGCACCGACTGCTTTTTATGGAATTATGCAATTTAATTTTCAACTTCTTTGCAGGGCCTGACTTAGACTATCTAGAGCCCCGGGGCAAGCATCATTCTGGAGGGATCGAACCCGGGCTTCCCGGGTTACAGAACATCGCTGAAAACTATTTTTTTTTAATTTAATTTAAAATTCTAACAGATTTTTTACAGTTAATATATATATATATATATATACTAAAAAGTCCTTCCGGCCTGTACCGGGAGGAAAAGGTAGCTTTCCTATATCTTCGTTTTAAAATTATAGCTAATGTTACACGAAAACAGCAAGTTAAAATGCAAAGAAACGTTTACAAAAGATTCGTTAATACTGAATTTGAATAGGAAATTCGCCAAATTATTGAGCAATAGCCAAATTGGCTTCATTTATGAAGACTTATTTTGGTCGCCAAATTTAGCGATATTTCGTCAAATGTCGCCAATTTTGGCGAGAATTTGGCGCTAACAGATATGAATATATAGTTTTATGCGTATGATTGGGAAAATTATTACAACAATGAAAGAAAATAATTTGCGAGTAATCGCGTTAATGTGCTGTTTGGTTTCAAAATGTCAGCCAGCCTAGAATTTCAAACTGCTCTATCTCAGCCATTTTTTAAGATAGAGGTAAACCAAAAAATACTCTGGAATCCTCGTATCAAGGCCTAACACGTAATTAAAAAATAAATTTGAATTTTTAACTTTTTTGTATGTTTATTTGAGTTTTAAATTTTTAAATGGCCGCCATCTTGAAAAAAAATGGCGGACCAAGCTGGCCAACGAACTCGGTCGAGACATTGGTGAGCTTAATAAACACAATTAGTTTCATCAAAATTGATTTATAAATACGAGCGTTATCGTATGACATAGGTCAGATATATATATTATATATATATATATATATATATATAAATCAACATTTGAACGGAGGGTGGTTTTGGGGTCTGGGGGTCATGATCGGTGAAAATATATCGAAATTTTCCGGAACTGCTTTCCTCCGAACGGCTGCAATAGGTAGCTTTATACTTTTTTGTATTGAAAGCTACCTAAAAGAAATGGCGCATCTAGTATTTGTCGAGAATTAAATAAAAATCATGCACTCGTGACATCATAATTCACTTTTATATTTTAACAGAATAATAAGGCTACTATCATTTGTGAGTCGTGCGATAGCCAGTATACGCGCGACCTAACGCGTCAGGACACATCGCCGTTATCATTATCTTTTTACGCGTGAAGGTTTCGCACGGTACTCCATTGTAAAATTCGGTAATTTTTGAAATTCAATATTGGAAAAACAGCATAATCATTAGATTTGAAATTTATATCAAGAAAAATACAATTTTTTACCTTTCTAACGCAGTTCCTCTAACAATTTTCTGACAAATACTTTTCGAGCTATTAATTTTTTCAGTAACTTCAAATGTTTCATTTTCCGAGATTAATCTGTGGCAACGATTAGCGAAAATCCCAGTCGTCAGCAACGCATAGCTTTTTATTAAAGAGGATATTTTGAATCAGGTACTATTCCCATCTGCATAAAGGCTATCTCAAAAAAGTTCACAAATTTAAGGAAAATACTAGTAAAAAAACTAGTACGGAAAAAATATGGATTGATTGATGGGAGTATTTGTTTGCAAATTTCCCCTTTGCTTATCTACATATGTCATAACATGTCTAAAAGAAAAATGCCTCAATTGGTCACATCATAAATTGTTTTTAACTTTCCTCGTTACGAAAAAAATATCAATAATGCATTTCTCTTGAAAACAATGGACTACAAATTTGTTATAATAAAATTTTATTCATTAGTTTTCTGGTGATGTAGCTTGTTTTTTGTCGGTGGAGAGGGGGCATAGGGTATGGGAAGCAGAGAGGGGGACGATAGGACCGCACTCTCTAAATCTGTGAAAATGTTTTGGTAAAAAGAATTTTTGACATTTTGGTCCATTTTAACCATTTGGCATCTCTTAAAAAAAATCTTTGTTAGTCCAATGGAGGCCCCTTCAAAAGGGGGCCCCGGGGCAACTGCCCCGCATGCCCTGCATTAGTCAGGCCCTGCTTCTTTGCCTACAACAGTGAACGAATTGAAGGTGCGCTGAGAAAATTCCTTGACATCCATGATTATTAAACATGCTTCACAATGTCATGCATCATATACAGATCGAGTCTCTGCAATTTTAAACTTTATTCCATACCAAATCTGATTTTCTAAATTGTGATTTTTACACGTCATTTCCCGTCGTTGGCATTTATTGAAATTAAAAGTAAAAACATGCGTAATTTAAAAAAATCATCATTATAAATAATTAATAGTAATAAATTTACGTTACAGATTTGAAATAAAATTTATCGAAAAACTTATTTTTTATTCTATTCTGTGCTGTAAAGAGTGAAATTATGCGATATTTATTAGAAACAAAGATGCTAATGGTGAACGAAAATACCTAGTTCAAAAATCCAATGAAAAAAAATCTCTTAAAACTTTATATAAAAAAAAAAAATCCAAATCGAGTTTTGAAAAAAGTCTCTTCGAGAATTTCTCGGGCGCACCTTGAAGTACTACCATGTCCAATGTCGTAGCGGTGGCCTTATAAATCACAGTGTGAGAGTCTGCACAGACAAATAGACAGACACATAAACTTTTTGTTTTATAGACTTCATTCAATGTTAAGAGAGAATATAAATAAATATAAAGGTTGCCAATTTACGCCCCGAAATTTCAATTTTACACATTTTTCGCTTATTTGGCAATTTTATAAAAATAAATTAATATTTGTTTTATAAAAAAAATATTTAGAATTTTTTTTGACAATCATTTAATGTTTAAAATTTAACTAAGCAAAATAATAATTACATGTAATTCATACATTAATTGCACAAATTAAACATTTATTTCGACAAATTGTATTGTTTTTATGCAAAGTAACGATCGTTGCTCTGGCAACGATCAATGTTTGACTATCATTGATTCTAGTCAAAGCATTGCAAAATGTGCCAATTGGCATGTGCTTTTATTTACTTATTTTCTCTCTTAAATTTGAATACACTATAGGTACAGCGCCTAGAATACATAGTGTGGAAACCGACTATCCCAGTAATGCTTTAAAAAGTGCTAAAAAGTTGTAGCCTATAAATGTGCAACGGTGCTCCAACTGTTCTTGTATCGAGTATTGCAACCAGAGACAAAACAATGCGTATCACGTTTTTTAGCCATGCTTTCAAAATTTTAAAAAAGCTTATAAAAATCACAATAAGTCAGATGAGAAAAGGATATAATTTAAATATTTAAAATACTTAAAACCAGCCGAACCATTCTAATACAATGTTTACGTTGAGAAGTGCGTCAGATGGCGCTGCGATCCCATCGTTATGCTTTCAGCAACGTTGTACATTTATTGGATTCAATTTTTTAGTAGTATTTTGTAGCAGATTTCCACACTATGTATTCTAGGCGCTGTACTATAGGTAAGCAGAAAGCAGCATTTTCACAACTCTAGCTTTCTGTATTCAAAAGCTATTTCGGTATTTAAAGACTTTATTCGCTTATAAAAATAAAGTGCACGCGGATAAATATTTGTAGCGAAATTTAACTTGCAAATTAAAAAATTCGGCCTAAAAGCCACGTGTCTTTAATATTTATTATTTCTCTTTTATCCCCGCTACAGAGGAAGTTATCCAATTGCCGACTTTATGACGTCATACGCAGAAGTAAAAGCTTAGTTTAAAATTACGGCTAATTAATTAAATTTTCGAACAAACGAATCTATGATAACAAATCTGTGTCCAAATATCTTTCATTTAAAAAAAAGAGTGGTGTAATTTAATGCAGTAGTTTGTTCTCAGGGACTGTCGAAAGAAAACGCTTAGCGTTTTAAATATATAGATACCATATTTATATAATTTTCTATAATGTCGGTTGTACAGGGGTATATACAGGGTTCCCAAAAACGGGCTGGCGGTTTTTAAAATCCAATAATCACTAAAAGATGATTGAAGTTTTTCTTGCAGGAGAGTAATTTGCGATGTCGAGAATTTATTTATTACGCTACTTTGTTTTAGTTCCAAATATCATCAACAGATGCCGCGTCGCTGTCTCAAACTGTGCGAATTCCCAAATCAATGTATAAAATTAGATCAAAGTTCATTTGGTATTTACGTTTCATTTTGTTTAGCTATTAAAACTCAGAAAAGAGAATTGTTTACGTTCCGAAAGGTTATTTTGAGAGTTGTTGCTGTTTGAGACAGAGCAGTGGCATCTATCGGTGATATCGAGAACTAAAACAAGGTAGTAAAGAAATTCCTGACTTCACACATGACTCTCCTGGAAGAATAATTCCAATAGCCTGTAATTGTTTCATTGTTATTGGATTTCTAAAAAATCAGCACATTTGAGGACAGTTTTGTATTATTTTTAAAACTGTTTAAGTTTTTATTTTATTAAATTTAAAATGTGCAAATATTGAATGCTTTATACTTTTTTCGTAACAAACAAATTTTTATTATTATTTTTCTTTTTTAGGATGTTACTTTCAGCGAAGCCTGCTTATTGGCTGGCATCAAGAAATAGACCTTTTTTTCTAAAACCAAAATTTCAATATTATGTAAAATTTAAATGGGAATGGATAATTTTGTGGAACAGATATTTTATTATTTACAAAGAATTGGATAAATTTGTTTTAAAAAATTAAACGAGAATAATGTATTTCATGATAATATGCAACAAACAATTTATCTCTCAGAAAAAATTGAATGAACACTTTTTTGTGAATAAATAATTTGAATCTCAAAAACAGCTATTTTCGTTATTATTATTGTTTAGCCTTCTTATAATTTTTCTTTCTTTTTTAAAGTCAAATTGGTTCTGACATTTTTCAATACACCTGAAATGTGCTTAAGATTTTAGTGTACGTTTTGGTGTACTTTAATTGTTGATGTTGTATTATGTACCTTCACCGACCAAGACATCAGATCATTTACTGAAAGCTATGAATAAGGATGCAGATTCTATTCAACGAAAACTAGTCGGATGTGCCAATCCCAAAATTTTCTACTATCTCACACAGGTTTCGCATACACTAAAAAGAATCAGCACCAATTTATATCAAGGTCTAACTGAAACTCAAATTTTATTAAATTCCGTGCACTAGTTCTTGAGATATGACTATCGCTAAAATCGTGTAAATCCTGCAAAATGTAGCATAGCAGCGCCACCTGTTGGGAGATTTAGACCAAAACCTAATCAAAAACAACGTATGTCAACGTCTAACTGAATCTGAAGTTTGATGAAAATCCGAAATTTTTCGTGAAAATTTATATTTTTTGCGCAATTTTTATTCTAATATTTCTATCGACGTAAATCCAAACTAATTTATGTATTGATATCTCGTCTTTTTAAAACGATTATTGTTTACATTTATGTATGTATATTTATTTATTTATCACATTTACGAAATAATGCATATTTTTTTATTTGCATTTTCTATTTAAAAAAATTAAATGATTAAGAAAAAATTAACAAAATAATATATCCTTTTAATATTTGATTTGTTCTAAATATATTGCAATATGTTAACTGGTGAAATACTAAAATATTTATCAATACCAACATCGACATTTTTAGCTTATTAAATATGGAACTAATTGTGTGATACATATCGTAAAAATATTCAAAACAAAATATCGCATTAAAAATTGCCATTAAATATTTTCCTTACATAAATTGTTTTAACAATATTGGAAGAATGTATAAATTAGCATATTATATATTCTTTAAATACTTAAATTGTGATAAATATATTAAAGAATGCATTAAATGTTGAAAAAGAAATTACTCCAAACGTGTTAATTGTCTGCAAAGGAAGCTAAACGAAATGAATAAAAAGAAAATTTTATTTATTCTGATATTACCGTAAAAGTCATTGCGGACGATTTTTTTTTTTAAATATTTTTTTATTTGTATTGTAATTTACAGACGATTTTTCATTTCTAGTTGAATTTTTCTGTATGGCGTTGACTTGCTATAATGAAAAAAAAAATTGTGCAAATCAAAAATAATGTTGAGTTTGAATTTTACACTTAAATGAATTTAAATAACATAAAAAAAATTATATAACTGGTTAAAACTTAGATATAAGCGTTACTGCTTAAATATTTTATTACTGCTTTAATATTTTATTACTCTTTTCAAGATATGCTATTGGAATTGTCTAATCATACATACATTTAGAAGATTTGAGATGAAAAATATTTTGTATAAGTTATAACAAATGATAAATTTTCAATTAAAATTCCATAAAGTTAAAGTATTATTTCAGAACGGTTATTAAAATATAAAAGGTAAATAATAATAAATTTTAATCAAAATCTAGACATAAATTAGTTTAGAATTTCGTCAATAGAAATATTAATTTCAAAATTGCGCAAAAAAATAAAAATAAAAATAAATAAATAAATAAATAAATAAAATAAAATAAAATAAAATAAAATAAAATAAAATAAAAAATAAATTCACGAAAAATTCGAAAATGTAAACAGAATTTATAGCGAGATTTAGGGATCGGAGAACTTATACCGGGAAAAATTAATGAAGTGATGATTCTCACGAAAAATACTCCGATTGAATCTAAACCTGAAAATTCAATTTTGAAAATAGTACAAGTTAACTATCCCAAAATCTCTCTATATGGCGTAATCTCAAGTGACAGTAACATTGCGTTGTGAAATAAGTTAAATTAAAAAGGTTAAAATTTAATGTTGGAATAATTAGAATTTAAGTTGAAAGCTTAATTGTAAAATTTAAGAATGATAAACATTTTTACCAAAGTTGATCCATCTGAAATCGGTGAAATATAAATTAAGAAAATAAATAACTCACCAAATAGATGACACACATAGATTTATTTGAAGCAGAAAGAGCACTCACAAAATATTAATATGCAAAGAACTTCATATGATTATATTAATTCACATTCTTTCTTCTTTCACAATAATTCTTAC
This sequence comes from Maratus michaelseni, assembly GCA_963931845.1. Taxonomy (NCBI): domain Eukaryota; kingdom Metazoa; phylum Arthropoda; class Arachnida; order Araneae; family Salticidae; genus Maratus; species Maratus michaelseni. The sequence goes on from OZ007589.1 coordinate 391,935,869, forward strand.
CAGATAATTTTAAATAATTTTAAATCATGAGAATACATTCAAAATGTATGATGTTCAGTCCTTTTAGATTAATTTAAAATGTTATTCGTTTAAATAAGTTTATTGTTTCAAAATTTAATGTTCGTCATTAAGGATGTTCTTGAAGATTAAAAAAAAGTCTCTCAGAAAAATGGCAGTTTCTTTTACACGGTAAATTCAGTTGTCGATGAACATAATTTTTTATACTTGAAGTGAAATGCTATTGTTATATATGGATAAATTCAAGAAATGGAGTTCATTGTTGGAATAGGAAAATGAAGAATATGAACGTTTTTCTTCTATCGCGCTTGCATCTATCTGATGAGAAATCACTCAGGGATGTACGAAAATTCACGGACTGGCTCTCCGAACACGCTGAAGAATGTAGGTGGGTCTAGATGTCAAAGTAGATTGGCTAGCATCTAATTCTGCTGGTTCAATTTAATACATCGTAAATACTCTTCAATAAATTAGCGATAGCTAATAAATAGCTCAAGATGTCGAAAAGAGATGGTAACACTGCTCCGTAGCATCTAAAAATCTTAGTGTCTCTATCTCTCGAGAAAATCACAACACATTTCCACCCACTAAGTGAATAACTTCATCCAGTGCTGGAACAAACTCAACTGCCGCCAGGCCAGAGGCCCGACAGCCTAAAAAAAAGTTGTTAGTCGATCAAACGAATTTGGCGAAGTGATTCTCCTTCAAAACTCAAAGTACGATCTCTCTCTGAGAATTTAAAATCTCCGCCAATCAGAAAAGAGCATCTCCCAACGGTTCCGAATCTAACTGTCGCGCTCGTGACACCACCTGATGGATTTTTTGAAGAAGCTTACCCACGCGGTCAAAGTCAAATATTAACTGTTGACGACACGTCATTGCGAATGTTCTATGAGCTTCTATCTGTCACCTTGAATCGAACTGATAATGACCTTGCCTCTCGTGAGTCACTGACCCAGATAGAAATGCGCGGGAACTAAGAAATAATGCCTGCTTGTTTACCCGAAACATCCAAATACTCATCAATGGCGTCTGATCGCAAATCTCGACGAAATTCAAAACAGAAAAAACGAAAGTAATTAAAAATCTATAACTGCCAAACTAATGGATGAAAACAAATGAAATTTTAGCAATCTAAATAAAATTAAATTTTCTTTCCACCAGATATGTTTTTGAAAGTAAAATATTTAAATTAAGAAATTTTGAAAAATGATTATTGGACTTAGAAATTTTGAAATGATATATGAAAGTCTCGCGATTCTGAAAGATTTTGCATTAATCAAAATTAGCGAATCTGAACTTTCTGAAAAGAATAAAATTAGCAATTAACCATTTTTTAATAAATATTATTAAAAAGGAAATACACTATATTTTGGAATAATTTATTTTAGACTGTATATTATTTAAAAGTTAGAAAAAGTAAGTTATAAATATTTCTTTTTTAGATCATTTGAAATGAAGTTTAATTAATATTGCAAAGTGAATAAAATGTAAATTAAATTGAATGAATAAATATCCTAAAACATATGTAATGGAAAGATTCTGAAATTAATTTATATTCTCACCAAAAGTAAACAATTTAGAAAGAATGTTAGATTTAAAATGCAAAAATGAAATTTAGCTTAATTAATTTAAATGAATTTAATTAAATTGAAGAATAAATTAAAGTTAAATGTAAAATACTGAATAAATTAAGAGTTAAATTTTTTAAATCATAACATTTTACCTCCAGAAAATGGAAAAAAAGAGAAAAAAAAAATTTTAAGCCAAAGGGATGAGAAAAAAAAAAATGAACTGAACATCTTACCAACACAAAATCTGCATCACATTGATTCATCAGTAGAAATTGTAATTGCATCAATTGTAGATATAACTCTACATACATAAAATAAAATACAGCAAAATGAACGAAAATGTGAATCAAAATCAAAACCTACAATATGTATTTTATAAATACAATTTTAAACCATTCATCTCCCTGAGATTTGTTTGCCGAGTCGTTACAAATAGAATCAGCAGTATGATTACATTCAAAAAACAATAAGTAGATATATATATGAGAGATAAAAATTATATACACAATGCCAACAAATTCAAAATTCAAAAGTAAATGATTGATTATATAAACACAGATTCAAATACATTAACAACATGAAACATAAGGATAAATAAGAATACTAATTTATACATAGGAATATGAAAACTATTGCACAAAACATTTTAATTGTATTGCAGGTATTTCTATTGCAGTTATTATCCAAACATAATTTTAAGAAAACATTGAAAAAAAAATTATCGGAGATATCCAATGTGCGAACCCAAAAAAAAATGTAATTTATATACAATATAACATTCCTCAAATGAAGTAACCTCTCAAAAGCAAGTAAAAATATATTGCACAGATTTTAACAAAATAAAACAGTTTCAAAATAACAGGATGTAAAAATTGCTGCTGGTATGTGATGCTGAGACAAATAACCATCAAACTTCATACAATCATCATATTTGCAAAATCTACAAATTCTAAATTGAGAAAAGCGTGAGCACACCTCAACTGAAAAAGTAGTAGTGTCCGAAAGATTTAATTAATCTTAAAAGTTATTTATTAGTAGAACTTCAAAAGAAGTCTAGGACACATCAAATTTACAAATAAAAATTTTCCCATAAATTATGCAACAGTTGCACCTTGAAGGATTTGTCAGAAGGGCAGATTTGTGTAATTTTAACCCCAAACTAGCTGAATTTCCCTTCCGTGTGTGCTCACTGTAAACTTTAGGAAAAAAAAAACAAGAAAAAACTTAGAGCAATTGCTCCATCGTATTCTTATAAAACAATCTCTCACTGAACCATGTAGGTATGCGCATTTAATAGAGATTTAAAAAATTTCTTAATCCTCTTTCTCATTTCTTTTAATTTATTTTGATATATTTCTTTATATATCAATTATCTTTAAATATACAAATTTGTCTCAAAATTTTCCTCATATTATTTTTTATTTCTTTCTCTCTACTATCATGTTGTTACTTGTAGCAATTAAATAAATTTTCGGATCCATTAATAATACAAAAAAAATTACATCACACCAATCAGCTAATCTCTGAAGCAAATGTATAGAATTCAGACAAAAATAATTTCCCTTGAAGAATGGCAAGATAAAATAAATATAAGAACTGAATGTGGTGACATTTTGTGATAATAAAATTTAAATATATAACAAACAATAGTAAATCTTTGATGTAGTTAGTCATATTTCTAAGTAAATGTTAAATAAGTTGATGAATGTTCGTGAAGAATTAGAGTTCATAAAATGTAGGTTGTCAAATGAGATTGAACACACCTAACACAACCATTGGCCACTGGTGTATCAGGAGATCTGAACAAAATATATGACAAAAAGTATATAAGTCACCACACTATTGCACCAGTAAAATTTAAAATATATATATATATAAATAGTTGTAGATATAACATATTGCAAAAGAAAAATATATACAAATAAGTACCATTCTAAAAGAAATAAATCTATCCAAAAACTAACACAAATACTAATACCCTGCGTGAATGAGTTTCGTTACATTCACCTTAATTTCTTTGCCTGTCTGATCATTGATATGTTTTATCAAATAATTATCACCCCTGAATGCTCCAATGATTCTATATGGACCAGAGTTTTTAGGTTTAAAAGTTGTTGAAGGTATTAAATTTTTAAGATATACAGTATCACCAATGGATAGTTTTGGAGGAGAGCGACCTTTCAGAAATTTTTCATTCAAGCTAAAATATTTTTGTTCATTTTGCTTGACAAAATTTCTAGTGGTCTTGATATGCTCTTGCAGTTGTTGAAAATATACAGGGGGATCCTGTACAGACCGTGGAGGTAAAAAGCTATCCATAGGTAAATTAACATCTCTACCTAAAAATAATTGAGCTGGAGTGAAATTAGTTACTGCATGTTTACTGCTGTTATAATGAAGAACATAAAATTTTAGCCTGTCTGACCATTCTATAACATTATCTGAGAGCGAGGCAACCGACTCTTTAAGAGAGCGATGAATCCTCTCCAAAAGACCATTTGATCTCGGAAAATAAATTGAAGAATTTCTTTGCTTAATATTAAGAGTTTTTAGGAATTGATCAAACAAATCAGATTTGAAGTTTTTCGCATTATCTGATAAAATAAATTTAGGTATACCATATCTAGAAAAATAAGAATTTAGAGCTTTAATGATGGATGGAGAAGTTACATTGGTTAAAGGTACTGCTTCTAGAAAGCGTGAATAATGATCAACAATAGTAAGAATGAAAAATTTCCCATCATGAGATCTTGGAAGCTTTCCCACTATGTCAATCGCTATCATCTCACCAGGGGCTAAATCACTCTTAGGAATGAATGCGGGTTTGGTATTAGTCTGTTTACTCTTATGCGGTAAACATTTATCACAACTATTGACAAAATTCTGAACATCTTGCACCATCCCATTCCAAAAATAATTCTTTTGCACCATATCTATAGTCTTAGCAATTCCAAAATGTGCTTGATGAGCTAAAGCAATACAGCTGTTGACTAAAGTTTTGGGAATAACTATTTTCTTACTTCTATTTACATTGCCTGGTTTTTTCTTAGCAAACATTATTAAATCATTATCTGGGTTAATAGAATAGTTAGGATTAGTTTTTTCTTTAGCAATTATTTTATCTCTGATGTCTTTAAGTTTAGTATCATTTAATTGTTCTTTAAGAATATTTTCAGTAGTTAAGGAATTATTAGTAGGTATGAAAATATTTAATGAATTTACATAAGCATTTGGATTATCAGATTTATCAATGACACGTGAAAGAAAATCAGCTGGATTTTTGAAACCTGGAATATGCTCAACCCTGTAGTTAAAACCTTGTAGATACATACACCATTTAGTTATAATTTCAGTCTGCTTCTCTAGATTAAGATGATAAGTTAGAGCTTTTGCATCAGTTAAGATTTTAAATTGTCTACCATAGAGAAATTCATGAAAATGTTTGATCGAAGCATAAATGGCATAAAATTCTCGTTTAATTGAAGGATATTTTGATTCTGCAGGATTTAGTTGTTTCGAAAAAAATTCAATAGGATAAAATTTATTGTCATGAACTTGCATAAGAATTCCACATATAGCTTGCATTGAGGCATCTGTAACTAAACAAACCTCCTTACTATCGTCGAAGTTCTTAACAGTAGGACTATTTAATAATATACTTTGAATTTTAAGAAAGGAATCATTACACTCTTTACTCCAATTAAATTTTGTACTCTTTTTTGTGAGATTAACTATGGGATGAACAATTTCAGCAAAATTAAAAATGAGGTGTCTAAAATAGTTAACCATACCTAGAAAACTCTGTACTTGTTTAACATTTGTGGGAACGGGAAATTTGTTGATTTTGTTAACATTATCAGTTGCTGGGGAATGACCATTGGCATGTAATTTAAAACCAAGGTAAGTAATTTCTTCTTTGCAAATCTGAAGCTTGGCTGGGTCTAAAGTTAAATTAAATTCTCTCAACCTATCGAATACTTTCTGCAGCCAATCCAACATTTCCTCAAGAGTATCTGCAGCCACAATGATATCGTCCAAAAAATATTGAACATGTTGTCCTTTAAGAGGATGTAAACAGTTATTTATCACTGTGTGGAAATAGCTAGTTGAATTCACAAGTCCAAAAGGCATTCTGGTAGGGGCAAAATTCCCAAATTCAGTAGCAAATGCTAATTTAGACCTATCTTTCTTATTTAAAAGAATTTGAAAAAATGCAGCTTTGAGATCAAGAACAGTATAGTATTTTTTGCCTGCAATGTTTTGCATAATATCGTTGATTCTGGGTAAGCATATTTTATAAAGTTCAGTAATTGCATTTAAAAGTCTATAATCTATAACCATTCTGAATTTAAGTTTGGATGGATCATCAGTTGGAAGAGATTTCTTTTTCACAAAAATGACTGGAAAACAATAATTTGAAGATGAATTTTCAATTATGCCTGCTTCTAAAAGTGAAGCAATCTCCTGTCTGGCAAAGTCCTTAGCAATTCTCGGAATAGGGTAAGGTTTTGTTTGTAAAGCAAAATCATGAAGCAAATTAAATTCAGGAACAACATTATCTGTGCACCCTAAGGTTTGATATGACGTAGAAAATACTGCAGAGTTTTTCATTAAAATATTCAATACACGTTTTCTATCTGTCTCTGATAAATGATTAACTTGAAAATTATCCACACTTAATTGCACTTTCCTAAGTTGCAACATATCCTGAGTCGCCAATGAATTAACTTGAAAAGTTTGAGAATCTCCATGTTTAGAAATTTGATCGTTATTAACTGATTTTAAATATCCTAATTTTACTCTTTTATCCAAGATTACTTTTTTACTATTGTTATTATGAATATAAATTAAAATAGAGTTGTTATCATTAGATTCATGGAGACTGTAATTTAAATTTAGAGGTAATTTAGTGGTTGATGGACAAAATAAATAATTTGATGAGCTGTTAAGTTTATGAAAAGTTCTAAGTTTAATTATTCTGCTTTGGTTTGGTCTTAGAATTACTCTATGTTTAGGTCTTACATAGTTTTTGGTGTTGTCAGAATTATATTGAACATTTGAGTTGACATTAGCATTAGTATCATTAGAAGAATTAGTATCAGCCATCTGAGAATTAATATTAGAAGTATTATCAGAATTTAGAGAATTATTTAAGTTATCAGAATCATTAACAGTAATATCATTAGTTGAAGAGTTTTGTATGGAATCAGGATTTTTATTGTCAAAAGGAAAAGTTAAGTTGCCCATGATAAGTTGAGAATTGGCAGAATCTAGTAAAACTTTGTTTCTATTGAGAAAATCATAACCTAAGATAATTTGATATTTAGAGTGCCAATTATCATGAGTCACAAAAAAAACATTATGGAACCATGTATTCTTAATTTTAAAATTAAGTTGTACAGCTGAGAAATATGGAATTGAAGCATTATTAATTGTTTTAATATTGACTGACCTAGAAAGAAAATTTAATTTTATGTATTGTTTAAGTATTTCAATGGTTTTTGGTTGAATTAAGGATAAATTAGCACCAGTATCTAAAAGAGCATAGAACGAATTCTTACCAAAATGAAGATTAATTAGTGGTAAGGCAGAAGCATCCACATTACAAGACATTAAATATTTTGAGTTAACATTAGAAATAAAAGTATCAACACCCTCAAACTCATTAAAAGAACATTTATCATCAAGGGTCCTGTGAAATTGAGGGGAAAATTTAGAATGATGCCCAGAACCCCTTAAAAGTTTAAATTCCTACGATGACTGCGATTATATGGCCTGAAATTTCCGTGATTCCTGCCTCTGTTGTATCTCGGTACAAAGTTTCCTCTGCGATTGCCATTGCCTCTAGAAAAATTTCCCTGATTACGGTTGAAACCTGGAAAATTACCACCCTGACTTGGAGAATTTTGAATATGTGGAGATAAGTTACCCTGACTGTTTACTTGACCATCATCTCTCCTCAAGCTACTCCCATGACTGTATGATTGTGGAAAATACCAGCAATCTTTAGTCCTATGCGGCTTATTGCAAATATGGCAAACGTCCTTATCCTCTTTTAATTTTTTCAACTGTTCCGCCATATCTAGCAACATTTTATTCGAATCAACCTGCTGTTTTAATAATACCTGAATTAAAGAATCCTGGGTATTTTGACTCGTGGATGGAATAGCATTTATATTATTCACCATAAACGCCTGCTGCTCAAAAGCCTTCTCAATATCCATAGCCTTAGCGACTAGATCCTCAAAATTATCTGTACCAAACTTCAAAACTTCAGTTTTGATATCTGATCTTAGGGCCTCTAAAAATTTTGTAAACATAAGGTTCATTTTAAGAGCCTGCATTTGCGGAATATCCTCATTATTGGGGACCATCAGATGTACAATCTTTCTGATCTCATCAGAAAGTTCCTTAACAGTCTGCTTGGGACGTTGGCAAGTAGTGGAGTATTTATATGAAGCCTCCTGAAAAGTTTCCTCCTTCTTGAATCTATCCCTCAGAAGCCTGACTAAAGCGTCAAAATCCTCCTCATTCCTAGCAATAGGGTCTCCAGAAATAAATTCCTCAGCTTTATCACGGCAGTGCAATCTGAGTAAAAGTACTCTACTCTCATTATTCAAGTGCTGAATGTTAGAAACATCCGCAATGTGCCTAATGAAGAAAGATACATTTTCATCCTCCTTCCCGTGAAATTTTGGCAAAGAAGCAAGCAATGCCTGAAATTGGATATCATGGTTGTTCATGTTTATCCAGAAAAAATTTTATACACCTCCCCAAAAATCTATTATTTAACAAATCTCAAAAATTTTCTCGCCTATCTATTGCAATCCCAAAATTTTTGCACTAAAATGAAATGATAATAGAATATAAATAAATATGAAATATTTTTCAAAGATGTTCAAAGAAATTAAATCCCTTATCAATTTCAATAATAAAAGTACCAAAATATATTCATAATCACATATAAATAATTAAGAAAAACACTGGAGAAATGATAAAAATATAGCACATGGATATCCAGATAAAATAAAAATGCTAAATAATTTAAGACATATGTACACTTCCTAATCTTAGAAATCGATCATCAAATTGCATTATTAAATTTAAGATTCTCTTCAACATTTGAAAAAAAAATTATCTGCAAAGTACTATCAATATCTCAAATATAATACAAACTCAAAATTATTTATAAAATAACATCATATCTACCACTGGATCAACTGAATAATAAGATTATTAAATTAATTTGAAAAAAAAATAACACTTTAAGTTATTGACTATTATTTTCACACTAAATAAACTGAGAGTAAAAAAAAATTTTACTTTAAGTACCGTTTCCAACTACGGTAAAAAAAAATTAACTTAACTCAAAATAATTACTTGAGTCATTAAAATACAGCACAAAAAGAGTCATAAATAATAATAAATAGTATCATAACCACAATCCTAACTGGTACACGTCGCCAATTAAATATTAATAACCCAAGAAAAAGACTGTGTCGACGGCACCAATTAAATAGGAACACAACCCAAATCGTGACTGGTACACGGCGCCAATTAAATATAGCGAGATTTAGGGATCGGAGAACTTATACCGGGAAAAATTAATGAAGTGATGATTCTCACGAAAAATACTCCGATTGAATCTAAACCTGAAAATTCAATTTTGAAAATAGTACAAGTTAACTATCCCAAAATCTCTCTATATGGCGTAATCTCAAGTGACAGTAACATTGCGTTGTGAAATAAGTTAAATTAAAAAGGTTAAAATTTAATGTTGGAATAATTAGAATTTAAGTTGAAAGCTTAATTGTAAAATTTAAGAATGATAAACATTTTTACCAAAGTTGATCCATCTGAAATCGGTGAAATATAAATTAAGAAAATAAATAACTCACCAAATAGATGACACACATAGATTTATTTGAAGCAGAAAGAGCACTCACAAAATATTAATATGCAAAGAACTTCATATGATTATATTAATTCACATTCTTTCTTCTTTCACAATAATTCTTACCAGATAATTTTAAATAATTTTAAATCATGAGAATACATTCAAAATGTATGATGTTCAGTCCTTTTAGATTAATTTAAAATGTTATTCGTTTAAATAAGTTTATTGTTTCAAAATTTAATGTTCGTCATTAAGGATGTTCTTGAAGATTAAAAAAAAGTCTCTCAGAAAAATGGCAGTTTCTTTTACACGGTAAATTCAGTTGTCGATGAACATAATTTTTTATACTTGAAGTGAAATGCTATTGTTATATATGGATAAATTCAAGAAATGGAGTTCATTGTTGGAATAGGAAAATGAAGAATATGAACGTTTTTCTTCTATCGCGCTTGCATCTATCTGATGAGAAATCACTCAGGGATGTACGAAAATTCACGGACTGGCTCTCCGAACACGCTGAAGAATGTAGGTGGGTCTAGATGTCAAAGTAGATTGGCTAGCATCTAATTCTGCTGGTTCAATTTAATACATCGTAAATACTCTTCAATAAATTAGCGATAGCTAATAAATAGCTCAAGATGTCGAAAAGAGATGGTAACACTGCTCCGTAGCATCTAAAAATCTTAGTGTCTCTATCTCTCGAGAAAATCACAACACATTTCCACCCACTAAGTGAATAACTTCATCCAGTGCTGGAACAAACTCAACTGCCGCCAGGCCAGAGGCCCGACAGCCTAAAAAAAAGTTGTTAGTCGATCAAACGAATTTGGCGAAGTGATTCTCCTTCAAAACTCAAAGTACCATCTCTCTCTGAGAATTTAAAATCTCCGCCAATCAGAAAAGAGCATCTCCCAACGGTTCCGAATCTAACTGTCGCGCTCGTGACACCACCTGATGGATTTTTTGAAGAAGCTTACCCACGCGGTCAAAGTCAAATATTAACTGTTGACGACACGTCATTGCGAATGTTCTATGAGCTTCTATCTGTCACCTTGAATCGAACTGATAATGACCTTGCCTCTCGTGAGTCACTGACCCAGATAGAAATGCGCGGGAACTAAGAAATAATGCCTGCTTGTTTACCCGAAACATCCAAATACTCATCAATGGCGTCTGATCGCAAATCTCGACGAAATTCAAAACAGAAAAAACGAAAGTAATTAAAAATCTATAACTGCCAAACTAATGGATGAAAACAAATGAAATTTTAGCAATCTAAATAAAATTAAATTTTCTTTCCACCAGATATGTTTTTGAAAGTAAAATATTTAAATTAAGAAATTTTGAAAAATGATTATTGGACTTAGAAATTTTGAAATGATATATGAAAGTCTCGCGATTCTGAAAGATTTTGCATTAATCAAAATTAGCGAATCTGAACTTTCTGAAAAGAATAAAATTAGCAATTAACCATTTTTTAATAAATATTATTAAAAAGGAAATACACTATATTTTGGAATAATTTATTTTAGACTGTATATTATTTAAAAGTTAGAAAAAGTAAGTTATAAATATTTCTTTTTTAGATCATTTGAAATGAAGTTTAATTAATATTGCAAAGTGAATAAAATGTAAATTAAATTGAATGAATAAATATCCTAAAACATATGTAATGGAAAGATTCTGAAATTAATTTATATTCTCACCAAAAGTAAACAATTTAGAAAGAATGTTAGATTTAAAATGCAAAAATGAAATTTAGCTTAATTAATTTAAATGAATTTAATTAAATTGAAGAATAAATTAAAGTTAAATGTAAAATACTGAATAAATTAAGAGTTAAATTTTTTAAATCATAACAGAATTTATTAGGAAAATATCAAAAAGTTCAAAGATGCAGAATTCATAATTCTGTATAAAACTCTGTATAAACGCTTCATATACAGTAGATTCCCGTTACAACGAATTCCATTACAACGAAAAATTCCGTTACTACGAAATTTGACAAATCCCCTTTTCAAATTCCATTAACTCCAATGTATTAAAAGTTCCAATTTAACGAAGTGAATTTTATTAGGAATTCCGTTACAACGAAAAATCTTCATCGAGCTCTTTTTTTTTCAATTGCTTAACAGAAATGAAATATACTTCGAATTGGAATGTCGAAGATAAAAAAAAATAACGTTGTTTTGGGGATAGCTGCAATTTCCGATTTTTTTCTCCTTTGCTATTTTTTCTTTTGTCTACTTCTGTTTCCGAATTCCTTTTCTTTCATTAGCCCATTCGCTTAAAAATGATCACATGACAGACAGCAGGTGGACTTCACTGTGAAATGAGTGTTTGTGCTTGTTCTGGGATATCTCTATCGCCAATACCTGTCGCAGTGTGTTTCTTGCTTCGTTCGTTGATAAAATGGTTTGTGTGAAACGAAAACAATTTTTGTTGGGGAAAAAAAAAGCTATAATTTCTGAGATTGATAAAGGATTGCGGAAAAACTGATGTGACTAGAAAATATGGAATAACACCATCGACTTTATCTACATTTCTAAAAGACAAGGAAAAGATTGAGAGACAATTCCAAATTGCAAGCATTGGTTCCCATAGAAAACGAATGCGACAGTTCAAATTTCAAGATATCGATAAAGCCGTGTTCAATTGGTTCGAAGATTTTCATTCACGCATTGTACCTATAACTGGTCCTCTGATAAGTCAAAAAGCTCAAGAGTTCGGAACAATGCTTGGTATCGAAAATTTCCAAGCCAGTGTCGGATGGCTCAATCACTTCCGTACTCGCCATGGAATTGTAATGTAATCAATTTGCGACGAAGCAAGTGATGTACCTACAAAGACTGTAAATGAATGGAGAGCAGGAAAAGTAGTTGCCCTTATAAAGCCACACAGCTCCGATGATGTTTTCAATGCTGACGAAGCTGGAATATTTTATCAACTTGAACCGAAAAAAAACATTAACATTTAAAGGCGACAAACGCATTGGATGAAAAACTTCAATGAAACAAATTACAGCACTTTTTCGTTGTAACAAATCTGGAACCAAGAAGAGAAAAATATTAATTCTTGGTGACTCTGGCAAGTCCTGTTGCTTTAAGAACTGTCACTTATTGCCTTGCGATTATAAATTCAATAATAAGGCACGGATGACACAAGATATCTTTAATGATTGGCTATTACAATTTGACAATGAAATGAAAGCTAAAAAACGGAAAATTCTTCTCCTGAATGATAACTCCATGTCTCATAATAATCCCCCAAATTAGACTACATCCAAGTTGAGTACTTTCCGCCGAATTGCACTTCTATTCTACAGCTTCTAGACCAAGGCATCATTCCTGCTGTAAAATATCGCTATAGAACTCTTTTACTAAAAGAAATCCTTTGTGGCTTAGAGAATGGCAAAATACCAAAAATAAATCTCAATAAAGCTATTGAAATGATCTCTGGTTTGTGGTAAGAAATTAGCCAGAAAACAATTTATAACTGTTGGTAACATGCCCGATTACCTGAGGCCGAAGAAAATTAATCAGAAGTTTTAGGTTTGGATGAGTCCTCAGAGTTAAACACAATTTGGAAGGCTGCCAAAAATTATCCTCAATCCCTGATCAGGTGGATTTGGAGGATTTCTTATCTGTGGATGACACTATTCAAACATGCTCTGAAGTGATTGATGAAGATATCATTTTATCCATTAAAACTACATTAGACCAACAAAATGACGAAAGCAGTGATGACGATATTGATGTCACCGATGATTCAAAAGTTACCTCTTCGGAAGCTCTCTCATGCTTGGAGAAAATGCGTGCTTTTGTTTCTCATCAAAGGAATGTTCCTGAGGAGGTATTTTCTCACATTCATTCGTTGCACACGTTTTTGTTCACAGATTTTCTGCAATGATGTACTACTAAATAAAGGTTAGTTCGTAATTTTGTATTTTTAATATTAAATTTTAATTTACTAACTTTTTCTATGTTATTTTAACTAGGCTTCCATTAAAATCCTCTATAATGAAAGGTAAATTTATCTTACATAATTCATTTACGTGTATGTGTAATTCATTAGATAAATAGGAGTAATTCCATTACAACGAAAAAATCGTTACAACGAAATATTTTAGTGGTCCCGTGGAGTTCGTTGTAACGGAAATCTACTGTATATAAAATTAATTAAAAAAGGTAAAAGGAACATATAAGGACAGAATGCTCACCTCCGGGACTCGAAGTGCGAACGCTAGCTTTGCGCCACGGAGACCTTGTTAAGACTGTCAAACTAATGGGTATTTGAAACACCTGAGGAACTTTAACCGAAATTTCTCGAAAACTAAGGAAAGTTTTGAAGGAAACCCTTGACCTGAATAGTTAGGGGTATGAACACTACAACATACTTTAAAATCATCAAAATCTGTGCACATCATGTATGGCGGTCCCCTTGTAAGTAAACAGGGACAGGGATGACCACTCCAGGAAACCCATCACTGTATAAATATACAGGGGGACAGGGATGACCACCCCAGGAAACACGGCGAAATGTATAAGTATACAGTATGGAAAATGCATAACACATTTGAAAATCCATTTTCTGCAATTACCATTAGTAGTCGGAAAACTATTCAAATTCTTTTGTGCAGTCCTGTATATGATTTATAGATTTTTATATATACTACATGTACACTAAAATTTACTCCAGTTAGGAAACGCATCGCGCAGTTGAAAATTCTCCGGCATTATTTCCGTCAATAAACGGAAATGTACTCGAGATCTTTAGTGCAGCCCTGTATATGATCTATAGGATTTATACACACCAAGTAATATGAAAATATATAAATAAATAATAATAATTACATTTAAAAAAGCGTACCACAATTGAAAACGCATTTACAGCAATTATTGTTCACAGACAGTCGTACTGTAACTGAATTATTTTGTGTGTCCCTGTCAATAAACGATGAATTGAATTTTAAATAAATTGAATATCAATTTCAATATTTTTGAAGTAGTGTAATATTATTAAAATATACCGCAAACGATTTCCCCCCATAGACCACAATGTAACGGAAATTTGTTCAGTATCCCTGTAAACAAAATATAAATGCTACACACTTCATTTTCAACACCGAGCATGCCATAGTAAACCTCATAAACATATATCCATTTCATCGCAATCCGAGTATATTTACGAGAGTTAAAACACGGACAGACGGCAGATAGACGGCAGACAAACTGAATTCATAAACAATTTTAGCTATGTTGGAAATTGTTAAAAACATTATTGTTAGACATTGTATTGGAGCCCAATAACTTGCAAATATCGCTTTCATTGGAAATACGTCCAATGAAATACCAATATTAATTAAATATTGGTTTTCATTAGAAATATGTGCATGTATTAATGCCTGTATTTTATTATTATTTTATAATAATACAATTTTTTGAGGCCAAAAAGTCTAAAATCTACATGGGTATAAAAGTACTAAACAATGTCAGGAAATAATTGTAAAATAAATAGTCGTATCTTAAAATATGTACACTGCAAAAAAATAATGTTTATTTTACGGTATAATACTGGTATCCCAGCTACCAGTATTATAGCGTAAAATTAACAGTAATAAACAGTAAAATAAGCAGTAATACACTACGCGGCAGTGTATCACAGCTTATTTTACTGTTTATTACAGTTAATTTTACGGTATAATACTAGAAGCTGGGATACCATTCTGTAAAATGTTATTACTGTAAAATGAAGATTTTTTTTTTGCAGTGTAATAATGAAATGTGATGCATTGTACTAATAAAATAATGTAATTAATAAACTAATGAAATCTAAGAATTCTGTATCCACAAAGCATGAGAAATCATGTTCCCCTGGACTATTGTGTTAGCATCACTTTTATCACTTATTGCGTCGACAAAGTTATTTTATGGCCACCCTGTGTGTAAAAATAAAGATTTAGTAAATATAAAAAATGAAAATAGCTATTTTTAACTCAGATAATTTCCCTACAATTAATTTTTCAATATATTTTGAAAAAATAAAATAAAATGAAAAAGGAAAAGTACTAGAACATAGTAAACAGTATTTCATAAAGAAATTATTAATTTTTAATTAAGAATTTAATATTTATCATGTGAAAGTCCTCTATTACGTAAAATATTACATAATAAAAATAAATTTAAATTTAAGCTATCTTAATCAGTACATAAAAATCAGCAACTAATATTAAATACTTAATTTCGAAAGCACCCTTTGATTACCTTCTACATTGAAGATTGTGTTTTTGCAGCTAAGTATGATAGTGTCTTTTTTATAACATCTAATACTATATCACTTCTGTTTAACATCACTTGTTCCCATTCTTTGGAACTAGCAATTTCTAGTGGATGCGTCCAGACAAAGTTATATACAAGTTCTTTTAGTTCTTTATCATTACACTGGTCCGCTAAAATTAAGATATCGCCAGCAGTCTCATCTTTTATTGTTAATTTTATACGATTGATGTATTTTGATTTCAGCCCACTCAAATTGTATTTGCTAGCAGCGGAATACATTTTAAAGGTATGGTCAGCATCGTTTTCGAAACTTACTTCATTGCAATATATATAAGTTAACATATCTTTTATTACCTTAGCATCTAGATCATCTAATATAATTTCAGGATCCTTCTTTTTCACCGATTCTGATTGGAATATGTCACAGAAACTGGAGGATCTGGCGCTAAGTATAAATTTGTGCACCGGAAATTTGTCATTTCCTGATAATATTGTAGCGTCGCAATACTTTGAATCACTCAGAATATTTAAAAGATTTTTTTTGAAATATTTTAGGTCTGAAGTGCTTTGATTTGTTATACTTGAATTAAACACGAGTTCTTTTCTTTCAAATTCATTTGTTTTTGAACCATCAGATAGAGCAATCTCAAACTTCAAATTAATTTTATCTGAAGTTTCATCAGAAGGTATAGTTTTCAGCAAATCTTTCGAAAACATGTTTGGCAATGTCCATTTGTTATCTTTATCGTATATGTGATCAAAAGTTTTTGATGTATCAGATGTTTTGACTGTACAGATTATTTTTCGGCAATCGTTTGAAAATCGTTGTATTGAGATGGTGACATAAACTTCACCTGCTTCATCTATTCCTCCAGAGAGAAAAATATCAAGCCAAGTCCATTTAATATTATAATCGCCGATGATCGGGTAATGAATAACTTTATTAGAATCTAAAGAGCTGAAATTTTGAATATCCCACGAAAAACATATTACTTTCTTCTGAAAACAAGTCGTAACTTCTATTTTATCTTGTTCCGCCATAAGTAAACGCTTAAGATGCGAAGGTAATACGTAATTAGAAGAAAGAATTTCAAATAGGTTTAATTCATTAACGTTTAAGAAACCTGTATATAAGTAATGCATCAGCGCATTCATAGTTGTTGAGCCAATAACTTCAACCTTGCATTTATCGCCATCCATATTTTTAAGGAGGTCTGGAAAACGTGCTTCCAAAATTGCTTTATGAACTTTAAAAGTCTTATCACCAACGTCAAGAAATACATCACAATGTATTTCATTATTGTAAATGTCTTCATATATGCTTGATAACTCTTTTAACTGCTGCAATTCACGGATACTAGATCCCATTGGCTCGTTGGGTTTTATTACGTCTAATTCACAGAATATTGTTAAATTTCCTTTCGGAAGAAAAATGTCTTTTTCAGTGTATAGAAGTTTTTCTCGCTCGAAAAATTCTGCAAACCCTTTGCCATTACCTCGTTTCAGCTTGCAGTCATGAAATTTATAACATGTCTTTTTGTCGGCGTTAGTTACAATTCCGAGTCTACAAGAATATGTAAAATAATCTTCTTCATCAAAGCTTGTTTTAACTATATACACGGATATATATTTTGAACTTTTTTCGTTGACGCCTCCTGCATACAGTAAAAGATGGAATTTTGGATTTTGCAGATTATAAATACTAAATTCAGGACTTTTTATTTGCTTACCCCATTTATCAGGACACATTTCAAAATTCTTTATATTCCAGATGAATATCGAATCAAAATCATTCCAGTTAGATATACGATCGAAAAATACTAGCATTTCTTCAGTACTTTCCATTGTGTCTCCTGATATTAATGCTAACTTAAAAACAAAAACATGGTACGTGTAACTCGATCAGGTCACTTATAACCTAATGGTAGAGCGGAAATAACAGACATCGCACCTTCATATAATACAGATTAAATTTAGATTGCTTGCGAATTTTATCGGCACTTTTTTCACAATACCTCTGATAAATAGATAATATTTGGCTGCTTGATAATTTTCGACATGAGTTAAGTTTCGTTTTTAAAACAAAACTGGTCGTTGGAGGCCACCGTAATACTTATCCATCATGGATAGGCATAATATAAAATATGAAAATAAAACATGTGTAAACTATTTATAAAATGCATTGCAATTTGAATAAAATCGTGGCTTGATGACGTCATAAACTTTAAATCGAGGCTACCGAAATAGAAAGGCTACCGAAAAAGAAAGGCTACCGCGGTGCTTTACGCGTATCTTTTTTTACAGACCGCCGGAGTCACGTGATGCTCGAATTCACCAATGCAGGTGTACGAAAAGAGCATTACGTCACTCTAGCGGTCTGTAAAAAAAGATAAGTGGAACGCACCGCTGTAGCCTGTCTTTTTCGTTAGCCTCGCTTTAAATGCTCTCTTACTGAATTGCGTAAGAGGAACATTCTTATAACTCTAAAAAAGATAATCCTAATAACTAACAGTTTACTGCGTCGGATTAAGCGTCTCATTTCCAATTAAAATATATCTTTGAATTGAAATTTGAATGACATACAGGGTCATGAAAAATCGAAGAGTGTGGAAATGTGATTACAAATATCTCGGCAATTCATTATCCGATCGACTTCATTCTTTATGGAAAATTTGTGATTTTTTATTGTCTTTTATATTCACTCCTAAAAAAAAAAAAAAAAAAAAAAAAAAAAAAGAATTTTTTATATAATTTTTATCAGAACGAATATTTCGAGAGTCCGAAAAAAACAGCTCCGGATAATCGAGGTTACTGAAATTCAATAGGCTTCTTCTCATTATTACATACTAAGTACATATCAAATTTCAAGTCTCTATCTCAATTTGTTCGGGAGATAGAACATTTACAGACACACACACAGACAGACGGACGGCAATTTTTTTTTCTAAAAATATGTTTTTCGGAATACCCAGTGTCTGAAACGTACAATTTTTTTTTTCAATTTTTAAAACGATTACAAGACTTTCCCTATACTACGTATGGGTGATAAGTGCCTAAGTGACAGATTTATTTACGTGCTAGAGTGTCTAATATTAATAAATACGTTTTTAGGTGCGTTCGTAATTATATAAATCGTAGCACCTATTGTCGTTGTCTGGTCCTTCTGTCTGTCTGTCCGTCCGTCCGCATATAACAACGCAAAAACTATCCAAACGAATGGTTTGAAATTTAAGATATATTCTCTTTGCAGAATTTTGTTGAGTCATTTCAAATTTTATGAAAATTGAATCAAAACTTTAGAAAATATTAATAAAAATATTTATTAAGCAATTTGATTTTTTTTTAAAAATCGGTGCTTTTTTTGTTATAGGAGGTTCCGTGTTTTAATCGTCAAACGACCGAGATACTTATTTTATTACAGAAATTAATCTGCAGACGATATAATTGATTTCACAGAATTAAAAATCCTCAAGATCTGAATATTTATATAACTAGCTATAGTACGAAAGCACCTCATTTGTCACGTTTGACGTACAATTTCCAACTTGTTTATTCTTTGAAAGATATGCCGATATGCCGCATTTACTCACCCTGCCGCGGCCGTATTTACTCGCTGCAGCCTCGTGCAACAGGCGAAGCCCGAGTTTTACGCTAATTTACGTGATGTGGCGCTATATGTGGTCTCATTGCGTAGCACATAGCCCCTGTTATGCTCTTGTAATACACACCACGTTGATGACTTTAGCTTTCGCATTTCTGAAGTTAATGGGGGAGGGCAGGACTTTAATTGGCACCCTTTATAAGCAGAGAGAGTTACCTATAATTTTGAAAGAATTTTTGAAATCGGTTCAACAGTTTCTGAGTAAGCGCAGAAACTGCGGGCACATTGCGGTATTGACATAATGTGTAGCTTATACCGGGTTTTCTAAAATGGACTGACGACTGATTTTAAAATTCAATAACTTCGAAACGGTGACATATATTTAAAACATTCTTGCAGGAGAGTAATGTATGATGTCAGTTTTTTTTAAATTATTTTTTTATATTGCGATTTCTGATTTTAGTTGGAATTACCAGCAATAGATGGCGCTGCAAGCGATAGGAGTGCAATCTAGGCCAACACTAAAATCATCCAGCATTGATGAGAAGGGAGGAGGGTCAATATATGGAGTGGGTCTTATTCGTTAATACAATTTTGTTCTTAGGACCCGATTCTGGATAAGATTTTATTGGTAAATGAGACCCACTCCATGTATTGGACCTTCTTCCTTCATATCAATGCTGGGTGATTTCTGCTTTTGTCTCGATTACACTCGAATTAAAATCAGAAATTGCAGTTCATAAAAAAAAAAAAAAAAAAAAAAAAAACTCCTGACCTCATACATAATTTTCCGGTAATAATTTTTTTAAATATCTGTCACCGTTTAGAAGTTATTGAATTTTAAAATCAGTCAGTCCATTTTAGGATACCCGCTATGTTGGAGCAAAGAATACCACCATTATTTTTTAAATTGGTTTGGTTGTAACAGAACTTACTTCTTACAAACAAACAAATGTTTCTTTTAATATTATGAAAGGCCTTAAATGTTCTGCTACGTTTTTCCAGTGGTTTCTATTTTATGAAAATGTATTTAAACATTTATCTGTTTACTACCAAATTGACAAACTAGCGTAAATGAATATCTACAAAAACAACTTTTCAAAAGTAAAAAAAGGCCAAGCGTAAAAAAAAAAAGTTGTGACTAAAAAATGGTGTGATATCAAATTTCCAAGCTATTATATTGCTTATTTAACTTTTTTCCATTAAATAAGTTATCATATATATAAGTCGAGTGCCTACGTATATGTTAATAGAAATCGTTTTCTCCTGTACTAAATACATCCTAATGAGTTTCTGAAAATTCAATTTTTTTCAAATTATGCATGATGGGCTTGGCGGCCATCTTTGCATATTATTCACAAAATTCTAAGCACCCAAATCCGTAGTTAAAATCCGAAGTTCAAAATTGTTATTTAAGCAAATATTTAAGAGTTTCATTTATAGACTTGTATGCTCTGAAAATTGTGTCTTAAGATAATGATGACTTATCTTAAAGATTCATCTTATGATTTATTTTTTAGAGTAATTATTAATTTCAAACTAGTAAAAATCAATTTATCAAAATATCAGTCTTATCTAATTTATCTGTCCGTAGTTAGAATCTGAATTTCGAAATTTTTATAAACATATTACATTGCAAACATAAGCACCCAAATCCGTAGTTAAAATCCGAAGTTCAAAATTGTTATTTAAGCAAATATTTAAGAGTTTCATTTATAGACTTGTATGCTCTGAAAATTGTGTCTTAAGATAATGATGACTTATCTTAAAGATTCATCTTATGATTTATTTTTTAGAGTAATTATTAATTTCAAACTAGTAAAAATCAATTTATCAAAATATCAGTCTTATCTAATTTATCTGTCCGTATTTAGAATCTGAATTTCGAAATTTTTATAAACATATTACATTGCAAACATATTACGCTTTTACTTTAGAAATTTGGGTGCTTAGAAATATGGAAAGATGGCCGCCAAGCCCATCATGCATAATTTGAAAAAAATTGAATTTTCAGAAACTCATTAGGATGTATTTAGTACAGGAGAAAACGATTTCTATTAACATATACGTAGGCACTCGACTTATATATATGATAACTTATTTAATGGGAAAAAGTTAAATAAGCAATATAGCTTGGAAATTTGATATCACACCATTTTTTAGCCACAACTTTTTTTTTTTACGCTTGGCCTTTTTTTACTTTTGAAAAGTTGTTTTTGTAGATATCATTTCTTTTTTTTAAATATATTGAACATAATTTAAATAATCTAAACATGAGAAATAATTTAAAAATACATTTTACTTTCAGTCATTGTTTAAAGGGTTAACTAGAAATACCAGTAGATTTTTCAATTAAATTAATTACACTCTTAAAAACAACATACTAAATGTGGCTTGTTATAATACCTGTTATCCTCCGTTAAAAAATATCACTGACTAATCCATTAAATGAATAAAAATGGAATATGTACATAGCATATCAGCGCTGCATTTGAAATCAAACGTGATATCACGCTCTTTTATTATTAGCACTAGCTGGCTTCGCCCGCTAGCGGGCCCCTAATTTACACCGGGGCCTCAATCCTTTTAAAACCTCGAATAAGATAAACCACGAACCTCCGACCTGGTTCCACACTGCCTTCGGCACCGGATAATCCCTTAATTTGCACATCGAATTGTATAAACCTGTAAACAAACGAACTTCCGACACGGGTCCCCACTGCCTTCGGCACCGTATAGCAGTCGTGCTGCGCACGCTCAAGTTCTATCTTCCACCATCAGATAGCGCAATCTGTTCTATACGAACCTCGGGCACTGAAATCGTTAAGGCTATAGATGTCGAGTCGAATGAGCTATACCCCGTCGTGATCTAGCCCATAGAACCAGAGATAGAAAAGCGCCCACTGGTGGTGAAAGCTAATCGCGTTTGGGGGGCAAAGTGGGGGAATGAACACCGGAAATGCATAATAAGATAAGGCGGTCACAGACTTTTCCAACGATGTATCACATGAGGGATATGTGCAAAATTCAGAAAATACCCCCCCCCCCCACCTGCATAATTTGATTAAGCGTTCACAGACCTTTCCAACGATATATCACATGAGAGGTGTCGGCAAAATTTAGAAAAGTGCCCCCTTTGGGGGTGTGAAAGCGGGAGGATGGACCCCGAAGATACATAATATGAATAAGCGGCCACAGGCCTTTCGAACAATATATCACATGAATAGTGTCGGGGGGGGGGGCGCAAAATGTGGGGGTTTCACCTGTGGTGCATAACATGAATAAGTGGTCACAGCACTTTGTAACGATATGTGACATGACGGATATCGTTAAAATTTAGAAAAGTGTCCCCCCCCCCCTTGTGTAGGCAAAACGCGCTCCGCCCCTCTCTATAATTTTTGACGCAGCTTTATTTTTAAAATTTATGTTATGTGTTATAAAATATCGTAAAGTTTCAAACAGATAGCCTTATTATACTTCCTAATTTTGTTCACGCTCCTCCCCATCCTCTCCCCGAACTGTGACGCGCCATTCGTTTTTTATAATTTTTTTATCATGTGTTATAAACCATCTTAAAGTTTAAAACAGATCGCATTGGAATTTAATATATTTGCTGAAATTACTATTATATGTAGAATAATATAGAAATAAACCCTCGTTTAGATTGTAATTGAGATATATGAACATTTTTTAGAATTTATGAAAGCTGATTTTTATTTATTTATTTATCTATTTATTTATTTTTTGTTTATTTATTTATTTTTTTTTGCATTGCCCTGTGCATGTTTGGAATTTCTTAGCAATTTCTTAGATTTACATTATTTTATTCAATTAAACATTGTACTGTTACAATAAATTTAAATGGAAACTTCACTTCTAAAACAAAAATAATTTAACAACTGGATTTCATTAATTTATAGAAAAATGACGTGAAAGGTATTCCTGCGAACGAAATGCCTGTCCTTTACCGTTTTTTTAGAAATAAATGAATCACCTTTAATTCATTTCAAAAATTTTGTTTACGTTTGGAAAGAAATTTTAAATGCCGATAACTCTTAATGTATACATTTTAGAAGGTACATCTTCCCTCAAAAACTAATTTATTTTTAAAGATCTTTCAAAAAACGTATATTATATATTTAAAATATTTTTTAAAGCATAAACACTACGTCTGATTACTTTATTTTACAATATTTTAATCAGACAATTTATCAGGCATTTTATCAGACAATTAAATGCACTAAACAAACACGAGTGAAAAATTGACCTGGGCCAGGACTCGAACAAGGGACCTTATGCATACCATGCCGACGCGCTGCGACTGAGCCACCCAGATCGATACGCTTGACGGGAATTTCTCATACTTATTCATGTTGGAAACAGTCATCTGTCACAGTTTGTAGTCATATTTAATTGTTTGATAAAATGTGTGTTCTTATAATTATGAAGTTTTATTTTTTTTTAAAAATATCTTCAGAAGAAAATGGCTGACTTGCAGATGAAATTTGATGTTGTTATAACTTGTAACTGATTTGTGCTATTATAATACAGACTCGCCGCCACTGGCGACCAGTTTGGTCTCTCTTAAATGTATGTTAAGCACTGTAACACGTTACTTTTATTCATAATTTATTTTTTTTTCCGTAATCCTTCGCCAAACCGGAAGATTCTAATAGACAAATCAAAAACTTTTTCGATCATGGTAGCATTTCGCATATTTTTTGTTGTTATGTATTTCATCTTTCTTGACAAAAACCGCTTAACCAACTTAAGCATTTATGCTTCATATCCGTTTGCTTATCAGTTGCAATATGCTTGCTAATGAGGAGATTTTTAAACATATTAAGTAGTTTTCCGTAATTGGATCCATTGCCAAATGGCGTATTTTAGTTAATACGATTTGGTGCAATGAAGTCTATTTTGTGAAAGTCTTTAATGATATCCACCATTTACACTGAACCATATTGTTGCCAATATTTTTTTGTTTGTTTGTTTGTTTCTCGCTAACTTTGGCTGTAGACTTGATTACGGGAGAATCAAGAAGAAAATCTATCATTATTCTCATTTAAAACGTCTTGAATAATGTGACACAATCGGAGTGCATATTATAACACGTAATTTTCGAGTATGGTTTGGTGAAACATTGAACTTTTGGAAGCCACTTTTGATAATCACGTAAATATGTCACACCAACATTACCGCCTATAATTCTAATTACAGCAACCCGTTTTTTCTCTCTATATTGCAACTCTATAGTTAATATAGTGCCCCGGTGCGTCTACGACAGCTGTTCCATCAGAACAGTTGATTTCAAAATAAAAGTATCGTTTCTAATATGCACACGCGAAAAATAAAAGCTGGTATTGGCGATTTTAAAAATTCTATTGGTGAGATTTGCGCCCAAATAACACAAAAAGTACTTAATGATGTTATGTATTTTGTAAATGTATATTAAATTACTGTTTTGAAAGCGATTGGTCATTAATAATGGTAAATATGATTGGTGATTAACAATCATTTTCGGTGGTCTCTCTTCCTTTCACGTATAATACATAAATACCAAATTAACTGACAATTTGTTTCGAAATTTGATTCATTAAATATCATTACATGAGTTGTATTTGTTTACATTCAGCTTACATCAAGAAAAGATAAAGAATGAAGTTGAGTTGTATAGCACATAATTATGGTAAACTTTGATTGTGTCACTGGTACGAATTATTTTTTTTTTTTACACCAGGCAGCGCTCCAAAAAATCTTTCATGGAAAACTAACTTTATCTCCATGGTTTAATGGTTTAATATTTTAAACCTTCACGACGAATGAATCTTTTTTTTTTTTTTTGTTTACTTTCATGGATAGAGAATTTGAACTGCGAAGCTAATTTCAACTGAAGTTATTGGAGAATATATACATAATTGAACGTAAGTCATCTCTCAAATATTAATTTATTTTGAACGATCTTTCTAAAACTGTCACATTTATGAAGTTTTATTCGAAAAAATAATTTTTAATAAAAATGGCCGCCTGGCATATGAAAAAGGTGAAACGGACATTCCGGAACTGTTGATGACAGTCACATGACTTACGGTTTTATTATAGAGATGGTACATGGTCATTGGCATGTTTTATCTCTGTTTTGGCATAATTTTTTAATCGCCAAGTTAATTAACAGTTTTTTGCTAATTAAGGATAGAAAATAATAATTTTTTACACTGAATTTTATAAAAGCACATAGATTACGTAATTTCTTGTCCAAAAATGCAATCCTTTTTTTATTCTGCCGAATATTAAGGTCTGTAGGTTGTTTGAAAAAAAAAGTTTGACGAAGAAAAAAGTGATCATTTTAAGTAACTCGACGTTTTTTTTTAAAAATCTATATCTCTGTTTATAAATCACTTATGAAGATGAGTTTGGTCTTAAATTGAAGAAATTCTGCATTAGATTCTTCTAGTTTTCGTTTTTTTTTCTGCGACGCGTGGTTTATTTGTTATCTGATATTTTAATCTGGCATGTTTTGTCGATTTAACATTGCGAAGTTGATTTCTGTAAATAAGCAGTAGCGGTCTAGTTCAGTTCTTGGCGTTGTTTGTGTGGCGTTTTTTTTTTTAAGCTTGGCTTGGCAGAGCGACCGCCCTGCTTGATTATAACTAAACGATCTCGCGGAAAAAAAATTAACTATCAAATATGAAAGCTTTGATTGTGTTTCTTGTGGCGTAGTGATTTCTTAATTTATTTAATTGCGTGCTCTAGAAAAAATATTGTTCTAACTAATTTTGAATAAGAGCGGAAGTTTATTCTGCGATTATAATTTTGAAAACAAGTGATGCTTATATTATGTTTAAAATATATTTAAAATGTTGTCATATATTTTCTTTATTGAATAAAAATTATTTCTTATTTAAAATTAAATTAATAAGCAGTTTGGAAGTCAAACAGAAAAGTTACTGCATTGTAGGATTTTACGGGGATTCCCCTAATTTTCTGAAGCTAAGTTCTAGAAACATTTAAATGTATTTAAATGCACATCTTTTTAAGATTAGATTAAAAGACAGATAAAAAGCTCTATCGTTAAAGATGATATCATTTTGCAGATGATTTTATTTTGTAAATTAATTGTTCTGGGAGAGTTGTATCTCTCGAGCGTTGTGATGATAAACAATAAAGAAAAATCCTGTTGTTTGCATAGATTATGAAACACTTTCCAATAGCTATATTTCTTTCTTGTCATGTTTAACATTTTAAATATTTTACCGGTGTGAAACACTTCTGTATTTTTAAAATAATATGAAAATCAATCTTGTAAATAATTCGTTTAAAGAGGCATTTGGAGATGTTATGAGAGTATTTCTCCTGTTGTAATTAAAAAGTGCTTCATATCTAAATAAAATAAAATAATAATGTTGTTTTATAATTAAATAAATAATAAAAATTATTTTAAAAGAGGAAGATATTTGTTTAATATTAAAATTATATATAAAATATTAGTTATCCCTACTCTACGCAATTAAAAGCAACAATTTACTTTTCAATAATTACAATGAATTAAGAATGCAGAAGTTGTACGAAAATACTTATGATACACAGTTTCTGTAAGTCGTTTTTATCTAGAAAAAAAATGCCACAGAAAAACAAAACACAGTAATATTGAACAGTTTCGGAGGAATTTATTGGCATTTCATACCATACCTAATAATAAAGACTTTCTGCGGGTACTATACTAGAGGTTTGAACGGGCCGGATTTTCCAGGCCCAGGTCCAGCCCGAAAGCTATCTTGGCCCGATCCGGCCCAGACCGTTTATGATTTTGCAGTTTACGGCACGACCCGTCCCGTGCAAAAATCAGTGAAAACAAGCCCGGCCCGGTCCATGCAAAAATCAATGAAATCAAGCCCAGTCCGGCCCGACCCGAGTCGATTTCTGAAAAAAGTCCGATTTTCCTTAACATACAATTAAAATTCTTTTAATTAATATTGCATACATATTTATGGGAAAATTTTACAGTATATTTTAGATTATATCTTTTCAAGTTATAGAAAATAGAATAGCAACATTAATGATAACTTAGACTCTTAGACTATTGCATTCAAATAAATACATTAAAAAAATTAATGTAGTTTAGAATAAAAGAAAACAAAGATGGTGTTAAAAATATCATAACTTTTGTTGCTGTATAATAAAAAAATGTAGATTTTTGAAAATGTTTCTCTATAATTTATTAAAGTATATTTCCAAAGGTTCCGTTAACAAAAGTGAATTATTTCGATCACTATTTTTACAAAACAAATTGCTTGCTCGCGCTGAGAACAATCAAGTCCAGTTCCAGCTCGGTCCGAGTATGTAGAATAAAATGTAAATCTGATCACACCCTATCCGGGTCTGCTTAGAAAATTAAGCTCGAACTCAGACGCGATGTAATAGTCCGATGCCGATTTCTACGCTGGACATGTTATATTTCTGTATTGATGCTGTCAAGATAACATTGGCTCGTTTAGTATATTTATACTTATTCTGGTCCTAGTCACGTCCATTGAAAATTGTTCACATTTTATCTGTTTGATCTTTAATTGTTTGATCCTAAAATACTAATATTAAACTCAAAAGAGCTCAGCTTTTATTTAAAAGGTGACATTTAAATATAGAAACAGATGTTAAAATCCTTCTATTAACTATATTTATATATTTAAATGTCACCTTTTATGTAAAAGTTGTGCTCTTTTGAGCTTCATATTAGTATTTTATAACTAACGCAAGATGTATATTTGCATTTCACCCTATGATTTTAATTTAGTTTGATCCTTTTAAGTTTGTTATATTGGGCTGGTTGGCCTGCTTAATTTTTTTGTCGGCCCGCCCTGTTAAAAATATTGTCTTTATCCTTCCCGCCCGTTTTGAAATTTGATTTTATTGTGGTGGCCCGGGCGCGTGCAGACATCTATACTATACTACCTTATTTGTCTCAAATTTACACTTTAAAACAAATCGATGACATTTTTTTAGTCAAAATATTTGTGAAGGTTCACTATCAAATATTTGTGAAGTCACTAAAAATTTTAAAAACTGAAACTGGCAAAATATATATTTAAAAAAAAAATTGAAAGTTTCTTAAAAACAGTTTATGTTCAGTTTATTGTTTGAAAGAGTTATACATTAATAGTTTTCTAAACTATTGCTTATGTGATTGACCTATGAAAGATATTTAAATAGCATTACTCACAAGTTTTACAATTTATATAAAACATTTATTTTTTTAAAAAAATGACAATTACTTGCAAAATAGTTAAATTTTACATAACATACTTGTACTTTACCAAATGTATCATAAGTATCATAAAATATAAAAAAAAGTGTATGATATCAATATCTAATACTAACACAAAATGTTAAACCATAGCATCATTCGTTGTCCAAATCTGAGAAAATGAGTAACGAAGAAATAATTACAAAAATATGCACCAGCTGCTTTGAAGTGGGACACATATTCTTGAAATATCTAAAAAGAAAAAAAATAATCCATTAAAAGGTTCAAGATGCATTATAGATTCATTATACATATTAATTTTATTTTATGAAATTCAGTTTCAATACACTTTTACAAACAATTAATTACAATTATGCTGTATTAAAATCATACTATGTGCAAATATCGAACACAAGACAATGTAAAAGACAAATCATCATTATTATTACACTGAAAAAATGAATTATATCGCCTGTTTTTATAATATGATTAAAGTCCGTAATAAAATAAGTACATTTTAAGTTGGCAACATTTTATCTTCTGTTGGCATTCACTGGAAATTTAAATGACAAACTTAAGCCTAGCTTTAAAAACTTCAGAACTTGAAATCCATACTTAGAGTCTTTTTCCATTTAATATCTATTTTTCCGGAAACATCTATCCAAAAAAAAAAAAAAAAAAAAAAAAACTGTCGGTAGATTATAAGATTGCTATAATTAAACAATTTTAGTATACAAATTCGGTTTTTAAATTCAGTAATACGGAAATGACATGACTCCATCTTAAATATGACGTAATCACCATGTCCTCCTAGAATCATTACTTATCGTAGGATATCATTTAATTAATTACTTATGATAGGATTTAACAGAATGAAGAAAACATTTATTAATTCCTTTTTAAGTTTTGATTCAATTTTCATAAAATTTGAAATGACTCGACAAAATTCTGCAACGATTCCATATATTAAATTTCAAACCATTCAGTTGGGTAGTTTTTGCGCTGTTTTTTTGTTCTGGGCTTCTTGATAAGCAGTTTAATTTTTTCTTTTACATGGAATTTGTTGTTTAGAGTTTGTCATATCTAATGCTGATTTGTAGTATAAAGAAAATTGTTAATCCCCCCACCTCACAGAAACCTACAAAAATTATCTAAATTTAAATAGCGTTACACCGGCATCTCCTTCTCTTTAAGTTACAATAATATTTTTCATATCTGAAAAAAAAGTAGGTGGGGTGGGATACAAAAACTGTCCCCTTTCTCTTAACTTAAGAATGATGTTAGACCCATTTTCAACACTCATGTATAATTTTATTTCAAGTGCAAATGAATAAAACACGTTCCAATACGCGCAAGGTCCATTCGTTTGTACGCTTTTTAGATTCTTATCGATAAAATATTTTCGAAATAAGGTTGGGAAGCTCTTAGAACTAATTTAATAAAATAAATCTACGAAACGACTGAATAACTTTCCAAAAATTTTCTCTATTTAAAAAAAAAAAAAAATGATCGCCTTTCTTTAAATTCCAATAATCCGATTATGTTTTCGTACTTATCGTACATTGGTACTTACTACACGATTCTTGAAACTTTAAAATAAAATACTGATCATGTTCTATTTCATATGCTTTAAAAACTAAATTTTTAAGGGAAAACAGAAATAAGGAAAGTTTTCTGCAAATTATTCCTTGTAAATTAGGATTTCATGAAAGGGATATTTTAATTAACATGCAAGGTGTTGGTAAAATATCTCTGAGGAAAGGAAAGGGAAATCATAATCAATTTTAGTATAATTTTCCCCGCTAAAATTTGCTAACCGACGTGGACAACATCTGCA
Organism: Maratus michaelseni; assembly: GCA_963931845.1. Taxonomy (NCBI): domain Eukaryota; kingdom Metazoa; phylum Arthropoda; class Arachnida; order Araneae; family Salticidae; genus Maratus; species Maratus michaelseni. Next base: position 391,966,315 of record OZ007589.1, read on the forward strand.
AAGTCATATTAAATGACACCATTATGTTTAAGAAATATATTTAGTACCATTTTTATACATTAAAATATGTGTATATGACTAAGTTTATGAATAAATAAGTTTTAAAATTAAGTTACAATAATCCCCGCTGAAATTTGCTTACTGACGTGGAAAACATCTGCAAAGTCACATATAAATGACACCATTGTGTTAAAAAAATATATTTAGTACCATTTTTATACATTTAAATATATGAATATGACTAAGTTTGTTAATTAATAAGTTTTAAAATTAAGTTCCAATAATCCCCGCTGAAATTTGCTTACCGACGTGGAAAACTTCTGCAAAGTCACATATGACACCATTATGTTAAAAAAAAATATATTTAATACCATTTTTATACATTTAAATATATGCATATGACTAAGTTTATTAATTAATAAGTTTTAAAATTAAGTTCCAATAATCCCCGCTGAAATTTGCTTACCAACGTGGAAAACATCTGCAAAGTCACATATAAATGACACTATTATGTTTAAAAAAATAATCTGCAAAGTCACATTAAATGACGCCATTATGTTTAAAAAATATATTTAGCACCATTTTTATACATTTAAATATATGACTAAGTTCCTTAATAAATAGGTTTTACAATTAAGTTACAGTAATGTTTATAATTTAATAATATAAAAAAAATAAATCCCCCCCTCCCCCCTTCCTCATTTAACTTCAAAAACTGACGTTACTCCTTAAAATAAATCCCTTTTTAACACTTTACAATTCTGTTTCAAGTGTAAATGAATGAACCACGCACCATTCTGCCCAAGGTTCAATCTTTTCTACTTTTCCTGGATTTTCGTGGATAAAATATTTTCGAGATAGGGATTGAAAGCTCTTAAAATCAATTTAATAAAATAAATCTACGAAACGGCTGAATGACTTTCCAAGGATTTTCTGTATTAAGAAATGATCGCCATTCTTATAAATTTCGATAATCCTATTATCTTCTCACACTTGCAGTACATTCTTACTCACAATACCATTCTAGAAGATTTAAAACAAAGCACTGATCATGTTCTATTTCATATGCTTTTAAAACACTACTTTTTTTAAAGAAAAAACGAAATAAAAAATTCTCTGTAAAATATTCCATCGTCTGACAGAATTTTTACACAAAAGTAATTTTACACAGAAGTAGGGAAAAGAACTAGAGAAGATTATAAAAGTTCAATGGAGAACATAAAAGTTTGTACTACAAATTTTTTTACAATGTTTTATTTTTTATTATATCTATTCAATGTTATATAATATTTAGGTTCACTGCAATTGTTAAATTGATAATTTTTGGCCTCCAAATTTGGCTATTTTATACATTTTTGCCTTTTCGCTCCCAATATTTTTTATTTTATCTATTTATTCCACATAGCACGAACAAAGGTGAGCCATTTTGAATCTGATATATGTTTACGATAGGGATATAAGTATTTATAATTTCTCTCTCTTTCTCTCTCTATATATATATCTCACGGTGGGTGTATGCCCATTATATAAATCTATAATTTTTGACCGATTTGCACGAAATTTGATAGACATACGTCCTAGAACAAGAGTAAAATTACTGGCTATTTTAGAAATTTCTCAGACTGCTTTTTGTCTCTTTTTTTTTCAACCATGTAACATAATTCATATTTATACAATTTTTTTTTAAATTTTTAAATTCATTATTTTTTTCTATTTTCTACAAAAAGAAACTGCAGAAGGACAATATATACTAATAAAATCATAAAGAACAGGGGGAATTTTTCCATAGAAAATTTCTCACGCCTTGCATTCATAATATTCAAATTTTATTTGCTTAAAAGGCGTATAGCCAACATAGTGAAAAGTATCCCATCTGGGTCTCGGACCCGGGTTTTCTATGAGCAAAATTTCCAAGTATTAAAATAAATTTATTCAATTATCGATGCTGCATTCTCTGCAGTTTCGTGTTTGCCCCCTGGTTGGTGACTCACGGAATAATATTCCATATTGTGCTGCGTTTGTAGCCTTGCCAACATGTGATAGTGAGAAATGCCAAGCTAGGTATCGTTCCAAGTGGTTCAGTGAGTAGAACGTCAGTACGCTATACTGATTACCCGGGTTTGAGTCCCGGCTTGGGTACTTTTTCACTATGTTGGCTATACGCTTTTTAAGCAGCTAAAATTTGAATATTATAATATATTAATGTTCACAAAAATATATAATTTGAGCAATTTATGAAAGTTATTTAATAGAGTTTCGATCACTTTTGAATGGTTAAAACCAATTTTGACCAGTTTTAAACGATTAAAATCAGATTTGATCACTGTCCTGGTTAAATTTAGTTTTGACATGTCAAAATTACAACCCTGAGAAATTCCGCTCCAAATTATTTAAAAATAGGGAAATTGTTTTGTCAAAATATGGAAATTATTTTACAGTGTAAAAATAAAAAATAATTCTATAGCCTTTGTCAAGCGCGAATTTAACTAGGCTTCTTTCACTGCTATCTAATCCATGTTTGTTACTTTTTAACACAGTCACGAAACAGCTTAATTACAGAAAAAAAATCGTAAAATATGGAAATAGTACAGTTTTTTTAAAAATATTATTATTCTTTATATAATTTTAGAATAATTAATCTGATAGAACTTAAATTTACTTCGCACTTCAAGTTTTTTAACAGTTAGTTTCATGTTGTGTGTTTTTATTAATTTAGATTGGTTTATATTATTCTCTACACAAATAAATGAATAAATAAATAGATAAATAAATATAAAAAATAAATAAATAACAATAAAATTTTTCGCAACAAAAAACATTGCAACTTGTGATATGAACCATATGTGGTGTGTAAGATAACATTTAATTTGCTATTTTTCTTTTATGTGTGTGCATGCACTAAATATAATCCATGAATATGAACACCTTTTTCTCTAAGGTGTGTAAACATTTACCACTATACATTTTTCAGTTTTATATGTTATTTTTAATTAAAAAAGTTTTTAATAAAATTTCTTCAAAACAGTGACAATTGGTTTTTCATTTCATCGAGATTACGGGTAATACTCTTAATCATTTTCACCTTTGCACTATAAATTGTTTTAATATTTAATAGCAGAAAGGTGGAATGCTTCTGTCATGAAGATTGAAAAATGCAGTTAAAAAATACTGTTATTTTCTTTCAGAGTCATTAAACTCATGGAAACATTTTCGGGAACGAATATGAACTTAATCATATAATAAAATCACTAATTATATTTAAAATACAGATTTAAATGCTTATGACCTAAAATCTGGTACGAGGTGTTTTCCAATTTTAAACAAGTGGGAAATTGTACGTTAAATGTGACATAGGGTTTTATAACTAGTTTTACAATGTAAAAAAAAAAAAAAAAAAAAAAAAAAAAAAACCATCCTTATTATTTCAGTGAAATGAATTATATCGTCTGCTATGAGAGAAATGAGCATGACATTTTTTTTCTTAATACGTATGCCACGTTTACAGATGCGATTTTTTTTTTTTTTTTTTTTTTTTTACACCAGACAGCACTGTAAAATTCACCATGGCGATCTTGCTTTGCGAATGATTACGTCCATGGTTTAATATTTTTATGACTCATAATGAACGAACCTCCTGTGTTTATTTACTCTAATGGATTGATATGTTCGGCTGTTAACGTAATTTCCACTGAAGAATCTATACATTTTTGAAACAAACAATTTTTTTAACGATCTTTCTAAAAATGTAAGTTTTATGCAATTTTATTCGGAAAAAATAATTTTGAATGAAAATGTCCGCCTGGCATATGAAAAAAAGTAGTGGTTTGCCCGTATTTGTTTTCGTCAGTCACATGACTTGCGCTTTTATTATATAGATTAGGTACGATAGGATTTAATAGAATAAAGAAAACTTTTATTAATATTTTTTTAAATTTTGATTCGATTTTCATAAAATATGAAATTACTCGAGAAAATTCTGCAACAGTTATATATATTAAATTTCAAACCATTCGGTTGGGTAGTTTTTGCGCTGTTATATGCAGACAGACGGAGAGACGGACGGACGGACGGACCAGACGACGACTATATTTGATACGTATTTATATAATTAGGAACGCACCTAAAAAGCAATACGGAAATATTAATTTTCACGTTTACATTTGACTATTTTTAACCACTTGCTTTTATGGCACATATGATCTCGTGGTTTATGTTTTTCAAGTTTATTTCCAAAAAGTTTTGTGAGAATACTTTGCTTATCGTATTGATCTTGATAATGAAACCATTTGTGCGTTAAAAACATGTCGATTATGATGTTAAAACGTTTTTATAAGCCTTTTTTTTCCTTATTTTTTTTCCTATTTTTATTCCTTAAGCGTTTAAATCTGTATTTTAATTAATATGAAATTATTTTATTATTAGAGAAAGCTGAAATAATATTTAAAAAATAAAAATGAAAATATGTTTTTTTCGTTGAAAAATTTCTGTTTAGTGTCAAAGTGTCGTATTTTATGATTAATGTACTCTTATGATTAATCTTCTTCAATCGGATCCACAGCCAAATTTCGTATTTGAGCAAATTTGGCGTATTGAAATCTTTAATGGTATTTTCACATTAGTATTAAAGGAAATTGTTAGCCAGGATGTCAACACTTGAAAGTGTATCCAATTACGGAAGATTAATGTAACAAAAATGAAGAAAATTCTGAAAGAAAACGTTTTTCAATTTTCTCTGAGCAGTCAGTTGCCAAGTGTAGCGACTCATCTCTCACTAGCTGCTATATACATGGCAAACAAATGTTCACTATTAAGATATACCGGGTGGTTATAATATAAGTATCTCTATTTGGAGCTGTCTGTAGCTTGAAGGAATAACCCGGATGAACAAAAATCGGTACACTTACTATTCGATAAGGGGGAAGAAGAATGGAACAATAAAAAATAGTAGCAATAATCGCCAACAGATGGCGCTATGGGGCCTGTCAGTGCAAACGCCGCTGTAATCATCAGCATAAACAAGAACCTCAGTGACCTAAAAGAACGTATATCACAACATGTGGGAAACATCACTCCTGGTGATTTACATTCCGCAGTTCAGCTTGTCGTGCACTGCCTGGATTGTGTCCTCCAGCACAATGGCCATGAGGAAACCGAATTTGATCAGCACCGCCATGCGAAAGCGTAACCACATTCACTGTGACATTTTCCAATAAATTAGATAACCCATTCGGTTTTACGCTATAATTCTTTGTTCTTGTGTTACTCATTACAATTCACACTCAAAAGCGCCATCTGTCGGCGATTATTGCAATTATTATTTTTTTATTATCCCTTTCTTCTTCCCCCTTCTCGAAGAGTAAGTGTACCGATTTTGGTCTCATTCGGATTATTCTTTCAAGCTACAGACAGCTCCAAATAGAGATACTTATATTATAACCACCCTGTATTTAAAAAAAAAAAAAAATCATGCTTGAAAATTATTTTAAAATCCATAAAATGTCACTTATTTAAGCTACAGTTTTCAAAAAAATTTCATTCGAAAGTACAAAGTACAAGTTAGTTTTTAAATAGCTTAGAATTCAGTGGTTTGCCTCACACATATTTACATTTAAAAAATTGATGCTATTATAATTTTGTTTAGAAATTCCAATCTTTCATAAGATATCTTAATAAACCCGATTGATTGTAACATGTAAAATAATTGTTTAGACCTAGTATATTTAAAAAAAATATTTTTATACGATATTTTTATTATGAGAGTAAGACCATATTTTTAAAAGTAAAAAAAAAAAAAAAAAGTCAAAGAACTAAATTGATTTAAAAACGGATAATAATTCACTTAGTTTTAAAAGATCATTTTATAAGAAATCGAGATTTTATACCCGCAAATTTAGAACATTTGCGTCGAACATATTCCAAGAAATTGATATTAAACAACGAGAACAACAACAATATAAAAAAAAAAGAGAGAGAGACGTTTATTGACTTTCCATGTGACATGAAATATCACATTCACTATTTATAGAGCAAATTCAATTGTTGTTGAAGGATATGTTTTTGACAAGCTTCAAATTATATTTACTAATATTCGTAGCAAAATGACTTCAGGTATCGCCCCGGGGTAGTAGATGGATAGAATGCTTTCAAAAGTTTCTGTTTAAAAGCAATTTATCTGATGAAATGCCTTTTATCCGAAAAAATAATACAGGCTCAATAAATGCGATGTTTTATTAACTTACCGATTTTTCAGAACTGGAACAAACACCGCTGCCATAGACATAATCTCTCAAGGGAATCGTACTATAAAATTCCTTTTTTGCGTAAGTGAACTGTCTTATTCTATGTGGATTACACTGCAAAGAAAAAATTGTTGATTTTACAGTATAATACTGGCCTCCCAGCTGCCAGTATTATACCGTAAAATTAACAGTAATAAACAGTAAAATAAGCAGTAATACATTACCGCGCATGCGCGGCAGTGTTTTTACTGTTTATTACTGTTAATTTTACGGTATAATACTGGCAGCTGGGAGGCCAGTATTATACTGTAAAATCAACATTTTCTTTTGCAGTGTATTATGGATTATCACACTTATTGTAAAGTGATGCAATTGTATTTATAATAAAAATGTTTAAAATGCATAGTCATTATTAGTTTTTTTTTCCAAAGCTATTCACTCCCAATATTTACTTAAAAATGATAGTTTGAAAATAAGTATCCCACTTTCAATATCTACATGAATAAGTATGATAGTGAATTTATTAAAAATATATATACTTTTTGTTCTGTTTCTTTTTAAAAATTTCCAACATAGTTGAAATGTGCTTCTGAATTCGGTTTGTCTGTCTGTTTGTCAGTGCTCTAACTAGCATAAATATACTCGGATTGTCATGTGATTGATATATGTTATTGAGGTTTACTATGGCATGTTCGGTATTGAAAACGAAGTGTGTAGCACTTATAGCGCTTTTACAGGGACGCAGAAAAGAATCCCGTTACATTACGGTCTATGGGGAAAAATCGTTTGTGGTTTATTTTAATGATGTTACACTATTTTAAACATATTGAAATTGATATATATCACCGAGGTGCACTGAAAGAGGCTTAATATAAAATATGATGTACATAACAATTACAGTTCCTTTACAGGGACATTCAAAAGAATTACATTACATTACGGTCTATGGGGTAAGATCATTTGCTGTCTATTTTAAAAATATTTCGCTTTTTCAAACATATAGAAATTGATGTATATCACTGAGGTACATTAAAAGAGGCTTTCTATAGAATATTGTGTGGTATATTACGCATCGTTCATTTACAGGGACACACAAAATCATTCTGTTAATGTACAGTGTGTTAACAATAATTGAGAGGAAGTGCGTTTTCAGTTGCGGAACGCGTTTTTAAATGTAACTATTTTTTTGCCTATTACTTGGTGTGTATAAATTTTATAGATCATATACAGGGCAGCACAAAAGTTCTCGAGTACATTTCCATTTATTGACGGAAATTCCAGAAGGGGAATTTTGAACTGTGCCATGCGTTTCCTAACTGAACTAAAATTTAGCATTCTATGTAGTATATATACTAAGCTATAGGTCCTATACAGGGCTGTACAAAAGAATTTGGATATTTTCCGAATATTGTTGGTAATTCCGGAAATTCGGTTTTTAAATGTGTTATGCGTTTTCGAAATTGTTTACTTAGACATCATATTTCACCTTATTAAACGGTAAATATTGTAAAAGTATTTTGGAAGTGTTGGAAAGTGTTACATAATCTATGCTTGACGCATGATTTTTCGTTCTTGTTTAAAATATAGCGACAGTAAAGGAAAAAAAAAAACATTAATTAACTTATCTTTATAGGATTTCTGAATAGATTTCTCCACGTACAGTCATAATTTAATTAATTTGAAACTATTCATTAGATTAAATCTTATTTTTTAAAAATATATCATACTCATTATTTTTTATTCATATTTTCTACTCTTAGTTTTTAAAACATTTAGTTGTTGCAATTTTATCGCTATTATATGTGTTCGCTACGTTCGCGCTTCACGAGTTTGGCTACGACCTTGGCGAAAGTGACTGCAACCTTGGCGTAATCGTAATTGTAGGGGGGCGGGGGAACGCTATATCAAAAAAAATCCCTGACGGCTCGGCCTACAGGCACAGGTAGATTTCGAAGACGCAGGCCGTGGGGCGCCTGTTTGTCGGTAATTGCGGAAGAAATGACCTTTTTACGATGATGCGGCAGTTGGAACCGCCTACTTCGAAACCTAACTTGTTTGCAGGCGGAGCCGGCAGGGATTTTTTTGTTTTTAATTTTCTTTTTTTGCTATAACGGTTGATCCTATAAAAAACTTGTCAATATAAAAGTTTTAGATAATATTAAGAGGATTAATAATAAATTTAAGCGGATTTGAAATCTTGAGAATTGGCGAAGTTATGAATTTTTTTCTTCTAAACCCCCTTCCCCCCCATCCCTTTAAGGCAATTTTTAATTATATCAAAAATCTGTCGTACATAAATTTTCGGCCCTTCTCCTAGAAGTAATAATAACTTCAAACGGATTCGATACGTATCATAATTAAGAAATTACCGTTTTTTTCTGTTTTCACAAAAAGCCCCCTCATCCCCCCCCCTTCGTTCGATTTTGCCCATTAACGAACTGGACCGAGATTTTAGCCCCCTTGATTTTATGTATCAATTTCGAAAAGATGCGTGAGTTGGAACCGCCTACGTCGAAAAATAACTTGTTTGCAGGCGGAGCCGGCAGGGATTTTTTTGTTTTTAATTTTTTTTTTTGTTATAACGGTTGGTCCTATAAAAAACTTGTCAGTATAAAAGTTTTAGATAATATTAAGAGGATTTATAATAAGTTTAAGCGGATTTGAAATCTTGGGAATTGACGAAGTTATGAATTTTTTTCTTCTAAAACCCCCCTTCCCCCCCCCTTTAAGGCAATTTTTAACTATATCAAAAATCTGTCATACATAAATTTTCGGCCCTTCTCCTAGAAGTAATAATAACTTAAAACTGATTCGATACGTATCATAATTAAGAAATTATGGGTTTTTTTCTGTTTTCACAAAAAGCCCTCCCCATCCCCCCCTCTCGGTTCTGTTTTGTCCATTAACGAACTTGACCGAGATTTTATGCCCCTTGATTTTATGTGTCAGTTTCGAAAAGATGCGGGAGTTGGAACCGCCTAGTTCGAAAAATAACTTGTTTGCAGGCGGAGCCGGCAGGGATTTTTTTGTTTTTAATTTTTTTTTTCTATAACGGTTGGTCCTATAAAAAACTTGTCAATATAAACGTTTTAGATAATATTAAGAGGATTAATAATAAATTTACGCGAATTTGATATCTTGGGAATTGACGAAGCTACGATTTTTTTTCTTCTAAACCCCCCTCCCCCCCTTGGAGCCATTTTTAATTATATCAAAAATCTGTCATACTTAAATTTTCGGCCCTTTTCCTAGAAGTAATAATAACTTTAAACTGATTCGATACGTATATTAATTAAGAAATTATGGGGGGTTTTCTGTTTTCACAAAAAGCCCCCCCCCCATTTCCCCACCCTTGGTTAGATTTTGCCCATTAACGAACTTGACCGAGATTTTATGCCCCTTGATTTTATGTATCAGTTTGTAAAAGATTAATACAGAATTTTTCCAGTTATCATGGTCAGAAAAAAGTGACATAGATAGATAGATAGATAGATAGATAGATAAAGTTTTGAACTGGGAGTTGTTTTGGGTTCTGGGAGTCATGATCGGCGTAGATCTGCAAAAATTTTTCAAAATTTCCAACTTAGGTGAGAATGTAATAGGTAGTATTTCTTACGAAATCTACCTAAAAGTACCCAGTTTCACTGCCCCTTGGTATATTTCAGCGAGCGTGGTTTGGCGCATAATTAATTGCATTGTTGTTGTAACTCGTATGCAATTGAATATCTTGGCATATACACTGTAAAAAATTTCCAGGAAGGTTCCGGAAAAAAGTAGTGGCATTAAGATGCCACGCTTTTTGCTATTACATTTCACAACAAAGTAGTGAAACATTCCAGTTTTCAATAATGAATATACTTTTTTTATTCAGAGTCTTATTTAAGCAATTAAATTTTAAAGTTTCGTATTACACATAAAATGAAAATTCAAATAATAAAACATAAAAAGATTTAAATTAGCTACTTACTTTATCGGTTGATATCCAAACAAAGAATGGCATTTGTTCAGATTGCAATTGTTTCTAAGTGCCTAGGCAGCTGTTTTTTAGGTAGATTTCGTAAGAAATACTACCTATTTATTACATTCTCACCTAAGTTGGAAATTTTGAAAAATTTTTGCAGATCTACGCCGATCATGACTCCCAGAACCCAAAACCACCCCCAGTTCAAAACTTTATCTATCTATCTATCTATCTATCTATGTCCTTTTTTTATGACCACGATAACTGGAAAAATTCTGCATTAATCTTTTCGAAACTGATACATAAAATCAAGGGGCATAAAATCTCGGTCAAGTTCGTTAATGGGCGAAATCGAACCAAGGGGGGGGATGGGGGGGGGCTTTTTGTGAAAACAGAAACCCCCCCATAATTTCTTAATTATGATACTGTTGTGGGGTTTGGGGTTCTTTCTAAAACACAACTTACTTAATTTAAAAGGTTCAATTGTTACTCAATCTTCATTTGACAATTGATTGATTAAAAAAAAACAAGTATACCCTGATTAGCTCCACTGAAATCTGTTGCCAAGGAAAAGGGAGCAAATTATATTAAACTAATCAAAATATCAAAACTTAAGAATCCGAATAAGTTAATACAACATGATAATTTTGAACTCATCATTTTAAGACAATATTAAATGTAGTAAGGGGCAACAGATTTCTAAATCAAGTAGTATACTGAATTGCATAAAGAACACCCAACTCCACTCCAACCCGATCAAGCTCAAATCTCCATACACATTAAATTAACAAAAGTGTAATCATCATACAATTTGGAAGAATGCAGACAACCTGAAATTCCTCCAATATGAGGACCAAAAGGAGAAAGAGTTAAATCCGTTAATAGAATAGGGATATGATGATGTACTAAAATTTTAGAACAACCATGGAGATTCTGAACAAGATCAGATCGGTTAACCAAGAATCGTATAGTGGTATAAAATAACTGAATACTATTTTTTTTTTTACTTTGTTAAAAAACAACCATTTTGTTGTTTGTTTTGAATAATACTTCAAAGAAAGGATAATTAAAAATTAAATCAATCAATTATGAAATTAGACTTAATTTTACTTTAGCATCAATTATCAGTATATCCAATACTGAGATATGAACAAAAATTACATCTAATAACCTTACGTAAACCTCAATTAATTTTCAAATAAACTATTACTATGAATTTAAAATTTAAAAAAATTTAAAAATATTAATTTAGTAAGATCATAGCTTTCATAACCTTACTCACAGTAATTGAGAGGTTAAGCCTTTCTTATAGGATTGCTGTAGATATAAGAATACTAATTAAAGATCATATAAAGAAGAACATACCATATTTGAGAATGAACAAAAAACAATCTTTATTTGAATAATTAAAATTTATAAAAACAATGTAATTCCCAAAAAAAACTTACTATAATAACACCAAATAAAAGTTGATTAATATTGATTATTAAATATCTTTAAATCAAATATTAAGGATCTCAAAACTAACATAACATCATAAATTAAAGGATGATCAACTTTTCTGAGATAAGTCATTAATTACCTTTCAAATACGCATTGTAATGCTTAACATATCATAATATAAATATATATATGAATTTACAAGTTATTTTTGCTTATTTTGCATCTTACTCTCCAACTCTGAGTCACACAAATATATATTCCCTCATCAGGGAGACATGTAAATAAAAACTATGTCAATTCTACTTACAGAGGATGAAGAATTCAATGGTTGAATCAGTGGGCAGGTTTTTTTACACTCCCCTTTCCTCTTTTAATGTTGCAGCCGATTGCACAACATACTTCTCTTTCCTCTTTGTTTTGAGAGAAAAACTATTGCTATATACCAGCAGGCGAGCTGACAGGTTTCTTTTCGTTCTTGGCTAAGTCACCTAATTTCAACGGGTTGGGTAGCCTCCGTACATCTAGTTGCCTTCTAATAACGAACAATACTTGGAATCTTCGTCTTAATAAGGACAGAATAGTCTCATGATGAGGACTTTTGAAGCCTGATTTCTGGAGCAGGACTATTAATTTTCTCAGCTTTTAACAATATTTCCTTCGCCCTTCACACTGGAGACTATAAGGTATTAGCAGTGGTCCCGGTAAGAGATTCATCTCTATTCTAAGACAACGATCATTCTATTTAAGCAAAATGCCGATCACAAACTCGAGTATTCATAGCTCTAGACCTTTACCATGTCTCTGCTAATGTTACTTCAACTTAGTAACACAGAATACATCATTTCGAGCGCCACTACGCAATACCTAAATAGTTTACGAACCAAGTAATGAGTGTCTCAACCAAGCACCAAGCAACAAGTCAGTTTACGAGCCAAGTGATAATTCGTAAACATTCTCACTCCCGCGCTGCTTACAAAAACTGGCCGGAACCACTCTGTCAAAGGGGGTACGGGAATGGAAACAATAGGAATGGACTAACCCTGGTGGCGGCACTGTGTCGCTCATTACTGCCGGCCGCTTCATGGGGGATGACAACCGTGCCTCACCCCCATGGCGTGTGCTGAAGGGGGTCCCATGAGCTTATGTTTACATGCGCGTCAGCCAGACGCTATGGACAAGTATTTCTTTTACTGCAGGTTGTAACACACAATGCTTAATTGCGTCCATAGGCTATTCACCAGACAACGTAATACCTCTTGGGGTGTACTCGCTTTCTTTTAGCCAAAGATAGACACAGTGTCACCAATCCCTGATTCCAAGCATGGGAAAGTGCATGGCTGTCTCCAAATTTGCCACCTGTGTGGTCTTTAACTGACAAACATCCCTCCTTGCTTTTTATTTTTCGCATTTGAAAAACAGGAAGCAAAGCTAGACTATAAACGTTGCAATTACTTTGCAAAAAGAAAAAGAAAGAAGAAAAAATAAAAACTGATTTTATTATTATTATCATTACAATTACTTTTAATTAATTTATTTATTTATTAAAAACATAAAAAGAGTGTTGTTAAATAAATGTTGAGAAAGTGATTTAAGGTAACTAATGTAGATTAAAAAAAAAAAAATGGTTGAAACCAACCGTAACAAGACACATTAAATTAACAAAAGTGTAATCATCATACAATTTGGAAGAATGCAGACAACCTGAAATTCCTCCAATATGAGGACCAAAAGGAGAAAGAGTTAAATCCGTTAATAGAATAGGGATATGATGATGTACTAAAATTTTAGAACAACCATGGAGATTCTGAACAAGATCAGATCGGTTAACCAAGAATCGTATAGTGGTATAAAATAACTGAATACTTTTTTTTTTTTTTTTTTTTTTTTTACTTTGTTAAATAACAACCATTTTGTTGTTTGTTTTGAATAATACTTCAAAGAAAGGATAATTAAAAATTAAATTAATCAATTATGAAATTAGACTTAATTTTACTTTAGCATCAATTATCAGTATATCCAATACTGAGATATGAACAAAAATTACATCTAATAACCTTACGTAAACCTCAATTAATTTTCAAATAAACTATTACTATGAATTTAAAATTTAAAAAAATTTAAAAATATTAATTTAGTAAGATCATAGCTTTCATAACCTTACTCACAGTAATTGAGAGGTTAAGCCTTTCTTATAGGATTGCTGTAGATATAAGAATACTAATTAAAGATCATATAAAGAAGAACATACCATATTTGAGAATGAACAAAAAACAATCTTTATTTGAATAATTAAAATTTATAAAAACAATGTAATTCCCAAAAAAAACTTACTATAATAACACCAAATAAAAGTTGATTAATATTGATTATTAAATATCTTTAAATCAAATATTAAGGATCTCAAAACTAACATAACATCATAAATTAAAGGATGATCAACTTTTCTGAGATAAGTCATTAATTACCTTTCAAATACGCATTGTAATGCTTAACATATCATAATATAAATATATATATATGAATTTACAAGTTATTTTTGCTTATTTTGCATCTTACTCTCCAACTCTGAGTCACACAAATATATATTCCCTCATCAGGGAGACATGTAAATAAAAACTATGTCAATTCTACTTACAGAGGATGAAGAATTCAATGGTTGAATCAGTGGGCAGGTTTTTTTACACTCCCCTTTCCTCTTTTAATGTTGCAGCCGATTGCACAACATACTTCTCTTTCCTCTTTGTTTTGAGAGAAAAACTATTGCTATATACCAGCAGGCGAGCTGACAGGTTTCTTTTCGTTCTTGGCTAAGTCACCTAATTTCAACGGGTTGGGTAGCCTCCGTACATCTAGTTGCCTTCTAATAACGAACAATACTTGGAATCTTCGTCTTAATAAGGACAGAATAGTCTCATGATGAGGACTTTTGAAGCCTGATTTTTGGAGCAGGACTATTAATTTTCTCAGCTTTTAACAATATTTCCTTCGCCCTTCACACTGGAGACTATAGGGTATTAGCAGTGGTCCCGGTAAGAGATTCATCTCTATTCTAAGACAACGATCATTCTATTTAAGCAAAATGCCGATCACAAACTCGAGTATTCATAGCTCTAGACCTTTACCATGTCTCTGCTAATGCTACTTCAACTTAGTAACACAGAATACATCATTTCGAGCGCCACTACGCAATACCTAAATAGTTTACGAACCAAGTAATGAGTGTCTCAACCAAGCACCAAGCAACAAGTCAGTTTACGAGCCAAGTGATAATTCGTAAACATTCTCACTCCCGCGCTGCTTACAAAAACTGGCCGGAACCACTCTGTCAAAGGGGGTACGGGAATGGAAACAATAGGAATGGACTAACCCTGGTGGCGGCACTGTGTCGCTCATTGCTGCCGGCCGCTTCATGGGGGATGACAACCGTGCCTCACCCCCATGGCGTGTGCTGAAGGGGGTCCCATGAGCTTATGTTTACATGCGCGTCAGCCAGACGCTATGGACAAGTATTTCTTTTACTGCAGGTTGTAACACACAATGCTTAATTGCGTCCATAGTCTATTCACCAGACAACGTAATACCTCTTGGGGTGTACTCGCTTTCTTTTAGCCAAAGATAGACACAGTGTCACCAATCCCTGATTCCAAGCATGGGAAAGTGCATGGCTGTCTCCAAATTTGCCACCTGTGTGGTCTTTAACTGACAAACATCCCTCCTTGCTTTTTATTTTTCGCATTTGAAAAACAGGAAGCAAAGCTAGACTATAAACGTTGCAATTACTTTGCAAAAAGAAAAAGAAAGAAGAAAAAAACTGATTTTATTATTATTATTATTATTACAATTACTTTTAATAAATTTATTTATTTATTAAAAACATAAAAAGAGTGTTGTTAAATAAATGTTGAGAAAGTGATTTAAGGTAATTAATGTAGATTAAAAAAAAAAAAAATGGTTGAAACCAACCGTAACAATACGTATCGAATCCGTTTTAAGTTATTATTACTTCTAGGAAAAGAGCCGAAAATTTATGTATGGCAGATTTTTGATATAATTAAAAATAGCCCCAAGAGGGGGAAAAAGGGGTGTTTTAGAAGAAAAAAAATCATAGCTTCGTCAATTCACAAGATATCAAATCCGCGTAAATTTATTATTAATCCTCTTAATATTATCTAAAACTTTTATATTGACAAGTTTTTTATAGGACCAACCGTTACAGCAAAAAAAAAAAAAAAAAAAAAAAAAAAAAAAAAAAAAATCCCTGCCTTCTCCGCTTGCAAACAAGTTATTTTTCGAAGCAGGCGGTTCCAACTCTCGCATCTTTTCGAAACTGATACATCAAATCAAGGGGCATAAAATCTTGTTCGTTAATGGACAAAATCGAACCAAGGGGGGGATTTGGGGGGGGGGGGGGCTTTTTGTGAAAACAGAAAAAAACCCATAATTTCTTAATTATGGTACGTATCGAATCCGTTTTAAGTTATTATTACTTCTAGAAGAAGGGCCGAAAATTTATGTATGACAGATTTTTGATATAATTAAAAATTGCCTTAAGGGGGGGGGGTGTTAATGGGGGTTTTAGAAGAAAAAAAATCATAACTTCGTCAATTCCCAAGATTTCAAATCCGCTTAAACTTATTATAAATCCTCTTACTATTATCTAAAACTTTTATATTGACAAGTTTTTTATAGGACCAACCGTTATAGCAAAAAAAAAAAAAAAAAATAAATAAAAAACAAAAAAATCCCTGCCGGCTCCGCCTGCAAACAAGTTATTTTTCGAAGTAGGCGGTTCCAACTCCCGTATCTTTTCAAAATTGATACATAAAATCAAGGGGCATAAAATCTCGGTCAAGTTCGTTAATGGGCAAAATCGAACCAAGGGGGGGGGATGGGGGGGCTTTTTGTGAAAACAGAAAAAACTCCATAATTTCTTAATTATGATACGTATCGAATCCGTTTGAAGTGATTATTACTTCTAGGAGAAGGGCCGAAAATTTAAGTTATTGAACGCGATTTTAAATTTAACTCACCTTTTGTCTATTACTTGGTGTGTATAAATTCTGTATTTCATATACAGGGCAGCACAAAAGTTCGCGAACACATTTCCGTTTATTGACAGAAACTCCAGAAGGAGAATTTTAAATTGTGCTACGCGATTCCTAACTAAACTAAAATTTAGCATCCTATGTAGTATATATACAAATCTATAGATCCTATACAGGGCTGAATAAAAGTATTCGGATATTTTTTCGAATATATATATGTTGGAAATATATGTTGGAAATTCCTGAAATTACGTTTTTAAATATGTTATGCGTTTTCCAAATTGTTTACTGAGATGTTGTCTTTCAGCTTATTAAATGGTAATGTTTTGTAAAATTATTTTGGAAGCGTTGGAAAGTGTTACATAATCTATGCTTGACGCATGATTTTTCGTTCTTGTTTCAGTTGTTCTTATTCTTTCTAATGTAATCGTATGCAAGACACGACGACGTCAAAATTTCGAACTGTGGCTACGTTGTCGCCAGCTTTAAGATTATGTAAAACTTGGAGTTTGAAAGAGGCGGTGTAACTTGTCCCTTTTCTCATCATAATAGCTCTATCTGAAAACTGAATAAATGCAAGTACGCAATACAGAACCTATATATTTCTCCTTTCACAATTACTACTCATTACTAGTGGTATTATATTTCCAGTATCGATAAATATTTTGAAATATGAGAAAAGTATGTGAAGTAGAAACCTTAACCCCTTGCCCAAATTCTGCTCGGACAACTCAAATGCGCCCTATTTGGAATGGCCGAACTGCCTTCGGACATGAGAAAAATCAGTGGTTATCCATATCCTTATAAGTTATCCATATCCTCGCGTTCATTTTACTTTTGTAAATGTGTAATGTAACGTAATTTACTTCTTTTATATAATAGATGGTAATGATTCAGTAAGATGGTTGAGAAAAATGTAATTGTAATTCATTAATTTTTCTGATATATGTGAAAATATTAAATAAAATAACTATAATATAAATTATAATTATTTATTTTTATTTATTTTTATTTATATTTATTATTATTATTATTATTATTATTTTAAATAACCTATTTCTAATCTTTTTATTGTTATATTGCACAAAATTAAAGAGAAAAAAAAATAAGTTTTTGGCATTTTTTCTGAACTATATTCCATAGGTAAGAGATTAATTTTATAGTATTTTATGATAAGTAAATATACAAGAGTAAATAAGGAATTTATGGGAAAAGATTTCTTTTTAGAGCGTCAAGATTTTTACAGAACTCTATCTTGAAATTCTTGGATTTTCTGCCGTTAAAATACTATAGTGCGCGGGATATATATTTTTTAAAATTTTCCAATAAAATAAAAAAAAAGGGGGGGGGGTGGCACATTATAGATGAGTATAGATCATTAAGTATCGGGGTATTAAGTATAGTATTTTATGGTAAGTAAATATACAAGAGTAAACAAGGAATTTATGGGTAGAGATTTCTTTTTAGAGCGTCAAGATTTTTACAGAACTCTCTGTTGAAATTAATGGATTTTCTGCCTTTAAAATACTATAGTGCGCGGGATATATATTAAAATTTATTTTCAATAAAATAAAAAGGGGGTGGCGGCTCATTATACATGAGTATAAATCCTTAAGTATCTGTAATATCTTAAAAAAATCAATTCTATAGTCAAAATATAATGCATTAACTATTTTTTGTTGAGTTTACGCAAATAAAATCGGCGTGGCAAATATGCATCCCACGGTACTGAATTCACGTAATTCATTATCCAAATTTGTATTATTTTAATTTCTCTCTATATTAAAAAAAAGTAACCACCGCTGCCGCCGCTGTCAATTAAGATTTTGTGCCTTGAAGTCTTTCTGGACTAATATCTAGAAAACTATTGCATGTAAAATTTTAAAAATTGGTAGTTTTATAAAGAAATGTTCGATAAACACGCTGAAGCAAACAGTTTGTAAATCGAAAAATTATTTTAAGAGATATTTAAAATCAAAGTTCGTCAAAACAGTTTTTTGAAAAAAGTTTTATAGGAACGAAAACTATCCGCAGGAATTTAACGATAATTGGTAAGGATATAGTTGACAAGTTTGCGGAGTGCAGACTGCAATCACTTTTTTAATTTGAGTAATTTTTTCAGGTTATATTTCAATTTTTTATTCAAAATTTTCATTATTTTAACGAAGATTTATTTCATATTTCATAAATTCCATTATTTGAACCGTTGCCAATTTTTTATTCAAAATTTTCATTATTTTGACGAAGATTTATTTCATATTTCATAAATTCCATTATTTGAACCGTTGCCAATTTGTAAAATAGCGCACGTAATAAGATTCCCTTTCAATTAAGAGATGTATTTACACGAGACTATTAAAAACAGAAATAAAACTTTAAAATAATATTTAAATGATCACGTGTTAAAAGCAATAAATGTAGAAAATGACGTAATAAAAATACACTTGCGCGTGAATATTACAAAGAGAAATACGAGTAACTAGGGAAATTCACGTCACATTTAAAATGATAAAAAAAACAATATTTCCAAACAATTTCAATTAATTATTATATTTTCATGAGAGATCAATTTATTTCGACACATCTTTTACCCATTATTGCAAATTTTAAAACAGCGTAAATAATAATATTTCCTTTCCAATGTCAAAATTCTTCTATTTGTTTATTTGGTGTTACAGTTTAACGATAGTTTTTTTTTTTTTTTTTAATGAAAATTGATTGACGGGGTAATGGAAAAGTATCAAAAGACAAATAAGCGTTGAATTAAAAATTCCCCGATGAAAAAACTAACTCGTGTAACGCATCTGACGTCAACTGAAAGTGACGCGACGCCACGATTATGCACGTTTGGCGCTAAATCATATATTTTGGTGACAGTTACAGTTGTAATCTGTTTCAACAGCAGTTGATTCGACCTTAAAATCCCTCAGTCAAAGGAAAATGAATGGAAACCCTGTTACAGCAGATCGCCACTGGTTGTTTAATTATAATACAATCTTCCGTAATCGTTTTAGAGATGATCAAATCAGAGTGTTTTTAAATCATGCGGTGTCAGAACGGGGGTTGGCGAGCGCAGCTCGTAGGGGGCAGAGCCCCCTAGTAAATATATATAATCATAATATGAAAAGTATTATATATCATCACGAATCTAATTATTATTTTAATTAACCTTTTATAAGTATAAATTTTCCTAAAAAATATTGATGGGTAATTTTTCTATTATTATAATACTGGTATTTTAAAAGTTAAATTTCCTATCACATTAAATTTTTCTGCAGACATAAATCAATTAACATTAGTTTGAAGCAAAATGGCGTAAGCAATTTAATCTGTAATCGCAAACTATTATGAAAATATCGTATAACTTTTATCTTTCGCATTTCTGACAAAAGAAATCTAATTATCCATATATGAATAACATATTTTCATCTAAAGAAAAGCAATTTTTAAGGTTATCTTCTGTTTTGGTAAGAGATTGTTTGATTTGTTCTTTGTCAACGAAAGAAATTGGAATTGTTTTCAAAGAATTTTAAATCATTAAATTAGTTTTATCAAAAACTACACTTATTGCTTTTTATTTTCAAGAATATCGATTACATGATAATACAACATCTTTTTTTTATTCATTAATTTTTTAAACAGCGTAATGGAAAATTTATCTTACAGCTAACCAGTGTTTCTAATGTGATTTAGTTGACAAAGACGCAATTTATTCATAGCAATTATTAACACTCTAGTTAGAGAAGCACATCTTAATTGAGAATTTTACAACAATGAGAAGTTTCGAATAACGTCCCGTCTTGAAGCTATTTCGAGTAAATTTGAAAACCATTGTGAAACTTAACATAAAACACGTTCCATACACATGTTATGTAAATGTCACCTCACTTTGTGTATTTCTTTAGGAAATATTCTTTGTTTGTTTTATTTTATTCTAGTTTAAAAATAAAATAATACATTGTGATACAAATATTTATTGTTGTTTCTAGATTGCGCAATAAACTTTTAAATGGCCAAAAGTTTATTTTTAAGAAAAACTCTCCATAAATGCTATTTGTATTTATTAAGCAACAAAAGTAAGAAAATACTTCTATTGTATTTATTTTTTATTTTAGTCAATAAGTTATGATTAAACTTATCTCTACATATAATAAAACAGAGTGCATGTGTCTGTCTCTGTCTGTTTCTTGTTCTGTGGACAAACGGTTGCACCTAAACGGAACTTATAGGTACCGAATTGATTTCGAATTTATGTTAGCCACCAAAAATAGTGTTAGCAAAAGAGCGTAAAAGTTGGCAGCAATAGTTATAGAAGATAAAAGTATTTGAACACTTAACTAAGTTTTTATGTAATACGAGTTGTGTAGATCATATACAGGGTTGCCCGAAATGCATTACGGGCTATGGATAGCAATTGCTGAAAATGAATATTTACTGCGTTATGTGTTTTTTTTAATGTTTATTTAGATATCTCATTACATCATTGTATGGAAAAATAATTTTTTTTAACAATATTCCGACAGTGTTGGAAAGTGTTTCGTAATCCAAGCTGATTTTTCGTTCTTTTTTTTCTGCTAGAAAGGCAGATAAACATTCGATTTTTGGATTCTTATGAAAATTTTATCGACCATTATAACGAACCATTTTCAATAGAAAAATATTTATCAAAATCGCAGCAAACATTCAAAAGTTATGAGTGGGCACACATAAAAATACCTATGCTAACATTTGGCTAACTTTTTTTTGAAAGTCGGTTAAAAATTCTGCACAAAATCGACTTTTTTACTCATTTAATAAAATCACTGCCATTATATATATATATATATATATATATATATATATATATATATATATATATATATATATATATTTGTTTAGAAAAAAAAAAAACTTGCAATTTGAAGAAACAAGTATGTTTAAGTTTCTTGAAGTGTTTTACAGTCCTTTTAAAATCAGCTTAAAAGAGAATTGAATGGGTTATTGATGGGATAATAAGGAGAAATATTCTATCTGATTCTATCTGATTCTGAAGCCTTTGCAATGTTAGTGTTAGTAACATAAAGTTGAATATATGTTAGTAACATAAAGTTGTATATATGTTAGTAACATAAAGTTGTATGTATGTTGGTAACACAAAGTTTTATATATGTTAGTAACATAAAGTTGTAGGATATGCCTTGCATCTCCTCGCTTTATGTCTCATGTCCTTTTCCAGAATTACTGGAAAATACAGTTCATGTTTTCCTGCCATAGTTGTACAAGTGTATTTTAAAGGGTCTCAGTAGTTTTACTTTTTCTCCGAAGATGCAAATTTGCATCATGTCACATTTTATTTCTGATTTCGTATAATACACAATTAAATGAAATTTTTACCACTAATAGGTCAATATCTGCTGGATTGAACATAATTATTTCAATGTTGTACAATTCATATTTAATTATTTTAAAAAAGTTTAAATAAAAAAAAACTTTTTTGCCTGGTATCCATTGCGCGCATGGTTGTAGAAAAAATATTGCTTCAAAAATAACAAAGAAAACTGATAATGATGTAAAATTGATGTATCTTGAACTTATATTTCAATTTCAAGTAATTAAAAATTTAATTTTTTTAAAATTGGTATTTAAAAAAATGAATTTTTTAAACATTTTACAATTTAAATTTAAATAAATTAAATTTTTAATTGCTTGAAATTGAAGTATAAGTTCAGAGATACATCAATTTTACATCATTATCAGTTTTGTTTGTTATTTTTGAAGCAATATTTTTTCTACAACCTTGCGCGCAGTGGATACCAGGCAAAAAAATTTTACTTAATTTTTTTTTAAATAATTAAATATGAATTGTACAACATCGAAATAATTATGTTCAATCAAGCAAATATTGACCTATTAGTGGTAAAAATTTCATTTTATTGTGTGTTATAGGCAATCAGAAATAAAATAAAATGTGACATGATGCAAACTTGCATCTTCGGAGAAAAGTTGAGACACCTTAAACCCACAAGAATTGTGTCTTTTGCAGATTTCTTTCTTCAGGTGTTGGGTATAAATAGCAAATTTTCTATTTTAAACACATTTTCAGACACATGAAAATCACGGATGTCATGTCATGAAAGGAGTATTTAGGATTAATACGTATCTCTATGTAAGCACAGATTTTTAAATGAGCAAATTAATCTTGAAACAAGTATAAAATGTTATTAACAATTTTCTACTGCGCACTGTCGGTATCGGGCTCGGGCGGATTCGGGATCTGATAACAAAAAATGTTTCGGGCTCGGGCGGTTTCGGGATCTGATGAAATGTTTCGGGCTCGGGTTCCAAAAAAAAAAGAGACCGAACTAACCTCTAATGTAATATCCTTGATGTATCTATAAATGTAAACAAAGAAAAACTATCCCAACATTGGACTGTTAATTGAAAATAAATATTTCGCTTATGAAAAGCATATAAACCAAGAATTCATTGCAAATATTTCTGAATTAGAACCAATATTTTTGCAATATGACATTTTAAAGCAAAAATTATCAATATTCAAACATTACATTATATATTAATATTATATCTCTAATATTAAAATCTATATTTAACCAATACTAGCATCACACTGGAAATATTCCTACAATATTGGCGTAATATTGAGTCAACATTGGTTTGCATACAGCGTATTAGTCATAACAAATAGCAAATCTTGTTTTGATGAAATATTATTTTTACAAGTTAGTAAAATGATCTTCAAAAAATAAGAATATTACATCAACACTTCAAGTGTTTTAACGGGAAAAAGAAGAATTGCTTCCTTCCTGTATTCTGTGTAACAAGTATGCTACTTCTTTTTTGAGAGGGGGGGATGGAAGATTTAGAAAAAGTTATTTGGCGAAATGAGGGTATAATGCTAAGAACTCATCCCCGGTCGGAAATTAAAGGAGCTGTGAAAAAGTTTTTGCGCCGAATTTAGAAAGTTGATTAGCATAGAAAAAAGTTTCCATAAATGTATTTATCTTTTAACCCGTTCGTTGCCAGCTCAAATTTTGTAAGTTTATCCGTATTGCCAAGTCTGATATAGGTGTTTGCGTTGAAATATAAATATTTTGATTATTATATTATATTATATTATAATTATAATAATTTTTATAATAATTATTATAATTATATATAATTACAGATAATTAATATAGTACAATTATATATATAATATAATATAATATATATAATACATAATTTATATAATATACATACATAAATAATATATATATATATATATATATATATATATATATATATATATATATTATATATATATATATATATATATATATATATATATATATATATATATATATATATATTATATATTATATATATATATATATATATATATATATATATATATATATATATATATATATATATATATATCTACTATATATATAAAGCACAAACGAAAATTTCGTTCCGTTCCTTTATAACTCGAGTTCTGCTGAATGGAATTTGATGAAACTTACACTGTTGGATAGATAATTTTTCAGGGAAGGTTTTAGTATATAACACAACGTTCTACGTATATTAGTTATAGAATTATGATAGAAAGTTCTGTTATTTTGGACGATAAGGTTACCATTGATCATTTGTTTGGCGACCATTATCGTCGGCGAAAGAATTGAAACGGCTATACATGTCGAAAAATAAAAGAAAAACTGCTACTAATTTTATTTAAAAAAAGAAAGAAAGAAAAAAGAAAGAGAAAAAAAAAAGAGTTTTGATGAGAGAATATTATAAAACGAAAATATTTAGTTTAAACATGATTGGAAATGTTCGTAATGCTTAAAAAATTATTCAAGGGGCAAGATTTCTATATTGAAACAATATTTGGCGATGTATCTTTTGTTTTTGGCGATTTTGATTTTACTTTTGACCCCAAACAATTTGATTTTAAGCCAAAAGGTGTCTTTTTTTGTTGCAGAAAGAATTGAAATGGCTATACATCTGGAAAAATAAAAGAAAAAACTGTTACTCATTTTATTTTAAAAAAAGAAAGAAAAGAAAAAAAAAAGAAAAACAGTTTTGATGAGAGATTTTAAGCCAAAGGGTGTTTTTTTTTAAGTGTACGACTGCATTTTTGTAGTTTTTTTGGTACTTTTCGGTTAGCCGGGCGCCAGTGATATATATACACATATATCTACACAAATACATGTATATACATACATATATCTACACAAATACATGTATATACATTACATATATCTACACAAATACATGTATATACATTACATATATATATACTTATATGTATGAATGTATACATATATATATATATATATATATATATATATACATATATCACTGGCGTCCGGCTAACCGAAAAGTACCTTTTTTTTTATTCAAATGCAAACTATATTAATGGCAATATACTTCTATTTACTTCTTACATATATATGAAATTTCGTTCCGGCTGCTTATGACTCGAGTTCTGCTGAATGGATTTTCGTAGAACTTAAACTGTAAGATAATTTTTCAGGGAAGGTTTTATTGTATAACATATCGTTCTACGTAGCTTAGTTATTGAATTATTGTGGAAAGTTCTATAATCGGATCAATCCAATTATGAAATATTAGCATTTTTAAAAGATTTTGCCGAATGGATTTCGATGGAACCTACACTGTTAGATAATTTTCTAGGGAAAGTTTTATTACATAACATATCATTTCACGTTGCTTAGTTCTATAATTATAGGAGGAAATTCGAAAATCGGGTGACCATTTTTTTAAAATCAAATATTAGCCTTTTCAATATTTGATTACGATTATGAAAGATTAGCCTTCTGAAAAAGTTCTACTGGACGGATTTTGATGACAATTGTATTGTTAGTTATATGCTATTTCAGGAATGGTTTTGATGTACTACATATTGTTCTACGTTGCTTAGTCAAACAGTTATGTGTGAAGGTTATATAGTCAGGTGAACCCGATTCCGAAAGATCAGTCTTTTTGAAAGTTTTTACTGGGCGTATTTTTTGCGACCTGCATTGTTAAGTAGATAATTTATAAGGATGGTGTTAGTATATTTTATATCCTTCGGTTAATTTTAGAATTATGTGGAAAAGTTCTATAATCAGATGAACCCGATTATCAAAGATTAGCCTTTATAAAAAACTTCTACTGAATGGATTTTGTTAGTTAATTTGTTTGCATTGTTAGTTCGACAATTTTAGTGATGGTTTTAGTATATTGCATATAGTTTTATCGTTCTTTACCAAACCCTAACTATAAATGACCAAATAAAAGAGTTGGTCCTTAACAGCTAAAATTTTGACTGCACATTAGGAAATATAATAGCGCAATCACGTCATTTTTCAGTAATGTGGAAGGATATTCCAGGTAAATACACAGATACAAGGTCAAATTAAACGATATATTTCGTTTGATTCAAGGTTCATTTGTAGAAACCGACCAGCGCAGCGGGCGTAGCTTGCTAGTATATATATATATATATATATATATATATATATATATATATATATATATATATATATATATATATATATATATATATATATATATATGAAACAAATTAAAAAAAAAAAAAAAAAAATTTTTTTTTTTTCGTCGTTGACTTTATTAAGACTATAATTCTGTGTAAATCCCATTATTCTAAATTATTTTCTCGCTCCAGTATTCGATTGTCAAAATTACATCTAGCGAAATATATAGTTTATTCCAAATTCATTCTCTTAAAAAATGGCACTGATAGAATGTTCTATTAAATTTACGCACTTTTATTTTCTTTAAATAAAAAGCATCCTAGAATCTAATAATTCAAAAAATACCCATTTCCCAGCTAAAAATATTTTACTTTTAAGAAATAACAACCTATGAATTTCTTTTCTTTATTTTTTATTTCCCTACGATTCCTGACAAAATATTACTTTTCAAATTCTGAAAGATTTTAATCTCAATGTAAAAATTATTTTGGCATATTGCCATACTTGATAAAAACATATGTACTCCTTTTCTCTCTGCTTTTATTTATTCGAAGGAAGTAGAAGGCACGAGATTGTTCTAGAACATTTTTTGGCGCGCTTTTGCCAGCTTCGGTAAGTTCACTTCGATATTAATTCGCCGAAGAAGTTAAGCCGTGAGCGTTGATTGGCCTAGAGGCTTTTTAGATAGAATGTATTCTGGCGCGCTCGGGAAATGATATACGGATTTTTCCCGCGTTTAGAGCAGAATGTTCCGGGATTTCGGTGGTGGATGCAACTAGTCATGTACTTCCTAATCTTCGAAGGTTCTCCTTGGCCGCCGATTGATTTTTAAAAGAATACCTGCCTGTACTAACTAAGATGTCTTCTTATATTTAAATTTAAATCATCAAGTTTCGCCACGACCCTAAATTTAGCAGTGCATGGAGTGAATTTTCAATAGAGTAAAGCTTAATCAATTAATCTTTAAATTTTTCGAATAAAGTGTGAACTGGAACGAACTGCCTCTTCTCTGTAGCTTATACGTACACAATGAAGTAAGTCTCGGTGCTCGACTGAAAATCTCCTCGGAGAAACCTCCCTTGCCTTGAATAGGAGTCTACAAAAGTATGGTGACTCCAGTTAAATCGTCACATATTGAATTTTTTTAGTCGACAGGATGTTGACAGTATTCTTACATTAGACGAACATGATTTTGAGACATTTTTTGGAGTCTAGCGAATATGCTACAAGTTGTGCTTTTGTTCAAACATTTTGCCGGTGCGTGCAGACAGCAACTGTCGCGACGGATGGAACGATGTTTTGGTATGATGTAATCAAGATTGAAATATGTGTGTATAGCGGATTTGAAGTGTGTATCATCGAATTAAATGGAAATTTGAAAAGACTTATTTTATGAGTTGCGGCCAAGTAAATAAAAAAAAAAAAAAGAAGACGTGGCAGTGTAAGTTATTTTTTCATGATTGATATTTTATTTTGTGACTTTATGATATTTGAATATTTTTATGTGTTTTTTTTTATTTATTTTACTGTTTATGATTATTTAAAATTCTATTGTTATTTAAATGATACTTAAAGTCGGGGCTTTGTAAAGAAAATGAAATACATTCTTATATTGATAAAAGTAATTGAAAGATAAATATAATTAATTACATTTTTCGTTCTAAACAGACTATATTTTTCTTATTTCCACTCTAAAGCAATTTGACTGGAAACCATTTGCGTAATTTACTATTTTTGCTTCCTTTTTATTCTGTGTTTATGTTTTCACTAAAAAGATGTAATATGATTGAAATTTATTATGCTGTTGAAGTTATTTCCAACTATTTGGAAAGAATTGATGGTTTGTAATTTAAATAACAGAATATTAGATCCTTTACGCAATTTGATGTGTAAGTGTATACTGATATTACTTGTTGTTCTTATGTTGTTTATTATTTTGAATTTTAGAGTCAGATAATTTTATAATTGTTGTTAAGTTAAAGATTAATATATTATGAATTGATATTAGATATTATTATTATTATTATAAGTTATAAGATTATATTATTAGGTTTTAAAAAATTTAAATTCAAGTAATTACTAAGATGAACTGTTGGAGTAGTACAAATACCTTAATGAAGATCAGAGCAAAATATGAACGTGATTTCGATCAATCTGGGAAACAGTATGTCCATTATCTGTCAGTTGAGCATAGGAATATAATGGGTTCTTTAATCAATCGCCAATACACGGGTAGACTTTCGGGTACTTTAAATTTTTCGGGTCCCAATAGAGATATCACACAAAATGATATTCGGACAATTCTTATTGATGAAATATACAAACTTGAAGGAAAGTCAGGTGAGCTCACGACAAGTGATATAGCGGAACATGAAATCGATTTTGATATTTATGACAAAAGTGTAGACAATAGAAAAATTGACAAGTGTTGTAAATGCTTAGTGAAATTTGTGGAGCAAAAAATAATGTGTAACTATTGCCACGAATTCTTTATGTACCCTAAAAGTAAAATTAAATTAGATTAAACTCAAAATTTTTATGTGAATATTATATTTGTACTGACACATTTACTGTGTAGAATGTTTTCTGTTGCAAATTCCTATAATTAATAGAATTCAGTAGGGAAGCTTATCAGAAATGTCTATCAGTATTTTGGGGTTGAAATATGATGTTTACTAATAAATTAATGGTGATTGGATAACTTTGAAAAAAAAAAAAAAAGGGTTTTCACTTTAAATTATATTTGTTCAAGTGATAATTTTAGTGGCAGAAGGAATACGGTCGCAATTTAGAAACATGGAACAATTCGCGACAATATTATTTTCCAGATGACTTCAAATTATTTCATGAAGATACACAAAAACCAGCACAAACAACTTCACATACAGGTTCACAAAATCAAACTAAAGTAAAAACAATAGATTAAACTCAAATTCTTTTAATATCGCTTATTACCATAATTTCAACATTATCAGGTATGTTCTTCGGTCGACACAGGAATATTACTTGTTTTTGAAAGTTTTTGAGGTTAGGTAGACAACTTATGCAGGCATAAGATGTGTATTATGATTTTAGGAATTTTCAAATTGATGTTGAAAAATGAAATTAAAATTTATATATAATTACAGGTTTTAGTAAATATAAGTTATATTATTTAATGGATTCACAGAAGCTATATTTATTTTGTTTAATACAATAAAGGTCTTGAATTATTCTTGAATGCTGATATTCTGTATTAGTCAGAGTTGATATTGTGATGTTGTAGTAAAATGTTAAGAGAGATTAGTTGAAATTTAAGGATTGCAATAGTATAAATAATAGTTTTATATTCCAATTCTCTGTCACCTATCTATCTAACAATTATTATTATTATTATTATTTTTGCTTATTACTTAAAAAGTGTAAAAAGAAGTAGAGGATTCTACACGTAAATTTTGGTAATTAGCTATATCCGATTATGTCATAGATTTTTTAGTAGTCAAAAGAAGAGTATCAGAAAGGGATATTATTGTTCACAATTGTTGGTTGAGTGAATCCTATCTAAATATTTGGGCATCTAAATTATTTAGTATTGGAAAATAATGTAGAGTTAAATTTTTTTTATATAGATTTCGGCTAGCAAAAAATTATTTCCTTATCCTTTCAAGTAAGGAAACAAACATATTTTGCTATGTATTTTTTTTTTTCCTCAACCAAGAATTTTATATTGAATGTAATATTTACTGTGATATATTATATTGTTAGAGTAGTTATTGAAGTCTGTTGATATTATTTATTTTGAAAAGATTTATTAATGTTATTATTTATTAAGAGAAAATATTAGAAAAAATGTTGAGAGAGATTTAGAGTTAATATTAGAGTTATTAGAGTATTAGAGTTTTATTTACAAATTGAGTAAACTGCTTACAATGAAATGTAGTTATAAAATATATGATGAATTAGAATTTTTGTACCAAGGTTGTGATATTTCAAAGTAGTATGTATACCATGTTGTGCAATATGGACATTTATTAATTCAAAAATTTTACTGATTGCGAGAAAAAGGATAGCTATCGAATGAAATGAATTAGCTCTGGTCTTCAGTGTGACCACAAAAAGAGTGGCACCACAGATTAGAGTGGGGGTAATCCCAAAACCACAATGGAGAAAGACTGAAATTTAGTCAGAACTGTTTTGAGACTGTTGTTGACTGCTGTTGTTGTTCAAACAGTGACTGTTTAAGACTATTGAAACTTCAGTATTCAGTTATTCAGTATTAGTATGATTAAGTTTTTCAATAGTATTCTGAAGAATACAGTTTTTCAATTGGTAATATTCTTCAGTTTTCAATGTAACTAATTTCCAACTTTATTATTTATTTATTATATTGATTTATTGTTTATTATTATTATATTATGTTGGTAATATTATTTATTATATTAGTTATTTCTTGGTTTATCTTGATGTATCCCATTTATTTACACTTGCAAAAAGTAAGTGTTGCTGTAAACTTATGTATTTGAGGTTATGCTTTACTCTATAAATATTTTAATTTCCATTCTTCCAAAATTTAAGACAATTACTTTGTTTGTGATTCTTGATGATTTAAAATTTTTAGAATTTTATATTTTAGGAAAATTCTCTATTTTTTTTTTTTCTGAACTGCTGTTAGGGAACTGCTATTCAGATAAGCTTGTTTTTTTTTGGGGGGGGGGATATTGAAACAAATTAAAAAAAAAAAAAAAAAAATTTTTTTTTTCGTCGTTGACTTCATTAAGACTATAATTCTGTGTAAATCCCATTATTCTAAATTATTTTCTCGCTCCAGTATTCGATTGTCAAAATTACATCTAGCGAAATATATAGTTTATTCCAAATTCATTCTCTTAAAAAATGGCACTGATAGAATGTTCTATTAAATTTACGCACTTTTATTTTCTTTAAATAAAAAGCATCCTAGAATCTAATAATTCAAAAAATACCCATTTCCCAGCTAAAAATATTTTACTTTTAAGAAATAACAACCTATGAATTTCTTTTCTTTATTTTTTATTTCCCTACGATTCCTGACAAAATATTACTTTTCAAATTCTGAAAGATTTTAATCTCAATGTAAAAATTATTTTGGCATATTGCCATACTTGATAAAAACATATGTACTCCTTTTCTCTCTGCTTTTATTTATTCGAAGGAAGTAGAAGGCACGAGATTGTTCTAGAACATTTTTTGGCGCGCTTTTGCCAGCTTCGGTAAGTTCACTTCGATATTAATTCGCCGAAGAAGTTAAGCCGTGAGCGTTGATTGGCCTAGAGGCTTTTTAGATAGAATGTATTCTGGCGCGCTCGGGAAATGATATACGGATTTTTCCCGCGTTTAGAGCAGAATGTTCCGGGATTTCGGTGGTGGATGCAACTAGTCATGTACTTCCTAATCTTCGAAGGTTCTCCTTGGCCGCCGATTGATTTTTAAAAGAATACCTGCCTGTACTAACTAAGATGTCTTCTTATATTTAAATTTAAATCATCAAGTTTCGCCACGACCCTAAATTTAGCAGTGCATGGAGTGAATTTTCAATAGAGTAAAGCTTAATCAATTAATCTTTAAATTTTTCGAATAAAGTGTGAACTGGAACGAACTGCCTCTTCTCTGTAGCTTATACGTACACAATGAAGTAAGTCTCGGTGCTCGACTGAAAATCTCCTCGGAGAAACCTCCCTTGCCTTGAATAGGAGTCTACAAAAGTATGGTGACTCCAGTTAAATCGTCACACATATATATATATATATATATTTGTAAGAAGATGATATGTAAACAGTTGATTTACTGGAATTATATGAACAACTAGACGTTGAATAACAAAATATAAACTTTAATACACTCCTAGAGAGATAATTCTACAATACTTTACTAGTAATTTCTTCACAGCTAATACACTTCTCGCCCAACATATACAATATATTTATTTTCTATGAGTAGAACTAGGCCTAACAGCGCCTTTACTGGCTATTTCCCATTTCGACGCTTGCTTCACAATAAAAATTAGAAGACTGGCTCTTTTTCCAATTTTGAAGATATTCAAATCTGGAGGCACGGCAGTGCCTCCGCCAAGTCGAGAGAGGACAGCCGTAAGCATACTTTTCTGGAAGCAACTCAGGGCACTTTTGACCCCCCCATATCTCCGCGCTGGAGTATCCCAAAAATTTTAAACTTCAATTATAGAGAGTATTTGGCCCACAGGACCAAAATTTAAAATTACAACTTTCTGTCTTTTCTAGTTCAGGCGATATATGAACTCAAACATTCGATTTTTTGTCACTTCTTACTCACTCGTTCACGCGTCATCAAAAAGATTGGGTAGATCCCGTAGCCCCAGAAACTTGACATTTGGAAAAAAGGTAGTGTTTAGGATACAAAGAAAGAAAAAATTATAAAATCCAGAAAATTCGAAAAAAAAACATTCGAAAATTCAACAAATACCATCAAAATTGAAAATTGAAAATAATACGATCTTGTAGTCTTGGAAACTTCAGATTTGGTGTGAAGGTAGTGTTTAACATCCAGAAAAAGAAAACATCAAAAACACCAAAAAAATCGAAAGCAAAATTGAAAAAATCGAAGAAATTGAAAAAAACCGAAAATTTGAAGACAATCCGATTTTGTTGCGCTAGAAAATTCAAATTAGGAATAAAGGTAGTATTTAGGATACAGAAAAAGGAAAATTAAAAAAATCCAGAAAATTCGAAAAAAAAATAAAAAAATTCGAAAAAAATTGAAAAAATGAAAATAATTTGATACGATAACGCTCGTATTTATAAATTAATTTGGATGAAACTAATTGTGTGTATTAAGCTCACCATTGCCTCGACCGAGTTCGTTGGCCAGCTTGGTCCGCCATCTTGTTTCAAGATGGCGGCCACGGAAAATTTTAAAACTAAAATAAATATACAAAAAAGTTAAAAAATCAAGTTTATTTTTTAATTAGGTGTTAGGACTTGATACAAGGATTCCAGAGCATTTTTTGTTTTATCTCTATCTTAAAAATTGGCTGAGATAGAGCAGTTTGAAATTCTAGGGTGGCTGACATTTTGAAACAAAACAGCACATTACAAAAAACCAACGATAAATTTATGGTCAATAATGGTCAAGCAGGTGCAATCCCGAATGAATACTCCGTGTTATTATAACTGTAACTTTGACTTCGAAATTTTGATACGTTGCATTTTCTATTTGTTGATATTTTTGAACTATGATTTACGCTAAGTGAAATGTTGTTGTTGAAGAGGGATTTTCCATGTAAATCCGAAACGTCCAATTTTAATATGTTTTTAATGTTTTATGAAAGTGTATTGTAATGTCTGTAATTTTAATGATTTTAATATAAATTTATAAGTTTTAGTGAACGCGATTTCTCGCAAATTATTTTCTTTCATTGTTGTAACCATTTTCCCAATCATACGCATAAAACTATATATTCATATCCATTAGCGCCAAATTCTCGCCAAACTTGGCGACAATTGGCGAAATCTCGCCAAATTTGGCGACAAAAATAAGTCTTCATAAATGAAGCCAACTTGGCTATAGCTCAATAATTTGGCGAATTTCTTATTCAAATTCAGTGTAAACGAATCTTTTGTAAACGGTTTCTTTGCATTTTAACTTGCTGTTTTCGAGTAACATTAGCTAAAATTTTAAAACGAAGATATAGGAAAGCTACCTTTTCCTGCCGGTACAGGCCGGAGGACTTTTTTATGAGTTGTCGGATGCAATCTATGTTTTGCATTAAATAAAGTAAAACATTGAAAAACAAATCCCACAGGATGGGGATAGTTTGTTTTAGATCTGGAGGCACGGCAGTGCCTCCGCCAAGTCGAGAGAGGGCAGCCGTAAGCATACTTTTCTGGAAGCAACTCAGGGCACTTTTGACCCCCTCATATCTTCGCGCTGGAGTATCCCAAAAATTTGAAACTTCGTTTTTCTAGAGTATTTGGCACATAGGACCGACCAAAATTTAAAATTAAAACTTGCTATCTTTTCTAGTTCAGACGATATATGAACTCAAACATTCCATTTTTTGTCACTCACTCACTCACTCACTCACTCGTTTAGGCGTCATCAAAAAGATTAGGTAGATCCCGTAGCCCTAGAAACTTGACATTTGGAAAAAAGGTAGTGTCTAGGATACAAAGAAAGGAAAAATTATAAAATCCGGAAAATTCGAAAAAAAAAAAAACATTCGAAAATTCAACAAATTCCATCAAAATTGAAAATTGAAAATAATACGATCTTGTAGTCTTAGGAACTTAAGATTCGGTGTGAAGGTAGTGTTTATCATCCAGAAAAAGAAAACATCAAAAACACCAAAAAAATCGAAAGCAAAATTGAAAAAATCGAAAATCGAAAAAAATCGAAAAATTTCAAATAATCCGATTTTGTTGCGCTAGAAACTTGGAATTCGGAATACAGGTAGTATTTAGGATGCAAAATAAGGAAAAATTAAAAATTCTGGAAAATTCGAAAAAAAAAATTCAAAAATTCGAAAAAAATTGAAAAAATTAAAATAATTTGATCTTTTAGCCTTAGAAACTTAAAATTCGCAGTAAAGATAGTGTTTAGGAGTCAGAATAAGTTAAAATAAAAAACCAAATAAAATTCGGAAATAAAACAAAAAAATCGAAAAAATCGAAAAAATCGGAAAAATCGAAAAATAAGGAAAATTTGAAAATAATTCGATTTCATAGCGCTAGAAACTTGAAATTTGGAATAAAGGTAATATTAGATACTAAACAAGGAAAAATTAAAAAATATGGATAATTCAAAAATACCCATAAATTAGTGCAGACGATATATGAACTCAAAGTTTCGATTTTTTGTCACTCACACACTCACTCACTCTCGCGTCATCAAAAAGGTTGGGTATATCCCACAGCCACAGAAACTGAAAATTTGGAATAAAGCTAGCATTTCGGATACAAAGAAAGGAAAAAATATAAAATCCGGAAAATTAAAAAAAAAAAACATTCGAAAATTCAAAAAAATCGAACAAAATTGAAATTTGAAAATAACACGATCTTGTAGTCATAAAAACTTAAAATTTGGTGTGAAGGTAGTGTTTAGAATTCAGAAAATGAAAACATCAAAAACACACAAAAAAAAAAATTGAAAATAAAATCGAAAAATCGAAAAAAATCGAAAAATTTCAAATAATCCAATTTTGTTGCGCTAGAAACTTGGAATTCGGAATAAAGGTAGTATTTAGGATGCAAAATAAGGAAAAATTAAAAAATCCAGAAAACTCGAAAAAAAATCAAAAATTCGAAAAAAATTTAAATAATTTGATCTTTTGGCCTTAGAAACTTAAAATTCGCGGTGAAGATAGTGTTTAGGATTCAGAATAAGTTAAAATAAAAACGTAATAAAATTCGAAAATAAAATAAAAAGATCGGAAATTTTAAAATAATTCGACTTTGTAGCTCTGGAAACTTAAAATTTGTAATAAAGGATACAAAATAAGAAAAAATTATAAAATCCAGAAAATTATAAAAAAAAAATTGCGAAAAAATCAAAAATTGAAAATATTTTTATCTTGTAGTCTTAGAAACTTAAAACTTGGTATAAAGGTAATATTTACTATTCAATAAAAGGAACAATTAAAAAATTCGAAAATAAAATCGAAAAATTGAAATATGTTTAAGAAATCGAAAATTCGAAAACAATTTGATTTTGTACTGCTAGAAACATTAGTTATAAGATAATTGTCCTATTAGCTAGTACAACGCCCCTAATTGTTTTATGTTATTTCCCCCGGATTATGGTTTTCTTTTCTTTCGTTTACGAATTTCGTTATAGAAAAGTTCCGCTATAGACTGGCTACGATATAGGCGATTTCTTTATAGACAGGTTTGTTTTCTTTCACATGTTGTACTCTATTTACTTCACATATGAAATATGGATTGTTAAATGATGTTAGCCCCACAAAAATTTTCACAGCTCCCCCTACCCTCCCGACATTACTGGCTGGTTATGGCTTGATAGTCCTTTCTAAATAAAATCATGGTGACTCTAAGATTCACTTGATTTATCTCTAAATTGAACCTAAATGATCTTAAGAAGACGGATCAAAGAATTACTATATTGGCATGACAATCAGGTAACTTAGAATTAAAATCGAAAAATCAATAAATTCATAAAAAGTCGAAAATTTGAAAATAATTCGATTTTGTAGTCCTAGAAGATTGACATTTGGCAGAAAGGCAGGGTTTTGTACACAAAGTAAGGAAAAATTAAAAAATCCGTAAATAATAAAAAAAAGTCTAAAAAAAAAACGAAAAAAAACCATCGAAAAAAGGAATATAGTTTGATTTATTGGAAATTTCCGGAAATTTTAATTTTGGCTTTCTTTTTATACTAAAAAGTTCTTTTATGTTAAATATCAAGTATCTAGGGCTGCGAGTTATATCTCAGATGCATAGCGCCTATCCTGGAAGCAATTGAGAGTACTTTTGGCACTCCCCCTCCCATAATTTAGTGCTTGCCTAGGAACCTGAAATCTCTTTTTATCTACAGTACTTTGCAAACGAAACTAAAGCTTCAATTTTTTGATACCTGTAAATAATAGGGATAGAGTGTGGGCATAGCGAAAATCAGTGGATGATCTCCAAAAAGAACCCAAAATCAAGAAAAGGAGGGTTACTTACAAAAAGAAGTGAAATCTCATCAAAAAGTCACCTGTAAAAAATGCAGCCAAGTCTCGTAACTCATTTACCGTAAAAAGTACTGAGATCGTATAAAGCCAAGTTTAACTATCTTATTAACTCTGAAATTTTCATTCACAAAATCACTCCTAGTCTCTACATCTTTAGTTAATTATTATTTTGTGACTTGGCAATTACGCAGCACAGGGAAGTTATTACACCTTACTATGTTATGGGATGGGATAATTTAACTAAAGCAAATTATATACGCACAGGGAAGTTATTACACCTTAATATGTTATAGTATTATTTGATTAAGACTAACTATATACATCACATTCTCGTGCTAAGTAATTGCCAAGTCACAAAATAATAATTAACTAAAGATGTAGAGACTAGGAGTGATTTTGTGAATGAAAATTTCAGAGTTAATAAGATAGTTAAACTTGGCTTTATACGATCTCAGTACTTTTTACGGTAAATGAGTTACGAGACTTGGCTACAGGTGACTTTTTGATGAGATCTTGATTTCCCGATCCAAAATATTTATAACTCGTGCATTTAAATCATGGATAATAATAGTACTAGAGCGTCAGTTAATTTGATGCTCATGCACGTCATAAAGGAAATGAAGTGTTTAAACTGAAATCCTACACACACACACACACACACACATATATATATATATATATTGTTGTGAGCTCGGGGTTCGAAAGGACTGATGCCAATATATAAGAACAATCAAAAGGCTTTATTCACTATAAACAGTGCAATACGATCACAAATATCTTCTGAAAATTACAAGATATTCAGTTATCTTTAAATCCAATAAAAGCGCAGCAAAATTTCACACAGAAACAATGTGTTCAATACGACGTATCAACGACAAAATCAATCTGAGTAACACAGTTCTCAATGCAAAGCCTCTCGTATGAATTCAATCGCAGTTGACAGACAACTAACTGAACTGAACTGGTGGAGGTCCCTTATATAGGCTTTAAAGATAACTGTAGAATTTTCCAGAGCCTTCAGATGCTAGAAATTACCAGAAAGTGCTTTAACTTTTGATAGAGAACCTAAGCGAGAAAGGATCCCAATGTACAGGTATAAAGGGGGGGGTGGTTGCACAAAAAGTCGCCAAATCCGTCGCCAACTTGGCGTCATTTGGCGATATATCGCCAAATTTGGCGACAAAAATAAGTCGCCAAAACCATCGCCAACTTGGCGATAAACCCATTCCTTGGCGATTTTTCCATAGACTTCCATTATAAAGATGAGGGTGTAAGGTTGTTTTCCTTGCAAACCATCTGAGGCCTTTAGCATTGAGTTACATGATGCTCAATAGGAAATACATTAATAATACTGCAATTTTCACAATCTATATATATAAAAGAAAGTCATCTATATATATAAAAGAAAGTCATTTCTGGCTAGATGATCAACGCACAGCCAAAACTACTGAACCTACAAAGACGAAACTTGCAGGAAAAATACTTCTTAGTGTGTAGAGGCGCACTAAGACGGGATTTTCAAAAACTTCACCCCTAAGGGGGGTAAAAAAGGGAACAAACTTTTAAAAAATTCCTTAAAAATCGGGTATTATAGTTACGTGACAAATGATAACATATTTTAATGTACTTTTGCATGCTGAATCGAATGGTATCAATTAAATACTCTTAAGTCAAATAGCAACTCAACGCACAGCCAAAACTACTGAACCTACAAAGACGAAACTTGCAGGAAAAATACTTCTTAGTGTGTAGAGGCGCACTAAGACGGGATTTTCAAAAACTTCACCCCTAAGGGGGGTAAAAAAGGGAACAAACTTTTAAAAAATTCCTTAAAAATCGGGTATTATAGTTACGTGACAAATGATAACATATTTTAATGTACTTTTGCATGCTGAATCGAATGGTATCAATTAAATACTCTTAAGTCAAATAGTTCGTGAGATATTGCACATTTTTCTAATTTGGGGAAGTCTTTGACATCAAAATCTAACAATTCTAACAATACAAGTGAGAATTTCTGAAAATACATCCGTTACTATAGCAATGGAATAAATTCAAATTAAATCTTTTTGTTATTTAATTTTTTTGTTTATTTTTACAGATAGAAACATTAACTGCTCAATTGGGAATGGAATATTATTCTTACGGATATTTAAGTAATTGTATATTATTATTAATTCTACAAACGCCACGATTTAAAATAAAACGTGATTGCCAAAATAAAGTTTCGAAGGTCTGTTTAGTATTATATATTGCTTCTTTAATTGTTTTCAGCCATGTTTCCCCTTTTCTTTGGGTAGTTAGTTATTCATACGATTTCGGACTAATTTTCCGCGAGTACTTCTCTGTTATCCCGTCGACCACTTTTCATAACAAAAAACTATCGCCAAACTGCAACGCCAAATAAACGGGAGAACGTTGCCATTGGAATATCAAAATAAATAAATAAATAAATATAAGAATGTAAGGACACAATTGTTATTTTAATTAATGATATCTGTACTAATATTATAAAGTAGTAAAGCTTGTTTTTTTTTTTGTTTGTTTGTTTGTTTGTAGGTGGTAATCTGTGGAACTACTGAAGCGATTTCAAAAGTGATGGTGGCAAATTTATGGTGACAATCCCTGCTCCAACATAGGCTATATTTTATGTCGGTGCCACTACCCCAGGGGGGGGGGGGGCAGAAGCAAGAAACGTTCTAAAATTTCGATTTTTTTATACTGAAAGAGCTAGAAACATGAAATTTGGCATGGTAGTTACTTATAAGATGTAAATGCTCTCTAAGAGCAAATTGTAAAAAAATTCGAAATTTAAAAGGGTAAGATGAGCTAAACGTGTTCTAAAAACATTCTAAATTACAATTTCTATGGAATTTCTGGAACTGCAGAACTGTTTTCAAAAGTGATGGTGGCAAATTGATGATGACAGTTCCTGCTGTAACATAGGCTATATTTCATGCCGGTGCCACTGCCCCCACGGGAGTGAATGAGCAAAAAACGTTCTAAAATTTTGATTTCTTTATACTGAAGTTGTTAGAAACATAAAATTTGGCATAGTAGTTACTTATAGGATGTAAATGCTCTCTAAGAACAAATTCTAAAAAAAATCGAAATTTAAAACTGTGAGAGGAGCAAAAAGCATTCTAAAAACATTCTAAATTACAATTTCTATGGAATCTCTGGAACTACCGAACCCTTTTCAAAAGTGATGGCGGCAAATTTTTGATGACAATCCTTGCTCCAACATAGTCTATATTTTACGTCTGTGCCACTAATCCCCGGGTGGCACAGAAGCGAAAAACGTTCTAAAATTGCCTTTTTTTTTAAACTGAAGGAGCTAGAAATTTGAAATTTGGCATTGTAGTTACTTATAAGATGTAAATGCTCTCTAAGAACAAAATAAAAAAAAATCGAAATTTAAAAGGGTGAAATGAGCGAAAAGCGTTCTAAAAACATTCTAAATTACAATTTCTATGGAATCACTGGAACCACAGAACCGAGTTCAAAAGTGGTGGTGGCAAATTGATGGTGACACTCCTTACTCCAACATAGGTTATATTTTATGTCGGTGCCACTAACCCCAATGGGGTGCAGGAGTGAAAGATGTTCGAAAATTGCGACTTTTTTATACTGAAGGAGCTAGAAACTTGAAATTTGGCATGGTAGTTACTTATAAGATGTAAATGCTCTCTAAGAACAAATTCTAAAAAAATTCGAAATTTAAAAGGGTGAGATGAGCGAAACGCGTTCTAAAAACATTCTAAATTACAATTTCTAGGGAATTTCTGGAACTACAGAGCTGTTTTCAAAAGTGATGGTGGCAAATTGATGGTTACAGTTCCTGTTGTAACATAGGCTATATTTCATGTCAGTGCCACTAATCCCAGGGTGGTGCAGGAGCAAAAAACGTTCTAAAATTTCGATTTTTTTACACTGAAGGTGTTTGAAACATTAAATTTGGCATGGTAGTAACTTATAAGATGTAAATGCTCTCTAAGAACAAATTCTAAAAAAATTCAAAATTTAAAACGGTGAGATGAGCGAAAATCGTTCTAAAAACATTCTAAATTACAATTTCTATGGAATCTCTGGAACTACCGAACCCTTTTCAAAAGTGATGGTGGAAAATTTTTGATGACACTCTCTGCTCCAACATAGGCTATATTTTATGTCGGTGCCACTAATCTCAGAGGGGTGCAGGAGCGAAATACTTTCAAAAATTGCAATCTTTTTTATACTGAAGGAGCTAGAAATTTGAAATTTGGCATTGTAGTTACTTATAAGATGTACTGCTCTCTAAGAACAAATTAAAAAACAAAATTTGAAATTTACAAGGGTGAAATGAGAGAAAAGCGTTCTAAAATCATTCTAAATTACAATTTCCATGGAATCTCTGGAACCACAGAACCGATTTCAAAAATAATGGTGGCAAATTGATGGTGACAATCCCTACTCCAACATAGGCTATATTTTATGTCGGTGCCACTAACCCCAATGGGGTTCAGGAGTGAAAAGGGTTTGAAAATTGCGACTTCTTTTATACTGAAGGAGCTAGAAATTTGAAATTTGGCATTGTAGTTACTTATAAGATGTAAATGCTCTCTAAGAATAAATTAAAAAAAAAATCGAAATTTAAAAGGGTGCAATGAGTGAAAAGCATTCTAAAATCATTCTAAATTACAATTTCTATGGAATCTCTGGAACTACAGAACCGATTTCAAAAGTGATGGTGACAATCCCTGCTCCAACATCCTCTTTAATATAAAGGTATGCGTTGCTGACAACTGGGTTTTTCGCTAATCTTTGCCACAGATTAATCTCGGAAAATGAAACATTTGAAGTTACTGAAAAAAATAATAGCTCGAAAAGTATTTGTCAGAAAATTGTTAGACAAACTGCGTTTGAAAGATAAAAAATTGTATATTTCTTGATATAAATTTCAAATCTAATGATTATGCCATTTTTCAAATATTGAATTTCAAAAATTATCAAATTTCATAATGGAGTACCATAGCGAAACCTTCACGCGTAAAAAGATAATGATAAGGACGACTTGTCCTGACATGTATATTGGCTATAGCACGAGTCACAAATTATAGTAGCCTTATTATTCTGTTAAAATATGAAAGTGAATTATGAAATGTCAATATTTTGTTTGATTAAAGGTTCGTTAAGAGAAATTGACCAGCGTAGCGGGCGTAGCTTGCTAGTAATAAAATAAAATAAATTTAAACAAATGGAATATTTACAGATATATACAAAATTCATAACAATATATATATATATATATATATATATATATATATATATATATATATAGCATAATTATTATAATTATTATAATTATATTATAATATATATATTTTTTATAAATATAAATATTTTTATAAATTTAAATAAATATAAATATAAATATTTATATTATAAATAAAAATATTTTTATAAATTTAAATAAATGTAAATATTTTGTGTTTGTCAACCACGAGTATACTCGTGGTTTGCAGCGAATAGGTTAAATATAAAGTAACTTTTAACCTCTTCAAACCTTGACAAATGTATACCTCTATTCTTTATCTCATAAAAACTAAACTGTTTGATTTTTTTTTACATTTTGACACCACTTCTATACAGCTGGATGTTTTTTACTTTTTAATTTCTTTTGAAGCAAATAGAACCTATGTGGCAAATATGCATCCCACGATATTGAATATACGCTCTTGAAATTGGGACCTCTGAGGACACTTACTTCAATCGTCAAATTTGTGTGATTTTAATACAAATATATGCAATCATGATGTAAAAATATCATCACGAATCTAATTACTCTTTCAATTAACTATCTTTACAATACCTAGCGTACTGTAATATCTTTATAAGTACACAATTTTTTTTTAAAACTTTATAACTGGATAAATTTCGTTACTGATATAATACTAATATTTCAAAAGTTAAATTTTACTTTCATGTAGATGCAGATAATGTTCAGTTAATATTAATTTGTAGCAAAATGGAGTAAGAAATCTTACTTCTAATCGGAAATTTTTATGAAAATATCTTATAACTTTTATCTTTTGCATTTTTGACAAAAAAAAAAAAAATCTAATTATCCATACATGGATAAAATATTTTCACGTAAAGAAAATTAATTCTAAAGGTTATCCCCTGTTTTTCTGTAAGAGACTGTTTGAATTTGAAAATTTATTTTACCGCTAATTAGTGTTTCGGATGTGATTTAGTTGACAGAGGCGCAATTTATTCATAGCAAGTATTAACACTCTAGTTAGAGAAGCACATCTTAACTGAGAATTTTACAACATAAAGGAGGACTGAATAACGTCTCGTATAGAAGCTATTTTGGGTAAACTTGAAATCCATTGTGAAACTGTCTATGTTTAAAAGACATAAAAGACGTCCCATACTGATGTTATGTAAATCTCATGTCTTTTTCTGCAATTCTTTCGGAATTAATCTACCCTATATATATAAAATCCTAATGAAACTAATTTGTGAAACGATTTTATGAAACGAATTTATGAAACGATTTTATGAAACGACTGATTAAACGACTGATTATGTTTCAGGGCTATTTTTAATAAAATATTAAGCGCTTGATGGTGAAATTAATACCAATTGTCCATAAAAATCCGTGGATGTCAAAACTGGTAATAG
This sequence comes from Maratus michaelseni, assembly GCA_963931845.1. Taxonomy (NCBI): domain Eukaryota; kingdom Metazoa; phylum Arthropoda; class Arachnida; order Araneae; family Salticidae; genus Maratus; species Maratus michaelseni. The sequence goes on from OZ007589.1 coordinate 392,009,835, forward strand.
AATTTTGAAATTGGAATTAGTTTTCGAGATATTAATTTTTTTCTAATTTTAATGACATTTCTGTAATGATGGCAACTAATTACTCAGAAAAAAATCGAAAAGGATCCCTATAGGGATTATTGATTTCTTTTTATTCGTCATTTTCAAATTGAAATTGGATTTATCTTTTATTTCAATCGATAATGAAGACAAGATTGTGATTAAATTATGTTTTAAAAAAAAGTATATATCACATTTCAATCGACAGGATTCAATCGTCTGTCACCATTTAATTTAATTTATAAACTGAAAATATTTTGAATAAATTCGTCCAAATGACGTCATTTATGTAAACGCAAAAGAAAGGGGGGGAGGAAGGAATTAATAGTAATTATTATTTATTGATATCATTTTGTTATTTTTTTGTAAAATTTAATTAAACGAATTTATAAAATCAATAATTCGGATATTTGAAACGAATATATAAAATAATAATTGCCCAACTGAACGGAAGGAGAAAAAAATATCCTGCTTGGTTTTCTCTCCAATTTTAATGAGAATATGACATCAATTATGGTAAAATGACATTTACTTCTTTCGCTCTTTTATTGGCAGCAAGGAAAAAAAAATACTCCCTATATATTAGAAATGCTATTAAAGTTTAAAACAGATGAATATTTCAGTGGCATTACTTTTTTAATAATGAATTATATGTTTACCCATAAATAACAAAGAGAAGAAAAAACTACAAATAATTAAATTACTGTACTCGAAACACACTTAAGGTGTAAATTACGTTATATATTAAAATGATTTTCGTTTCTTTTCCAATTTAGGGGCCTTCGCGAGATACAGAAAGTGACCTTGGCGATGAATTGAAATTCGGCAACATGTTTTCTAACAATCTATTCGCTTTTTGATACACACAAGCAATTATTTCGATATTATATTTATACAATTTATTTAATATAAAGAAGCCATTTATCTATTTTTATGTACTAAAAGAGGTAAATTGAAAGACAATTATAAATAAATTGTATATATACATATAAATACATGTATAAACAAGCATAAAAGTTCGGTGCTTTTCCAGTATATGGGGCCTTGACGAAACAGAGAAAATAGCCTTGGCGGAAAAGGAAATTTGGCAACATACTTTCTGTCAACCTATTTACTTTGTCATTTCGTATACAGAAGCATTTTTTCAAAATTTATACAATTTGTTTAGCGTAAAATGTCATTTATCCTATTTTATATATAATCAGAAGAAATTTGTATAGAAAAAACAATAATAATATACGTATAATTAAAATACGCATATAAACAAAAAAATCGTCGAATTTGTTTCCATGGATGTTTATGTCATTTGGAACCAAATCTCATTTTCTGATGCCCGATTTGCGCCAAGCGTTTTAAAAAAGCGTCAAGACCCCTATAATAGAAAAGCACCAAAAGTTCATTGGGTTTGTTTTCATAACTTTTGGCAACAAATCTATGTATATTAACGAATCTATCCCTTTTTGAAGCTCGAATTACGCCAAACCTAAAAGCAAAGGATCCTATACTGGAAAAGTACCTACCCGATTTTCTTATGGACAATATTCAAGTGACATAACATGGTGTAAAATTATCGCGGATAGCAAATTTGTTTAAATATCTCATCAATTGATGCCGAATAAATGCAGGCATGCATGTACAAAATATTTAATTAGTTTTGTATGATAAATAATTATTAGAAAATTCGTATATACATATTAATTAAAATAAATAATTTACATATTTAAAATAACATGAAAATATGCATGATTGTGCACTAAAATAGAGAGAAAATTAAAACATGTTACTGAAAATTTCTATAACATAGTGCTTTTCAATACCGTGGTTCTTAATGTTATTCACAAGCTGATGGAATTTTTTTCATCTTTAAATGCAAAGGAAGAATAGAATACAGATCGTTCTTATAAAAGTCCGAGAGATAGCCACAATTTAAACCTAACCATTTTATACAAGCTGGTTTTCCAGTTGTAATTGATTTTACTTATCAATCCCGAAAACAGTCGTCAGTTGTCGCAACAGCTGTGTATGAGGACATGATAATCAAAAAATGCCCCATTAAAACGTTAAAAGCATGGCAACCCAATTACACAATTTACCAATATTTTTAAAACAAAGCACGCTGTCATGTTTTTAGAGGCCTCGAAGTCTGAGCGGGGGTTGGCGAGAGTAGCTCGCAGGGGGTAGGCCCCCTAGTTAGAACATAATTTTTTAAATATTTTTCCAATAATAATAAAAAAAAAAAGATGGGTCATTATACATGAGTAAATACAGTAGATATTTAAGTATATTTAATATATAAAATATAGATTCTACAGACAAAATAATAAAACATTAACTGATTTTTGCTGCGTTTATGCAAATGAAATCAGTGTGACAAATACACCTTTTATGACACTGAATTCATGTAGTTCATTCGTCAAATTTGTTTGATTTTAATTTAAATATATATCATTATAATGCGAAACTTATTATTATCACGACTCTAATTAATATTTTAATTAACAATCTTTACAATACCGATGGTGCTGGAATACTTTTATTAGTATAAAATTCCTCAAAAACCATATTGGCAGGGGGGTATTTTTTTTATTAATATAATACTGATATTTTAAAATTTAAATTTCTTTTCAAATTCAAGTTTTCTATAGATACAGTTCAATTAATAATAATTTGAAGCAAAATGACGTAAGGAATCTTATCTGTAATTGCAAACTATTATGAAAATATGTTATAACTTTTATCTTTCGCTTTTCTCACAAAAAAATCTAATTTTCCATATATGAGTAAAATATTTTCACATAAAGAAAAGTAATTTTATAGATTATCTTCTGTTTCGGAAAGAGATTGTTTGAATTGTTCTTAGGCAATGGAATGAAATTGGGATTGTTTTCAAAGAATTTTAAACCATTAAATTAGTTTTAGCAGAAGCTACACGTGTTTCTTTCATCCTCACCCTCGCAGAATATCGACTTAATGATAATACAACATCTTTTTTATTTCATTAATTTTTTAAACAGCGTAATGGAAAATTCCTCTTACAGATAACCAGTGTTTCTAATGTGATTTAGTTGACAAAGGCCCAATTTATTCATAGCTATTATTAACACTCTAGTTAGAGAAGCACATCTTAATTGAGAAACTCACAACAATGAGGAGTTTCGAATAATGTCTCGTCTCGAAGCTATTTCGAGTAAACATGAAATCCATTGAAGAATTTTATATGTTTATAAGACACAAAAGACGATACCAATATTATGTAAATGTTATGTCCTTTTCTACATTTCTTTAGGAATTACGCTTTTTTTTTTGCTTCATTCTAATGCCCAAAAGTTTATTTTTCAGAAAAAACTGAAAAACATAAATGCTATTTTTTATATGCCATTTTCAAGATATATAACGATAAACAAAAATATCCCCGTAAAGTTTTGAAAATAAACTTGAAAACAAGAATCACGAGATCATATATATAAAAAAAGCAGGTGCTTGAAGTGGCCAACTGTAAACGTGAAAATTAATATTTCGTTATTGTTTTTTTTTTTTAAACTGAAAAGTACCTAGTGCCAAATTCTAGGTAATTCAAATGAGGCGGATTCATTGCAAATGTTTACGTTACACATGTAAATTTCTATTGATTATAAATATTTATAAATATTTTAATTATAATTAGGGATTTTATTCTGTGGTTATTGAATAAGTTATGATTAAACTTATCTCTACATATAATAATATAGAGTGCGTGCGTATCTGTGTCTGTCTGTTTCTCGTTCTGTGGACAATCGGATGCACTTAAACGGAATCTAGAGGTACTGAATTTAGTTATGAAGGTAACTCAATTTAGACACGCATTTATTCGGAAGATTAGAGTGAAATTCATTCGTAAGAACTTAGTTTAAATTGCGTCTGTAACTTTAAATGGAGATGTTGTTATATTTAGAAATACATGAAGCATCATAAAAGTTAGAGAAAGGAAAAGATCATCTGGCCTCTACTTAGCAGGAGGCTAACAACAGTTGGAAGTATAGTAGGAGCTGAAAATTGCTGAAATTGCGAAGAGGTATGTGGTCTAGCATTATTAGGATAAAGCAACCCTTCTTTTTGTCCATATTTGAAGGCAATTTTGCTTGCGGTTTTCTTTCAAGTATGCGAAAACTTGCAGAAAATGCTCAGGTTAATAGTGACATTCTGTGTCACACATGCAAAGTTTTGAATTGACGATGGAAAATTTCGACTTGATGGAGATGGCAACCTTTCCGGTTTATGACATTTTAATTACTTCTCAAGTTTTTCCACAATTTTGATCATTACCGAAAGGGAGGGGGGGGGGGTGAAATCTCCGGCTCGGTCTTCTCTACCCTCTAGCAACTTCCCAGCGAAAGGACTCTTTATTTCGCTAATTTTTCGTGCAGATATATAGCATCCACATGGAAACTAACAGCAGCGGGATGTTTCCAGGCAGTCATCAGCCTAACAACTAACCAAGTTTATTGACTTTGGTGTTCCGATTGGAACAGATACTTTACAGCATTACTGGTCGTTGGAAAGTTGGCAGTTTAAGAGATGCATAGAAGGAAGCATTTGAAGATTGTGTGTCTATAAACTGTCTATGACATACAAAAAATTTGGAATCTACATGATTGGATCATTCCACACTATTTCCAAAAAAATATAATTATTCTTTTGGTTGCCACACCATTTTTTAATTTTCTCATACGTTGTATGTGGAAACCTACATAAAATAGAAGCTAAAATCTATTTGGAAAAAAAAAATCTAAAAAAACATTTTTTATTAGAGAGGATTGATGTGTGCGATTTTGTGCGTTTTTAGAAAAATCAAAGGCTAAAAAAACCTTGCATGATTTTGAACTATTAGAGAGCAATAAAAAATTATTTTATATGTGTTATTACTATATTCAAATACGTCGAGAAGAAAGCAGGTTGTTATCTATTTTCCTTACTGAATTATATATATAATCTTTAAAAAAAAAATTACCTTTGAATTATATATATTTTTAAACATTAGAGTTTTGGAGAGATAGTATTTCAAAAGGGAAAAGTGGTATTCATAAATGATTTGGCAAGGAAAGACATCTCCATATAATCCGTATATTCTTTAAAAAAGAAGACGCATTTTATTACATTTCTGCGTTTATTTTAAGAAGTATTCATGAAACCCACTGTACTTTTGTGTTACAATTAAACATTCAAGAGACAGAGGAATTTATTAACAGCAGTTTGATACCTGTAATAGAATACTGAATACATGAGGTTACTACAATTGTAAACCTATGTTTATACCTCATGAGTTCATGAAATGTCCCCTTTTTAGGACGTTATTGACAGAAAAATCACAAAAAATATATAAATTCATCAATATAAATTCATTTTAAAATATATTCATTTTAAAATGAAGTCAAAACTTATTATTATTGAAATAAATTATTTTAAATGTAATAAGATTGTAAATCTTTTTTTCTTGTGCACTGTTAAAAATTTGCAGCAAACTGTCCGGTCATTCGACCATTTTTTTAGAAAACGGTTACATAACCATAATTTAACAATATTCTGACCATAATATGGGCAATAATTTGGCCAGAATAGAGTTAAATTACGGTTATGTAACCGTTTTCTATAAAAACGGTCGAATGACCGGACAGTTTGCTGCAAATTTTTAACAGTGTAGAAACATCATCGCAACCACTATCATTTACTTTTGCGATTAAGTGAGCATAACAATATCTCGTTTCTTAAAATCAATCAGTTTGACCGTTTCAAAGTTATCTCGGAACATTCAGAAATTGCATTTATACATGTATGCTTCGAAATAACTTCATAATATGCCATTTGCTTTTTGCGTTTTTGAGTAAAAAAATCCTTTACTTTCGTTTTTTTTTTTCGATTTCATACCAATCATCCCTTACAGCTTATAGAAAAGGAAGTAAAACTGAATCACAAGCTAAATTATGTGCCCTTCTGTACCATAAAATTAAAAGAAGTAATAAAAAGAAACTTTATTCAAACTTTTAAAATTTAAAAGTTTCGAGAAACGTTTCTGAAAGAAAGGATATCAATGAAATAAGAGAAACTGTTCCATTTGTTTTCACTTTCTACAACATACAAAAGAAGAAAGTATTGGAATCATGAAAATTTTCGACTTGCATTTTATGATGGATAAATTTGATGATAATTTTGATTTCATGAATAATTTTATGATGGACATTTTGGGATGTCCTCAACATGATTTGACTGTTTGTGCCTGTTGTGAAAGTTATGTGCACTGTAAAGAAAAGTTGTTGATTTTACAGTATAATACTGGCACCCCAGCTTCCAGTATTATACCGTAAAATTAACAGTAATAAACAGTAAAATAAGCAGTAATACACTACCCCGCATGCGCGGTAGTGTATTACGGTGTTTTTTTCGGTGTTTTTTTTCGGGTACAGCATCATATATATTAAAACGCTAAGGGATTTATGTAAGTTCACATATTTGCGCATACGTATAGTCTTCCGGGATGTCAAGCTCCTATTAAAGTTCCCTGTAGGAATAATTCATGGCTAGGGAATGCGCAGAAGGCATTTTTAGGGTGTTTCCTGTCCAGATACGTAGCGGCGAGTTTTAGGATTCATTCATATTGTCGTTACTGTGCTGCATGTTGATGCAGACATGATGTTTCGAGAAGTTTTGATTACAATATTAGATATTTTTTCATTCTATCTTTATTTATTCTGAGTTATTGCGTGTTCATTTCGTACTTTTATTTTGATTTAGTTATTTACCTCACTTTATACTGTTCAAGTGAGATGAGATTGCTACAGCTTCTTGTAATGTTCGCGAAATTTCTCCGGATAGAACTGTTTCGGAGAACAATCTGTTCATTTTTTCTGGCAATATTTCTGTTGTCTGTTATTGTTAGCGGATGATGCTCTGTAGCATGACCTGCTTTATTGCGTAATACAATTGAAATATTTTAATACTCACAAGTATTTATGATTACGTTCAGTTAATTATTTTTCTTTTGGAAATATCTCTGTTGTCTTTTATTGTTAGCGGATGATGCTCTGTAGCATGACCTGTTTTATCGCGTAATACGATTGAGATATTTTAATACTCACCAGTATGTATGAGTACGGTCAGTTAATTTTTTCTGGAAATATCTCTGTTGTCTGTTATTGTTAGCGGATGATGCTTTGTAGTTACTGGTTTATCGCATGACACGGTTGAAATATTTTAATACTCACCAGCATTTATGAGGAAGGTCAGTTATTTTTTTTCTGGAAATATCTCTGTTGTCTGTTATTGTTAGCGGATGATGCTCTGTAGCATTATCTGTTTTATCGCGTAATACGATTGAAACATTTCAATACACACCCGTATTGATTCAAGAATTAAATCATATATTACAAAAAAATACTGTTAAATTAAGGAAGAAAAACTGTTGAAACTCTGAAACTGGAAGATTGAATTTTTAATTGTAAAAAATCATACAATGAATATTTAATGTGGGATCGTTGCAGTATTTTATCCAAGAAAATTTTAAATATTAACAAATTAAATAATAAATGATTTTTTTTAAATTGTGTCAGGGGATTTATTTTTTGCAAAATATTTTGCTAAAAATTATGTAACTATTTAGCTACAAAATACTTACAAGGAGACCGCCAAACATGATGCGCACAGATTTTGATGATTTTAAAGTATGTTGTAGAGACCATTCCCCTAATTATTCAGGTCAAAGGTTTCCTTCAAATGGGCTTTAGTTTTCGAGAAATTTCGGTTTAAAGTTTAGCATGCATTTCAAATACCCATTACTTCGCAATCTTGAGCAAGGTCTCCGTGGTGCCGGGGTAGTGTTCGCGATTTGAGACCGGGAGATGAGGGTTTTGTCCTCTCATGTGACTTTTACCTTTTTTAACAAATTTTATATATTTGTCGCGTTATAAGTTTTATGCAGAATTATGAATTCTGCATCTTTGAACTTTTTGATATTTTCCTAATAAATTCCATTTACATTTTCGAATTTTTCATGAAAAATTATATATATATATATATTTTTTTGTGCAGTTTTGAATTTAATATTTTTATTGACGAAATTCCAAAGTAATTAAGTCCAACAACATATCTTGAAAAGAGTAATAAAATGTTAAAGCAATAACGCTTATATCCAAGTTTTAGCCAGTTATATATATATATTTTTTATGTTATTTAAATACATTTAACTGTAAAGTTCAAACTCAACATCATTTTTGATTTGCACAAATAAAAAATAATATATTACAATTAATTTTTTTTTCAGTCTAACAAGTCGATGTCATACAGAAAAATTCAACTAGAAATGAAAAATCGTTTGTAAATTACAATTCATATAAAAAATATCTGAAAAAAAAAATCGTCTGCAATGACTTTTAAGGTAATATCAGAATAAATAAAATTTTCTTTTTATCCATTTCGTTTAGCTTTCTTTTCAGACAATTACCACGTTTGAAATAATTTCTTTTTCAAATTTAATTCATTTTTTAATATATTTATCACAATTTAAGTATTTAAAGAATATATAATATGCTAATTTATACATTCTTCCAATATTGTTAAAACAATTATTTAAAGGCGATTTATAATGCGGAATTTGTTTAGAATATTTTTGCGATAGGTATCACACAATTAGTTCCATATTTAATAAACTAAAAATGTCGATGTCGGTGATGATAAATATTTAGTATTTCAGCAGTTAACATATTTTAATATATTTAGAACAAATCAAATATTAAAAGGATATATTATTTTGTTAATTTTTTCTTAATCATTTAAATTTTTTTAAATAGAAAATGCAAATAAAAAAATGAATTATTTCATAAATACGATAAATAAGTAAGCAAATATACATAAATGTAAACAATAATCATTTTAACAAGACGAGATATCAAGACATAAATTAGTTTGGATTTTCGTCAACAGAAATATTAGAATAAAAATTGCGCAAAAACTATAAATTTTCACGAAATACTCGAAAATGTAAAAGGAATTTATTAGGAAAATATCAAAAAGTTCAAAGATGCAGAATTCATAATTTTGCATAAAACTTATAACGCGACAAATATATAAAATTTGTTAAAAAAGGTAAAAGTCACATGAGAGGACAGAACCCTCATCTCCCGTTCTCAAATCGCGACCGCTACCCCGACACCACTGAGACCTTGCACTAGATCGCGGAGTAATGGGTATTTGAAATGCATGCTAAACTTTAAACCGAAATTTCTCGAAAACTAAAGCCCATTTGAAGGAAACCTTTGACCTGAATATTTAGGGGAATGATCTCTACAACATACTTTAAAATCATCAAAATCTGTGCGCATCATGTTTGACGATCTCCTTGTTAGATTTTTCAATTAACGATTACAATAAATGGATTACATTGCAAGCGTCAAAATAATTTTTAAATTCAAAGTCATAAACAGAAATTACTTGAATGGTTTATATTGCAGAATTCTCATAAGCTGTATATTAAAATGAGGTACTATTTTGTTGTCCTTTCTTTATTTATTAATAGCCGATTGGGATTGATGCTAAATCCCACCCCATCGTTCGATGGGGTGGAATTTTAAACAAACCGTTTCCAACTGAGAAGCCAAAGAACTCATTAAGAAAGACTAGATAATTAAATGGAGAAAAAAAAAATTAAAACTGATAAAATCCAAAAAATCAGAATAAATAAACTTTTCGTTTAAAATTAACGAAAACATATATGTGTAGTTCTACTTTTCAATATTATTTACTGAAACAGCATGTAAGTGGCATGTAAGGCACAGAACAAGTAAATACAAGGAGTAACTAGGGAGGTGGAATTTCATTAACTAGCTGACCCGCCCGGCGTTGCCCTGGCAGATTGTCATTGAAAAATATAAAAGTGGAGTGGACTTCATAAAAAAAAGACTGAATAATATTTATATTTATACTAAAAATTTGTAAAAAAATTAAATAAGAGCTAAAATTTCAAAAGTATAACAGTTACGTTTACAAAAATGAATCGGTCATGGACAATTATTACACTTACTTTTCTCTTTTTACAAAAAATCCCTTTTTAAAAATCATTGCTTTGTTTATATTTTCAATTTTGTATTGCTAATTGTATTTTTTAAATTAAAAATACTAAATGCTTACAAAAATCAATATTTCAAATGAAAATGTATAAAAAAAAATATATGTTTAATTGTTAATGTTGACAAATTATAATTAGAAATCAAGAAATCATTGCTTGTTTCGCTTTTATTACTGTAGATGGCAGCACCAAATAGTTAAATGTAAAAAATTCTGGCCTAAATCCTGACATTCGGGCGTTGCCATTAAACAATTAACAAATAATCGCGATTTCTGTTCCACGTACGACAGCGTTATATATATATATATAGATAGATATAGATTGTTTTTTCACTTTCTTTTTAAAAAATAATGAACTGGATGGAATCCATTAAAACTTGAAGCTTCATAAGCGCTTTAAAATATTAGAAATTTTTACAGAATAATTCAAATAAATGACCCCCTCCCCTCTTTTTATATCCAGGATGAAGACTGGTAATTGGTGGAGTTGCACTCACAGAATTTATCTCATCTGACGCTTTTCTGTTTACTGTACATGATCGATAAATTGTACATTATTGTTGTTAGCAAACATTAGTTGTTAATACTTAAAAGTAGAGGGGTACTGAGTACACGGTATGTACCCTATACTCGACCAGTTTGATGAGTATTCAGTTTTCGGCTTGACTTTGTACTCGGCCGCTACCACATTTTCAGAATATGAAGATTTTTTTTTTTTTTTTTTTTTTTTTTTTTTTTTTTAAGCTCACAGGCTATCAAAGCCTGAGAGCTAATGTGCCCGCCCGTTCTGTATGTATGTATGTACGTAACTCGATAACTCTTGATAGAAATATCCGTTTTGCTTCCAATTTTGTTTATAGGTTCCTTGTGAAAAGGCGCTTCCCTGATTAGTTTTGGGGGTTGATTGGTTAACTATAAAGGGGAGGGACGGGGGGCTAACCCCCCTTAATTTAGATAAATGGTTTTTTTTTCATGCAGAATTATCCAATTTTCTTCAAATTTTGTATATAGGTTCATTGTGATAAGGTTCTTTCCTAATTAGTTTTGGGGGTTCACAGGTTAAGTATAAAGGGGCTAACGGGGGGGGGGGTAATCCTCCCCCCTTAATTTAGATAAATGAATTTTTCAAGCAGAATTATTCGATTTTGTTCAAATTTTATATATATGTTCATTGTGATAAGGCGCTTCCCTGATTAGTTTTGGGGGTTCATTGGTTAAGTATAAAGGGGGGACAAGGGGGCTAACCCCCCTTAATTTAGATAAATGGATTTTTCATGCAGAATTATCCGAATTTCTTCAAATTTTGTATATAGGTTCATTGTGGTAAGGCGCTTCTCTGATTAGTTTTAGGGGTTCATTGGTTAATTATAAGGAGGAGGAACGGGGGATGTCCCCCTTAATATATTGTCGATTTCTTCATTTTTCGAGGGCTTATTTCAAATTCTTTGAAATAAGAATATAATTTACAGTTAGTGTGAATAGCCTGTGAGCTGAATGCCGTCAGTTTAACTGTGCTTTTTTAAATTTATATAGATATGTGTTACATTGGTTGTGCACATTTTATAAAAATTATAAAAAGTATGCAGTATTAGCAATCGCATTGAAGTTCCTTACCACGTTCCATGTGTTCAAAATTTACTACAGTTTTTTTTTTCCTTTTTAATTTTCCATAAAATTATTTTCAGATTTACATATTATTTATAAACTTTACCATTAAAATTCCTTTTTAAAATGAGATAAGATGCACAAAATGCATAAAAACTGTAGTAAATTTTGAGCACATGGAACATGGTAAGGAATGTCAATGCAATTGCTAATACATACTTTTTATAATTTTTGTGAGCTACAAATTTCTAACATCAAGAGAATAGAAGATACTCATATAATTGTAAAATATGAAATAATTTTATGTATTGACTATCTATTGACATTTGAAATAACAAGTAAGTAAGAATTTGTTCTTCTCATTACAAAAGCTTTTTGCAGATTAAAAAAATTATATTTCCTCATCATAACTTTTCTTTATTGAATTATTGTTATAAATAATCCCAACAGTTTTTAAAATCATCAACTCATGTGAATATCCTCATTAATATATTTTTTTAAGTATCACTTCTAAAACAACAACATAACTAATATTAAAAAAAAATCTCTTATTTAAATGTTTCTGCCCAATTTAATATTTCATTTATTAACAGTAAAAAAAAAAGTAGTCATATTAAAAACATTCTCAAAATTTTAAACTTTTATTTTTGTGTAATGGAAGTCTGTACAATATCAAAGAACTTAAATTTATCCATCTCATAATTTGCCTTTGTTGAAGTATTGCAACTGAAAAAAAAATCTCTTTGAATATATTGTTATGAATTTTGTATATATTTGTAAATATTCCCTTTTTTTAAAAAATTATTTTATTTTATTATTGTGAAAATTGCAGTATTATTTAATGTATTTCCTATTGAGCATCATGTAACTCAATGCAAAAAGGCCTCACGGAAAAGCACCCTTTCAGCATCGTCTTTATAATGATCTCTATGGAACAGTCGCCAAGGAATGGGTTTATCGCCAAGTTGCCGATGGTTTTGGCGACTTATTTTTGTCGCCAAATTTGGCGATATATCGCCAAATGTTACCGAGTTGGCGACGGATTTGGCGATATTTTGTGCAATGTCCCCTTATACCTGTACATTGAGGAACTTTATCGCTTGAGGTTCTCTCTCTCGAAAGTTGAAGTACTTTCTGGTAAGTTCTGGACATCCGAAAGCTCTCGAAAATTCTGGAGAGATCTCTGACACCTATATAAGGGCCAGCTGGGACCTCCACGGAGTTCAGTTCTCTGTCAACTGCGATTGAATATACCCGAGAGGCTTTACATTGAGACTGTGTTTCTCTGAGCGATTTTGTATTTGATACGCCGTATTGAACGTAATTTTCTGTGTGAAAATTTTCTGTGCTTTTATTAGATTTGAAAATTTCTGAATATTTGTGTTTTTGAGAAGATATTTGTGTTCTTATTGAACTGTTTGGAGTAAATAAAGCCTGTTGATTGGTTTTATATATTGGCATCAATCCTTTCGAACCCTGAGCGCACAACAATATCATAATTTCCCATGAACATGTTATTTTTTGGCAGGATGCAGTGCCTGACGACCCTTTTTTATGACTTTATGCACCCAGCTGCCTTTTTAAAACTACTTTATGTGTCCAGTGGTTCAGTCATTTTCCTCACGAAATACGTCATCCAGCCGAAGGAAGAAAAATGTGATTTTCGTCAACCCGCCAAATGAAATCGATTTTAACGCATTTGGAAATTGCTTGTTAAATGAGTGTTTAAATGCGCAGAACTTAATGAATTTAAACTTAAACGATAAAATAGTTTATTGTTATTTCTATAAAGTTATATATTATATATAAATTACGTTTTGCTGCAGTTATTTAATTTTACACGGTTTCACCGGCTGGATAAGTAAAATGTGTTGTAAAAGTAACTGCGTGATTAAGAACGCTATTGTTATAAATTTCGATATTGAATAAATCGTTGTTTCCATGGCGACAATACTGTTCTTTAGTTGTCTCCGACACTAACAATATCGAAGTCGAATTAGAAAGTTTGTATTTATGTATTATATATATATAAAGTTCCATAATCGGGTCTACAGTGTATAGGCATATCTTGGCGAGCATGGTTTAGCGCATAATTAATTTTTTTGTTGCAACTCACATACATTCCAAAACACAACACGTTGTGGATAACATCGCTTCTGTTACACGCTAATCTTGGCTGTGGACTCGATTACATAAGATTATCCGTGTTTTCATTTATTATAAAATATTAATTTTATCACAAATTTCCTAAAAAAAAAAAAAAAAAAAAAAAAAAAAAAAAAAAAAAAAACTTGCCTTTTATTTTGTTGTTGTTGATGATTTTATCAATCTAAAAATTCTGAAAATGTCAAGCCTAATGAGCAAGCATAATTTTCGTTTTTATTCGATTAGTTTAAAATGACAAAGGCAAATAAATTTTTGAGTGTTTTTTTTTTTGAGGGGGGTGTATTTTCTATTTATAAGCACTTAGGCATAATTCGGTCTTAAGAAGAGCTATTTGAGGCATATGTTATAAACGGGAACAAAAACGGCCCTATATAATAAATATAGTTTCGTTTTAATGTATATAAATTATAAATATTATTATTATTTATGTGTACAGGGTACTTCTTACCATTCATCATTAGATAATTTCTAAACCATTAGTTTGAGAGGTATTGATCCAAATGCAAAAAATTTTCAAATTATTTTGGGCAGTTCTGTAAATGATATATAGAATTTAAATGCACCTCATGATGTATTTAAATTTAACTAATCCAGCAATTATCAGCCTTAATAATAGTAATAATAACAGTAAAACATAATATATATATATATATATATATATATATATATATATATATATATATATATATATATATATATATATATATATATATATATAAAATTCCACGGAAATCGAAGTATGTTTACTTCTGTTAGTGCAAAGGCACACAGACAAACGAACGAAGTCATAAACACATTCAAAAAAGTTGGAAAGTATCAAAAAAGGTTAATAATCACTTAAACTATATATATATCGCCTCCTTCCCCACCCAAAAAATAATAGTTGGTCACGATACGCTTATGGTGTTTGTAAATCGTGGTTTGGGATTCTTCCGTAATCAGGTATACAGCCAATTGGCTTGTTATAGTAAGTGTAGTTTAGCGCAAAATTAATTTCATTTTTTAACCTGTGTTGTAATTCCCGTACACTTGTAATGACATTGTCCCAGCATCGCCCATATTTGGCGATAACCATATATGTCGATCTGATTACAGAAGATTAGCTAATACTATACATTATGTATATTATTTTTATATTTAAGTCTTCAATTTCAACAATATTTTTGAAAGCTGGGAATTCTGCGAAATAAATTTTTTTTTTACGTATTTATTTTAGTGTCATTCAAAAAATATTTTTTAGAATTTTGTCAATAACACAATAATATTTTTTTTATAGGTCCATTTTTTATGATGCATTTGTTTACGAATTATTACCGGTAGTATGCACCATGTGGTGTAACTTTCGGGAGAAAGTCCGTTAATAAGTTGGCAATTATCGTGGACATTTTCAACACATAGACTTTTTCCGGATTGAGAGGTCTGAAGTATGATAAGGGGTCTAGTTACGACTATTGTCTGATAATTTGCTTCAATATAAAGAAATATTTTGTGGCAACAAAAAATTAATTAATTGTTTTGGAATATGTTTTGTTGACAAGTTGGCATATTTGTATTGTTGTTAGCGTTGTCAACGTTGAAAATGTTATTTCAATATAGTATAGATTTCAAGTTGCATAAATGTTTATTTATATTTTTATGTTTGATTTTAGTTGATTATGTTACAGGACAAGACAAAGATGAAAGCTCTGAACCCTTTGGTAGTATCTCTCCAAAGTTTAAAAGCAAATCCGAATGGATATTTTCACCAGTTGGGGAAACTGCGATTCAGTTTCTACAACTTTTTTACACATACGTAAATTCTGGTCCTATCAGATATGCGTTACGTCAAAAAATTAGAGATTTTAACAGAATTGTGGAAGCTGTTTTTGCCTACATCTTTAGAGATCAACATGCTATGGCTATTATTGCTGTTCTTGGTATTCTGGGTATATTGCTTCTTTTACTGATGCCTTGTTGCATTATGCTGTACAGGAATGATCAAATTAAGGATATGGATGAACCACGTTTTGAAAGAGGCTTGGTATCTCCACGCCAAGGCTTTTTCATTGCTGATTTTCTGTATATCTTTTTGATAATTTCTATTTTCGGAGGAATCCTAATGTGTTTTTCATTGTTAGAACTCAGGAACAATCTTCCCAAAGGTTTTGATTTCGCTAGCTACACCGTGAACATGTCTTACAGGTACAAAGAAAGGACTCTAAACACATATTACTATAGTCTATTCGACATATCTAGAAGCGTATCTGAAACTATCCAACGGATGCAAGAAGTAAAGGACGAAGTTCATCAGAATTTCTTGGAAGAAGTAAATCTTCATCTAGACCCAATGATTTATTCAGCTCGTGTTGTCCTGCAGGATGTTGAATATTTAAGAAAAACACTGACTAGAATGAAAGAAGGCGTCGATTTCGTCACGAAAAATATCAGTCAAAATATTGAGAATCTTACTGATGAATATCTCGACTCCTTGAATAATTTAAAGCAGGTATTTGATAACGAAAATGCTAGCGAGATCTTTGGATCGATTATCGACCCATTGTTTGAGGTCACCAATTTTTCTTCTCATGTAACTTTTGAAAACTTTGATGAAGTCATAAAAATATTGCAAACAGCCCTCGAGTTAAAATTGGAAGACAAACTTCAAAACATCAGTAATTTTTTTCGTGATTCTTTTGAAAATATCACTTTTAACGCGTCTGAAATAGTAGAAGATTTAAACCAAATATCTTTTTCTACAGAAATGAAAACTCGTGATATTGTTGGCTTTTATGTACCTTATATTAAAAATTTCACAAAAACAGCAAAAAACAATATCTTGGATTATATTATGTCAATCAAAATTAGAGTTATAAACATTTTCGAAAAAATATATATAATAATTTTTGTATTCAGTGCATTAAGTATTTTTCTGGGGGCAATTTTTTCAACATTCTTCGCTTTAGGAATTTTAGGTACTAAAGGATTTCGCATTGAGCTCCCCGGTTCGAGAGGATACAAGTCTGGTCTATCCCATATAAGTGGTAAGATCATTGTTTTCTTTTTGTACATCTCAGCGATTTTCTTGACCTTTTTTTGGACACTTAGTGTTATTTTATTCGTATCATCAACTATTCCGCTTGAGACATGCTTTTCAGCGAGGGACAAATCCTTGTTTGATTTTGACTTTTATTCTATTAAACTCAATGACACTAATGGATTGGTAACATTTCCTATTGTTTTAGAGAAACATATTACAGAATGTGAAAACGATCCTTCATATTCTAGCTTTTTACCTGAGCTTCCATTAAATCATTCGGAGTTTGATGATGTAAGAGAAAAAGTGAATACAGAAAATGTGAATAACGAAGTTCAAAATGCTTTTAAAAATATCCCCAGCATCAACATGTCTGAAATTTCCGACCTGGATTTCCAAGAACTTGATAATCTCGTTAATTCCGACTTACAAAATATTAAAAATTTCACAGAGGAATTCAATAGAAAAAATACCTCTTCGGTGCTAAAAAGTATCAATGATCATGATCGTAGCTCCAAGGAACTAAGGAGAGCAGCTCAGACTGTCCTAAAATCATTTGAAATATTAAGCGCTGAGATATCCAAATCGGTAAATGCGGAGAACTATTTTAATTCTTCAATGATACCTGCAGATATTATCGTGACAACGGTCGTAATGGAAATAGATACTTTAAAATTAACTTCTGAAGTACTAAATGACTTTTTAAAGGGAAACATCTCTGATCTATATATCTCTATATTTAACGAAACAGTGAATGATTTGATAGACATTTTTGAATTTAATTTGGAGTCATCTGTTTATGCTTTTCGTAAATCGATATCTTTTTGTTCTACTTTACTTCTTTTCTATAAAAAACACCTGTTCATTATTTGTAAATTAATATTAAATCCTGTAGCATCTTCTTGGTTGGGATCATTCTTCGTAGCCATATTTTTGTTGCTTTCCGTGTTGCTTTGCTTGTATGCGGCACCTTTGTTTCTGAAACCGGCAAGGAATAATTATTTTGCACCTCCTCCTGTGATAGATATGCGTGATTTTCCACCTACCCCCCGCAATAGAATGGGGCCTTGGGCTTGGGCTCAGGCCCCTGATCCTGAAGAAAATGGAAGTTCATTACAACATTCTGGTGGACTACCTACGACAAAAGATACTGATCTTTCTTTTCGCAAAACTGAGGGCCAAGTTCCAGATAATTCGAACGAAGACAAATTTAAGAAAAAATCGGACGGGAATTCTATCACAGAAAAATCCGATTCTTCAGAAACTTTACCCCTTACAGACAAATCTGTAAGATCGGAAAGTGAGGGTATTCCGAACGTTGAAACATCAGTGGCTATCAGTTCTTCTGATGAAAATTCTTCCAATGAGGTTACTGACGTAGATGAAGAAGAATCTGAATTGACGAATGCTCCAGAAAAACCTAAAGACGTTGAGGAGAGCGAAGCTTCTGAAATAGTACGAAAGAAATTACTCCCGGATATGTTAAAAACCATTTCTAACAAGACTAATTCAGATGTTAGAGAATCGGTAACTAAGGATAGTCGAGATAAAACAACGAGTTCTGTAGATGAAAATAAAGCCGCTATTATTAAAGTAATAAAATCAATGCGCAAAATCTTGACTGGGGAAAAGCGAAATGAAAACATTATTCCAGATTCTGAATCATCGAAGAATGAGAGTTCTAGCACTGCAACTGCAACTGATACAGAATTGGCTCCTGAAGATAGTGAAGATAAAACAACGAGTTCGGTAGATAGAGAAAATACTCCTGATAGTAAAGAAATAAAATCACGGAGCGAAAAGCTGACTGGTGAGAAGCGAAATGAAACCATTGCGACAGATTCTGAGTCATCTAAGGAAGAATGTTCCAGTACCTCAACTTCAAATGATACAGAATCAATTGCTGAAGATCCTCAAAACAAAACAGAAAATACTTTTGAAAATAAAGACAAGAAATAGATTCGAGAAATTTTAGAAATCCATTCTAACTAAACAAAGAATGAGCAAAATTAGAAATATGTTCCAATTTCTGAATCATGGTGGTAAGTAATTCTGTAAATTTATCTAATACAGAGTTCAGGATTCCAGTAATAAATAAAAGGAAAAAAGAAAACATTGCGGAAATTGAAGGAAGAATATCGCACTTGAATATCTTGAGAGACTTTCAGGCAGTATTTAAAAATAAAACTGAAATGATGATACTTTATCTAAATAACATCGATTTACTAAAATTTGGAAAACAAGATGAATGTGTTATTATAGTAACATTTCGTACATCCTTTATTGAAAGTTGAAACCATCGCAGAAATAAAAGCGAAACGAAGCCTTGACAGAGGAATTATTTGATTTTAAAATGATAACAATTGAGTTAAATAAAAACATATTTTTAAAAAAATATATTACACTCTATTTTTTATTCAATTCCTACTATTAGTTCAAACCCTCTATATATTTATATATCTTGTTCAAATTTAGTCGTTAATAAAATACTTTTTATTCATCCACTCAAGTTCAAATACATTTTCTTAAACTTGTAGTGGGTGACACTTGATGTTAATACAGTTTTTTCAAATATTAATTCATTAATTAAATTTAGTTAATTAAATTTAGTTTTATATTTATATAGAAATCGGTGCTTTCTTGTTATAGGAGCTTCCGAGGTTTAATCGTCAAGCGACCGAGATACTTATTTTATGACAGAAATTAATCTTCAAACGATATAATTCATTTCACGGAATTAAAAATCAGCAAGATCTGAATATTTATATAACTAGTTATCTATGTTCTTCATGTTCTTTCTTTTGTGTCGGCATACATTGTGCTTGTCTACCTGTGTTCTTCAGATCCGGAAATAAAAATGTTTTCGTTTAAAAAAAGGGTAAAGTGCTTTGCGAGATTATACACTGTTGATCTGATTTGAGTAACAAGTAATAAAAAGTAAAAAAAACACACGAGCGGTCAAAGTCGGGTAACACGGTAAAAACACGGCACAAAGTAACACAGTCAAAGTCGGGTGGTTCTGCTAGTATGTAATATGAAATACTTTAACATATCTGCATGATGAAATACAAACGTGCCCATCATTAATACTAAGCACAAAAGTAGTAATAGATGCCACAACAACTGCTATCACTTTCGCTTTGATTGCACGTATCTTTTGTTCTAAAAATCGTAAATTTCTAATTTTCACAATACAAAAAAAAGTTACTTTCAAATAAATGTTATTGTAAAACTATAATTTAATTTATTGATTTTTTATGATATTTAAAAAGTAATTTAAAATAATCTTGAAGCATAGGAAATATGTTGTTCACATTTTCAACCTTAAACTTTGGTTAATTCGGCTCCGAAGGTATTATTGTCTAAAGCGCAAAGCAAACTCTGTTGAACATAAAAATTGACTATATCCACTTTGGAAAGGAGGAATTTTGCTGAGCATCGGCCAGTATTGGCAATGTTGCTATAAGAGGATGCCTTCAGTGAGGACTTTTAAAGGGAAAGTGACCAGAATTATCATTTTCGTAGGCAGAATTCGCTAAAAACCTTGATGAGCCACCCCACAGCGCTGTAACGAGGAGCTTGCGAACAACAGCCCAATCTCCTCATTTTGTAGCCAGCATGCTAACCACTGGGCTGAGTGGGCTCTATATTCAATCTGGTTCTGGATGCCTCATCTGTGATAACAAAAAGTTTGTTACAATCCTGTTAAATGGCAGTATTATTTTGGCATTACAAATGGTGGGAAATCTGAAGAGAGTAAGAATGAACACTTTGTTTTCCTTTTGAAAAGACAAAATGTAAGGAGATATTTATTAAATAAATGTTTTATAAAACAGATTAGAAGTTTTATAAAATAAATGAAAAATATATAATTATTTAATATTACAGATAATTTAGAGGTGAAGTAGTCCAAAAACAAAACTATCTTGTATATATGGTTCGCCATTCACAAGATTAGAATAAAAGACACAATGTTTTTTAAATAAATGCTCTTGATAAAATCAACCTAGAATTTGAATGACGTCCTTTAAATTGCATTTAAAAAGTAAAATAGTTGAAAGCTTTCCGTGAAAATCGATAATCCGATTACATTTTTTTCTAGTAGGTTCTTCAATCATTAAAATAAAGTAGATTTCCGCGTAATTTTAATTTTACTCACAGATTTTCCCTTTTAGTGAAGTGATTTATTTTTCTACATTTTGACCACAATAATTGCATTTTGTAGCTGTATAAGGTTTAAAGAAAAGAAAATAACTGGAAACAGTTAATGTTACTTATTTAATCTAGTAAACCTGTTGAAATATACATGTGTGTAAAAATATGTAAACTCAGTTACTAGACAAAAAGTTTCACTTATGATATTTATAAGAACAAGCAAGCAAGCGACACTTTTTACCACTGGGTTTAATTGATGTCCTTAGCCAAGCTAATACTGCAAATTAACCAAAACATGTTGAAGGAGAATAAATAAAATTATGATTGAGTAACCTTTGTTACCAAATGGTATATTTTTTATTTTAAAAGAAATTTAAAAAATGATCAGTATACCTAAAATGAATTTTAGGAATTGTTTTGCCCTTCATTGAGTATATGATTCAATTGATAAATTACATAATAATCAATATACAAAATTTTCAGAAATTAATTACTTCTTTTTAAGACTTCTTCAGAGGGAAAATGAGGTAACAGAGGTTACATAAGGTAAAAGAAGTTATCAAAACTAACTTAATTCAGTGATTTTGTCCTCCATACATGTTAGAAATGATTTTTATAGTTTAGTACACTAAAAACATTTTACTAAAAGGAATTAATAGCTAATTTTGAACAATTCTAAACTCAGGTACCAAATCCGAATTGATTTTATTTTGAACTATTCTAAAATCACAGCATAAAGGTGATGAACAACTGGTAACGGAAGTTACAGAGAGAAAAAACATTCTCCCAAAAAAAGTGTAAATCAATCTACTGTATTTTTAAGTTGATAATAATTTTACGCATTGTGTAAAACTGTAAAACGTATGTATATCAAGTATCGTTCAAATCGCGTAAAAATTGTAGATTTGTATAAGGAACATACACACAAAGAATAGTATATGTATATATGTATATATCAATGAAAGCTTTTCATACAAAATTAAACTATTTTTCTGTATAGTTGCTAAAAATTCAAAATCCTTAATAACATTTTTTCCACATCAATTAAATTTCGAATGAAAGATTTACACATGAAAAATGAAAGTTAAATAAAAAATTTGAAGAACTAAAAAGCGAATGAATATAATGTCATACTTGAAACAAATATTTTAAATATTCTTTTACTAATATTATAAAGCATGAATATCGGTTACGTTGAGAAGAGGTTTTCTGTCAAAAATCATGAATTTCCCGAATTTTCTTTTCATTTTGGCGGTTTAAACAATCGACCCATACACCAAAAAATGCGGTAATAATAATATGTACAGGGTTTCCCTGCCCAAAAAGACGCCTCAACTTGAAAATTCAACTATTTATTAATGATAATAGGTATATAGATAGAATAAGTAACATGTGTATAAAGTAGTTCATAAAGTTTATTTGCAATAATTAAAAAAGATAAATTTTCGTCAATAGATAACAAGCACTTCGCTGACTGAAACTGTGATAATGCTCAAAATGACGTGTAATCTTGTATTAAAAAGAAACACGCATTTTCTACTCTTTAGTTTGGTTAGCTAAAAGAAACACGAAAGAAGGTTTTGCGTTTGAAGGAAGAAGCCTCATTACAGGCTGAGGCGATACAGTGTCATGTATTGGCAAAATTTTAATCTATTTTATAAATTACTAAACGCAAAATTTATGAGTTACGTAACTTGGGGTTATTTGAACCCAGGAGAGGAATAGTTAAACCAAGTAAAAATGTTTTAAATCATTCTTGGCTGCGCTGTGTTACTAGTTAGTGCTGTCATCTGTAGAGTATTGGTGAATCACGTCAATACTCTAAACACAGTGTATCATGGGCTGAGTTAAAACACCCCTTTTTTTGTTTTGGGTCCAAGTAACTCCAATTTACAGTACCTTATAAACATGTCACATAGCTCTTTACAGTTGTATTCGTTTACAGTTAGTAATAATTTTTGAATGGAAGTGTCTTTTTTGGATACCCTATATATACTAATATTATTAAACACACACGCGCACACATATATATATATATATATATGTACAGGGTGATTATAAGAAAACTATCCCGACATTTGGGCCCGACTAACTATCATACCATTCACAGAAACTGAATGAAATTTTGGCAAAAGGTATTTTGAGGTATGCGCTCAAGAATGATATGGAAAACAACAGTGTCACTCAAACAGTTACGGTTACAGTGCGAAAATTTCGAAAAAAATCAAATGTCAACACCCAGTGTTTTGTATTGGAATGTGATCTCCATTGTGAAAAACCCTAAATTGCGTTGGAACGGAAACTGTAGCATGAAAATAAACGGAACTAGGCAAGGGAAAAGTAAAAAAGACTTTGCCGTGCACCAGAACATTAATTTTCGTTTCATTTACGTCACACGTCACACCGTTTCTTTGGCTGATATCCCAGCCTGATTAGTTCTCCACAAAACGAGAAGAAGAAACCAAGAAACGCAAATTTCGGGTTCTACGTAAGACACAGTTATGACTGACGTCGTCACGCTAGGTGAAAGAAAAGGCACTGCGAAATGCGAGCCGCGTATGTTCCTTTCTGCCATTCCGAACAAGATGCCGCTTTCAGGGAAAGAACGTGGGGAAATCGTAAAGATTTTTTACCTGAATGGACAAAATGCCGCAGAGACATTGCGTGTTTACCGCAGAAACCATGGATTACGGCGAAGCCCGTGCACTGTCAAAGCTGTACAGGACTTGATTCATAAATTTGAAGAAACTGGTTGCACCTGCGATCGACCTCGGTCTGGACGACCTTCCGTTCCTGTGGAAGCTGTTGCAGAAGTCTATCAGACGATAAGCACAGTTCGTCCCGCAACTGCACGCGGTGTTTCACGTGTTCTGGATCTGCCGAATTCAACTGTACGCAAGATTATGCGCTCTGTTCTAAACATGTTTCCGTATCGATTCCAGCGTGTCCAGATGTTGGAAGCGGGAGACTATCAATTACGGCTGGATTTTGCAAATCAATTCCTTATCCGGTACGATGAAGATAGCAGCTGGCCTTTACGCATTCTGTGGACAGATGAGGCGCATTTCTCGTTAACTGGTAACGTGAGTTCGAAAAATTGTTGTGTGCACTGGAAAGAGAATAATCCACATGATGTGCATGCACATCCATTACACGAGGAAAAAGTGACTGTGTGGTGTGGTATAACGAGTACGTTCATCCTCGGCCCTTACTTTTTTGAAGAGGTTACTGCCGGTGATCTGCAAACGTGTATAGTAACGAGTGCTCGCTATCTGGACATGTTAACTCATTACGCGATTCCCGCATTGCAACGGCAAAATACTCTATCTGAAGTTGTGTGGATGCAAGATGGCGCTCCTCCACATGTCGGGTCTTCAGTCAAACGTGTCTTAACTCAACAGTTTGGTGACAGAGTTATCTCCCGTCATTCCCCGTTTCCGTGGCCACCAAGATCTCCTGATCTGACACCAATGGATTTCTGGCTGTGGGGATATCTGAAATACAAAGTGTATCAGTTTCGTCCTCAAACTGCATCTGATTTGAAAGATGCCATTAGAACTGCGATTCAAGAGATTCCTATTGCCATGATAGGTGCTGTAGTGCTATCCACCATCAGCCGCATGGAAAATAGCATCGTGTGTGAAGGAGGTTATGTGGAAAATTTGTGAAACACAATAAAATGCTTTATTTTATGCTGCTTCTCTGTCCTTATTGGTTGTCCTCACTTTTATCCTATCTACTGCCGGTGATTTTCATGCTACAGTTGCCGTTCCAACGCTATTTAGGGTTTTTCACAATGGAGATAAAATTCCAATACAAAAAACTGGGTGTTGCCATTTGATTTTTTTGAAATTTTCTCACTGTAACCGTAACTGTTTGAGTAACACTGTTGTTTTCCATATCATTCTTGAGCGCATACCTTAAAATACCTTTTGCCAAAATTTCATTCAGTTTCTGTGAATGTTATGACAGTTAGGGGCCCAAATGTCGGGATAGTTTTTTTTATAATCACCCTGTATATATATATATATATATATATATATATATATATATATATATATATAACGTATGTATGGACACTGGGCAGGAAATCCGTTATAACACAATAGAACTTCCCCTCGAATTTGTCAATTAGCTCACTGTATTGCTGGTATCTCTCTGAGTTTTCATGATATTTGACTGGTCCTTTTATGTGAGTTACTCTATAGAATTACCAATCATAGCATTACCAAATCATGAAAAAAAATTCTTCGGTATAGTTCGCGCATGCGCAGTTATAAATTATTTCATACAAATACCAATATTTTATCAAATAGTCAATATATTAATTTTTTAATTGCAGTATAGTGTTTCTACTGTTTTTGAAGTCAAATATGTGTTTTACATCCTCGAATTTCAAGGACAATTTGTCAAGGATTTCAGTAGATATTCGACAAACCGAATAAAAAGAGAAACGTCCGGTCACTGTCCCTTAATTTTTTGGACAGCAGTGTATATATATATATCTATATAGACAGATAGAAATGCTATCATTCATTTATTTCTTCAAATAACTCTTTTTCTTTAACAGTCAATGAAAAAAATAATTGTTCGTAATTAAAACATTGCTTTAACTTTTAATTATCAAATTTTCTTCACTTGTCAATTTCTTATCATTCTGCACTATTTTGTTTCTGTCAATAGGTGAGAATGTCTGTCTCTTTAGGTACAATTTCCGATGCCGGTATGCTACCTTTTTCTCAGCCTCCACACTTCATTTCCTGCCTTTTCTAAACACGTAATTTATATTATTAGTACAGGTATTTATTTTGATTTGTATTTTATATGAAACCACTGCTCGGTTTCCATATTATTCTTTTTCAATATTAGGCATCTGCAGGATTCGAAGTAGTATAAGTGATATGTTGTAGTTCATATATTTTGTGTACAGTAATTAAAAAAAAAAAAAAATCAAATTTTTGTCAACACTGGCGCTGCACTTACTCAAGCTGTAATAATTCTCAAACAAACATTTAAAACTAGATCATATATATCTATCTATATTAATCTTTATTCTATTTATCGACTGAAATGCAAAAGAAAGTTTTGCATATTGAGATTTTGATGTTATTTTAGACATTCTTGCGATTTGAGATGGACCAGCGCCATTTATTGATTGAAATTTGAAATACGTTTAAATTTACTGTTTACAAAATGTGTCAGACACTTGATAAAAAAGTCACTTATTTCATTCTTGCATTTATGATAATTAATGAATTATTGAACTTTAAAGTTCAGGTCCCCATGTTCATGTGTTTACTATCATGTGTATATATTTTCTGTCATTTTGGTAATTGAAAATTCCATACACAGAGGGCAAAAATATAAATATTGGGCAGAGATGAGCTCGGGCTATTTTTTGGAGCCCATGCCCGAAACATTGTGTGTCACTAAGGCACGAGTCCATCCGAGACCGTTACCGAAAGTACTCAGTAGCGATTTTTTAATAATTTTAAAATTGTTTTAAGATTAATTTTCTTATTTAAATATCTGTTCGTACTTAGAAATAAGTATTAATCCTAAATATTCCCCCCATGGCGACGTTTCGTGAAATTCATGTCCATGAAAATCTGTTTAAAATTACTTATTTTTATTTACACTGGCAGAAATCTGAAAAAGTCACAATTCTTATTCTTTAAAAATATTATTGCACAACCATGGCAGAAAGACATTACACAATTATGCTAGAAAGCCATTGTGCAACTATGGCAGAATTATGTTACCCAGTAATTCAGATAAGAGACTTTAAATTGAAAGAGAGTATAGACAAAGCTCTCATACCCCACAGCTGCTTTATATTACTAACAATGACATGTCAAGACTTCAGAATCAGACAGAATATTTCTCTTTATATAAAAGATTTTAAATAGAAAGAGTATAGACAAGGCATATTACACAGCTGCTTTATCATATATTTTAATAAGAGCAAATCTTGTGTGTGTGTGTGTGTGTGTGTGTGGTTATATATATATATATTGTTGTGAGCTCGGGGTTCGAAAGGACTGATGCCAATATATAAGAACAATAAAAAGGCTTTATTCACTATAAACAGTGCAATACGATCACAAATATCTTCTGAAAATTACAAGATATTCAGTAATCTTCAAATCCAATAAAAGCTAAGCAAAATTTCACACAGAAACAATGCGTTCAATACGACGTATCAACGACAAAATCGATCCGAGAAACACAGTTCTCAATGCAAAGCCTCTCGTATGAATTCAATCGCAGTTGACAGACAACTAACTAACTGAACTGATGGAGGTCCTTATATAGGTTTCAGAGATCTTTCCAGATTATTCCAGAGCCTTCAGATACTAGAAATTACCAGAAAGTACTTTAACTTTCGATAGAGAACCCAAGCAAGAAAGGATCCCAATATATAGGTATAAGGGGGAGTGGTTGCACAAAAAGTCGCCAAATCCGTCGCCAATTTGGCGACATTTGGCGATATATCGCCAAATTTGGCGACAAAAATAAGTCTCCAAAACCATCGCCAACTTGGCGATAAACCCATTCCTTGGCGATTTTCCAATAGAGCTCCATTATAAAACCGATGCTGTAAGGTTGTTTTTCTTGCAAACCACCTGAGGCCTTTAGCATTGAGTTACATGATGCTCAATAGGAAATACATTAATAATACTGCAATTTTCACAATAATAAAATAAAATAAATTTAAACAAATGGAATATTTACAGGTATATACAAAATTCATAACATTGCCCCCCTCTCAAGGACTGCACGTCCCGGGCAGTTCAACCTTTGATCGGAAAGCAAACCCGTTACCAACAAATGCTATACTACTCAAAACACTTAAAGCAAACATGGAAAATAACAATTAAACACATTCATAATGCTGAATTATACAAAATATACACTTATTTTTAAAAAAAATTGAATTAAATTAAAGCATAGACATCATTACATACAAGTATTTAAATAATAACATTAATAATGATAATGCTAAGCAAAATAAATAATTACATTAATTTATATACAAGACCATGGTCATACTAATTTACATTATTTACATTACACTATTTACAATAAATGAACTAAGTACTATGGCCATAGTATGGAGCCAGCCTGTCGTAATGAACGACTCTAGGCTTCGAACTTGGTGACTTTCGGATCCGAATTACGACATCGTTCAGTCTGTTTAGGACTGTATAAGGACCGTCCCAGTGCGATTGCAGTTTGGGAGAAAGTCCTTTACGTCGAGTCGGATTATAAAACCAAACCTTGTCACCTTCTTTGAATTGATGTCCTGTGGCTTTCGTGTCGTACCTGGTCTTCATCTTCTCCGTCTGTATATTGATCCGCTCTCGAGCCAAGTTGTGGACGTCTTCAAATCGTGCCTGGAGATTCTGCACGTATCCCTCTGGCGATGAAGGCGCATCTGGAGGGCGACCAAACAGCAGATCACAAGGTAAACGAAGATCACGACCGAAAAGCATCTGAGACGGGGAATAGCCGGTTGTTTCATGGACGGCGCTGCGATAGGCGAGAAGAAACAAGGGAAGTTTTTGGTCCCAGTCTTGTTGATTTCTTGAGACTAGCAGTGAGAGATTGTTGAGGATGGTACGATTAAATCTCTCAACCATGCCATCCGACTGTGGATGTAAAGGCGTCGTCCTAGTTTTGTCCATTCCGAGAAGTTGACAGAGACCCTCAATCACAGCAGAGATAAAATTTCTCCCCTGGTCCGAATGCATTTGGAGAGGGACTCCATACCTTGATATCCACTGGTGTACCAAGGCATCCGGAACCGTAGAAGCTTCTTGATCAGGGATGGCATAAACTTCAGGTCATTTCGTGAAATAGTCCATGACAACAAGGAGGTATTTGTTGCCATCAGCACTTCTTGGCAGAGGACCTAGTATGTCAAGGGCGATCAAATTTGGCGATATATCGCCAAATGTGCTTCTACGGTTGCGGATGCCTTGGTACACCAGTGGATATCAAGGTATGGAGTCCCTCTCCAAATGCATTCGGACCAGGGGAGAAATTTTATCTCTGCTGTGATTGAGGGTCTCTGTCAACTTCTCGGAATGGACAAAACTAGGACGACGCCTTTACATCCACAGTCGGATGGCATGGTTGAGAGATTTAATCGTACCATCCTCAACAATCTCTCACTGCTAGTCTCAAGAAATCAACAAGACTGGGACCAAAAACTTCCCTTGTTTCTTCTCGCCTATCGCAGCGCCGTCCATGAAACAACCGGCTATTCCCCGTCTCAGATGCTTTTCGGTCGTGATCTTCGTTTACCTTGTGATCTGCTGTTTGGTCGCCCTCCAGATGCGCCTTCATCGCCAGAGGGATACGTGCAGAATCTCCAGGCACGATTTGAAGACGTCCACAACTTGGCTCGAGAGCGGATCAATATACAGACGGAGAAGATGAAGACCAGGTACGACACGAAAGCCACAGGACATCAATTCAAAGAAGGTGACAAGGTTTGGTTTTATAATCCGACTCGACGTAAAGGACTTTCTCCCAAACTGCAATCGCACTGGGACGGTCCTTATACAGTCCTAAGCAGACTGAACGATGTCGTAATTCGGATCCGAAAGTCACCAAGTTCGAAGCCTAGAGTCGTTCATTACGACAGGCTGGCTCCATACTATGGCCATAGTACTTAGTTCATTTATTGTAAATAGTGTAATGTAAATAATGTAAATTAGTATGACCATGGTCTTGTATATAAATTAATGTAATTATTTATTTTGCTTAGGATTATCATTATTAATGTTATTATTTAAATACTTGTATGTAATGATGTCTATGCTTTAATTTAATTCAAATTTTTTTAAAAATAAGTGTATATTTTGTATAATTCAGCATTATGAATGTGTTTAATTGTTATTTTCCATGTTTGCTTTAAGTGTTTTGAGTAGTATAGCATTTGTTGGTAACGGGTTTGCTTTCCGATCAAAGGCTGAACTGCCCGGTACGTGCAGTCCTTGAGAGGGGGGCAATGTTATGAATTTTGTATATACCTGTAAATATTCCATTTGTTTAAATTTCTCCAATAATTTAGTCAGTTGCGCTTCCATTGCTCTGGTAATCGGCATTCAACCCACTCCTGACACCAAATGTTGTGAGCTCGGGGTTCGAAAGGACTGATGCCAATATATAAGAACAATAAAAAGGCTTTATTCACTATAAACAGTGCAATACGATCACAAATATCTTCTGAAAATTACAAGATATTCAGTAATCTTCAAATCCAATAAAAGCTAAGCAAAATTTCACACAGAAACAATGCGTTCAATACGACGTATCAACGACAAAATCGATCCGAGAAACACAGTTCTCAATGCAAAGCCTCTCGTATGAATTCAATCGCAGTTGACAGACAACTAACTAACTGAACTGATGGAGGTCCTTATATAGGTTTCAGAGATCTTTCCAGATTATTCCAGAGAAAGTCGCCAAATCCGTCGCCAATTTGGCGACATTTGGCGATATATCGCCAAATTTGGTGACAAAAATAAGTCTCCAAAACCATCGCCAACTTGGCGATAAACCCATTCCTTGGCGATTTTCCAATAGAGCTCCATTATAAAACCGATGCTGTAAGGTTGTTTTTCTTGCAAACCACCTGAGGCCTTTAGCATTGAGTTACATGATGCTCAATAGGAAATACATTAATAATACTGCAATTTTCACAATAATAAAATAAAATAAATTTAAACAAATGGAATATTTACAGGTATATACAAAATTCATAACAATATATATATATATGCAAATTTTATCTGAAAAACGTATTTAACGATTTAACGAAATTTTGTATCCTACCATTTTGGGGCTCTAGAAAAACTATTGGGCTAGGTTACATGTTCGAGAAAATTCGATTAGTGGGTCATTTTGGGTCATCATGGGTAATTGCATCTAAAAAACGGTTCAAACGATTTTGTCAAAATTCTGTATCCTACCATTTCCGGGCACTAGAAGACTATTGGGCTGGGTCATATGTTCGAGAACTTTCGATTAGTGGGTCATTTTGGGTCAACGCGGGTCAAGTTAATTTTATCTAAAAAACAGCTCTAACGATTTTGATTAAATTTTGTATCCTACGAGTTTCGGGCACGAGAAAATCATTGAGCTAGGTTACATGTCCGAGAAAATTCGATTAGTGGGTCATTTTTGGGTCATTGTGGGTCAAGCTAATTTTATCTGGTAAACTTCTCGGACTATTTAGGCTAGATTTTGCATCCTACGGTTTTCGTGCACGAGAAGACTGTTGGACTAGGTCACATGTCCGAGAAAATTCGATTAGTGCGTCATTTTGGTCATGCGTCATTATAAGTCAAGCTATTTTTATCTTAAAAACTGCTCAGAGAATTTGAACTAAATTTAGTATCCGACAGTTTTAGGGGACGAGAAGACTATTGGGTTTGGTCACATGTTCGTGAAATTTCGAACAGTGGGTGATTTTGGTTATGGATCAAGCTAATTTTATCTTAGAAACGGCTCAGACGATTTGAACTAAATTGTGTATTCTACCGTTTTGGGGCACCAGAAAACCGTTGGGCTAGGTCACATTTTCAGTCAACATGGGTCAGGGTCAAGCTAATTGCATCTAAAAAACGGTTCAAACGATTTTGACTAAATTTTGTATCCTGCCATTTTCAGGCACGAGAAAACTATTGGACTGGGTCACATGTTCGAGAACTTTCGATTAGTGGGTCATTTTTGGGTCAAGGCGGGTCAAGTTAATTTTATTTAAAAAACGGCTCTAACGTTTTTGAATAAATTTGTGTCCTACGAGTTTCGGGCACGAGAAAATCATTGGGATAGGTCACATGTCCGAGAAAATTCGATTAGTAGGTCACATTGGGGTCACTGTGGGTCAAGCTAATTTTATATAAAAAACGGCTCAGACTATTTAGAGTAACTTTGCATCCTATGATTTTCGGGCACGAGAAGACTGTTAGACTAGGTCTCACCTTGAAGAAAATTCGATTAGTGGGTCATTTTGGTCATGGGTCATTATGGGTCAAGCTATTTTTATCTTAAAAACGGCTCAGATGATTGGAAATAAATTTAGTATCCTACTGATTTAGGAAACGAGAAGACAATTGCGCTAGGTCACATGTTCGAGAAATTTCGCTTAGTGGGTCATTTTGGTCATGGGTCATTATGGGTCAAGCTATTTTTATCTTAAAAGCGGCTCAGACGATTTGAACTAAATTTTGTATCCTACGGTTTTTGGGCCCGAGAAAACCATTGGGCTAGGCCACATGCTCGAGAAAATCCGATTAGTGGGTCTTTTTGTGTCATTGTGGGTAAACTAATTTTATCTAAAAAACGGCTCAGATTATTTCGACTAAAATTTATATCCTACGGGTTTCGGGCACGAGAAGATGAGCTTGGTCACATTTTCGAGAAAATTTGATTAGTGGGTCATTTTGGTGATGGGTCATGCTGTTGGTCACAGTCATTTAGTCTTCCCTGCTCATATTACTAAAAATGACATGTCAAGACTGCATAATCAGACAGAATATTTTTCTTTGTATAAAAGACTTTAAATAGAAAGAGAGGGTAGACCAGACATATCCCACAGCTGCCTTATATCTGTTAGTTAATTTTGAAGGTAGCTAGTAGTTTTGCGCGCTCTAAAGTAATTAGGGAATATAAATAAACAATTGGTACTTTTTCAAAACAAAGGTAAGATAATTTGCTTACCCCCTTTTTTCAGCAATCATCCTCATTGTGCCGCAAGCCAGGTCCTAAGGTAATACTTTTATTGGTTCATAACGAGAACGGATTATCCATCGAGAGCATGCTGCATTTTTATGTTCACTGCACTTTCACAAGTAGATTAAGACAGAGGTCGAAGGCAGGCGTGCATCATCCGCCGATTCCAGGCTCTTGGAGAGCCCATACGAGTCACGACCAAGGAGGATCCGGTTTACCCGGTGACCCCCAAGGTGGTGCTCTTCGGCCGGAGAGAGAAACGGGGGCATGCGACTACCTACGTTTCAACTCTCTTTCCCAAGTGAGTTGACGACATATAGGTCGAAGCGACATTAGTGGAACCTTCCCTCTAAGGCCCACTTTTTTTTCACTTGGACGGATAGCGAGAGTGAACCCCAGCCTCGTAGCCGAAATCCCACAAGGGAATCGAGTCCTCAGCCTAATGGAGAACACACTCACTTCCCATTAATTTACCGCCCCTTCCGAATATCAAATCCTAGGGAAGGAGGAAGCGACTAGTTCATTTGGGGCGGCTAGCAGGAGGTGCTTCTCGCCAACCCGGAACCTCGAAGAAATTCGGTCCCTAGTGCATAGACACGCCTGGCTGGGTCGTCACCGCCGAATGGCGAACCATTCAACGGGTCATGCACATATCAACACAAGTAGATTAAAATAAATGAAGTATCCCAACAATTTGGTATATCCATTATTATGCTGTACACACAGATGTATTATTTACTTATGGAATAGAGAAATATAATTAATAATAATACAATATTCATAATTAGTTTAAATTATTTAATTATCTTTTAATTACATTTACTTTTACATTAGTTTAATTTTAAACATTAGCTAAATTTAATTGAGTTTAAGGGAGAACGAAATATACATGTTCCGTCTCCATCGCGTGATAGTAGCAAGTCTATTAAAGTTCTATATAGTAGAAAAAACAGTCTTTTAGTCCCTTTCAGGTGATGTCATTTTTCAGTTCGTTGATTCCTCAGAAATGACGTAAAGTAAACGTACATCATTCATACGTATTTATTTCCTACTTCCTTGTTCTGTTCACATTCACGAGTTTGTAATACCTCTATATATTGCATCATAATTTTCACTTCCTCTTTTAAATTTGGTTTAAACACTTTTTATCGTGATGAGTTTTTACATGAAGTAAATAATCTGTCATAGAAATCAATTTACGGAGCTTACTTTCCTGATATATTACCAACAATCTCCTCCTTAATCTCTGGAATTTGATTTCTTAAATTTAAATTTCTTCTGTGAACTTCAAAAATAGGTTTGGGAGTGGGCTTGGTTAAGATGTCCGCTATCATGTTCTTTGATTCACAGTACTTTAGATTAATTGTTCCATTGTCCTTTAAGTGCTTAATGGAATGATATTTAATATCTATGTGTTTCGTGCGACGTGTATACTTTTCTGATTCAATCATTTTTATGCAGGACTGATTGTCTTCATGCACAGTTATGGGTAACGACTGTTCTAAGTTAAATTCTTGTAAGAGTCTAATTAACCATATAATTTCTTGCGACGCATTAGCAGTTGAAATATACTCAGCTTCAGCACTTGACATGGCAATACATGATTGTTTTTTACTTATCCATAAAATTGGATTTTTCCCTAACAAAAATAGGTTTCTGCTTGTTGACTTTCTAGTTTGTATGTCTCCAGCCCAGCCCGAATCACAATAAGTCTCTAAAATTGGTTGGTGTGTTGTATTTATTTCTAATTTAAAGTTTTTAGTGTGATTTAAATAGGATATTACTCTTTTAGTTGCCTTCCAATCCTTCTGTGAAGGATTTTCGTTTTTTCTACTCAGGATGTTAACCGCAGCTGAAATATCTGGTCTTGTGACAGTTGAGATATATAAAAGAGCCCCAATTGCCTTTCTGTAATCTATGTTGTTTGGCAATGGTATTTCATCGTTATCATAATTTAAGTAGCCTGTTTCCATGGGCGTTTTGTAAGGCTTTGCTTCTTCTAATTTAAATTTTCGAACTAATTCTTCAATTTTAATTTTTTGATTTAGTTTATATCCTTCGTTTGTTTTTTCAATTTTAATCCCTAGGTAGTAGTTTAACCGACCTAAATCTTTTAGTTCATATTCAGTTTTAAGTTTCTGTATAATTTCTTTAATTTCATTTTCCTTTGCAGATATCAATATATCGTCTACATAAACGATAATATATCGTTAATATACCACTGTCTTTTGTATTACGTATAAATAAACACGTATCTGAAGTTGATTTTTTGAAATTTAACTTTTCTAACGATTCTGAAATTTTTGTGTGCCAGGCTCTAGCAGCTTGTTTTAAGCCGTATATAGCCTTATTTAATTTGCAGACTTTGTTTTCATGATTTGGTATAACATAGCCTTCCGGCTGAGATATATAAATATCCTCATCAAAATTTCCATACAGAAATGCTGTTTTAATGTCATCATGGTTTATGTTTAGTTTATGATAGGCGGCGGCTGCTAAAAATGTTCTAATGGTAGTATGTGAAACCACTGGAGCAAATGTTTCATAATAATCAATACCAAAATTTTGCGTATAGCCTTTGGCTACAAATCTTGCTTTGTATTTTTGTATTTTTCCTTTATCGTCTAATTTTGTTTTGAAAAGCCATTTTGAGCCTATTATTTTTGTATTTGGCGGGGGGTCAACTAATGTCCAAGTTTTATTTTGGTTGTGAGATTCTATCTCCTCCTGTGTCGCTTTGATCCAGTTTTCTTTTTCTACTGGGTTTTCCATGTTTATTATTTCCTGCCAATTTTTAGGTTCATTTATTTGTTCGTCTTTAACTAAATAAATTAGTCTATCTGGGGGAACCCCTTTATTTACTCTATCTGATCTTCTCGGTTCGGTTTGATTTAGTTCAGATTCATTCTGAGTATTGTTTTCATTAGAAATTTCGATTTTTATCAGATTTGGGTTTTCTGACTTTTCGTTTTCGGCACCAGTGTTTTCATCTATATTTAGTTCTAGCCTTTTTCTTTGTTTGAATTTCTCGGATAGTTTTCTAAAAACTTCACTGTTCTGGCTATAGTGATATCTTTGCCGCTTGTGTATATACGATATCCTTTGGAATAATTATCGTATCCCACAAAAATCCCTTCTATTGCTTTATTATCTAATTTCTGCCTTTTTTGCTTATTAATGTATGCATAAGCTTTGCAGCCAAAAACTCTTAGGTATTTTAGATTTGGTCTTCTGTTTGACCATAACTCATATGGAGTTCTTTCGTTGGCTTTTGTCGGCAGTCGATTTTGTAGGTGATTTGCGATGCAGATCGCCTCTCCCCAGAAATGTAATGGTAAATTAGAGTCATTTAGCAATGTTCTGGTCACTTCAATTAGAGATCTACCCTTGCGTTCAGCAATACCATTCTGGCTCGGAGAATATGGTACTGTTAGCTGTCGCTTAATTCCATTTTCTTTTAGAAAATTATCAATATTTGAATTTTTAAATTCTTTCCCATTATCTGTTCTGAGTTCTATAGGCTTTTTGCCAAATTTGTTGTTGACCAGAGCAACGTATTCTTTTAATTTCTCAAATACCTCACTTTTATTTTGTAGGAGATAAATTATTGTAAATCTAGAGTAATCATCTATGAAAATTAAAAAATAATTTTTCCCACCTATGGTTGGAGTTTGAATAGGACCACACACGTCAGAATGCACTAATTGCAGAATTTTATTTGCTCTAAATTCCGTTTTTTTTGGGTAAGGAGCGTCAGTTATTTTTGCTTTAATGCAAGGCTCACATTCGGTACTATGTGAACAATTATTTATGTTAATTCCGCATGCTAATTCTTTTGTCATTATTTCTTTCATTGACGCGACATTTTTATGCCCTAATCTTCTATGCCATATTTCTATGCAATTTTTATTTTTGCAATTGGTTAACATATTTACGTAATTTTCATCTGTGGTCTCGCTAGTTTGCTGGATTTCGTATAAATTGTTTTTCCTTATTCCTTCTAAGCGAATTAATCCTTCATATTCTAGAAAACATTTATTATCTTCAAATGTTAATTTGCATCCGTTTTTCGTAACTTTAGCTACCGAAAATAAATTCGTTTCAATTTCCGGTACTAGTAGAACATCTTTTAATGTTATATCGTGAGTTTTACCGTCGGAGGTTATCGTGGTAATGTTTATATTACCTGATCCGTAGGATTTTAACTTATTGCCATTGACAATTACTACGTTAGATTGTTCTTTATATATAAATTCGGAAAACAGTTTTTCATCATTTGATATATGGGAGGACGAGCCAGAATCTATGATCCATGCTTTATTTTTCGATTTGTTCGCAATAAATGCGCAATTTTTCTTTTCTTCGGTTCCGAAATAAGCTGTGCTTTTGTTTGGGTTGTTCGGATTATTTGAGTTCGTGCTTCTTAATTTATTTTCGTCTTTTTGAAAGACTAATGAAGAAGAAAAGTTTTTCTTTATATTTTGTTTAAAATTAGTTATTTTATTTTTGTTGTGCCAGCAATTAATTGTGTTGTGATTTTTCATACGACAGATCGTGCAGTATTTTTCTTCCTTTTTAAAAACTGTTGGTTTAAATTTTCTTTCAGCTCTAAAAGCTTTGTTGGAATTATCACTGTTATTCGAATGCTCATTTCTTTTATTAAATTCGTCGGTTAATTTGCTTTTTATAAACTCTGGAGTTAATTCGTCTTCCTGCCTGGCTTCTAATGCGGTTATGAGGGTATCATACGAAGGTGGCAAAGAGCAGAGCAATAATGCTGAAATATGATTTGTTTTAATTTCTTCGCCTATGGCTGATAACTTATCAATAATTTCTAATATTTTTGTTATATGAGTAATCATATTGCCTCCTTCTGATAATTTTGTTCCGTAAAGTCTCCTAAGGAGAAAGAGTTTGCTGGAGAGATTTGATATCTCATGGATGTTTTTTAGCGTGTTCCATGTGTCCCGTGCATTTTGTAAATGCTTAATATGTATAATTTGGTTATCCTCAATACTTAAATTAATAAGAGCTCTTGCTTTTTTTGTCTTTCTTCGACCATTCAGGCGTAATTGGATTAGGTGGATCGTCTGTGACAACTTCAAAGAGCTCTTCTCTTATCAAGAGCATCTCCACCTTGAATTTCCAGTTTGCGTAGTTACTGGAATTTAATTTTTCAATTATACTACCTTCTTTGAAGGTTGCCATTTTTCTATTTCAGAATATATCTAAAATTAATTTATTTTCCTTTAAGTATTCGAGGATTCTAGGACACTATTTATTATTATTATTTTTACCCTTTTACATATTTTAGAATATTCTGTGCTCATAATCTTGTTAGTTAATTTTGAAGGTAGCTAGTAGTTTTGCGCGCTCTAAAGTAATTAGGGAATATAAATAAACAATTGGTACTTTTTCAAAACAAAGGTAAGATAATTTGCTTACCTCCTTTTTTCAGCAATCATCCTCATTGTGCCGCAAGCCAGGTCCTTAAGGTAATCCTTTTATTGGTTCATAACGAGAACGGATTATCCATCGAGAGCATGCTGCATTTTTATGTTCACTGCACTTTCACAAGTAGATTAAAATAAATGAAGTATCCCAACAATTTGGTATATCCATTATTATGCTGTACACACAGATGTATTATTTACTTGTGGAATAGAGAAGTATAATTAATAATAATACAATATTCATAATTAGTTTAAATTATTTAATTATCTTTTAATTACATTTACTTTTACATTAGTTTTAATTTTAAACATTAGCTAAATTTAATTGAGTTTAAGGGAGAACGAAATATACATATTCCGTCTCCATCGCGTGATAGTAGCAAGTCTATTAAAGTTCTATATAGTAGAAAAAACAGTCTTTTAGTCCCTTTCAGGTGATGTCATTTTTCAGTTCGTTGATTCCTCAGAAATGACGTAAAGTAAACGTACGTCATTCATACGTATTTATTTCCTACTTCCTTGTTCTGTTCACATTCACAAGTTTGTAATACCTCTATATATT
Organism: Maratus michaelseni; assembly: GCA_963931845.1. Classification (NCBI taxonomy): domain Eukaryota; kingdom Metazoa; phylum Arthropoda; class Arachnida; order Araneae; family Salticidae; genus Maratus; species Maratus michaelseni. The sequence goes on from OZ007589.1 coordinate 392,048,665, forward strand.
GCATCCTAATTTTCACTTCCTCTTTGAAATTTGGGTTAAACACTTTTTATCGTGATGAGTTTTTACATGAAGTAAATAATCTGTCATAGAAATCAATTTACGGAGATTACTTTCCTGATACATTACCAACAATATCACTAACAATGACCTGTCAAGGATTCATCATCAGACGGAATATTTCTCTTTATATCCTATGAATAACAATACAGTTACCTTTTAAATTGAATTTTAGAGGATTGTAAAATACCTTAAGAAAATTGAACTACATTCTTGTTTCTCTCAAATAGCATCTGTCATTTTTTTTCCTTTTTTCAATTTGTGAATAAATAAAACTTTGACTTTGAGTCCAAGCCCACCCGTGCCCGAAGCGCCCAAGCCCACCCGCCGCCACTGGTACAAAAAACGAGCCCGTGTTCGGACTTGGACTCACAAGCTTGAGCTCGGGCTAAGCCCGTCTCATCTGTAATACCGGGCGATCCAAAATAGAGGTTATGGCGATTTTCTTTTATACCCCTGATGATAGAAACATGCTTTCAATCGCAAAAAGTACACAAATCAAGTATATAACTTTGAAACACCGCATTTGTTTTACAAGGAGGTGTATAGATATATTAAAATACGAAATTTAATTTTTCACGCACGCCATCTTTTTTCATATAACTTGTATTTAGAAAATTGTTGTTCTGTGTTTAGGAAGGATTTTAAGAAATCCAATTTTTTTATGAACCAATATTACCGAACTCTAGTACTTTGAATATTATGAAGTTTCAGAGTTTTCAGGCACAAAAAACATTAACTTTCTAATTTTAGTGATTAACCCCTTCGCGACGAGCGTCCTTTACAGAATTTTTAATCTTTTGCCACCGGTTTTTCAAAACAGAAATTGTCGCCTAATTGAATCTCAGAAATGCTGTCATTAAATAAGGCAAAGTTTACAATAAAAAGTTACTGGTGGGAATAATCGAGGATTCTGAGCACCTTATGCATCGCGTATACGTGTCGCTCGTCCCCAAGGGGTTAAAAAAAATAATAAAATGCAAAGTATTATAACTCGGTAAGTTTTGGGTCTTAAAAGAATAGGATTTTTTTCATATGCATCTTAGAAACAGGGCATTTTTTTTCTTTCTATATACAAGTTGTAGGAAAAGGGTGCGGTATAAAATTTAATTTACTGTTTTTATATGTGAATAGTTTCTTTTAAAACATGTACTATATTTAAAAGTTATATTTATTTTGTAATTAGAAATGCGTTTGTATAATCTGAGGTTTAGCAGATGATGGCCATAACTTCTATTTTGAATTACTCAACACATTCTTTTTGAGAAATTTCACGTGTTTTTTAATAATGACATCCCCCCCCCCAAAAAAAAAAAACAACAAAAAACAAACTTGTTTTTACATTTTGTAAAATAAAAAGGTTACCTTTTTAAATTAAATCTTTCCACATTCTTCAAAAGAGTCACTAAAATATTTTGAATTAACTCATCGTATTTATTGAAGATCACATTGAAGATTAGATAAAAATTAAAATAACTTTCTTTGTAATCGCTGCGAATATTGGAAAAAAACATATTGTATATCTTATCTTTCACCGCGAAAGAAAATCTAATTATCAACAAACGGATAAAGCCTTTACGCGTCACTAAAAATTATTATTTAGATTTTATCGGCTCCAATAAAAAAAAAAAAAAAAGAAGGAAAAGTAATGTTCCAATCGACAAAATAAATGTATGATCGTATTATTATAAAAAATATTCATTAAAATAGCATAATCAAAATTGCAACTGTTTTTTTTTACATTATAAAAGAATGGTATGTTTTAAAATTTTATTTCAAAAGTTATTAAGTTGAGAATTTGCTTCCAGGTAAACGAAAAATATTGCGAAAAGGTATTAGCAACTGCAAATGTAGTACTTCAAAGAAAATATTTATAATCAGGTTAAAAAAAAAAAAAGGCCTTCCGGCCTGTACCGGAAAAAAAAGTAGCTTCTGAATATCCCTGTTTTTAAAAAATTCACCTAATTTTACTCAAACACGCGAAACTAAAATGCGTGGAACCCGATTATAGATGATTCAATCCCTGTTTTCGTCAATACTGAATTTGAATAAGATTTTCACCAAATTAGGCAGCAATTTAGTTAATAATATTTCAAAAGTTATTAAACGCTCTAGATGTGCAATTTCAAATGTTTAGAAACGAGGAAGTAATGGATCAGTGATTACAAGATATGGACGTAGTCTACTCTTTGCTTGTCCTCAAGAGACAGACGCCATGTGCTTTTGCTCGCTACACAGAATAAGATGACCACTACAGGCATTAAAAATGCTTTGAAACTGAATTGTTCAAGGAGAACCATTTGCAGGGTGTTGCATAATGCTTCCTATGTGAAATTTAAAAAATTGAAGAAAAAACACCGCTTCTAATGCGGCACAAAATGGATCGTTTTAACTTCGCTAAACAAAATATGGCCTGGACCTCCAAATGGTACTCTGTGTTATTTTCTGATAAAAAAAAAAGTTTAACCTGGATGGTCCTGACGGGTTTCACTATTATTGGCAGGATTTACGGAAGTCTCCTGGTGTACAAATGAGTCGCCAAATGGGTGGAGGCTCAGTAATGGTTTGGGCTGGTTTTTCGGCTCAAGGAAAAACCGATATCGTTTCTGTGCATTCAAGAATGAATTCCGAAAAGTATAAGAATCTTCTTAAAGATCAACTAGCCATATACGGTGAACTTCTTTGTGGCGAAAACTACACTTTCCAGCACGACAACGCGTCGATTCATACATCACACGTAACAAAATAGTGGCTTTCAGAGAAAAGTATCAATGTTCTTCCGTGGCCTTCTCGCTCCCCAGACTTAAATCTCATTGAAAACTTGTGGGGGATCTTAGCTCGTGAGGTTTACCGAAATGGGCGGCAGTTTACATATGTCAAAGACCTAAAGAATGCTATAAAATGTGCTGGGGCATTCTGTACCTCGTGGCATGTTTGTAAATGCATGAAGTCGGTTATCGTATGCTTTAGTTAACTGCTGACGTCATAACAGCATGCAGAAAATTTGCATATAAAAAAAAAAGCAGGTGTTTTAATTAAAATGTTAGGGTGTCTTATAATTTTGTCCATGGTATTTTAATTTTTTTTTTATTAAACTCTATGAAAATATCATTTCTGTAAAACAATTACGTGTGATAACAGAATAAATTTATGTTTGTTGTCGTATTTGATAAAGCATTTTTAAGCTCTGAATCTTTTCTTTCACTGTATGTCAAATTAAATAGGTGTTTTATAATTATGTCCACCACTGTATAATAAAACTTTAATCATTAGTATTGTAATAATAGGGTCAGGTGGGGGAAAGTGGTGGTAAAATCGGGGTTTTTTTGGTAAAAGCCTTATAACAGTAAGTTCTAAGCACTAGATATCAGGTTTTTAGTAGATATTATATACATTAGAGTTACATAGGTTAGAAATATTGTGTTTATATAAAGTTTTGCCAAGAAAATTTCTTGTAGATTCATTTTAAAATAAGCATGTTTTGACACCACCACTTTCCCCCATGGTGGGGGTAAAGTGGGGGTATAATATGTTTTTATTTATTATTTCTTCAAAATTTAACTGTGAAATAAAGGAAACGCTATGAGATTTACATTCAAATCTATATTCAAAGTATCCAATTTACATAAAATTTCTTACATAGTTTTTATTATAATTACTGATTAAAAAAAATAATGTCCACGACTGTCAAATCTTGGTTCATCTAAAATGCGAATAATGCTGCTAACTTCCACATTATCTTCATCATCTAATTCTGGGAAAATATAATAATTTCCCAATTTTGACTTAGTAAGATATTTAACGTGATATAGATCACCATTTTTCTCAACAACTTGCCCGATAAATGAGCACATCATATTTCTTTTGGAATTGTATTTTACCTCAAGCCATGAACCTTGATTGATTTGTCTGGTATCGAGAGGGGTAGTAGGACTGGTGACTTTTTATATCAGACCTTTTTTGGTCTTTTCGTTTAGGAACCTGGCCTAAATTGCATTTTTTCTTTCTGTCTTCTTCTTCCATTGCTAATCTTTTTAAAACATTCTCTTGAGTTAAAATTTCCCCAGATTTGCTTTGCACCCTTTTTCTTTTTTTATTAGTTATCCATAGCTAGAACCGTGTTTGCAGATGGTGTGGGAGATACTGTCAACAGAATTGCCTCTTTCAAATCTTTCATAGATGAATCTAGTAGTGCAGAAACTTTAGAAGACGCCGAGCTCTTATTTGTAGCTGCAACTGTTGGATTCTTTTCTGTAGGAATTATACGATGTTGAATGGCATTTCTATTAAGAGGATAAAGGCCAGTCCCTCTAAATCCATTTACAGCGTTTGTTGCCTTCATTTTTTCAAATAATTTCTTTAGAAGAAATGGATAGGTTGCTTTGGAAACATTTTGAAACCTGCTCTCTCGATACCAAGTTTTTAATACGTCCCTCCACGCATTTTTCATTGGTGAAAAACCTCCAACATCTAGGGGTTGAAGTGCATAGCTGCTATTAGGTAGGAGGCATAGTAAAATAATACCATTATCCATGGCTAGCTTAATGGAATTATATGTTAGGTGACTTCCATGGCCATCATATATTAACAATACCGGCTTTTTAACCCTCTAAGCGTGTAGAACGTAATATTCCGTTCACTAAGCTCCAGGTTTCACTGCAATATATGCAATGTTTAAGATAATATAATTCTATAGATTTAATGAATTTTCAAAACATTGAAGGATGATTAATACGCTCAATGGTTACATTCATATTTGTAATTACGTTTTATTTATAATGCTGAAAGAATCATATTTTTTTAGCATTTAAAACAAAATGCTGAGAAAACAACATTACAATTTTACCCTTTTTCAAAACGCTCAGAGGGTTAAAGTTTTTGACGAAATCGATAAAAAACTTTATCCACGTTTCAAACAAAAAATCCTGCATACAACCAGACTCTGTGCACCCGTAAAGAGTTCCTTGTGGCCCTCCAGTCATCCAGGATTGATATAAGTTCTGTCCTTTGTAGACAACAAAAGGAGGTAAATATTCACCAGCAGCAGATATGCAAAATAATATTGTATACATGGCCTTACCACAGTCGGCAGACTTTAAGTAAGCTGTTCGACTTTCCTTCTGGACAAAAATCTTGCTTGATCTGGGATCAGTAGACAACCCTGTTTCATCCAAATTGAAAATCCTTCCTGGCTCCTTAAGCAAACCATTGCTAAGCAGCAATGTTTTCAAAGTATGTTTCTTTAACATACATTTTCATATATGTTAAAGAAAGCATTTGCTGTTTCTTCGTACATATCTTTAGCTCTGGCTTTCGTTAAAAGTTCTGGCTTTCTTTTCCCAATTTCTCCTTTCCATCTCTTTTCAAATCCTCTCACCCATTCTATTCCTGGCATTCCATTAGGAAAGAGATTGCTGAGCTTCTTATTGCTTAGCAAGTATGTTTCAACAACATTAAGAATATCTTTTCTGTCGAATGGAAATCCACATTTTGACAGCAATTTCACAGCTTCAACGATGCATTTCTCTTCTTTCTGACTAAGAAAAGGCGATCGGCCAGGTCCTTGATGTGATGGACTTTTAACAATCCACCTCCTTAAAGTTTGTTCAGGAATACCATTTTTCTTGGATGCAGAATAAATCGATGCTCCATTTTTAACTTCTGCTATAGCCATCTGAAGATCGTTTTGTGTATACTTTGGACCACTAGTCTTTTTTATGTAGTTTCTAGGCATACTTAAGCTGGGAAAAAAATTACATGTCAGTGAACAGTCACACATTAAAATTATCTAAATTGAAAAAAAAAAAGAATTAAATTTATTCTAATGATATTAAAAAATATTCTAAATCATGATTAAATATGTAAAAAATAACTTTTAATTTAATTGTATTATCATATTAAGATTAAAATTTATAAATAAAGCCTATTTTTTTAGATTAATACTTTTATTACAGCCCATTTAAAAAAATTAATCACATCTACAGTCTAAAATTGAATCATCATACAATTTTTTTTTTTTTTTTTTTTTTTTTTTTTTTACTTGGCCACCCGCATTTCCACGAACCCGTCGTGGTACATCCCCAAATGTTGCAGCAGAACATGTCCAGCCCTGGACTAAACTAGCCCACACCCTTTCGTCGCGCTGGGCTACAGCTCGTCATGTGACGGTGGACTCGATGAATAATTGAGGAACCCATCATGCTTCTGGCGACAATTATCTTCACATCCGAACGGCGAAGAACCCCAAAGGCCACCAACTCCTTCCTGGAGGACTCCGCCACCACACCCCCCCCAATTCAATGTCAGGGAGGAGTATTGGACTCCCCCAGGTCGGAGCCCTGCCAACGGATCATCCAGAGGACGGTATTTTTCGACTTTATTACGGTGTGCGATCTCGAGAGGATACTGTTCGCTTATAATCTGCACATCCACTACAGTGACCCTGTCATTCCCATAAACCACCAGATCCGGCTTTAGCTTGTTGTTGCCGACCTTGAATTGCGGCTCCTTATGCACAGCGAGGCCTCTATCTTGCGCTGTACGTCTCACATAATCAACAATCGCGTCGTGTCGTTTTACTCTTGCAAAGTGGGTGTGATGACAGACTTGCAATATATGATTGAGTGATTCAATCGCACCACATCCACGCCTGCCCGACTTAGCCATATCGTTCCTACCTCTTGAACTCCTCGCCCGGCTATGAAGTACCGCATATCGGAGATGAATTGCTTTAACAAAATCTCTCCCAGTCATAAAGGACGATCCATCAGATACCCACGTATGAGCCCCCGGGACACGCCATGCGTCTTTCAGACCGGTTCCATCATACGAACTCAGTAGCTTACTTTTAAAGTAAGAATTGACTTGATTAGTGGTGTTCAACCTTCTATTTTCGACTCTAAAGAGGTTTGAAGGAGGGGGTCTAAACTTCAGACGTTTCCTTGCGATGATCGGTATGCGGTATCTGAGGCACGGCACTCCCAACCCCCCGTCAGCCACCCTCGCATGGAAGGCAGCCTTCGGGAGATCGTGCGGCAGATGTAAAATGCGCCTCACCGCCTTACGTACCGAAACATCAACTTTCTTCAAAGAATCCGCAGTCAGTTTTGAGAAGATGAAATTGTGGTAAAACTTGGGCAACAAGAAGTTGTTCAGACAGAACAACTTCTGTTGAGGCTTCATCGGTGTTTTGAGAAGCAAACTGACATCTGAGTGTAGGCCATCAGCATCTATCTTTGTAAGGCCCGATGCGTTAAAGTACGCACCTAGATACTTAAAATTGTTATCTACCTTATTAGCCGGAATTAATCTGTTATAAACCTTAACAGCAGTATCTGCATCAAAGATCATCTTTTTGCTCTTTTTGTTTTTAATCCATGTTAAGGTAAATGATTTTTCAAGATTAATTTTGAGCCCAACTTCTGCCAGGCTAGCTGACAGGACCGACATCAGTTTCTGAAGCTCATCTGCCGTCTCTGCAAGTACAACCAAATCATCAGCGTATGCTATATGGTTAATTAACGCTTCCTTAAATCGGAAGCCCAGATCTGCAGGAAGTTGATTTATAACAATGTTAAAAACCATTAAAAATAAAAGAGGTGATAAGGGATCACCCTGTCTCACCCCCTTAATCGGATGAAGGAAACTGCTCTTAATATTTTTAAAGGGTAATTGGGTTTTTGAATGTGTATATACAAAGTGGAGATAACTTCTAAGACCAGGTGGAATTTCAAGATGATCAAGAGCCCTAAACAAGGCATCATGGCTAATGCTGTCAAAAGCCTTTTCCAGATCAATGACAGCTAAGGACACTTGTTTGAAATTTTCCTGGACCGACCGAAGAATGGCGTCAAACAGGTCAATCCCTTTCGCCACACCATCCAACGGCCGGAACCCAAACTGATAATTACTTAAACTGATAACCGGAGTCAGCCTATTGACCAAGAGTTTATGAAATTGACGAAGTAAATTCGACGCAATAGATATCGGTCTTAAGTGGGCTGGTTCAATAACATCATGTTTCTTCGGTATAAAAATAGTATGTGAGTTTAGCACCACATCTGGCACCCATCCAAGCATGAGAAAAAGTGAATATAGCTTGGCCCTGACTCTCGTGCTGATTTTCTCTAACTCGATGATCGTGAGGCCATCGAGCCCAGCAGCTGACTTCTTAGTAGCCTTTACAGCCATCACCTCTCTAGGATAAATTAAGAGGTCCGGGTCAAATTCACTAACCACCGGTCTGACTTCATATTTTGGTGGATCAGTAATGGATGCATGGGTAAGCAGATGCTCCCAGAATTTAAACACAGAATGGTAGGTCAATTTATCAGAACATGAGTTGTTATTGTAGATAGAATCAAAGGCTGACTTCCGATTTTTACGATACAATTTTTGAAAACAGGCATATTTCTGCCTTTTCTGTTTTCTATTAGATAAGGGCTTTGAATTCTTAGCATTTGGCCTTGTAGGTTTCCTGGCCCTCTCACTCTGGGGATGTAGAAGGTCACCCAGAAATGAGACCGCCAAACTTTTGGCGGTGTCCACATCACTATGCGCCAGAGTGAGTGCCCTATCCAGCAAACTAACTTCATTCAAGCTAGGCACTCCCAACCTAGCATCAGTATTAAGGCTATAAATATAAGTCTCGACTGATGTATATACTTCGGTCGACAGACCCATGTTATAATCCTGCTCGTCTGTCATAGCCTCAGTTTCTTCAGGGTTAGCAGCCTCTAGATGACTTGAAGAAGTTGCTTCCCCATCCTGTGAGTTGACGGCTCCTGACTTTCCTCAACTGGCGGCAGGTCAACTATTAGATTAGTGGCTAGCTCAGTGGACTTCGAAAACTCCACCACTAGCTTCCTGTGCTTCTCCGTCTTTCGGCGGCTCTTCACAGAATCGAGCGATCTGTCACTCATTAATTTAACGAGCTCCGCGTTAATATTGTTAGCATTGCAGCCATTTGCCAGCAAGCGGGCTTCATGTCTTGCAAACCCCGCCGACTCACTCTCACTCAATCTTTTCTTAATGACAGGTCTTCCTTCTAACTCCTCTTTGGCATCTTTGTGGTATTCTGCAGGGTGCATTCGTCTTCTATGAAGACTCAAGCCCACCTTCTTCGCAAAGATTTTGCCACAATTAATACACGAGAACTCATCAGGTTGGTTCTGGACACCCTCTGCGGCTAAATTACTCGCAACAGCAACTGCGTCGCCGTCGCCTTTTCTTTTGTTTTCTTTAGGAGCGACGAGTAACCTGAGCATAGAGGGCTGCTAACCCGCTACGCCGCTGGAGTGCCTGCCTGAGTTGGTACGGAGAGGCCGCAACCAAGTCGCAACCTCCCACACTAGCGGGACCTAGGAGAGGTTCAGGTCAGACTTGAACAGGAGAGGCTAGGTCTGGTGCACGTCAGCGACTAACCATCAGGCTATATGACGCATCACTGTCCCATGTGTAACTACGGGCCCCCTAAATCAGAACACGGGAGCGGCGGTTTTTCAAAGAAAAACCCCCGCGACCGTCCCCGACCGGAGACACACCTTGGACTCTCCCTTAAGAGAGTCATAGTTACTCCCGCCGTTAAGCTAAGCCTAACTATACCACCACTTTCCCCCACCTCAGAAAAAAAATCATAAAAAATTGAAATAATAAAATAATTCTTACCTTGATGCATGAATCTGTTTTTAAGACGTTCTTCTACTGAAATGTATCAAAATATACTAATTTTTTCAAGTGAGAAAGGATCAAGAACAAAGTTTATCAATACCATGTGTTAAGAACAAACTGCACATATATGTAAACAAGAAGATAAACAACAGTAAACTTGTTGCCAGATTTACAAATCTTAATAGAAATATTTGTCACAAACTCCAATTATGTATTAATTGAAAAAAAAAAAAGTAAAAATATGTACATTTATTGTGAAAAAAGTGCATTTTTTTAGATTACCACCACTTTCCCCCACCTGACCCTATAATTCGTTCTTTTTTGTGGAGAGGCATATGGGAAGCAAAAAAGGGAAAGGGAAGACCGCACTACCTTCCTAAATATTTTAAAATGTAAGAATATTGGTCACTTTTGACCAATTATAACCCTTTAGCACCCTCTTAATAAAATACTGATTACTTCCATGGAGGGCACGGAGCAGCTGCCCCACAAGCCCCTGCATTAGTCAGGCCCTGGCAGCTTTCCCGTCTTCAGCACTAAGAAAATGAATAACCGGTCGTATTTTACAAGCGGTGGTGGAGCTATTTTAAATACTCAAAAATAAATGTTGACACGGTCGAATGTTTCGTAATGGAGCCAGTGTCTTGCCAACAGATGTAGATAAACAGTGCACAAGCGCGGAATGCCGATCGCAGCGCCACCATTCCGAAATTTCAAAACGGTACTTACTTTTAAAATACTTCTCGTAATTGGTCGATATGTACAATTCAGTATCTGGGAAAACTTATTACCTTAAATTAAACCGATATTGTATGTATTATTAATTTGTGGTAATGTATTTCTTTAAAAAAAATTTACTTTCACAAAAATTAAAACTAAATAACGAAAAAAATGAATATTAATCCTTATAAAATGTTTTAATTTGAAATTTCAATTGAATATGTAACACTTTTTTATACAAGTATTCTAAGTATATGTTTAGCAGTGATATGTAGTCGCAATCACTGTGCACAAAAAGTGCAAGTCATCTCCCTGTTTTAGCCAAATTTATTCATATTCATTATATTGTGTATTTCATTTGATGAAATCTAAACTAATCATTCTGTATTCCCCAAAAGTTTAATTATCATTAGTAACAAAACTTTTACTGTAGTGCAAATTGTAAATAAAAAGAGATGAATTAACAAACAACGTAAAAAATTCGAATCAAACACTGTTAAAATTTACAGCAAACTGTCCAGTCATTGGCCGTTTTTGTAGAAAACGCTTACATAACCGTAATTTAACTATATCCTGACCGTATTATTTCTCATTTTAAGGTCAGAATATAATTAAATTATGGTTATGTAACCGTTTTCTACAAAAACGGTCAAATGACTGGACAGTTTGCTGCAAAATTTTAACAGTGTACCGAATCAAGAAAACTTTCTAGATCCCTTAACACTCTGATTACGGGACAGGACGGACGACGATTTTTTATTCAATCCTACCACAATTTACAAATTTTATTTTACGAATAGAATACAAAAATAATCCACTGGGATTTATATGTCCCGCCGATAATCAAAGGGTTATCTTTAAAATCCTAATGCCGAAAAAAAAATAATTTTGACTTATTTATCTTTCAAGTTCACCGAATAGCTAAATTTAAAATACCTGTATTAATTGCTCTCTAGAAAAATTTTAACAAGTTTATTTTGTAAAGGTGGAGAAAAGGATAATTACTACTGAAAGGCAACTAATTTACTGAAATTTTTAGTTTCCTCATCCTAAATTTGTTTTTGAGAAGTACTGAAGTCATTTATTAAAGTATGAGTGAGTACTAGGGAAACCTGGCAGATAGGGGCCTGGTCGCCGGTCTAAAAAAAAAAAAGTATGAGTGAGTTTATCTTTTACGATGACAGTTTAATTCATTCATATGATTATACTTGGAGAGAAATAATGATTTATCTTTGAAGTTACAAAAATTTTAACAACATGAATTCTTACATTAATAAATTAACTACGTGATAGATGTTTGTATGTAAAATTAATGTAAGTATATAAATGAGAAAAGGATTTCGTATGTATGCAGATAATTAATTCACCATGGTATTCTGCATGAAAACGGTTTAAAATTTAAGGATATTACAGTGCGTGCATTTCTACCTGAATTTTCGAACAGAAAGTTTCGCTTCATTTAACGACAGAAACTTTTTTCAAATTCTGTGATTAATTAATGATAGTTTTTTCATCTGATGAAAAACATTTTAGGAAAAACTTTCTAATCTTAAGTAAAAGTGCAGTACACCTTGGAAATTCTAAAGGGGGTGTGCATACCTTGATTTTTTAATAACTTTAATAATCTATACTTATAAAAGAGTAGCTTGATTTTCTCATAATCAACGCTGAGCCTCAACCGTTTGTCCTAGAACAATGAAATTAGGAAAACTTTATCCTTACACAATGTAGGCACTCACTAAGAAATGATTTTTGAAAATTCACACTCTAAGGGGGTTAAATGGGGGGTCGAAAGTTTTAGATAATTTCGTCTTTTCAACATATCTCGGCAGGAGCGGGAATTTGGGGATAACAATTTTACTAAAGAATAGTTAAACATGTATTTCAGGCGATTTTAGAAATTCAACCACTAAGTGGGTTAAATGGCGGGGTCGAAAATTTTCGGTAATTTCACATTTTCACCATATCTCATCAGCAGTTTTAGGTAAGAGCGTAAAATTAAAGATAACAAATCTACTAAAAAAATAATTAAACACGTATTTCAGCGATTTTAGAAATTCAACACTAAGGGGTATAAAGGGGGGGTGTTTCTAAAATTTTAGTTCATTTTGCCTGTTCGCCATATCTCAACAACAGTTTTAGTTAAAAGCACGAAATGCAAGATAACAAATGTAGTATAAGTTAGTTAAACACACATTTCAGCGATTTTAATAATCCAGCCACTAAGGGGGTTAAATGAGGGTCGAAAATTCTTAGTCATTTCGCGTTTTCGCCATATCTTAGCAGCAATTTTAGATAGGAACATGAAATTCAGGATAATAAATCTACTAAAAAATAATTAAACATATATTTCAGCGATTTTAGAAATTCATCCATTAAAGGATTTAAACGGGGGGTTGAAAGTTTTAGGTCATTTTGCCTGTTCACTATATCTCAGCAGCATTTTTAGTTAGGAGCTCGGAATTCGGGATAACAAATCTGGAGAAAATATAGATAAACATATATTTCAGCAATTTCAGAAATTTAGCAACTTAAGGGGGTTAAATAGGAGGTCAAATATTTTAGGTCATTTTGCCATATCTCAGTAGAAATTATAGGTAGAATCATGAAACTCAGGATAACAAATGTACTAAAAAAATAGTTAAACACGTATTTCAGTGATTTTAGAAATTCAGTTACTAAGGGGGGGGGGGGGGGGTGTTAAATGGGGGTCGAATGTTTTACGCCATTTTGCCATATCCCAGTAGAAGTTATAGTTAGGAGCGTGAATTTTGGGATAACACATCCACTAAAGAATAGTTAAACATGTATTTTCGGCGATTTTAGAAATTCAACTACTAAGGGGGTTAAATGGGGGGATCGATAATTTTCGATGATTTCACCTTTTCACCATATCTCATCAGAAGTTTTGGATAAGAGCGTGAAATTCAAGATAATAAATCTGCTATAAAAATAATTAAACACATATTTCAGCGATTTTAGAAATTCACCCATTAAGGGGGCTAAATGTGGGTCGAAAATTTTATGTCATTTTGAATGTTTGCCATATCTCAGCAGCCTTTTTAGTTATGAGCTTGAAATCACAGATTCAGGATAAAAAATCTACTAAAAAATAGTTAAACATGTATTTCCACGATTTTAGAAATTCAGCAACTAAAGAGGGTTAAATGGGGGTTGAATTTCTTATGTTATTTTGCGATATCTCAGTAATAGGTTGGAGCGTGAAATTTAGGATAACAAATTTACTAGAAAATAGTTAAATATGTATTTCAGAAATTTTAGATAATAATCCACCAAGGGGGTCACACTGTGTGTCGAAAGTTTTAGGTAATTGTGCCATATCTAGCAGCAGTTTTTTGTAAGAATGTGAAACTCCGCTTTACAAATCTACAAAAAAGGTAGTTAATCATGTATTTTAGCGATTTTAGAGCTAGCGAGTTTGTGGGCAACATAGGATGTGAACCTGATTGCGGAAGATTAGACGAAAAAGAGAACTATTGATGATTTTTTATTATATACTAGCCGATCGCTTCCGAGTGGGGCCCAGATACAAAGTACCACTTGGGGCCCGAACCTAGATAATCACGGGTAGGGCCCATTAGTATTTTGTCAGGGGGCTCATGAAAAAAATATTTATGTCGCGAAATCTCTATTTAAGTGCTTTTTTTATATTCTTATTAGCTATTTTCGTATACTTTTATTTTAAAGTATTTTATTTATATTTTTCTGGTTGCATGTAAAATGCACTTTCTGGGCCCCAAGCGAAGTCAGGGTGGTATGCTGCATTATGTATCTGGGCCCCACTTGGAAACGACCGGCTAGACGGGCGAAGACCGGCTAGTCTGATCTATATATAAAATCTGCAAATGAAGCAATTTCTTTATTAAAAAATAAGTAAAGACAAACTTATTAAATTTAAAAGGTTTTTTTTTTTTTTTTTTACTCAGTACTTTAAATAAAATGAAATAAAGTAGATACATATAAGTACATTTCACAGAATTATAATTTTAGTAAAAAATACCTAAGCCAGCAATCGATTCATAATCAATTTAAAACTATTCTAACTCTCAACAATTCTAAAACTCCTCTAAAATTAATTTTTGTAGGACAATTTTATTTTTAAAGAGTAGATATGCATCCAAAAGATACAAAATATATGTTTGAGTTTGCTGAAAGTAATTATTCTTGCGTATTATTTAAAACTGATACCGTGTAAAAGGATACTTGAAATGTTTTTCTGAATGTTTATATATGTTATAATGTTATAATTGCTTAATTATGCTTAATGTTATAATTGAAATATTTTTCAATTATAATTTTTGTAGAAGAAGAATGATATGAAATGAAAACCAAACATTACACCATAACGTGTCAAATATTTCTTAGACTGTTTAACTTCTAGGTTTTTAATTAAAATTTTAATTTAAGATACGAAATTGAAATTCTTCTATTTTACATGGATTAGTTTTCTTTATTTTTAAATTAGTACTTTCTGAAAACTTTTTCGCAATTTAAATAGTTGCGATGAAGCATTTTTAATAAGTTTCTCTGTTGTACATAATTATCGAATGTACGTCGATATATCTTGGTCCCAGAATTTTTTCATATAAAACAATGTAAAGTATTTCTCTATTATGTTGATTTTTCAGTTGCTTTTCTTTTATACGTTGCTGTGAAAATGAATGGTGTGTCCGTGATCAGCTACTTCCCGTTTCATTACCAGTATCTGTGAAATGTTCTTGATCTAGCACTTACAACTGTTTTAATAACACAGTTAAAACAACAAAACTTGTTGTTTTGCAAATACTTGACGTAACTGTAGTTGCACGACATGGTTTGTAATAAAGGAACAGTATTTACTACTATTGTGTCACTTTTAATCCTCGAAAAGATATTTGTTTACCCACAAATTATTTGTAACACTTTCCAACATAGTTAAAAATTTCGTATGAATTCGGTTTGTCTACTCGTCTGTATGTTTTCTTTTCCGCGCTCTAACTTGCGTAAATATACTCCTTTTACCATATATTTAAATTGCTATTGATATTTTCCATGTCATGTGCGGTATTTAAATTGTATAGCGTTTATAGTTTGTTTATAAAGGCACTCAACAGAAACGACGTTGCAGTATGGTCTACGTGGGAAAAATTGTTTGCATTGTATATATTAATGTTACACTAATTCAAACACATTAAAATTGATATATATGACTGAGCTGATCTGAAATAGGCTGCTAAAAGGTATGGTGTGCATAACATTTATCACTCACTAAGAAAAATGACACTTTCAAATCTGAGTAAATCGATGTTTTCATTTGGTTATGAAACTTTTTGTTTCAAATAGGACGACGCAATGCTTTCAATTCTGAAATACCAGAAATACTCAGAATATTGAAACAAGGACATACTCAAAACTGAGCACATAGAGGTCAGTTCATACTCACTTTTGAAAGATAGACATATTCAAAAATGATTAGGATCAGTTCAAATTCATTTTTGAAACATGGAAGTAATAAAAAATCACTAGGATTAGTTCAAACTCATTTTTAAAACATGGTCATACTCAAAACTGAGCACAGAGGTCAGTTCATCCGCATTTTTATAACAGGGACATCATAAAAAATTATTAAGATCAGTTTATACTCATTTTTGAAACATGAACATACTCAACAGTAGGATCAGTTCAAACTTATTTTTGAAACATGGACATACTCAAAAATGAGCACATGGAAGTCATTTCATATTCATTTTTGAAAAACGGACATACTCAAATGTGAGCACATAATGTTTTATTCTTGAGTGCGGGCATGTTTTCATAAATGAGTATACGCATGTTTCAAACTTGAGTCATTTTGATTCGGAGCCATTTTGACTGTGTAGTACTGCGTAGTTGACTGAGAAGTATTTTTCCTCCAAGTTTCGTGTTTGTAGGTTCAGTAGTTTGGGCTGCGCGTTGATCATCTACCCAGTCACGACTTTCATTTATATATATAGATTTATTTTCGTATGCATTTATTGTGGGGTTTTTCTTTATTTTTTAGTTTACAAAATGTTTCTAAAATGTATACTTAATTTTATACTTTAAGCGTTAAAAACTAAGTGAAGCAGGTGAACTGTAAATAAGATTTTAACACTCGAAATAAAATCGTGTATTTTAGAAATATCTTATCAAATAAAAGAGAAAGAAAGATCCTTCGAATAGAGTATACGGAAAAAAGAATGTACACATTTTAATTTTCCGAGGAGAAATTTGAAAAATACGGATGCATTCCAATCCCAAAAGTTTTGACATTAGAGAGGGCAGTTTGCGGTCTGACTGATGAAGCTCTAGAAAAAGAGCTTCTCTAGGGCTTTTTACTTTTGAGAAAAAAAGATCGTAGGAGGACCCAAGTGGACTTTTGTCCCGAGACCCTACGCCGGGCGGGTCAGCTAGTGAAAGAAAATTTAGCGAAACCATGTTCTCTAAAACTCATAAATTAAACGCGTTTATAGAGGTATCCTGCAGTATTGTTTCAAAATATCAGCAATTCTATAATTCCCAACTGCTATATCTCAGCTATTTTTTAAGATAGAAGAAAAACAACAAATGCTTTGGAATCCTTGGATCAAGGCCGAACATTTAACGCAAAAAGTTTTTTAAATTTCTAATTTTGTTGAACAAATTTTTGAAATTGAAATATTTAAATGGCCATCACAGCGCCCCCTCCACGGGCAATATCTCCAAATTCAACTGGGACCTGCAGGCTATTGTCAAAAACATATACAAAAAATTTGGTTCAATTATCTGCATAACTTCATACACTTTTCGCTGATACAATAGTGAAAATGGAACAAAAATCGTGATCGCAGCGCCCACTTTCGTCGAAACATCTCCAAATTCAACTGGAACCTGCAGGCTATAGTCAAAAACATAGAAAAAAAATTGGTTCAAAAATCTGCTTAACTTGATACACTTTTCGATGATACAATCAAGAAAATGGAACAAAAATCGTGATCACAGCGCCCCTTTCGTCGAAATATCCCCCAATTCAAGTGGGGCCTGCTGGCAATAGCTAAAAATGTAGAAAAAAAAAATTGGCTCCATTATCTGCATAACTTCATATACTTTTCGATGATACAATAGTGAAAATGGAACAAAAATCGCGATCGCTGCGCCCCTTTTCGTCGAAATATCCCCAACTTTAACTGGGACTGGCAGGCTACAGTCAAAACCATATACAAAAAAATTGGTTCAATTATCTTTATAACTTCATACACTTTTCGATGATACAATAGTGAAAATGGAACAAAAATCACGATCGCAGCGCCCCCTTTTGTTGAAATATCTCCATATTCAAGTAGGACCTGCTTGCCATAGCCAAAAATATAGAAAAAAAATTATGGTTCAGTTTGAAGCATAACTTCATACACTTTTCGTTGATACAATGAGGATCGGCAAACGGACAGACAGACATTTTGTAAAAACATGTTTTTTCGAATCTCTGACCCCTAAAACGCGTAAATCCGTCAAAAACCGGAAATCGAAAAAAATTTGGTCAAAATACTTTTTTCTATTATAGGTAGAAGAAAGTAAAAATATATAACTATTTTGATGTAAATGGCTTTTAATAAGATGAAGACCAACGTTTTTGATATTGGGACATTTACTTCTTAAGGAAATTAACCATTGAACAGCGTTAAGAAAAAACTTTTTCAAAATTTCAACGGGTTTTTTTTCCTCATAATTTGAAAACTCATTGATGGTGAAGAGAGAAAGGGGGAAATCTGAAAATAGGAAAAAAAATATTTTTAATACTTAATTTTCTGAAGAATGCAATCAATAAAAATTATTTTTAAATTGCTAACTCCTGACACATAGTAGAAGATAACTAGTGCTACCATTTTTTCCATACTGATAAAAAAAGTGTGAAATTCAGCACTAAGTTCCAAACAAATTTCGTACATTTGGGAAGACAAACAATTCAATGTGACCATGAGGCGATAATTAATTAATTAGAATCAATAATTTAGGAACTCTGCTTTGACACTCAAATTTTTTTCTGTTTTTGAAAGAAAATGTCCATCTATTCTGCATTTGAAAATTGCTATATTTTCAAAGTCACAATAGATTCTAAATGTCATCTCCCCTGCTCCCGATTTTTTTTCGCCTTGGGTTCATGAGGGACGTGCCTGGAAAAGGGACCTCCTGGCACGCGCGCGCGAGCGCCGCCCTCTCTGCGAATTCACAACCCACTCACCCCTGAGCACTAGAGATGAGTTCGGGCTCTCTTGTCGGAGCCCGGGCCCGCCCGAGCCCGATACCGAAAATAATTGCATAATATTTAAAAATTGTTTTAAAAGTAATATCTCATTTTAAAAAAACTTCGTATATGAAAATAACTATTAATCCCGTGTATATAATTAATTTTATGGAAATTTACATTCAATCTTATCAAAAGAGAAGTTTGGTATCAAATAAAAGTATACTTCCTTAAAAGGATTTTCATATATATTTTTCTCTCCCAACAAGCAAGTCTGATGGACACGTTAACATAGTGCGTTTTTATGAATAAATGCGTGAAATTTGTAGAAATTACTATTTCTATGCCGAAGAATTGAACAACGTTTTCTATTCCGTATAAAAGGTGTATGTCGTAAATTTTAATTCATTCCTTAATTAAAACAATATTTCGTGTTCCTAAAAATAAGCTTAAATTAAAAATTCTCTTCTCCTATTTGTGCCGTATCACCCAGTCGTCAGTCGCGTCACAAATATCGTAAATATTCTTTTAAAGTAGCATTCTAATGCTAGAAAAGAAAAAGAAAATTTATTTTTCTCCTTCTATTCATTCTGATCAAAATAACATTAAAATGACTTCAAATGAAATAAGTAATTTTTTAGGGGAAAAAAAGTTATTTTTACTTTTTCTATATGAGAATAAATAAAATTGTCAGTTTTAGAAAGAATGAGCCCGAGCACGCCCAGGCCCGAAGGCTGGTACAAAAATCAAGCCCGAGCCCGTGTCGGTCCCGAGCTCGGGGTCGGGCTAAGCCCATCTCATCTCTACTGACCACTGGCGAGAAGAACAATAAGCTCCAATCCAGGCCTGATTATGCCTTTTGCAAACTTCAATGACAAAATATATCAGGTATGTTTAGTTTCCAATAAAGAAAAAAACTTCTAAATTTAAATTTTTTCGCTTTTTCTTTTATAAAATGTTTTTTCAGTTTGTCAAAATAGTGTTTTTTTAGTCAAATTTCTAAAAATTTAAAGCAATGTTGTTAAATGTTCTTTCTTAAATACAGATTTCTTAGTGGTCACTTTTAAGCTACCATTATTTTTGAACATTAATCACCGTAATATATTCTTACAGTGTTTACAATAGATTATTATATAGAAATAATGGTAGCGAATAAATCAAGAGTTTGTAAGTAAATCACAGAGAACACTGTAAATAATATTTGAGTACTTTAAAATCTAAAAAACTTTAACTTGCAAAGTTATATAAAAAAAAAAAGAGGTATGTTGAATTGAAACAGTGCTGAAGAAATTACTTGAGACTGCGGTATGGTAGAAATCTAAGTAAAAACTTCGCGAATAGAAGATATTTCTTTCAATTGAGTATAAAAGCAAGTTTTAAGTCGAAGTTATTGATGATGGAAACAAGGTAAAATATCATAAGAATATAGTGATTATTGAAACAGTCCCGATCCATCCATAATATTTCAATAATAATGAAATATAAAGTATGCAAATATTTTTACAAATCTTTACTTTGCTCTTTCTTAGTTTGTGCCCATAGGATTCGTGGTCCTGTATCAACTTGCTACAACAGTTCCACCGAATCTACGCCCCTAATTAGCGCCATAATTAACGAATAAATGAATTTAAATTTGCGTACTCATAGAACAAGTTTTTGTTGCAGGCTTTCAAGCACAAACTCTACGTATAGTAAGTATCGTGATTGAATATGATGAATATAATTCATAAGGTTTGCCGTTCTTTGGAGGGAAGGAGGGCAGTCGATATAATAAAAACAGGCGACAGATAAAGATTACATAACAATTATAAATTATTGAAATGTAACTATAAAAACAATAATGTCACTTTTTGCATTATTCATATGCCAAGTTATCGTGGGAGGAATATATTTCCAAGCACAAATGTTTACTTATAATGAATAAAGGCTTGCCGTTCTTGTGAGGGAGAGAGGAAGGGACAAGTTGGTATACTCAAAACAGGTGATAGCTAAAGATTATGTAACAATTGTAAACTGTTAAAAACAACTATAAAGTAACAATAAAAACAAAAATGAGAGTTCTTTAATTGTTAAAAAAAGTACAACGCAGTAAAAATCCCAACAATGTTCGAACGAGTCAACAATGTTAATGAATTCTTTACTTTGATAAAAACAACAATGAATTCTTCGTAATCATAAAAGGGATTTCGATTAAGTTGCGGGATTTCTGATTATCTCTCGATTAAATCTAATTTTTTCGAGAATTTTAAGCGTAAAAAGCGATTAAAGTGTTTTATAAAATGGATTATTATCGACAACAATATCGTGAGGGTGTTATAGACACCAAAACTTATGAAAAACTGATTGAGATCATCTTCTATCTAGAAGAAAAGAGTTACGCCTTCGTGGAAGAGCTAGGATGCGGCTCGTTTGGTTCTGTGCTGAAAATGAATCACTCGAGTACGAAAGAAGATCATGCCGTTAAGATCGTTGCGAAACATCATGTGTCTGAAGGGGAAACAGAATTGTGGTCCACACTGGAACATGACCATATTCTTCCACTCTTGTCATCGGAATATGTGTACTTTGCTGACTCATATATATTTATCACACCCGTACATGCTATCAATCTAGAAGAAGCTGTGCTGAAGTCTTCGTTCTTGGCCGAAAATGGTGCCTTCGATCAAGCTATCCACTGGAATAGAGAAATCTTGGATGCAGTTGATTATTTGCACAAGAAAAGTCTGTGTCATCTCGACTTGAAGTGTAATAATGTATTGCTTACTGAAGACAAACGGGCCATAATTGCGGATTTCGGTTTCCTATCATCAACTGAGAAACCCATTCAGAGGTTAGTAGGATTTTTGATTTGTAATTTTTTTTTCATAAATGAGTAGAACTTTCCAACTCAATGCCTAACGCCAATTTAAGATTATATCAAGAAATTTTTGACAAGTATTTGAGACAATCTTGGGTAAAGATGAATCTTTGTATAATGAACACTCCGACTTAAGATGCTGTGCTTCAGAACTTTGTGAGGTACAGCTGAGAGTTCAAGAGACGTCGAGCTTAGTGCCTCATTGCCCGTTTCCACGACTTAAAATTCTTAACTATCTTAGTCTTTACGTATTATTATACTACACTCGATCATGGATATCTAAAAACCTTAACGTAAGTCACGGAAGTGGTTCACCTATAACCAGACTGTGTCTGTCCGTCTGTCCATATTTGAGAACATCCTTAAGAGTCTACATCAGCCACGCGAAGAAACGCGCAAGCTAATGTTAAATCTACGGGAAGGTTCTTGGCAGAATTCTCGCTCGCATGTTAATATTATTATTATTTTTTTTTTTGTGCATAGAATAGCTGAGGACATTTTCAATTTTGGAGCCGGTTGGAACCAGTTCTGAAAGTGAAAGTACCCTTATATAAAAAAAGAAACTGGAACCAAAATCAAAAAAGTAAAAATTAACAACGTTAGAGATCGACTTCAGCTATCCTATGCAAAAAAAATCATTTAAAAATATTAAAATGAGAGCGAGAAATCTGCCACGAACCTTCCCGTAGACTTAACATTAGCTTGCGCGTTTTTTCGCATATGTCTGATGTAGGCTCTTAAGGGGGCTCTCAAATGACTTGCACAAGAATTCGAAACTTTCTGACACATTTTCTGGCTCATTTTTAAATGAAAAGGCATACAACCGGAAGATCTGACTTTGGAAGCTATTTGGAATCTAAATGAGTTTTCAGATTTTTGATAAATAGATTACTTATCGAGTGATAAGCGATTGTTGTTCCGTGACAGCACGTTTGACGCCTTTTTCGTACTGCTGCCGCGACCGGAATTCTGTTCAAAACGACGACTTTGTCAGTATTTGTGAAATATCTTCTGTCATTACCAAAAAATAAAAGACGTTTTCGATTATAAAGTTTCTGAAAAAGACCACCTGACAGTTTCATGCTTTTCAGAACAAAAATGAATTTTTTTAAAAATGTCATGAAGTAGCCTGTTTGTATTTAAGAACAGTCTTAAGTTAGAACGTTCAATCTACAAAATTTCAAACTAATTGTTTGTTAAATACCGTAGTTTGAATGGAGCATTATAGTGCTCTAATGGTCGTCTGATATTCTAATCAAAGTTGGGAGTAAGAATATATTCACGTTTGTGTTACTTTCTATACAATACTAGCTGACCCCCGTCCAGCGTTGCCCGTGCCCGTGATAGTAAATTTAAAAAGAAACTTCAAGTTTTTATTACTTTATATCTTTAACCGGATTTTGTATGAAAATATATTTTTAAATGAAAAATTCGCGAAAAAATATTGATGTTTAGTGATCAAAGCGCTCAATTTCTTGTTTTTTTATGTAGGGTCGTTTCATAGTTTTAAAATAAAAAGTTCTTATTGTCCGAACTCTTTGAAATCTTTATTGGTGATAAATAAAACGGTTTTACAGTCCGTGTAAAAATTTCGTGAAAAAATATTGTTATCTAGCTGTAAAATAAATGTTTTCTTCTCGCCTTTTTGTTTGTTCGTTTTCGCGCCGACTCCTTTAGCACAGCAATAAAAAATTTGCTCTCATCTCGCGAACTCTCTGACATTTCAATCCTTTATAAATATAACTGTATCCAAGCTCTCTTTGAAATTTTGCGAAAACATATGCATATTTAGTAGTGGAAACATGAATTCTTAAAAAAAAAAAGCTTTGGCTTTCAATCTCAGATAAAAATGTATTAGAAGGTCTATGCTTCCAATGCAATAGTGACTCCATCCGTTTTCAATCAACCTTTTCAACCCCCTAGGCTAAACAGGAGAGGGCTAATCCATCAGGTTTTCCCTTTCTGAGGGGAAAAGCCTTCAAAAAACGTTGGCGCGTGAGCAAAGAGACGATATTCGTGTGGAAAATTTGACAGAATACGCTTTTCGTTTTAAACGTTTGAGTGCTGAAAATTCGGCCTATAATCCGCGGAACAAACAATTGTGTTTCAACCCAGAAATTTTATCTTATAAAATGTAACTCACTAGATCGCTGTAAATACTTCAAATTAAATGATTTCAATAAAAATTAAATGATTTCAATTGTTGAATAAAATTTCTGGGTTGAAACAAAATTTGTTTGATCCGCAGATACATTGCGGCGCTATCGCGCTTCACAGCACTCAAAAGGTTAAATAGATTGCCGATATGACAAGAAAATGTAATGAAAAAGCTGTATGTTATTTTTCGGTTTTTAATGGGTGATTTTTTATAATTCCAGGTATGGCTGCCCATTCATCTATCGATGTCCACAAGCAAGAGTAACAGAATCCGGCCTTCCTGAAGTGAACGGGAAGAGTTTTGATATCTTCGCCATAGGCACCATGACATTTGAAATATTCTCGGGTATGGCTCTTTTGCGGGAAGCATCTAAGTGGAGTTCTTTGGAGAATTGGCATGCTCAAGTGTATCCCGTCTTACAAGACTGTTTACAGGTACGTAACATTATTGTATTAGGGCATTGTATGACCTTTATTGTATTAGAATATGAACAAACAACAAGCACTGGCGTCTTTTTAGGAAGAACATGTGCTCCGCTACTGGAAACAATACTGAAAATGACTGCATACTGCCATCTGGTGGAAATATGAAGAAATTCATACACCGGAACACAGTGGTGGCTCGTGGGTTATTTAAATGGGGGTTCACAGTCACAATAAAAAATTACGAAAATAAAATATGTCGATACGACGTAACATACAGGTTAAAATACCTCTGTATTGTCGCAAGTTAAAAAAAAAAATATATAAGAAATAAACACGTACTCATTGGAGAAAATTTTGTATTATTTTATTTTCTACAAATGAAATTACAGTACGAAAGGGGGGGGGAAGAGAATACTCCATGTATATTATTCGCCTAATTGTTGCAGAGAAAACAAATAATCTTTTAATTGGGAAAAATGCCTTTTTCAATTAGGTTTAAAAAATATATACTTAGAGAGCCGTCTTTATATTGCAATTGTAACAAACTTTCAAATTTTCAATACATAAAACCTAATTTTTACATATTTGGAATCCTTGAAAATTTGTATATTAGAATATTAAACGGAAAGTCCTTCGATGCACTAGTTTAGTAATTATGCCGATGTAAAATTTTGAGCTTCTATTGCTAAATTTATTTTTAATAGCTGGAAAACAAACTAAAATAGGTTTGAGAACATTCCAAGCATATCAAAACATTTTGACAACTAAACATAAGAGACATCCTTTAAGAAGAATACACAGAAAAAAGAAATTAAAAATATTAATTCAATTATGAAATAATTTGAAATTCCATTTCCATTCCCAAAGGTTTAATATTAGCGAGGGACGTTGGGATTTGACTGACCAACCCACTTTAAATAATAATAAATAATGTAATTTCAATTTTTCTTTTCATCCACAGTGTTGAAAAATGCAATTACTTAACTACTCAAAAACTAATTTTAGTATGTGTCATCTTAACTGTGTACAACTAATTCTTAAACAGAATAATAGCTATAAAAAGCAAAATGAATAAACAGATTAATAATTAGTGTAAAATAAACATTCCGAACATTGAAAACAAAGGGAGGAATTGAACAAACGCGAAAGAAACTGGCAAAAAAGCAACCTCTCGCACATTACATACTGTGCGAATGGCAGGATAGGAATGATGCGTTCCCCTCACATACGTCTGCCGGCTTCCGTCCACATAAAGTTGTTTTGAAGAGCATAGGGTAGATGTGCCAGTAATGGACACCCTTAAGGAATTTCTTTAAAAATTATTTTTTAATTAATAGTTATAATTGTTATATTCCACATTTTTAAATATTATATTAATCTACTAACAATATTTAACCATACTCATAGTCACATTTCCCAATGTAAATCGAAATGTAATTGTAAATAACAGAAATAAATCAAAACACCCTATATTCCAGTAATGGACACCCCACAAAAAGTAATAGATAATTGATATTATGATTGTATTAAAACTAGAATTTAAAGAAAGCATATTAATGAAATAAAAAAAAAGTTGAATTTTTATTGGTTATTTTTTTATAAACCAAAAATGTTGAAGGTGGCCCATTACTGGATGGCTGTCCATTACTGGCACATCTACCCTATCTTCGGTAGCACGTGCGAGCGGGCGAGCTCGCTGTTGAAAACTGTTAATTTTTGCACTAATACAGTGACATTTTGTCTTTGTCATGTATAAGAGGAAGGAGGAGGGTGTGGAAGAAGTTTATTCTGCAAATGGGAAAAATAGATATGTGTTCTTTAATTATTTTATTTAACTTGCTAATGTATATATTTTTCCTTTTTCTTTGGGGGTTCACGTGTTCATGTGCGCCAATAGACGAGCCGCCACTGCAGGGACAGCAGTGATAAAAAAAAAGTGAGGGACAGAACTTTAAACCCAACAAAAACAAATATTACATATTTCACTCATATAAAATTTACATTATTATGCTTCATGTAATTCATATTTAGTAATAAATGCAGTGGTTTTTCAAAAAAAAATATATATATATTATTTGTTGATGGTTTTAGCGATCAAGTTATGGGTTGAGGACAGAAACAGCAATGACTTTTGAGATATTTAAATTCCATTTTACAGATTAAAAAAAAAAAGATTTTTACAGTAGAAGTAACACAATATTGTGGAACTACCACAAATAAACATTTTAACATTAAATGAGGTTTTATATTGCAAAGAAATGACGAGCGATATACAGGGGACAGTGAAATCACACTTACCGTAATTTCGCGCGTAAGCGCCGCACCCTAGTTAAGTCTTTTTCACCGGAAATTTTCAACCGGAAATTTTATTGAAAATAAAAAGGTCAAATAAGTGCTAAGAAGAAGTAAGTCACATTTTATTTAAAATAAATTCTGGTAGGAAATCGAATTGTCTGAGGTGCGGCGTATACGCGCGAAATTATGGTATGACATTCTGGCCCACCTGCGCATTCGCAGTTCTAGACAGCTTACATTGATCCCTATATTCTGTATATATATGTTGACGGTTCGCCATTATAACTTTATCTGATCCACAACAAATGCAATTTCTAAATCAGTCTACGAGAGATTTTATAAGGTGTAAAACGTACCTGTTTTAAAAATGTTAAGTTGCACAAAACATATGAATTAGATGAAAATGTGTGAAAATAAATTGTTTAATCATCACAACACAAATAAGAACGAACACACTTTTCATTTGATTAACGCGCACACTTTATTTACACGCAGCCGCTAGCTTCGGCGAACGAATACTAAAGCAATATATACAGGTATAAAAAAAAATAATAATAAACAAAACGCCATCTCTTGGCATCTTTCCAATACCGTTGTAACACACTGGGGCTCCATGACCATGTCATCAAAACAAATATAATCACAATTAAAATATTAACACAATATGCAAATTTGAACACATTAAAATACAATCAATAATACACAAATTCTTACTTATTACTTGAAAATTAAAACTTAAAAAATAATAAAACAACTAAATGAATTTTCGTTAACAGGAAGCTTTATCAGCTTATGAATTGGTCTTTTCAGTTCACCTGATGCAGTTTTTAAATTTACTGCTCTCACTTTATCATCAGAACCATTATAAATATTAATCACTATTGCCATTTTCCACCTAAGTGGTGGCAAATTGTCATCTTTGATTAGCACTAAATCGTTGACACACAAATTATTCTTTGGAATTTTCCACTTGTTGCGCACTTGCAACTGTGTAAGGTAGTCCTTAGACCACGATTTCCAAAACGAT
Organism: Maratus michaelseni; assembly: GCA_963931845.1. Taxonomy (NCBI): domain Eukaryota; kingdom Metazoa; phylum Arthropoda; class Arachnida; order Araneae; family Salticidae; genus Maratus; species Maratus michaelseni. The sequence continues at coordinate 392,076,112 of OZ007589.1, forward strand.
TGGGAAATCTGCATCACTAATTTCCATCGATCACGAATGGGAATTTTCTGGCTTGTTATATCAAGTTCAGGAACACTCATTAATTCTGAACCAATGAGAAAATGACCAGGAGTGAGGACTGAAAAATCACTTGGATCCTCAGAAATAGCAACTAAAGGACGGGAATTGAGTACTGCTTCGATTTCTGCCAAAATCGTAGAAAACTCTTCATGAGAAAGGATCTGCGACCCTATAACGCGTCTCATGTGAAATTTCATGGATTTGACAGCTGCCTCCCAAAGGCCTCCGAAATGGGGAGCAGATGGAACATTCATTGTCCATTTAACACTTTCGTTGGTCAAATAACTACCAATTGCTTCTATTGCAGAAGCTTTTAAATAATTTTTTGCACCGATGTAATTGGTCCTACAGTCACTGAAAATTTCTGTTTTCCTCGACGTGCCATAAATTTTTTTAATGCAGCAATACAAGAATTGGCACTCAAGTCACTAACAAGCTCTAAGTGAACTGCCTTTGTCGAAAAACACACGAAAACACAGACGTACATTTTTGATGGTTTCACTCCTCTACCACGTCGATGACTAATCAAGAATGGGCCGGCAAAGTCCGTACCACAATTAAGAAATGCTCTTCCTGGACTAACTCTGGAAGACGGTAAGTCTGCCATTATCTGTTTTGAAAATTCACAGCGGAATCGAGCACAGGTAACACATTTTCTGATTTCATTGCGAATAACAGATTTTGCTCCCAAAATCCAGTAAACTTGTTTCATAACAGAGTTTATTAACTGTACACCGCCATGCAAGTACTTTGAATGATAAAAATTCACTAATAATCGTGTAACTGCATGTTTTTTTGGTAGAATTAGAGGAAATTTGACAGTTTCTGGTAAGCTGGAATGTCTCAGACGACCGCCAACACGTAGAAAACCATAATTGTCTAAAAATGGACTCAATGAAATTAAAGTGCTATTTTTTAACACCTTTTTTTTTTCTAAATCAGCTATTTCCTTTGTAAAATAAATTCTTTGCACTAACTTGATAATAATATCATGCGACCTTTTTAACTCAGTAGTTTGTAAAAATGGAGTCGAAATTTTATTTCCCCTAACATTGCTGATGAATCTTAAGCACCAAGCAACGCTTCTCTGTAATTTACTCCATACTGAAAACTTATTCCAAAGTTGTTCAACCACCTCTAGATTAACGACAAAACTTTTGACAGGGTTCGCCCTTTGCTCTTTTAATACGTCTACACTCTCTACCTCCACTGAGCTTTTCACTATTTGTTTAGGCCAACTCTCATTATTCTTTTGAAGCCAAACTGAACCTAACCACCATTTCTGATTAAGAACCAAATTCTCAGCAGCAATACCTCTTGTTAACACATCAGCCGGATTATCTTCAGATGGACAATAATACCAATCACTCGGACTAGATCTCTCCTGAATTTCAGCAACCCTATTACCAACAAACTGTTTCCATCTCTTCGCACATCCTTTAACCCAATACAGCGCAATTGTTGAGTCACTCTAAAACACTACTCTTTGAATTTTATCTTTAAAAACATTCTTAATGTAACTTCCAACCCTAGCACCTATTACTAGACCCATCAACTCTAAACGCGGCAATCTCTTTAACGGTGCAACTCTACTCTTCGACATAATAAATGACACTCTATAGTTTCCGCTATTATCACAATATCTAAAATAAACGACTGCTCCATATGCACTTAATGAAGCATCACAAAAAACATGCGCTTCCACAAGCTCAGTTCTACAATCCAGCAAACAAAATCTCGGAATGGTGACGTCACATAATTTAGCAGTCTCCTTACATCACTTAAACTATTTTTCCCGCAAATCTTCAGGTAATTCTTCATCCCAATCACAGCCCGTTTCCCAAATTTCCTGTAACAACAACTTAATACGAACCACAAATGGCGAAATCAAACCTATGGGATCAAAAATCCGTGCTGCTGTTTTAAGACACACCGTTTACTGTTCCGCAATGTTTCCCAGGAGTCTACTAAACCTTTAACCTCCAACGACAATTCATCTTTCTCTGGACACCAGTTCAATCCCAAAACCTTCATCTTTTGAACACCCTCTTTCTCTCCATAATTAAATCCATTCTCTTTCCATAGTTTCTCCAACTCTCTATTATTAGACCTCAATTTTCTCAAATTAAATCCACCACTCTTTAATATTTTTACAGCATCCGACGACAATTCAAACGACTCACTCACATTACTTCCACCATAATATAAGTCATCCACGTACAATGCTGCATTCAACATTTCAAACGACTTAGGTTTACTCGTCTCAAAATTTTTAATATGTTTTATAGTAGCACTCAAAATAAAAGGAGAAATCTTGCGACCAAATGGTAACCTTTTCATTCTCATGATTTTATAAACTTTATTAGGGTCATCTGAATGCCAAATAAATTTCAAGAATTTTCTATCTCTTTCAGAAATTCCTATCATTAAAAATGCTTTTTCTATGTTAGCATTAAACGCTATTTTATGTTTGCGAAAATTTAGAATCACATCAAGAATATTAGGATTTAAATTTGGACCAGTTTCTAGACATTCATTCAAAGACAAATTATTTTTAGATTTTGAGCTACAGTTAAACACTATCCAAACTTTCGTTGTTTCTTTATCTTCTCTAACAACCGCTCTATGTGGCATAAAATATTCCTGTTGATCCCTCTCACATTCTTCAATAATCCCATTTTTTAATTGATCATTTATTATTTCTTTATACTCATTAGCGACCCAATTGTTTTTTGAAAAACCCTTTTCTAACTCATCAAACCTTTTTTTAGCCAAAAAATAGTTATTTCCCAATTCATCAAAACTAAATTTCCACAATAAATCAGTTTCGTATCTCCCATTCACAAATTTTAAATTTCTTTCAAACTGATCTATTAACGCTTTATCCGCTGCATTTAGCTCTTCACTTTCTTTAATTCCTAAAGTCTCGAGTTCCCATAAAAACTGAACGTCTGGAGTAGCTACACAAAAATTAGCTGACACTGTATTTACGCAACTCGATTTATTACCCGTCTGATGACAGCCTTGAAGAGTAAATCCAAATATTGTCGGTATGCAAGTGAGCGTTTTATTTATTTTCTGAAAACCAGAGTTCTTAATAATGTTCCAAAACATACTTTTCAAAACCTTCTGTATTTCAAAATCTGGTACCGCAACGGGTGCCGAAGTAATTATATCCGTAACTAAAGTTTCGATCTCAATAAATTGCTGACTGTCATTTCTACTCGTTAATTTTAACTTCATGACCTCATATGTTTTTTCGTTCGCTTTTACGGAACCAAAAGAATAAACAGATAATCTTTCTTTTCGAATTGGCTTTAACTTTAAAGAATTAGCTAGAGATCTAGTAATCCAGGATTTTTCTGATCCATTATCTAGTAACAGTCGCGCAATTTTAGCATTTTTCGTTTGATTAATCGGACTAACAATAACGGAACATGTCAACAAAAGACTATTTGATTTCAAAACAGAAGAATTGCATTGCATAATGATAGAGCTGTTATCCGATTCACTTTTAGCATTATTAATCTTTTGAGTTTCCTTTTGATCATTAACCTGAGTACATAAAAGATAATTATGAAATTTGCTCTTACAGTGTTTGCATTCAAATTTTAGTCTACACGTACGGCTGAAATGATTTTTTGAAAAACATTTAAAACATCTATTTTCTGATTTTAGTTTATTTTTTCGGTCTTCTACGGTCTTATATTCAAACAATTCATGATCCTCACTATCACAAAAAAACACATTTCTTTTTTACGTTTGATACATAACTTCCGGTTGTTCATGTCTGATCAAATCCTTTATTAAAAATTTTCTGAAATTACCTTTGCATTCATTATTATAACTTTCAGACTTTATTTTAAAAGAATCCAATTTTGATCGAACTAAATATGTTCTTTCCCGAGACTGAATTTCATTTTCTAAAAAAGTAAGTACGTCATGAAATGTATCGGCCACTTTTTATTAAATTCCAAGACAAGATCTTTTGGAATCCTATCCAAAATTATTGGCATTAATAGATTTCCAAAGGTTTCTTTCCTAACACCTAAGGCTTCCAGATTTCTAATTTGTCCCTCAATTTTGTCAAATAATTTTCTTAAATCAACCGTATCTTGCGAATTATGAACAGTAGGAATTCTTAACAAACCATTCATATGAGTTTGTATTAGCGTATTTGTATTACCAAACCTATTCTTAAGAATATTCAGTGCCGCGTCATAATTTTGCTCTGTAATCGCTAGCCCAACAATCGAACTCGCAGCCTGACCATTTAAATAAGATTTCAAGTAATTTAGCTTATCTATTTTCGTAAGACTAGGATTTTTATCAATCGCAGATTCAAATTGACCATAAAATTCCAACCAGTAAGCGGAATCACCATAACATGGTTTAATATTTAATTTTGGTAATTTAACGGTAATTTCCTTCATTGAAGGTTTAATTTCGGTTATTTCAGGACCCTTCAATTTTCCGATTCGAATCTTTATTCTCTGTTTCCACAAACAAAGATTCTCTGAATATTCTATCGACGTCGCTACATCACTTTCGATTTCTTTAGCGGGAAGCAAAGCTTCAATTTCTAGATTTAATTGATTTAAAGAATTTTCCTTTTCAACAATTAAGATTAATTTTTCATTTAATGTATCTACACTAACAGTATCTATATCTTTAAATAATTCTTCGATACTGTTTAACAATTTTGTGACAGCGGTTCTAGCTGCTTTACGTTTGCCTTTCGATTTTTCAAGATCAGTCATTTTCTTTTTGCCTATTTAACAACAATATACAACTATACTTTTCATATATTCTTTAAACATACAATAAATATTACAATAAACAAAAAAATACTATACTTCAACACTATAATAATCAACATTTTTTCCACCGAACAACAAACTAAAAAACTTTATTCCCCTAACAACTGTTCACAAATTTTCCAAGAAACAAAACAATCAAAACTACCACTCACCTCTATGTCACAATTGCCGTCATTATCCCGACGAATTATCCAATGTAACAAACTAACACACTAAACACATTAACATTTTTTTTTCACATTTCTCTACCTCCAAACATTCACCACTGCACATCGAAATTCTAACCATTTTACACTCTATCTCCAAACAAAAACAAAGTTACTACTCACCAATCCTTTGAGCACAAATAAAGAACGGGGGGGGGGGGGAAGAATTTACCAGTAACATAAAATTTCAACCATCTCATAACGCGTGACTTTTATCCCGATCCTGACACCAAAAACCTTTTCCTTTTTCTTTGGGGGTTCACGTGTTCATGTGCGCCAATAGACGAGCCGCCACTGCAGGGACAGCAGTGATAAAAAAAAAGTGAGGGACAGAACTTTAAACCCAACAAAAACAAATATTACATATTTCACTCATATAAAATTTACATTATTATGCTTCATGTAATTCATATTTAGTAATAAATGCAGTGGTTTTTCAAAAAAAAAATATATATATATATTATTTGTTGATGGTTTTAGCGATCAAGTTATGGGTTGAGGACAGAAACAGCAATGACTTTTGAGATATTTAAATTCCATTTTACAGATTAAAAAAAAAAAGATTTTTACAGTAGAAGTAACACAATATTGTGGAACTACCACAAATAAACATTTTAACATTAAATGAGGTTTTATATTGCAAAGAAATGACGAGCGATATACAGGGGACAGTGAAATCACACTTACCGTAATTTCGCGCGTAAGCGCCGCACCCTAGTTAAGTCTTTTTCACCGGAAATTTTCAACCGGAAATTTTATTGAAAATAAAAAGGTCAAATAAGTGCTAAGAAGAAGTAAGTCACATTTTATTTAAAATAAATTCTGGTAGGAAATCGAATTGTCTGAGGTGCGGCGTATACGCGCGAAATTATGGTATGACATTCTGGCCCACCTGCGCATTCGCAGTTCTAGACAGCTTACATTGATCCCTATATTCTGTATATATATGTTGACGGTTCGCCATTATAACTTTATCTGATCCACAACAAATGCAATTTCTAAATCAGTCTACGAGAGATTTTATAAGGTGTAAAACGTACCTGTTTTAAAAATGTTAAGTTGCACAAAACATATGAATTAGATGAAAATGTGTGAAAATAAATTGTTTAATCATCACATCACAAATAAGAACGAACACACTTTTCATTTGATTAACGCGCACACTTTATTTACACGCAGCCGCTAGCTTCGGCGAACGAAGACTAAAGCAATATGTACAGGTATAAAAAAAATAATAATAATAAACAAAAGCGCCTTTCCAATACCGTTGTAGCATAAATCAAGCACTTTTAATTGTACATATAATTTCTTAATTTTTTTTATTACAATGCTTTAATTATTTTTTTATTAATTACACTAGTTAACAAATTTTAAGCTTTGTCGTGCCACACCAACTTTATTACTGTTTTGTATACAATGTAGGGTGTCATCAATAAAAATAAGCAGCCTTGAATGTTTGATCACCCATGAATTATCATTTATTAAAGAACAATGATTTTTAAAGGAAAAATAAGCGTTTTCCAGAACTATGCATAAAAATGTACATTAGAAACTTATGATCTATGATTTTTTGGAATATTTGGTGTCCGGTTCGGGCCTTTTGATCGTCCAGCCGAAGTGGGCCGACAACCTTGGGCTTCACCTACCCTGATAACTTTTTTCCATCTTTGAAATGTCTTGATGGAACGTTTCTCCATGCTCATTGTTCACAGCGCTAAGGTTCTCCGGAAAAAAATCGAGATGCAAGTCAAAAAAATTTATTTTACGCAACTAAATTGCAACCCAAAGTCTTATATGCTATCAGAAGCGCGTTAACTAAATCTTCTTCACAGCTTACGGTTACACACAAAATTCGCAACCACGCAAATAATAGTTGAGAAGCCAGAATTGGCCAATCTTTTAGTTTCGTCAGGAAGTTGCAGCAGTTCCAGGTACCTGATAATATCCTCTACACCTCACACTATTTTCTTCGAGACTTGTATTTATCGAGTTAGTACCGAAAATGAACTTGGCGTTATCACAAGAAAACTGAGGGTGATTGAAGGAGAATCAGTTCCGTTTCGTAATGAGGGTATGCAGTAAAAACTTTCCATTGATTGTGTGACATGACTCTGTTGAACAATGTTACTAATAATATTATTGTTACAATAATTTTCTGATTAACTATTGGAAAGAGAGATATATCCACCTAAGTATAAACTTATTCGTTCAATTTTTTTTCCGCAGAAACAAAGATTTACAGAGTTGATGCGTAAGACATTTCCACTGTCGAAAAACATTAAAGATAAAGCAGACGACGTGATTAGTTTCGTCACTTCCTGCATGAGAATTGTTGCGGATAAACGCCCGAGCGCCCAACAACTGCTGAATCATCCCCTTTTTGGAGGCACTTTCCAAAATGTCTCGCTGGAGCCACAGGAAGATATATGGACCAAAAGAGGTGAGATTTGGAATAGTTTTCCATAATCCATTTGCATCATGAGCGCATGTATGCGTGCATTTTAGGAATTTCTTTTTTACTCAGAAATTAATAAATCATATCAGAAATTCTGAATAGTGATTTTTGTTTCATTAAATGACAATTTTTGTTTCATTAATTTTATAAATTCTTCTTTCGGAATTTCTGAATAAAAAAGAAATTCATAAAATGCATGCGCTAATGATATAAATTGCCTAATATTGTTAACTAAAGTATCTTTCGAGAAAACAGATGTCCCTGCAAAGTGTTTGCTAAAGCGTATACTTAACTTGTTATTTACTTAATTATGATTAAACTAATCTGAATTTCATTTAGATTGGAACACACATAACCCACTGTACGATAGCCATTATGCAATGTTCATTAAGGCTTTTAATTAATGTCTTGGCTAATTATCAAAAAATTAAAAATCTGAGCCTCAGTTTTATCCGGACCTGTCATCGTCTATCTTTTCCAAAATTTCCAGACCTCTATGTCCGCTAGATTTCTCTAGCCGTTGGCAACATCCACACACACAGAATTAAAAATGGCAGTTGCATAAAAAATAATCTCAGAAAAGATTTATTTCGAGTAAATTTTGACAATTAACGCCAACAGTGCAATTTAAAAAGGCGGTATTTATTCATCTTTTGAACACATTTCCACAGTATAGCAGAAAAGTGTTTATGAAATCGGTTTGTTTATCCATCTGTCAGCGGAACTCTAACTCGGATTGTGTTATTGAGTTTTAAGATGGAATGTTCCATATTGAAAAGGAAGTATGTAGCCTTTATAGTTCATTTACAGGAACACTTAAAAGTATTCTATTACACTATGGTCTACAGGGGAAAATCGTTTGCATTGCATTTTAACCCTTTATCTACTGACGGTACTTTTAAGTACCATCAGAGAAAACATTATATAAAATTTCTTTAATCTGTCTAATAATGATAATATGGTTTTGTTTTTATACAAAATACTTTTCTGGATCACATTTAGAAAGCATAGCAAAACAATGAAAGCTAAATATTTTATAAAGTGGTATTTTTCTCAACCTTTTACATAAGTGTAGATCTTCTCTTTTTAAAAATTGTTATATGAAAATTTTACAACTATAAAAACCTTTCTATTTAATGATAGGATCACAATACATTTATTTACATTGTTCCGATAAAGAATTGTGATATTTCCTTAACAGCATTTTCTGTTAATTAATCTAATTATTCTTGTAAATATTTCACAAAAAGGGCTGTTACTACCGCATTATTAAATCAGTTTTAATGAAAAACCTTATCTAAATTTCATATTATTATAATATAAATTGTCTAATATACCTTCAGACATCAAGGAAGATAATTATTGAGATTGAACAATTTGTTGATTCCTAATTCGGTAGATAAAGGGTTAAAGATGTTACTCTATTTTAAACCTAATGAAATTGATGTACATCACTGAAGTGCACATCAAGAAGCTTACTATAGGCTAAGATGTGCATTGCATTTTATTGGACACACAAAAGAAATCGATTACACTACTGTCTGTGAACGGTCATTGCTGGAAGTGCGTTTTCAGTTGTGGTATGCGTTTTTAAAGTTAACTAATTTGTTTCATATTATTTGGTGTGTAAAAATTCTAAAGATCCACACAGGGCTGAACAAAAGAATTCTAGCTCATTTCCGTATTTTGACGGAAATTACGGAAGTGGAATTTTCAACGGTGTTATGCGTTTCTTAACTGAACTAAATTTCAGAGAACTGTGCAGTGTATATACTCATCTCTATATCATATAAAGGACTTAAAAAAATATGAATATTTTTGAACGGAAATTACTTCAACTGGGTTTTCAAAAGCGTTATGAGTTTTCCAAATGCTTTATAGACATCATTTTTCACTTAAATAGGTAAGTTTTGTAACAGTATTGTGAATATGTTGGAAAGTTTTCATAATCTACGCTTGACATATGATTTTTCTTTCTTGTTTATTATTATGATCAGTGCTTCGTAATGTTACGTATGAAGGAAAGAAAATACTATTTCTGTAATGAATGTAAAAGAGAAAGTAAAACAACTCTTAAAATTGCGTTTTTGCCTGTCGCTCTACTATACATTCATTTTACCGAAATCAGTACATAGATGATCTTTTTTAAGCAATTAAAACAACTTTCCCGGATTTCAATTTATCAAGACTTCGCAAAGTGTGTGTCGTAGTGGCACATATTGAACTGTTATGAAATGCGAAAATATTTCTGCATATATGAGAAAAATTTAGAGATATTTGCGTCTCTCTTTTTACTTACGCATCATACGTAGTATAGGGTCAATCTTGTAATCGTTTTAAAAATTTAAAAAAATAATAATAATTCTTTTATCAAAAAAATCTCAATTTGATCGTCTCTATCTCCCGAACAAATTGAGATAGAGATTTGAAATTTGGTATGTACCTAGCATGCAATAATGAGAAAAAGCTTATTGAATGTCAGTAACCTTGATTATCCGGAACTATTTTTTTCGGACTCTCGAAATATTCGGTCTGATAAAAGGCATATAAAAATTTTCGAAATTGTATATTTTAAGAAGTGAATATAAAAGACAAAAAAAAAAAAACATTTTGCATAAAGTCGATTGGATAATGAGTTGCCGAGATATTTGTAATCTTCTTTCCACACTCTTCGATTTTTCCTGACCCTGTATTTCATTCAAATTTCAATTAAAAATATATTTTAATTGAAAATGAGACGCTTAATCCGACGCAGCAAACCCTTAGTTAATAGGATTATCATTTTTGGAGTTATAAGGATGTTTCTTTTACCCAATTCAGTAATAGAGCATTTAAAGCTAGGCTAACGAAAAAGAAAGGCTACCGCGGTGCTTTACGTGTATCTTTTTTTACAGACCGCCGGAGTCACGTGATGCTCGAATGCACCAATGCAGGTGTACGAAAAGACTCTAGCGGTCTGTAAAACAAGATAAGTGGAATGCACCGCGGTAGCCTGCCTTTTTCGTTAGCCTCGATTTAAAGTTTATGACGTCACCAAGCCACGATTCGAGGCTAACGAAAAAGACAGGCTACCGCGGTACATTCCACTTATCGTTTTTTACAGACTGCTAGAGTGACGTGATGCTCTTTTCGTACGCCTTCCTTGGTGCATTCGAGTAACACGTGACTCCGGCGGTCTGTAAAAAAAGATATGCGTAAAGCACCGCGGTAGCCTTTCTTTTTCGTTAGCCTTGGCCACGATTACATTCGAATGGCAATGCATTTTATAAATAGTTTACACATGTTTTATTTTCATATTTTACATTATGCATATCTACGATGGGTAAGTATTACGGTGTCCCCAACGACTAGTTTCACATCTAACAATCATTTTGCATGTATTCTGACACGGTAAAATGCAACACACACACACACACACACACACACACATATATATATATATATATATATATATATATATATATATATTCCCTGGATCAAACTAATCGAAAATCGATTAAATAGCGTACTTAATAACCGCAGTTCTGCAATGAAATCGCAAATGAACAGGTATCCTCAAAGAAATAATAATTTTAAACGAAATCCTTTATTTGCTATTATTGAAAACCAAATGCTTATAGCATACAAAAAATAGAATGTAGAATACATAAAGAAATGCTTATAGCATACAAAAAATAGAATGTGGAATACATAAAGGCCTTAATTGTCTGTTTATTTATTTTGTATATGTTTTAAATTATGTAAATAAAATTTATTTTATTCAAGACAAGGTAATAGTTTGTAAATAACCAGGGGCTGCAAAATAACGTTACATGACATGTTTTCTTGATTGTGTTTATTATGTTGACACAAGATTGTTTTCTTGTTATTAGAATATAAAATATGCTATAAACGTTATATGTTTAATTTAAATTGAGAGATATAAAATGCTTTTCTTTTTTAATTTCAGTGAATGTCCACGAGTTCAATTCTATTTTTGAGGAAAATGCATTGAGACATATTGAACCGGAAGGAATTACAGAAGAAGATGACACTATTCAAAACAATATAACCCATTCAGTCAATCTTAATGAAAAAATAGATGATTTAAAAGAAACCTATTCTAGCTTTCAGAATTGTGCAACAGGTGAAACACCCAATATAAATGAAAATCCTTCTATTCGTCTTAATAATGCAATAGCAACAAGTCTCCATAAAAGCTCACAATCATGTGAATGTACATCTGAAAAACCTAATACCAATGTCAATCCTTGCCTTAATCAAAGCAGCCAAGTTGTAACAGTGTCTCCAGTTAATATGACATCATTACAGGATTCGAATAAAGAAACAAGTTACAATGACATAGATACAGAATTCAGTCTCTCTGAACTAGATATTGCGAAAAGTGATAACATTGTTCAATCCCTGAAATTATCAGATAAAAAATACAATCAGGATGCTGCGCCTCAACAGAGTTCAGCAGAAATAAATCAATTTGAAACGCCTTCTTCTGATGCTAACAGTTCCACAAAAGCTCCCAGTCCGGACACCTCTCAAAATCAAACCCGCGGCCAAAACATTCGGTCGTGGTGGAAAAAGCGTAAAACTCGCCTCGTCAGATTTTTCAACGCTTGTGTATGCTGTGCACGACCACCTCCAGCAGATAAAGAATAGTCAACATCATCATAATCACCATCAGTAAGCAGAAAAAAAAGTCCCCCAACCCTCGCCTCGACCAACATCCGGGGCGCAAGACAGGGCGGAGATATGAACCATCTGAGAGTGAAATAGTCATCATCTAAGGCGGGAGATTGAGGGAGGTGGGTAGGAGGGAACCCTCTAAAATCAGAAAAAAATTAATAGATTAAGTCAGATTAAATGTAGTATTTTCAAACGTATTCTGACTTACTGGCATAAGCCAATATATATTGATGGAAAAATAAGCCGGAACTTTATGAAACCCTTTTAATTTTATATTTAGCACACATATGTTACATAAATGAAGCCTAACAGGAAGATCTAATACAAGGCTATTGGTAATGCGATATAATCCAAAAATTAACTAAAAATATCAGATTCTGCCAATTCTAGAAAGTTCATTATCCAGCAAAGTTTCAAAACAGCGTAGATGTTGAATAAAATATTTCAAAGAATATAATAAAACGCCAAATACAAAAGTTTTTAAAAAAAAAAATTCCAAACTGGATATGTTAAGTTAAACACTTTGTTCAGTGAAATAAATACATATTAAGAACCAAAAGTCTTCTATTTCGAGTTAAAGGCAGATACCATTAAAAAATTCTGCACTACAAGTCATGCTGGGCGGAACGGAGACCGCAACAACATTCTGACCTCCAATTTATTTCAAGATCACTGTAAGAGTGCATGTTTTACCGAAGACTTATATAATGGACCCCTGTTATAATCTCCCTAATACTCGCCCCTACATGCCTGTAAATTTCATGATACAAAAACAATGCTTATTAGGCTCACCACCAGCAACATTCTTATATCTATTATTTTTATTTTTATTTTTTTATATATTTATCTATTATGATTCCAAATTTTAAATTTTAAACATGTGGCGAATAAGCTAAATATGATTGAATGCAATCTACATTTATATTTATAGTAATTAATCAAGATTTATATTTATTTAAATATGTATGCAGTAATCTTTCAAGATAATGTGAATTTTTTTACCTGATACACAACTTAGAGCAGGTAAGCGTATAACATATGCGAACCTTTCTCTTTGAGGTTTTATTTTTATTTATTTTGGTTTCACCTCCTCTTTATAAGGTGCGCATTGACTAAAGGCTGCAATTTTTTAACAAATCCAATGTATGCATGTAAGGAAATATATATATATTTAAAGATATAAATGTGTTAGAATTCAGTTTGAACGTTCTATAAAATTCTCTAAACATTGCAAATGTTAATTAACCACAATCTACAGTTTATGTTGTGATATTTAAACCCAACATTAGTAATTCATGAAAGTGGTTTGAGACGCGAGACACAGAATATTGCTTGGGTAGAGCTTGTGCACCAAATATTCCTTTGGTGAAACTTGCACTGCAAGTCTTATGGCCATGGCATTTTCATCGGCAATGTGCACCAAATATTCCTTTGGTGACACTTGCGCTACAAGAATATATGCCATAGCTTCATCGGCAATGCTCACCGAATATTCCTTCGGTAGAGCTTGCGCTACAAGAATATGTGACAGAGCTTCTACATCGCAATTCTCACCGAATATTTCTTCGGTAGAGCTTGCGCTAGAAGAATATGTGACAGAGCTTCTACATCGCAATTCTCACCGAATATTCCTTCGGTAGAACTTGCCTTCAATGACTAAATGACATGGATTTTTTCATCGGCAATGTGGACCAAACATTCCTTTGGAGACACGCTACAAGAATAAAAGCTTGGCATTCTCATCGGCAATGTGCACCGAATATTCCTTCGGTGACACTTGCGTTTTACGAATGTATGCCATGGTTTCTACATCGCGCAATGCTCCCCAAAAAACTCACGTCTTGCATCACTTTCATGAATGTCTATACTTACGTAAAATATTACAACATAAACTGTATATTGTGTTTAATTTCTATAGAATACATAGATATATTTGCAAAGACATGTTTCACTGTTTATATTAGCAACCACTAATGATGAGTTGTTTATATATTATATGTCATTTACTTTTTTCAATAGAAAGCATGAGTTTTGACAGATTGACCTGAATTGCATATTTAAATGTGTACGAAATGGATAAAAATTAAAAACAAAATCTATTATTGCTTCTCATACATCTTAAGTGTAAATTTCAATGCTTACATTTGAAACGATGTGTGGCTTTAAATCTTATTTTTATTTTAAGGTCGCGGATATCTTAGAGTTTACTGTATACATATATTTATATACATATATACATAATGTTATGGGTTTTTTTTTTACATTATGTATATATTTTTTTTATTTATGTATTTTGTACGATTTTTTTTTATAAATTTTGTATGTTTTTTTTTATTTTTAACTTTATTTTATTAATATAGATTACAAATGACTGATAGCAAGTCATGCCTGTTGTCAGGCACCATTTTTTAACCCGCCTGAATCGAAGACGTTTGTTTTAGGGGTGCTTTATGCATAGTATTTTGCACACTAAAACACTTGCCATTGATTTAGTCCAGTCCCAAGCCTGGATAAAAGAGTGAGGGAAAAATGGTAAAAATATCCGGAACTTCTTTTTTTCCCCAGGTTTCAGTTTCACATCTCTTTGTAGAAAAAGACAAAACGACAAAAAACGTAAAAAAACCCATAAATGATGCACACTTTGTTTTCAATACCAAATATGCCATGTTAAATTTCAAAAGCATATATCAATTTCAAGGCGATACGAGTATATTTACGCGAGTTAGAGCACGGACAGACGACAGACAGACAAACCTAATTTTAAAAAAAACGCTTAGTGGCCGCATCATAATGACATTATACCAAATTCTGAAAATTTCAACACTGACACCTAATTTTGACATTATATTTGCTTTTTACGATAAAGGATCAGAGTCTATAAGCCGTGTTTTTGGCCCATGAAATAAGTCTAAAATTCGATTTTGTTATACTGACCTAATTATTTCAGCACTTTTTAATATTAGAAGGTTTACCCTGTATGATTTCAACAATATTTTTTGCATTTTGGTCGGATTTATATAACTTACACAAGCTCGTATTATTCGTAGTTCTTGATGAAAATACGCTATTTCGCCTAATTTCACCTCAATTTTTAATATATGTTTTTAATATTTTACTATGAGCGCAGCTTTGCAACACTTTTATTTTTACATATAGTGTGCATTTTGATGTATTTTATAATATATGTAAAGAAGAAAGTGTTGCACGATTGCGCTTATATAGGTAATTGAGGTAAAATGGGGAGAAATTGCGTATTTTTCATCAAAAACTACGAATAATACGAACTTTGAGCTTGTGTAAGTCAGATAAATCCGAACAAAATGCAAAAAACTATTGTTGAAATCGTACAGGATAAACCTTCTAATATTAAAAAGTGAAATAATTATCTCAGTATAACAAAATCGAGTTTAGGCTTATTTCATGGGCCAAAAACACGGCTTATGAACCCTGATCCTTTTATCGTAGGATACAGAACGGGATGATTAGTCTGACAAACAATTTAGTAACTATATAAAGGTTTAAAATTTGAAACGCCTCATGTTAAATTATTGTTTGTAATCGTTGCAAAAGAAATTGTAATGCGGATAGCTTAACTCAAAAACTGCTTTGTGGAATGTTCTGTATTTTTGTATTCGCATTTTGGAAGCTTCTGAAAATCGATTTCTATTTAAAAAAATCCATGAGTTACTATTCTCATTAATTTCGAAAAAATATTTTGTTTATTAACTTTTGAAAAAAATATATAAATTGTAACCTATAAATTTTTTAACAAAAATCAATTTTTAGAAGCTCTATTATTTTTTGGATACTCTGCATGCTGTGTATCAATATTACTGCCATAATTTAAAAAATATATTCCAAAGATTTTTAAATACAACATTCATGCAGATTATCTATATCGTTGATGTATAAGCTAACAAGTAGGTAAGTGTGATCAAAGATCGAACAAAGGGTTTCATTTAATATTCCTTTCTTTAATAAATCCAAATAAATTTTATTTAAAAGGGAAAAAAAAGGCCTGTTTTTTATAATTAAAAATTTACCGGTCTATTTTTCTCGTTTTTTCGAATATCTGAAACCGCCCGATTGCGAGCGATAACGCTATTATACTATGTCATAATAATATCTGTCATGTGGAATAAATACGATAATAAAAAAAATCTAATTTCAAAATTAACCATGTTGCGTAGAGACCTTCAAAATGTTAAAATATGCCAATATTTCTATACTCGGGTTTTTATCATGATTCAGTATGTTCCTCAAACTGATATGACGCTATAATCACTTGCTGACGTCCTATCTACTTGCTTTCTCTATTACTCAAATTGATACTCTCTTTGTATTGAAAGGTCCGCTAAACTTCCAATATGAAGTCAGATTAATTTTCTTTTTAATTCTCTAATGACGTCCTATTAACCTGCTTTCTGTACTTACACATACTCATACTCCTTGTATTATTGATAAATGTTTGAAAAATTCCGTATTATTACCAATAGGACGTCATAATAATCTTTTTTTTTTTTTTTTCAATTGGTGAAACTTTTTATTTCATTTTCATTTTTTACATGGAAATCTTTCAATAGAAAATTAATTATTGTAGAAAGAATTTTATTGTGGATTTTTAATTGTTGGCAACTGCTGTAACCAAAAATGTTTAAATTTAATAGGAAAAGGCTGTTCGATTTTTGGGTTTTTATCTCTGTGTATTGAAATAATATGATTTTTACAAAATTTTATGATTTTCAGCGTGTGTATGTACACAAAATTTCAAGTCTGTAAGTTATACAATTTCTGAGAACCGGCAGACTTCAGAAGCGGGATGAGTAGGGTTTCGTGAGATGAACGAAACCCTAAAGATAAAAGAAAAATCAATAAATTTAAAACCATTACAATTTTACCGATTACTTAGAGCAACGGTCGGCAACTGGCGGACCGCGGTTCACATCCGGAAGGTCAAATCGTGGACCGCCAAAATTTTTCAATTTGAATAAATAGTTTATTAAAACAATTATCTCAACTATTATCTTCAATTATCTCTAATTATTCAACAATTATCTTTTTCTATTTTATAATGCGTATATAAAATTTTTCAGAACGTATAACTTGTGTATATAGTAATTTTTTATAACAAATACCTGATTTTTCTATTCTATAGTGTATGTATGTATGTGTAAAAATAACAATTTAAAATTAATAACTACTAACATTACTTAAGTATTTTTTCTCTGGACCTCGATAAAAATTTTCAAAAGTATTCGGACCCTACTTAAAATTACTTGCCGACCCCTGACTTAGAGTCATAAGTTTTCTGTTACAAATTATTAATTTCAAATAGCTCGGTTGAATTTCATAAACATTTTGTGTAATTTTTTAAACATAAATGTAGAAATATTTTGGACATAAGTATTTTTTTTAAGAATCCAAACACTTTACAACATATTTCAACTTGATTTGAATTGAGTGCCATAAATACAATAACAGAGTGAAAATTTGCTGAAACATTATTTTCTATCAATGAAAACTTGTTGCAATAACAAGATTTATTTCATGCACTTTTTATATTCATAATAAGAATAATGTCTTCAGAACTTTTCTTTTTCCATCCATTTTTGTTTTAAAGATAACAAATATATATTCTTCAATGAAAAGAGTTGTTTTAAAAAGTGCTTTTATGTGAAAGAAACACCTGTTAAGCTGTTTCACTGTTTTTACATAATATATATATATATATAAAAAAAAACAATTTTGCTACATATTAAATGTCATCTAAATAATGTGAGAGATTTTATTTTTCCTTTTGATAAAGATTATCAGACAAAATCTGTAAACGATCATATCTAGGCGAAAAAATAATTAATTTTAATTTTATCATTATAATATACTAGCAAAGAGATATTTTTTCTATCAAACTCGCCACAGACAATCCTATAAACTTCATACTTTACAGTAATTTTACATTAAGAATGAATAAATAGTGTTAACTAATGTAGTTTGCCAAATTAAAGAGATGTTGTATTTAAGTGTTAAGCCCAGATTTCTCTTATTTAAGAAAATTTTTGAATTATAACTGTTTTAATGGGATACACCAATGTGCCAGTGCAGATGTTTTGAAGTGCCGACGAAGTTCGTACTGACTTCGTTTACCTTCATTCGGAAGTGGTTAATCGGACGGTCTTAATGCATAGTTGGAATTTTTATTAAAAAAAAACTCTTTTCATTAAAAAAAAAAAGTTAATTTTTCTAGTTATTGATGTATCATCCAATTTTTCGCAACTCTTTTCATTATATTCAATGATTGGAGCATCATAGTTGACATTTTTTCTAACAAAGTGAAAATATGCCGGGACCAGGACTCGAACCTGAGTACTTTGGTTTGCCGTACCAACGTTCTCCCTACTGAGCTATCCTGACGATACCCTGGCTGCCATATTCCACTCTTATTTGTTGGACAAGGCTGTGAACGGCAGCCTTGACCTAAGGTTTTATAACCTAATTGCATGGTATACAGGAACTTCCGTGCTATTTTAGATTCATCATGTAAATGCTATAGTTATAGCTCGGATGAATTAAAATTAGCACTGCAGTTCGCAGCCTTGTCCTACAAATAAGAGTGGAATATGCCAGCCAGGATATCGTCGGGATAGCTCAGTAGGGAGAGCGTTGGTACGGCAAACCAATGTACCCAGGTTCGAGTCCTGCTCCAGGCATATTTTCACTGTGTTGAAAAAAATCTCAACTATGATACTCCAACCATTGAATATAATTTACCTAGTTGAATATACTTTCCTCTATTCATTATGATCTTTCAATTATTTATTGAAAGAACTTCATATTTCTATCCGCTCTGCTATATGTCAAATGAAAATTGGCTTTTGGGCATTACTCTATACTCAAAAGTATAGCCATAAAGCGAATTTTTATAATTACAAAAATTACAGCGGCAAATATGCCGATGTAACTAATGGCCTCTAACGCATACTTTCAAATTTAAACACGTTACAAAATTCCAAAAGTCACAGCGACAGATATGCCTATATAACTAACAGCTGCTAAAGCGAACTTTAAACTTTAATCGGCCTCTTTATTTATTTATTTTTTTTACCTCCCACTTGGTTTGCTGGAGCCGATTTTCTTTAAATTTTAATACAAAAGTTCATAATTGAATTCTCTATGGCAGTACATAGGTTTTTTTTTTTTATATTGGATTATGTCAATAGATTATATTTATATAATATGAAATTTCTACCTGAAATTACTATATTCTTTATAGAGATGAAAGTTGAAAAACTTATTCAACTATCTTAAAAAATATATATACATTAAAATACACATTTTTTTGGCGTGGGGATAAACACATGGTTTTCGAAGCATTTTAATTGCCGATAGAATAGTGTTTTTTTTTTTTTGTTTGTTTGTTTTTCTGTTTTTTCAACTGCGAAAATTTTCCATTACACTTTTCGTATAGTATGAAAATTTTAAATAAATATAAACTACATTGCCAAAGGTGACCGGTCACTTGCGATTTTAGACGTTTTGTTAACTATCTAGAAAAATACATGAGGAATTAACCTGAAACTGCAGGTGTGTTAACAGTATAGTATAAGTTATATATTTCCGCGAAGATTTTTTCACGAAACCCCATAGGGGACCGTCAACATTTTTTAGTAAACCTGCTCATTTTTCATCCAATTTTTGTTATTTTTTTAATTCTATTTGCAGAGTATTATGTACAATGTTGTTTGTCATATTTTCTGAAAATAACTTTTTTTTTTTTATGTTAAGAACTCTGCAAATTATAAGCAAAAAACTAGGCGAAATTTGGGACTGTTTTTATAAAAGCCTTAATTTCTCTACGACTATACATGCTATCCTCATAAAAATGAACACAGTATATTACAATAAGCCACTTATTAATAATCTCGAGTTTGAACATCTTTGCTACATTAGTTTTTACAGGGTTATCCAAAAGATATTCGTTCTTTTTCAATTTGTTGACGGTCCCCTATGGGGTTTCGTGAAAAAATCTTCGCGGAAATTTGTAACCTATACTATACTGTTTACACACCTGCAGTTTCAGGTTAATTTCTCATGTATTTTTCTAGATAGTTAACAAAACGTCTAAAATCACAAGTGACCGGTCACCTTTGGCAATATAGTGTATTGTAAAACCTCTAAATAACGGACACCTTGGGAGCGCAGAAATTGTCTGCTATTCGGAGGTGTCCGCTATTGGGAAAACTTCAGAGATTCACAAAATCACTAAGAAATGTTTAACGTTTCATTAATTGGCTTTTATATGTCTGAGAACTTCTATTATATGATTAATCAGAAATTAAAATTACTTTTTTAAGCAATAAAACTGAAATGAAATTTTACATACATTTTTCCACTGTTTATTACATTCTTACGGAAAAAAATCTGTTACAAAAGTTTGCTTTTGCTTGTGATTACATGTAAGTTGTATGTACTATGTGACGTTTTACAGCTATCGGAAGTTTTCATCCTTCTGAATCATCTTTTTTTGCAAAAAAGAAAAAAAAAATATGTAACTGCTCACTGTATTTTTCCGCTTCTTGAAAATTCTTGATATTGCAGAAAATATCCCCTGGTTTCAATATCTGATTCATATCACTAATAGAGTCAGCTTTTGTCGAATATTCTGAAGGAATATAATCGCCTATGTCAAGTGATTCTTTTTTATAGTAGGTCATCATCAATGTTGATGGATATTTCCGCATTTCTTCACTTCTGATACATTTAATTAATTCACTTATTGCGATAGTTCTGCATTTCTATCGGAAATAAGTATTTCATTTTCTTTTAAAATAAATCCTGCTTTCCTGAAACAATGGCGTACGCATTCCGGTTATATGTTTTCTACAGCTGAAGAAATCCGAATTCAAGAGCATAGGTAACATTAACTAATTTTAGGCTGTTCTCAACTGTATTCATAGAATCTAACTTCGAAAGAATGTGGCTTAATAAAAGCTTTCTCTACCAGGCTTTATAATTGTGTATAACGCCTTCATCAAGGGGCTGGCATACGGAAGCTGTGTTTCGAGAAAGAGGGAGACACAGTTTTAACATTGTCCAAATTCAAATGTTTTGGATGAGAAGTTGCATTGTCCAAAAACAAGAGAACGTTTCTTTGTTTTTTCATCCTATTATCAAAGGAAGTTAACCATTTAATCACTAAAAATCTGGTTATCCACGCTTTTCAATTCGCTCTCCACATCACACCAAATTTAATAAATTGGATGTTCTTTGAGAAACACATGGGTTTCAGAGATTTTTGAATTATAAGAGGGGTTTAAAATTCCCCTAATACATTGCAATATAATAAAATAATGATTCGCTCTTTTGTCATTTTTTCGCCGATACAGCCATCCTTTTTAAAGCACAAAGTCTTATTCGAAAAAATTCTGAAAAAGAGTCCGCTTTCCTCGGCATTAAAAATGTTTCTCTCCTCATAACCTTCACAAATTAATTGCAGTCATTCATGCCAATCATACACTTTTTTTCAGAGCTACAGATTTTGCTTTTCCACAAATTGTTTTGAAAGAGATGGTGTACAAGACCGGAATTTTTCCAGCCATCTACCCAAAGCCTTAAAGTCATGTAATCCGAGTTCTTTGGTGACTTCGAAAGCCTTTTCCTGAATCAAAGGCCCACTGATAGGAATGGTTTTTGAACGAAGTGAAGTAAACCAATTCAGAATTATAGAATCAATTTCAATGGAACCAGTATACCTCAATTTCACATTTTTGGTGTTCTCGTTAGACTTAGTAATCTACAAATTCCTTATTTCTTCTTTATTTCGTAAAATCTCTCCCGCTTGTGTTTTACCTCTTTTAAAACATCCGGAAAGTATCCGCAAACTCAATTTCTGTTTTTCAGATTCACTTACACATACAATTTCAAATTTTCTTTTAATGTTAATGGCTTTCGTTTTGAGGTCATTTTTGAAACATAAATCACAAACAAGACACTAAATTCAGAATACGGAGAACTCAATCTATTCAGAAAACGATAAAAATGATTTTAACATATTTTGAAGCTTTGAATAATGTATGTCAATTAAATCTGATGAATCAAACAGTAATCGATACAAAATACATCATACGATATTGGGGGATTACCCAGGCGACTGTGGATTTTCCTGAGATCACCCTCTAAATTTATCTGTGGTCACAAAATTTGTGGCACGTTGTCCTGATAAATTTCGAGGCTTTTTACTTTTTTCCCCATTTTCTTTCTCATTAAAAATCATTTTTCATCCTTCATCGCCAAAACTACTGTCCGCTATTCGGAATGTCCGCTATTCAGAGGTTAAACATACAAAAATTTAGATTTTGGGAGTGGGGATTTGAAAAGTGTCCGTTAAATAGACGTGTCCGCTATTCGGGAGTGTCCGTTATGGAGGTTTTACTGTACTGCATGCTGTGCTTATTTCAGTGCTGTCAAGTGTTGTTCTTTTTCTTTTACGTCAAGGCTATGTAATTCTTTAATACCTTGGATTAACTAAATAGTTTTGCTGTTTTAAAAAGTTCATTAGTAGGGCTTCTTACCTATGGCATTTTGAAACTTTTATTATATGTTGCACATAAGG
The DNA here is from genome assembly GCA_963931845.1 of Maratus michaelseni. NCBI lineage: Eukaryota > Metazoa > Arthropoda > Arachnida > Araneae > Salticidae > Maratus > Maratus michaelseni. The sequence goes on from OZ007589.1 coordinate 392,098,942, forward strand.
GTACAAAAAATGAAATTTTTGAATTTTTTCGAATTTTGATATTTTTTATTTATTTATTATAAATGAGAAACAAAAACTCATTTGCTTTATGATTGAAGTCATTAAAAAATTGGCTCAAATTGGCATGATTTATGGTGATTTATTTTTGGCTGCCAAATTTGGCGATAGTTTAATCATTTAATCATTTCTTAGGCTAGAGGCGAAAAAAATGGTCCGGAATCCTTGTATCAAGGACGTACACTTAAAGGAAAAAACGTTTTTAAGTTCTATTTTTTTTGTACATTTTTTGAAATTTGAAATCTTTAAGTGGATGGGGGATAAAGCTGGCTAACGAGCTGGGTCGAGTCCTGTACGCTCAGTCACATCAAAATCGGTTAATAAATACGAGTACTACTGCACAAAAAAAAATCCGATTGTTTTAAAATGCCATCCATCCTATAATTTCTCAGCCATTTTTTAGGATACAGGTTAAACAAAAAATGATCCAGAATCCGTGTACACTTAAATGAAACTCTTTCTGAATTTCAAATTTTTTTGTATATTTTTTTGAATTTAAAAATTTTAAGTGGCCGCCATTTTGAAAAATGATGTGGATGAAACTGGCCAACGAACTCTGTCGAGACCTTGATAAGTCCTGTACACATGCTTAGTCATATCGGTTCATAAATACAAGTACAAATGACAAAAATCACACGCACACACACACACACATATATATATATACATTGACATATGAACATGGTTTTGGGATCTTTGGATCATGATCGGTGAAAATATACCGACATTTTCCGGAATTGATTCCGGGATTTCGGCAATAGGCAACGTTTTACTTCTTGTAATGTAAGCTACTTAATAGGGGAGAGAAGGCAATGCAATTTTCATAAAAGCATTTCTTACTCAATATATTCTTCTCGGTTGTGACACAATTATGTTATAATAATGTTTAGTATTATCTAAAACAAAAAACTATAAACTAGGTCAAAGGATTTGAAAATTTTAATTTCCAAACCAATAGCAAACTATGAAAATTTTGTCCACTTTTTCTTCATGAAAATAAAAATAAGAAATATATATTTTATCAAATATCATACTTTCACAGGTATATTGGTTGGCAGAATGAATGATTTTTATATCCGAATGAATCGTTGGGGTATGCGTAAAAAGATAGCTACCAGCCTCAATATATTTAAAAAATCAATTACTGCCAGAAATTTTGTAAACAAGAATAAAAAATCATGCGTCAAGAATAAAAAATCATGCATAGATTATGTAACACTTCCCAACACTTCCAAAATAATTTTACAAATCTTTAACGTTTAAAAAGGTGAAGATGATATCTAAGTAAACAAATAAAATGAAATAACCCTCTCGTGGAGAGCCAGCCGTTAAGCATAGGAGCTTTTCTCCCCGAGGGGAAATGTTTATTGAAAATTCATATTTTAGGATACAGATGTTGAATATTACATAAGAGATTAAAATAAAATTAACATAGTTTTTACAGTACAAGTTCAGTATTACAACATTTCTTAACATAAAAAACAAAGAAAAAAGAAATTCTTGGAAAATGCGTAACATTAATAAAAAAAACAATTTCAGGAATTATGAACAAATTCGAAAAATATCCGAATTATTTTTTGCAGCCCTGTATGTGATCTATAGATTTGTATATATACTACTTAGATTTAGTTTTTAGTTCAGTTAGGAAACGCGTAACATAGTTTTAAATTCCCCTTTTGGAAGTTACGTCAGTAAATGGAAATGTACTCGAAAAATTTTGTGCTGTCCTGTAAATGATCTACAGAATTTATAAACACCAAGTAATTGATAAAAAATGAGTTAAATTTAAAAATTCATTCAGCAACTGTAAACTTACAGCAATTATTGTTAACAGACAGTACCGAATTCTTTTGCGTGTCTCTGTAAATGAACGATGAATGCTATGCACACCATATTCTATAATAAGCCTCTTGTAGTGTACCTCAGTGATATATATCAATTTCAAATATGTTTCAAATTGTGTAACAACATTAAAATAAATGATTACCGCAAATGTTTATTCCCCATAGAACGTAATGTAATGATTATTTTGAGTGTCCCTGTAAAAAACTATCAGTGCTACACACTTCATTTTCAATACCGAACATGCCATAGTAAACCTCTATAACATATATCAATTGCATGACAATCCGAATATATTTAAGCGAGTTAGAGCACGGAAAGACAGACAGATGGCAGACAGACAAACAAACCGAATTCATAAACACTTTTCAACTATGTTGGAGACTGTTAAAAAAACAGAATTTTTCATTTTAATTATAGTTAAATTAATAGCCACATAAAAATAAAATTTTATGCTATTTTTACAAATTTTCTGGAGGTTATTCATAATAATAATAGTAAAAATATGAAAGTTAGCAAATATGCTGTTACGCATGCTTGAAAACTCTAGTAGATTTTATAGATTTAATATACATATACAGTGAAACTTCCATTTAACGAAGTCTCATCGTTACACTTAAAAACTTCGTTATGAAGAAAATTCTTTAAATAGAAATCCACTTAAATTCATGAAAATTTCCCTTCAGATATGACAAACAGGGATTGGATTCAGAAGCCTTTGATTCAGTTTCAATTTTGAAGCGGTCTTTTAAAAAACAGTTGTGTACGGTCGAAGGAATCACGTTACATTTCTATGCTTTGATCAGCTCTGATACATAGGTTCTCAAACTAATGTTTACACTACATTGTCTTTTTTCTGTCTTTTTCGATAATGTACTTCAAGATTTTTTATTATTCCTTAGACTACTGGCTGAAGTTTAGAAGTTGGTATTGGCAGGAACAAAAATAACTTTGATGTTCTTTGATTTGCATTTTGAAGCACATTCTTGTGGATGTACAAAGCAATTGTCTATAAGCAATAGAAGGTCAGAATTGTAACTGTCTGACTCTAATTGATATTTTTTGCTTCATGCATCTGTCACCATTGCGTGGCTGCAACTTCTATATCATTGAACGTAAAAAAGGGGGATTTTGACCTCCCCCAACTGTCAACAAGGGAAACTCGGTGTGGTAGAGTGGGGATAGCAAGTGTTTTCCCTAGTGTGAAAAAATTGTTTTATTTAGCACCAAGCAGAATAGAAATTATTTAAATGTGTTCATTTTCATACAATACGGTGAAATAATTTTGCATATCCATCGCTACAGCAACCTCTTAGTTTGAACTCTGTACACGTACAAAAGTGATAAAAACCTCGTTATATAGAATATATTGTTCGTAATATGGAGATTAATTTACTTGGCAATGGTGTTCAAGTCAAAGTTCTGCAGAAAATTTTGTTAAGTAGAAAACTTCGTTACATAGGGACTTCGTTAAAGGGAAGTTCCACTGTATTAGATTGCACCCTAACAATACTGCCGAGGACTTTTATAGAAAAAACATGAATGATATATTCAAAAAAAGTTTTGAAAATTTTAAAAACCGATACTTTTGTATTAGCCAAATGTCAGCAGTTAATAGTCGAAAAAATCGCCATAGATTTCACTACTTACATTAATTAGCCTTTTCAGTTCTGATAATTTTAGAGGTTTAAGCGCGTAGTTCGATTGGATATCTGTTAAATTTGTTTTTTATTTATATTATTTCATTTATCGCTTAATGAAGTTTTAATTTCGTTATGCAATATTAGCCGGGAACAAATGCTTGACTATTTATATTGTTTGAAGTGCAAATGGATCACTCGTAATTGGGCAGCACGGTATAGAGATAGATTTAAAGAATTTCACCCACGAAAATTATTTTAAAACGATAACAATCAAATAGTGTGTGTGCGCGCGTAACGTATGTCCATTATGACGGACTTCAAGCAATGAATAATTTCTGTTCATATTTTATGTTCATTTGAAGCACCGTTACAAACACACACACACATACATAATAATGATAACAATAGTAATAATAATAATAAACTTGGGTTCTTGTACAAATTACTTTATTTTTCAACCGTTACTTTCATTTCTTCACACATCTGTGCTCGTTGATATTTTGAGATATGTATTCTGTCTTTCCAGATTTGAAGCATTATTTCCTGATTCCATTCGCTCCATTTATTAATTCCACTTCTTCGATAGCTCTTGTAATATTTTTTTTGTAGTAAAAAAAAAAAGGTGTGAAACTGGGGTGGAATAAGATTGAAATTAAGCTAAAATAACTAGTCTCATTACGAAAACTTCTCATTTTCTCTAATACTATGGGAATATCCCTCTGATGTTCTCATAATGCAGTCAATATCTTTTCGTTTCTTTTATCTGTTTCTTGTTGACATTGTTTCTTTGCTTCTGTACGTGTTTTTTGTTGATGTTGGAATTATATATATATATATATATAGACGTTATTATTAATCGATTGATACCAGCTATATTTTTGTATTTTGATTTCCAGCAGAGCTAGTACGGGTTGATCACGCTTTATTTCCAGGACTGTACGTGTACATTATTTTGTATGAAAAAGAGGTAATTTACAGGTTCGTACGTTAACACCTTCGTACGTTTTGGGATGCATCAGTCAGCATCTTTTTCAAAAGCAAATAAAAATTCCGCCTATATTATAAAATTAAACCTAGCTTTCTTTTCTTGTTCTATAGATGTTAGTTCCTTTACAGCTCTTTGGAAAGTATCATATATTATAATACAAGCAAATCTTGTGTGTGCGTATATATGTGCCAATATTAATTAAAAACTGCTCTAACGATTTTAACTATACTTTGTATTCATCGTTTTGGGGACGAGAAGACTATTCGGCTAGGTCACATGTTCGAAGAAATTCGATTAGGGGGTCATTTTGGGATCACTACGGGGTCAATGCATTTAAATCGGAACGAAGGCTGAAACAGTTATTAAGTTTTTGAACAGTTTGCAGTAAACGAAGCCGCAATTTTTTTTCGCCAAATTTGGCGACATTTGTCGGGAAGATCGACTTTCAAGATTACCAATAATGACAAAACACATGTTTGGCAAGATATGAAAGAATGTCGCCAAGTTTGCGATTTTTTGGCAAATTTTGGGGACATTTGGCGAAAGAATCGGCTTTCAGAATCTGAAGGAATTTTCTAGAAATTCCCAATAGAAGCCGAGATACCTGATTCAACCAATTTTAACCGAGCGTAGCTCGTTTTTTTCCCACTGGTTCCCCTTTTATGCATTCAATACTGGACATGTAGGTTTGCGATTGATTTATTAAATGAATATAACCTATATTATTAAAAAAATTGAATTGTTGCTTTTTTAATATTTTATAATTTGATTAGAGACTATGAAAGTTGATTTCGAAAAACCAGTAGTACCCATTATTATCATTAATAAATACCAAGTTAGGAAGAATTAAATTGTGTACTGTGTGTTTTCGAAAAGTAAAGATACACCTCAGTCAACAGGAAATAAAAAGCTTTAATGAGCGCGTTGGCAACACATATTGTAACTTTGAACATTTGACCTTTCCCTCGCAGTCATTCGGTATTTGTATGGTGAGTCTGCTTCGTGTAGAACGTGTTTATAATGGCTGGGGTTAATTCAGAATGACGCTAAACGTGTACTACTCAGTACGCTCCGTCATACGTTTTCTTCATGCAAAAGGCGAGCGTCCTGGCGATATTCACAAAGAAATTGTTTCCGTCTATGGGAACATTGTTAATCGAAAAAATGTAACGAAATTGTGTTGTACTTTCTCTGGAGGTAAGGCCAATGTTGATGAGAACCAAGAACAGGTAGGCCATCTCTGATGCCCTTCTTCAAAGAACGGTCCTTACAGCCAGCTACTACCACTAATTCCTTTACCTGAAAGAACATAATGGAGGACAAAACTTCCACGACGACGATGAGATCAAAATAGAAGTTGAAATGTGGTTTCGGCAACAGGCAGTAAACTTCTATGACTGTGGGATATGAAAGCTTGTATCCAGACTTAACAAGCGTTTAGGCAGTGACAGCAACTACGAAAAATAAGGCATGTACTAGTAAGTAATTTGTAATGAACATTTTATCAATTAAAAGTTTTTTGAAGGAGTATGTGGCATTGTACCTTTATTTTTCGAAAACCCCTCGTACCATTAGTAATTTGTAATGAACATTTTATCAAATAAAAGTTTTTTGAATGAGTATGCGGCATTGTACTTTTATTTTTCGAAAACCCGTCGTACCATTTAATAGCAGTGCTATTTATAGCATGACGTTACATTTTAAACATAACTTTATTTCATATTTTGCCTAATACTATGGGAATATTCCCCTGATGATGTTTCTCATAATGTTGTCAATATCACTTTGTTTCCTTTATCTGTTTCTTGGTGACATTGTTTCTTTGCTTCTGTCCGTGTTGTGTCAACTCTATCAACAACTCTTATCATTTTATTGCTTTTCTAAACAAAATTCTGCTTTGTAGATTCAAGCGATAAAATTTCTTAATATTTTCAAAACTTTTGAACGAAATGAGCTGTAAATTCCATAAAGTTTTTAATTTGAATTTATTAATAAGTTTCATATTTAAAAATGTTTTTGAATCTAAAAATTCTGTAGATTATGTTTCATTATTATTTTTTAATTAAAAAGAATCATTTCATGTGGATGAAGAGATAAGTGATGACGAGAAGATATAAATTAGGGTTTATCGAGTGGATTTAACACTGATTTGAAATCTCAAATTATGACTGCTACTTATTTCATAAAAAAAATGTATCACTTATATATTTTAAATTATTCCCCTGATGACGTTTCTCATAATGTAGTCACTATCACTTCGTTTCTTTTATCTGTTTCTTGAGGACGTTGTTTCTTTGCTTCTGTCCGTGTTAAAACTTTGCTTCTGTCAATGTTGAATTTTAGAAACGTATCAGGAAAATGTATACAGCAATTCGTTTTACTGTTAAATGCAATTTGAAGCGCTTTTAAAAATGATCTGAAACATAATCATCAATAGAAGGTAGCATATATTTTCCTTTGAGATGGTTTCATTAAAATGTTTGTTTTTAATTAAAATTAAATTAATCTAAAAACCGTATAAAAATCCGTTAAAATTGATTAAATATACATTGTTAAAGTTTGGTTTGAAAAAAATAAACGCAGATAGAGGAAAATGCATTAATATATGGTCTGGCATGATGAAAAAAAAATTGAGTAAACTTCACTAAATCTATCTTTAAAATAGTCTAACCATTAATTTGCAATGTAAATATGCTTGCAATAATTAGAATACTGATAAATAATGAGAACAAAATCATAAATAATTTCCGACAGAAATGGAAAGAGCTGACAAAATAAGTTCTCAATTGCATGTTATTAATTAGATGTTAAAAGTGTTCGCGTATTATCTTCTTGAAAATACTCCATTCAATAAAATAACATTTTTATATCTATTCATCTGGCATAATAATAAAGTAAGCAAAAGAGTTAATATCCTATTTAGATTAATTGTTTCTAGCAGTATGATTACTGAAATAATGAGGCCTAGAAAGAACTTTAGAAATATCTCTAATGATTTTCTCTTCGATTTGGATTACATAAAAAAAAGTTGTATCATTTGATATTTTTGAATCTTTTAAACTGGTTTATTATTGCACTGCATTTATAACTTATTCGTATGTCTTTCATACTTACGTATATAATATTCCTTTAAAAACTGTGAAACTGAAAACGTTCATTCAGAATTAATACTTGAAAAGATTAAAAAAAATGTACACATATTTTTAAATCCTTTTGCTTTTAAATGGCTTCAAAAATAGATTACATTTTAATTAATTGACTGTTAGAGTGTAAAAGATAAAAATCTTCAGATCTGAATAATTGTTATTGTGTATTTCTAAAAATATTTTGGCATTTTAAATACACTTCATGCATTTTACAGATTTAGGAATTTTTTTTATATTTAAAATATTAGCAATTACTTATAACAGAAGAGTTAAGAAAAATTTAAAAAATTGAAAGAGGAAATAATTAACAAGGAATTGCTATGATTTTAAATGGTCGAAATGCTGCTGTTTACAACAACGTGTTCTCAATGAAGGAAAAATGAGTTTGTTTATTATTATGTTTTGATGTTTTAAAAATCTCAATATATAACATAATAAGGATGGCTCTAATTACTCTGACTTTCTTAATACAGTAACGAACAGTACAGAATGAAAAAAAATATTAGGAACTGCATTCACTATTGAATTCTAACGATTTCTATGACTCAATTTTAAAGAAATAATTAGAATGAATAAAATACGGTGCAGGTAGAGAATATTTGAAAGAACCTTAATTAAAATGCAACAAGTAAAGTAAAATAGGGGAGAAAAATATGCATTCAGGGGCGCCATTTCAGAACTTTCTTGGGGGGGGGGCAAAGTTTTTTTAAGGTAGTGGCATAGCCAAAGGTGGAGTTCGCCCCCCCCCCCCCCCCGCAACCACTCCGGAACGAGAAACGTTCCCTCAATCATAGATACAAAGACAGTAAAACTTCTAATATGGAATATTAAGGGATCTCTGAAAACTTCCGGTTTAGACAGGTTTTCGTCTTAGCATGTAGAATTTTAATATATTATGAAAGTTTTCAGTTACAGACAGGTACCATTTTTTTCAGGTATTCTTTAAGACTGTTAAAACCTCCTTTCTATAAAGCACTTCTGAAGAGCATACGTGTATTACAGTGAAGCGTGTCTAAGCGAAACCTGTCTATAACATAAATCTTCCTCAAACGAAAAAAAAAAGTTTCTAAGAAAAAACCCCATACAATTATACTTGCTAAGATGGAGACCTGTCTAAAATGGAGCTTTTTTCTAGTCCTTTTCAGCTCCTTCTTCGAAGGTTTTAATTGCATTGTTCATCGTTGATGGTATAAGTCTTTGCGAACAAGTGGCAACACAGGTGATAGCAGCCTTGATGCAATGTTATTGGCTAATATTGGGTCTTCTGATAGTAAAACTTTGCGAGTTATGGCCTCTATAATTCAAATTAAAAGAATAGAAAAACCTTGGTGACTTCTATTCCCTTCCCCACCCAAACACTACCTTTTGTGTGGATCTGAGGGCTCCTCCAACAAACATACGAGTCTTTAACAGCTGAGTAATTCTATATAGAGGGTGTTTTTTGTGTTTGCTAAAATCTTTGCCATGACCTATATTCAACCTCGAAGTAGAGATCTGCACGGGTTGAAATTTTCTTTCCGGGCCCATTACGGCCCGTTTAAAAGTCAGTCAAAACAGTCCCAGCCTGGCCTGTGCAAAGATCAATGAAATCAGGCCCGACCCGACTCAATTTCTGCAAAAAAATCGAATTTTTCTTAACCTAAAATTACGATTATTTTAATGATTACTGCATGTATATATTTACAGGAAAATTTTACATTCTATTTTAGAATACTGTATGTTCGCAAGCCACAGAATACAGAATAAGAACATAGGCTCTTAGACTATTACATTTAAGTAAAGACATCTGTCTGGTCAAACTGATAAATCACTACAATTTGACAGAGAGTTGTAATGTACAAATATTATCACTAAGAGAGAACAGTGTTCGATAAGAAAGGACCAAATTTCGCTAAAAATCATACTGAAATGAATAGATGTTTAGTTTGTATTAGCCGTGATCCTGCTTTTGTAGTTCGTAAACTAGTCGATGGGGGCCTCCGTAATGCTTACCCATCATGGATATGCATAATGTAAAATATTAAAATAAAAATGTGTAAACTACTTATAAAATGCATTGCAATTCAAATAAATTCGTGGCTGGATGACGTCATAAACTTTAAAGGCTCGATTACTGAATTTCTTGAAATTAACATCCTTATAACTCCAAAATAATAATCCTATTAACTAGCAGTTTATTGCATGTGATTAAGCGTCTGATTCCCAATTAAAATCTATCTTTGAAGTGAAATTTGGATGAAATACAGGGTCATGAAAAATCGAAGAGTGTGGTAAATAAGATTCCAAATATCTCGGCAACTGATCATCCGATCGACTTCATGCTTTATGCAAAATTTATGTTTTTTTATTGTCTTTTATATTCATTTCTTAAAATAAACAATTTCGAAAATTTTTATATACCTTTTACCAGAACGAATATTTCGAGAGTCCGAAAAAAATAGTTCCGTATAATCGAGGTTATTGAAATTCAATAGGCTTCTTCCTATTATTACATACTAAGTACATACCAAATTGCAAGTCTCTATCTCAATTTTTTCGGGAGATAGAGCGTTTACAGACACACAGACACACAGACGGACGGCAACATTTTTTTTTTTTTCTAAAAATATGTTTTTCGGAATCTCCAGTGTCTGAAACGTGTAAATCCGTCATTTTTTTTTCGATTTTCAAAACTATTACAAGACTTACCCTATACTACATATGATCGGTAAGTAAAAGCGTGAAAATCTTAAGACAGTTCATATAATGAACCATTCTTAACGTCAAAATTGCTCGTTTTAGTCTTGTTTTTGTTTTAGCCGTACTCGTATTAAAAGAGTTCGACTGTATATTTCTATATTTATACTTGAAGATATTGTCATCATAACTGCCAAAATTACTGAAAAGTCTACCCGCGATTGTTGAAAATCTTTACTGCTCTTAGGAAAAAAACTTTCAGAGGTTGTCAGCTGTGGCAGAATCAAAGTGAAATTTTTATTTTCGAACTGTCAAAAATAAATAACTGTCTCAGATCTTGATAATCTTTAAAAAATAGTTAAGAAACATTCAGTTTACTAAAAATGAAGTACATAACAACATAACAATGCAGTTAGTCATGCTTTATATAATTCCGGATAAGCTTTATTTCTGTAAAATTTTAAGTGAATTGATTACTCTCCGACTTTTCAAAACAATCGACAATTTTACTCGGTAATGTATCACAATTAAGTTTAGAAATCGGGAACAGATCAACTAATGATTAATGAGTAATTAACGTTTGTGCTTCACATTTGAATGAATTCGATAAAAGTGCTCGATAAGTATTTAAAATGTTTGAAATAAGGTCTATAAATAAATATCTTGAGTTAAGTATTCCTATATCGATAACATTTTTATGCATTTAAATAGATATTTTAGCATTTTTTTCTTTTTTCTTTAAATTACTAATTTATTAGAATCATTAGGTATTATATATTTTTTTCTGCTGAAATTACAAAAGATAAAATCTCATAATTACGTTTTTGAACTGTAAAAACAGTATTTAACAGTTAATAAGTGGATACTTCGAAGAATGAAATATATTTCTTTTCTATAAAATAAAAGTATTTTACTGTCGTCTAGAAAATATTTTATAGCCGTTTTTCTTTTAGCTGTTTGTAAATGTATGTATGTGTCAGTCATGGTTCATGACTGGATACAGTGATTTTTATTTATTTATGAATTTTTTCATGGGCGCGAAGTGTTCATACATGCGTTATAGGGATCGCGACATTAGTAAATTTCATTTATTTTTGAGATCACAATACAACTGTATATAAAACTGTGTGTTTCTTTATACTTGATTTTTGGGTATCTAAATATTATTTTCACAAGATCTTTCTAATTTCATCGTATTTAAAAATGAAAAGATTTGTATTCGGAAATTTTGGTAGTAAATGTCTTAAAAAATTAAAGCTATGGTAGCTTTTTTGAAAATAACACGCAACACACTTAACTGCGAGTCATGTGTTTCTTCTGAATTATGAATAAATTCAACAACTTTAAAGATAATTTTCTGTCAGAAAAATACATTTACCAAGTGGTCCTCTACAACAAGATGTGATGTTATTGTTAAGTAACTTCTATTCAATGGTAACTTCTATTTCAGTGTGTTTGTTTGTTCAAAGTTATCTGATCCTAAAAAAGACAACCCGAAAAATTTCAAATTATGGAGATACAATGCAGAATTTCCCGTAGTCTAAAATATCCAAATATTTTCGGCTGCATACAGTATATGTTTTACAAAAATAAAAATTCAATAAAAAAATAAACATTTAAATATAAATGTTTTATTTTTTTACACGAAATAATAATGGTGTTTGTTGTTTTTCGACAGTATAGTATATTTGTTTCAGGCGTATAAAATATAGGGCGACATGATAATAAGATACAAATATTTAGTCAGTTCTAAACTAATAGTTAAGTTTCTATTTAACAATATTGTGGTTACTCCAAAATAATTCGTAATATAGAAAATTTGTTAAATGAAAATTGATTTACATTTTACCAAAGTGTAAATTTACACATCGTTCTTAGCTCTCCATTTTAAGGTTGTAATTTTCGATGGTTTCTATATTCATATGTATATTTTACGTATAGAAATTCCTTTTTTTAATTATAAAATAAAAAAAGTAAGCTTTTCTTTTAATTCTTAATAATTTTATCTTAAAATTTAATTTTTTCTAAGTTTACAGCATCAGCATTGAGGTAATTTGTAATTTTTCTAAGAATTGCGAATTGCTTCGAACGCTTTTAACAATTTATCTTTGAAATAGATTCAAGAGCTATTATTTCATTTTCAACAACTTAACTTTTTTCGAAACTAGTTTTTATCACACTTTGTAGGATATCATCAACTGATTGACATTCAGAAGTGACTATACCGTCGTCAAGGGATTCGATAAATGAGGAGCCTTCTTCGACTTGTCCTTTATCTTTTAACATTTTCTACAACTTAGATCCATAAATGCTCCTAAGAAAAATATGCTAATAGTGTACTATGAGGGTTGACAGAGAAAACGAAAGAAAATTTTGAAAATTACTTCCTTGGTAGGTTAATAACTAATACAAGTTTAAAATTTTGGTCTGAAAAAGATTCGTTAAATAAAAATTCGCGTTTGTTATTTAAAGATTTTTCACTATGTTGTTTTTGTTCAAAATCAACGTTTCAGAGAAAGTTTCGATGAATAGAGAAATTCGCAAAATAGATGTTCGTTAAATCGAAGTAAAGGGTGAGGGGAGAAGCGCGAAGCATCCTGCATTTTCTCGCATATTAGCAAATAAATTACTACAGAAATAATGCTTTGTTTTAAGATAATTAATTGTTTAAGAAATAGACATGCATATAAAGTGATACATACTAGATAGATAAATGAACACTGAATACTACATCATAGATATGCTTTATTTTTAGTTAATTGACTTTATTTAATTAGGTATAAATTCGTCAATGAACCATATCAATAGTATATTTTAAAGTATCATAAGTTCAGTTTTTTAATAAATAATATACGTTAGCAATAAAAAGAACATTGTCCAATAAAATTAGTAAAAGAGAAAATTGAAGATAATAACCGAATATAAAATATTCTGTAATGAGCACTTTTGGGTAATTTTTAAGTATATTTGGATAACAGCTTCGAATCGATCAAATCATTCGTGTACATTTATATGTGTTTGCACACACATGTCTATGTGTATGTGTGATGGTGTTTACTGATGTTGGTAGAGACAGGTAGATAAACTTAAAGATAGCAATTGTGATTCATGTATAGACACAGGAATAGAGGGTTGAAAAATATACATAAATATAAACAGATAAGTAATATATAGACAAATAAATATTTCCTGACTATTACATTATAAACATACGTTAATGACAAATTATTGCTTATGAATAAAATAAATCACAATCATTAAAGTATAATATACACTGCTCAAAACAATTAAAGGATATTTGAAGTTTTATATAAAATAAAGATATAAACGAATTTTTTTTTGCCGAAAATAGAAGAAGAGAATCACAAATGCAAATTTTTCTGGTTTTCAAACTGTGGAGTATGCAAATTTTGAGTTCGACGTCAAAAACGTCGCTTCAGCGGCAGCGAATGAAATTTGACTTTCAACTGGATAAAAGAGAATGAAGACAAGGATGATCGGCATTCAGTGATTGCTTTGTTTCGATGAGTACGATGTCTCAGCGAAGTCATTTGACAGATTCAGAAGCTTGGAGAATTGTTGATAGGTTAGAAGGGGGCCAAACTCAAGCCGAAGTAGCGCAAGCCATTGGAGTGTCACAAAGTGTCATTTCCAGGATCTGGAACCGTTTTTTGGAGAGTGGATGTGCAGGCCGAAGACCAGAGCAAGGTCGTAGACGGGCAACAACGCCCAATGAAGATCGGTATTTAGCGTTAACAGCCCGGAGACACCGAAACATGAACGCTACTCTTCTCCAACAACACCTTCGCTCGGCTACAGGCATCACGATTTCAACTCAGACGGTCCGAAACCGGCTCCATGCTGTAGGTCTGTATGCTCGCAGACCGATGGTATGTGTTAGATTAACATCAAGGCATCGTCGCGACCGCAGGGAGTGGGCAACCGAGCATGTCAACTGGAGGAGAAATGAATGGAGCAATATTCTGTTTTCTGACGAGTCCCGTTTTTCTGTGCATCCGGATAATAGGCGTATTTTCATCTGGAGGGACCGTGGCAGTAGGAATAATCCTGCGTTCGTGCACGAAAGTGTCAGATTTGGCGGTGGAGGAGTGTTGGTGTATGGTGGCATCTCCATTGACGGGCGCACTGACCTCTACATCATTCGAGATGGATCTCTGACTGGTCGCCGATATAGGGATGAGATCCTCAGACCTATTGTAGTCCCTTACGCTGCAGCAATCGGAGATAACTTCATTTTAATGGACGATAACTGCAGGCCACATCGTGCAAACCTGGTGGAGGATTTCCTTTTCGAGGAAGGAATCGTTCGAATGGAATGGCCAGCGTGTTCTCCAGACATGAATCCAATCGAGCACGTTTGGGGCGCTCTAGGAAGACGAGTTTCTGGCCGCCAACAACCCCCACAAACTCTCCAAGAACTGGAAAGAGCTCTTCTGGAAGAGTGGGGCAGAATACCCCAACTCGTCATTAATAGCTTCATTGAGTCCATGCCTCAAAGGTGTTCAACGTTGCTGGCCGCCCGTGGAAACCATACCCCCTACTGAAAATGATTTTCTTTGAAGAAAACACCTTTTCTTATTCTTTTTTTCTCATATGCACAAATTGTGTTTTTTTACGCAATAAAATGCATTTTTTTCTGACAAACATGTGTAATTTATTCTCATATAACCTACTATGTCTGTCGACCATGTATCAATCAGCTAAAAAGTTTCCCAGATACAAAATCCACCTAAAACTGCAATATCCTTTAATTGTTTTGAGCAGTGTATATTAAGGCCGTTCACTGCAGAATAGGAATTAGTATTCGCACATTTTTAACCAATTACTCATATATCTCGAAATTAATTGATATAACAAGTTATATAAAAAAATTTATAGTCAATTCCTACTTAGGTCAAAAAGAAATTTTTTTCGAGCGATCTACACGCTTCGCCACTGACGGTATTTATTCCTAAATTTATATCCTTCTAAATATCATATATAAGAGAAATTTTTCTCTCCCATATAAAACTAAAATTAATTAATTTTAATTAATGGATTAATATTTGAAAAAACTGTATTAACATCAAGTGTCATCCACTACAAGTTTAAAAAAATGTATTTGAACTTGAGTGGATGAATAAAAAGCATTTTATTAACGATTGAAAATTTGAACAAGATATATAAATATATATAGGGAGAGTATGAACTAATAGTAGTAATTGAAAAAGGAAACGCATTTCCAGCAAGCAAAGATTTATACAGTCTAATTCAATCTCTACAATGCTATGTGAATAATCCCTAGGAAATAGTCTTTCTTAGTTTATTAAAGAAAGAAAAGCGGGAAGATTTAGGCATTTTTTTCTCCTTTTATCACATCATGAGCCTGTAGCTAATGGATTGGATAAATTAATCTCTCTTTTTATATTCTTTTTTCTTCTTTACAGAAAGTATTTACAGAAGGAAGCCTACATCTGCGGTAACACAATTGAACTCAGATTTTTCCAAAGAATTCTATGGTAAAGAAAACATAAAAGAGTAAAACAAAATCTGCACTACCACGTAAATCCACATTTTAAGACTGTTTATTTTTTTCATTGTGATGCTGTCCATGGGTAAAAGATAGTTTAACAAAAAGAAAAAGAATTAATATTTTTTTCATGTAAATATAACATAATAGATGTATGTATATGCGGTTTTAAATAAAAATTCTGTCTATTTTTAGTCCTCCATGAATATATACAATATTTTAAAAGAAGTACGAAAATAGCATAGGGTAATCACAGATCTACACTTGTAAGTTAAAAGATCAAGAGTAAGTATTACGAGTTCGCATTGAAAATATTAACTTATTAAGATATATTAAACATCCACATGCCCACTTGTGGTACAAAACAAAGTAAAATTATGCCTCACGCATAGATTATGAAACACTTTCCAACATTGACAGAATACTTTAACAAAACTTTGCTGTTTAATAAGGTAAAGAAGGTACCTAAGTAAACATTTTAAAAATCGCATAAAGCATTTAAAAACCAGGTTTAACCAATTACCGTCTGTAGCCGGAAAAGTTCTCCAATTCTTTTGTGCAGCTCTATATATGATCTATAGCTTTGTATATGTTCTACATATTATTCTAAAAGTTAGTTTAGTATGAAAATGATTTTACACAGTTGGAAATTCACCATCAGTAACTTATACCAATAGACAGAAAGGTACTTGATTTTTTTTGTACAGCCCTGTACATTACGTACAGATTTTTATACACGCCACATATTCGGGTTAAAACACACTTAAAACAACTGAAATCACAGTTCCAGAAATTACCATCCATAGGCGGCCCTGCAATTCATTTCTTTGCGTAGCAATGTATATCAATTTATTTATATACTGCAAACAACTTTTAGTATATTATATGTAGTTCAGCTTGAAATTGTATAACTCAATTAAAAACCACCTTTAAGCAATCTACGCTCATATTCAGTAATGTTTACGAATTCTTTTGTTTAGCCCTGTATAGGACTCATAGAATTTATACACACAACGTAGTACGCGAAAAGTTTGCTAAACTTAAAAAACGCATAACATAACTGAAAACGTACTTCCAGAAATTATCGCTAATAGACAGTACTGTGGATACATTATTTTATCCAAAATCGCTTGTGTGTCCCTGTAAATGAACGATAAATGCTCTGTACATCATATTGTACAGTAAGTATCTTGTAGTAAAACTCAGTAATATCAATTTCTATATATTTAAAATAGTGCAACATAATTAAAATACGCTGCAAACAGCTTTTCGCTGTAGACATTATGTAAATGAATGATAAATGCTTTATATCCTCATATTCTATAGAAATCATGTTTAAATGCACCTCGGCGATTCATATCAATTTCATTATGTTTGAAATAGTGTAATACTATTAAAATACACTACAAAAGACAACTAGTCGGATATGTCAATCCCAAAAGTACGTTTTGGTGTACTTTAATTGTTGATATTGTATTATGTACCTTCACCGACCAAGACAACAGATCATTTCCTGAAACCTATGAATAAGGGTGCAGATTCTATTCAATGAAAACTAGTCGGATGTGTCAATCCCAAAAGTTTCTTCTATCTCACACAGGTTTCGCATGCACTAAAAATAATCAGCACCAATTTATATCAAGGTCTAACTGAAACTCAAGTTTTATTAAATTCCGAGCATTATTTCTTGAGATATTACTATCACTAAAATCGTGTAAATGCTGCAAAATGGTGGATAGCAGCGCCACCTGCTGGGCGATTTTTACCAAAAACTAATCAGCACCAATTTATATCAGACTAACTGAATATAAAGTTTTATTAAATTCCGAGCATTAGTTCTTGAGATAGAGCTATTGCGGAAATCGCGAAAAATGCTGCATAGCAGCGCCACCTGATGGGCGATTTTTACTAAAAACTAATTAGCATCAATTTATATCAAGGACTAACTGAATATAAAGTTTTATTAAATTCCGAGCATTAGTTCTTGAGATAGAGCTATTGCGAAAATCGCGAAAAATGCTGCTTAGCAGCGCCCGATTTTTACCAAAAAGTAATCAGCACCAATTTATATTAGAGACCAACTGCATATAAAGTTTTATTAAATTCCGAGCATTAGTTCTTGACATAGAGCGCCCACAAATTTTTTGTCCCATACAGTCAAACAGACAGAGTCACAGACAGACATTTTCTAAAAATAGTCAAATCGTGTTCAGGATCTTCTAAAACGTATAAATCCGTCGAAAACCGGAAGTCGAAAATTTTCATGAATCCAATACTTTCTTCTTGTAAAAATAAAAGAAAGTAAAAAGTGGATTTTCCAATATGACGGAAATAATAATATGACGGAATTAAAAAAAAATATTTTGAGTGCCCCGGTAAATGAACTATAACTTACCCATACCATGTTATACGGTAAACATCTTGTATTGTTCGACAGTGATTATATCGATTTCAATATGTTTAAACTAGTGTAACATCATTAGAATACACTGCAAAGGATTTTCCCCATATACTATAATGTAACCGAATTCCTTTGAGTGCCCCTGTAAACGAACCATACATGCTAGACACTTCATTTTCAATACGGAACCTCAATAACGTATATGAATTACGTGGTTATATTTACGCGAGTTAGAGCTCCGAAAGACAGACGGGCAGGCAAACCGAATACATAACATTACTATGTTGGAAAGTGTTAAAAAGTGAATCGCACCATGTTATTTTGAACACCATTTGTGGTAGAAGAAATAGAAAGGTACTATTTGACCACGATAACTTGACTTATGAGAAAAGCAACTTTAGAATAATGTATTCGTTGATGACAGTGGCAGTCAGAAACTAGATTTTTGTGGCCAGAACTAGAAACTATAAAAAGGAATAGAAACTTGAACTAGAGGCCAAAAAAAGAATATAAATTTTCGTTATCTAAAACATTCGTTTCAACATCTCACCTATTTCATTTTAGCTATTTAACTTATCGTTGTCGAAATACATTTGATATTACAATTCTCGTTTAAGAGCTTGAGTGGAAAAATGTTGCTTTTGACAAAAAAAAAAAAAAAATATCCCTTATGGTTTAGCCTACAGGCACAGATAGATTTCATAGATGCAGACCGTGGGGCGCCTGTTTATTGGGCCATGATGCGGCCGTTGGGACCGTCTAGTTCTAAATATACCTGTGCCTGTAGGTGGAGCCAGCATGGATTTGTTTTCTTTTGTTTTTTGCTGTAAGAGTTCGTCTTATAAAAAACTTGTCAATATAAAAGTTGTAGGTTATATTAAGAAGATTTATAATAAATTTAAGCGTATTTGATATCTTGTGAATTGACGAAGTTATGAATTTTATCTTCTAAAACCACCTTGAGGGCATTTTTAATGAAATAAAAAATCTGCCATACATAAATTTTCGGCCCTTTTCCTAGAACTAATAATAACTTTAAACGGATTCGATGCGCATCATAGTTAAGAACTTATGGGTTTTTTCTGTTTTCACAAAAAGCCCCCCTTGGTTCGATTCTGCTCATTAACGAACTTGACCGAAATTTTATGTCCCTTGATTTTACGTATCAGTTCGGAAGAGATTTGTGTAGAATTAGGGTTGAAGTTATCGTGTCCATAAAAAAGTGATATGGATAGATAGATAGAAAAAGTTTTGAACTGAGGGTGGTTTTGGGTTCTGGGAGTCATGATCGGCGTAGATCTGCAAAAATTTTCCAGAAATTCCAACATAGGGGAGAATGTAATAGTAGTATTTCTTGCGAAATCTACCTAAAAAGTGAAAAAAGTTTAAAGAATACAATAAAGAGTTAAGATAGAAGTTTTTTAAACAAAAAGAAACAGCGATTAGAATGCTTTTAAAGACAACGCAGACACTTTGTTTAAATTATGCTAGATAAAGTTATTTGTGAGTTTTGTCTTAAAGACTTCACATATTCGTAAAAGTAAGAACTCTTTCTAAAAATATGGTGGGAGTGATTCACTAATGTAGATGTTATGATTTTAAAGCGAAAGATTTAGTAATAAGATCAGATTTAATGATCAGAAGGTGTGTAAATATGAAATTTTAGTATTCAGATAACAGGCACACGAGAATAAATATTCCAGCTGCTACTTTGGATTAAAGTTTCGACGTGTCATTTTAAATAGCAACATTTTTTAAATTATTAAATTATTTTTTTTATTAAAAACAATTTAAAAAATTAACAAACGACAATAGAAAGATATTAAACTTTGTTTTAAGTATACTTTTAAATTAACGTAGAAAAGTGAGATGAAACCAAATTACTAATATATTTTCCACAATTTATAGTAATTATTTTGGAATTTGATTCAAGATATTTTTGTTTTTTGCGCATGTTTTCGATTCTTATTTACAGAGAACAATGAATTATGCTTACTATAATTTTCCCCTACTCAAAAGTTCGAATAAAAACTCAAGTGAAAAGAACCTTAATAATAAACTTGCGATCTAATGGATTCTTAACAATATCACAAGCAAAAGAGAACCCAACTGTTCACTTCATTAATGAAAGTAATTGGCTTGTTGGGGCATATTTTTGTTTCTTTCATAACATTATGAGATCGTAACTAATGGGTTACGTAAATAGTTTTGTGTTTCTGTTTCCTTATCCTTATCTATAATGGAACTAGCTTGAAGAACAATATGTGTCTTTCAGGAAAATAACAACATATACTCTATAAAAAGGTGAAATAATCAGAAAATTCAACGTAATTCTGTTTAACTAAACTTACTAATTATTTGAAAAATAAAAATAGTTAATTAACATATACTGAATGCCAAACTTTTCAGTAACATGCATTACATTATTTGACATTAATTACGCTTGCTTCGTTTAAGAATTTAACTCTAGTTTTGTGTTTCTTTTTTCTTATCTTTATCTATAATGGAACTAGTGTTAAGAACAATATGTGTCTTTCATGAAAATAACACATACTCTTGAAAGAATCAGAAAATTCAACATAATTCAGTTTAACTAAATTTACTAATTATTTGAAAAAAGAAAAATAGTTAATTTACATATACGTCAGGCCAAACTTTTCAGTAACATGCTTTACATAATTTGACATTAATTACGCTTGCTTCTTTTAAGAACTTAACTCAAAAGTTTGTTGAAATTTCTGGAAAATGATCGCATGTGATTGTTATTAAAAGGTAATTAAGAAAATAACAGCTTGTAAACAACTTAATAGTTCTTTATATGTAGTCCTATATAAATTAATAAGGCTTCTTGCTCTCACTTGATTTATATACGAGGCTTCTAACTTAAAAAATAAAAAGCAATGTTTTGAAAACGGTTTTATATAAAATTTTATTTTGAATGATACCTCCAGGCATCATGTATGGCGTACTCGTATATATATATATATATATATATATATATATATATATATGCATACACTTATACTCTTATTTTATATATATATTACATATATATATATATACAGGTTATAATTAAAGTTCAACTTTCAAAAAGCTGTAAAAAGAGAACCACTGGTTAGAATGACCTGAAATTTGACCTGAATATATGCTAAGGGGAAAATGGTATAGCATAAGAAAAATAGTTCGAAAGTTTAAAAACCGATGGCGCTTTACTCGTCATAATATGCAAAAAAAAAAAAAAAATGTGTCATGTGCACCACCCATTGCATTTGTTGTAAAAACGTGGGGTACATGCCGTTTCCCTCAAATTGATTCTGAGAATCTCGTCAGGACTCTCTCAATGAAGGATCGCGCTCTGCTTGCGAAGCTGTTTTACAAGAACGGTGGCTGTTCTGCAATAGCTCTGAAGAAGTTTGGACAATAAAGAGTATGAAAAAAGGCTGTGGTCCGATGTCTGCCAACTGTCTGGAGAAAATGATTAAAAAATTCGAAGACACAGGTTCATTTGAAGCGAAATCTGGTAGAGGAAGGAAACCAATTGCTTCGACGGCAGTGGCCACAGCATTGCAGGAGAAGACGAGCAATATTATGGGAAGCTGCAGTGCACGGGGAATTGCCCGATCGTAAGATATGCCTGTGAACACGGTGAATAAAATTTTACGAAACATCCTGCATTGCTATCCATTCAAAATTACATTACTGACCTGCTAATACGACGAACTTTTGCTCTACAATTTGTGGCTCACACGGAAGTGGATAATGAATTGCGATGGAACATTTTGTGGACATACGAGGTCCATTTCCATATCCAAGGGTATGTCAATAATCAGAATTGCAGAATATGGGCAACGGAAAATCCATTCGGACTTGAACCAGTAGCTCTTCATTCTGCAAAGGTAACTGTGTGGTGCGGGTTTACGGCATCATTTGTCGTAGGGTCATTTTTTTTTTGAGCCGATAGGTCCTTCAAGTCCTGTTACCTGTACTGTCAATGGTGAACGCTATAAGACTGGTTTACGCAACCACGTCATTCCAGCACTTCAACAGCATGCACGTGTGGGTAGAATAATTTTAATGCAAGATGGTGCTTCTCTACATATTGCAAATCCAGTGAAGCAGCTGCTTAATCTGGCAGTTTGAAAATGATTGAAATATCAGTTGTCATTTTGCGACAGCTTGGTCGCCAAGATCACCTGATCTTAATCCTTGCGATTTCTAGCTCTGGGGTTATCTGAAAAGTATTGTATTCAGTGGTCCGATTGCCAACTTATCTGAATCATTGTGCAACGCATTTACAACGTAATCACTGATATACTCCGACATGTTGCGGAACATGCTGTTTCTTGGTTTGAACTTATGGCAGAAAACGGTGGACAGCATATTGAAAATTTCTTGAGAAAGTCTCGCGACAGTTAAAAACCGATTTCATTGTTGATTTTCTGCGGTTTTTGCCTTCAGGACAATTAAAAAACGATTTCACTGTTGCTTTTTCTGCGTTTATTTTTGTTTCAGGACAATTAAAAACCGATTTTTCTTATCCGATGTGGCAACACCTTGTCGTTTTGGATGGACTTTCCATTAAGGGTTCCAGAACTGCTGAATGACTTGGAAGTCATTTTTTCAGTAAAAAATCGATACAGTCATGCACATTGAACAGTACAGTTGGTTTAACCTGTAACTCACGCAATAGTCGTCGCATTGGGATTTCAATGTCCCTGGTAGCCGAACCCATTACGTTATGACGAGTAAAGCGCCATCTACTGCTAAAATTTCGAACTATTTTTATGCCATACTATTTCCGTTTTCTTCGCGTATATCCATGTCAAATTTCACGTCATTCTGACCAGTGGCTTTTTGAAAGTTGAACTTTAATTATAATCACCCTGTATATGTGTATATATATATATATATATATATATATATATTTACACAATCTTAGATAGCATTTTAATTATGTCAATTCAAATAATGCATAGCTGCCAACTTTTAGGCTTTTTTCCTACCATTGTTTTTAAACTGGAAAATTTGTCGACTTTAATCACCAAAAATTTTTATTAAATAAGATATTTTTTTTTTCTGTTGAAAATTAGTGGTCTGAAAAAAGTATAAAAGTTGGCCACTATGAGAATGATACGTGAAAAATTTTCAAGAGTGAGAGTGTTTAGTTAATTTTTTTTAATCTTTTATTCTATATGATACAGTGTGAAGTCTTCCAAAGAAAACTCAGGTTTGCTTCAGTGACATTGTTTAGCATGTGCTTTTAGCAAAAAAATTCATAAGCAACGTGCAACTTTCTTTTTTTTAGTTCTGTGCTTCAACAATTTCCTATATTTGCATATCCCACGCAAATTCTTTAACAATTTTTTTTAATTTTCAGCATGAAGCTATTGCGATGCGTGTAAAACAGACATTGTGCAACTAAAGAAGGCAAAGCACAGAACAGCCACAGAAGCTCTCAGTAAATTTTTTTGTGTCTCGTAGTGGTAACTGTGAGGGTTGTGAACTCTCATCGTATAGTACATTTAGCTACTCTGAACTGAAAATTTACAATAACCCAACCTTCCATTCTGTTATGGGAAAAAATAGAAAATATGTAGACCGTTCTTACCAAAGTCTTGGAATAATGTTAATGAAACTCCAAAATGAGGACATTCTTTGAATATAAATTATTTCTTTATTGATCCATAATATATCAAAGGTTTTCCCTCTTGGCTCTATCAAATGTAATAGATTATATTAAATAACCCCAAAAAGTTCATTAGCAATCGTCTTCATCAAAAATTTAAAATTCCTTCAGTTAAGCACACCACCAACTCACCGTCCAAAGGTCAAACTTATCTGACTCTAACAGGTACTATCAAAGCTCCAATTTTATCAAAACGGTGTCACCAGAAATAAATACAGGAAAACTTTAAAATTATGCGTTGAAAATCAAATTAATAGTCATCAAACAGAGAAATCGGATATGCCAAGAACAGGACATCAGCCATGACGCGATCGGATCCATACCCAGCAACGCCCAGAGGAAAAGGCATGCCCGTGATTACCGATGGTGGTGGATTAATCGGCGTTGGCAAACAATACGCTCCTACGTCGAATAAAAACAATAGCGCCGACCACCGAATACCACGGTGTCAGAGAATCCGCACAGTAACTTGACATGTACTTTATCTCGAAGAAGAAAAATTATACTCCTGCAAAGCTTCTTTATGTTTATGAGTCTTGTACTTTAAAAATTTATTTGCGTTTGAAGGAAGCAGTAGTATAGTGTTAAAAACGTATAATTATACAATTGTATTAACTCAAACATTTTGATTAGTTTTCATTTTTTAATTCTCTTAGACTCTTTCAAGAGATTTAATTTCTCAAAACTTATATTATTATCGGTGTTTTTAAAATAAAACACATTAAAATCTCAATCTGTTTCATGCAAAGATTATACTGGAAGAAATATTAAATTTTAAGTTTCAGCGTTTTGAGTTTATTAGAGTAAAACATAAAAAAATAAACAACTATGTATATATATTTATGTAAAATATATTAATAAAAAATCAAACGTATATATTTGATTATTTTATACAAAAACGAAAATAACAAATAATCCTCCCCACGCTATAAAATAAATTTAACCTTATATAGTAATTATTGATTTATTGGTAGTTGGATATTTTCCCGTCAACCATTTCTGTTAAACAAAATCCATCGACAAACAGGGATTTAACACCGATATTGGGTAAACACGCCATCACATTTCAACTGCTGTGCTGCATACCACATGAAATATATATATTCCATTTTTATTCATCTTCTGGATAACCCAGTTTAGTTTCTATATTGAAGGTTACAAATTAATTGCTAATTCTCTGTTTTACAATCCCATTTTTAAAATAAAAAATAAAAACCTGGAACTTTCCGTCTTCTGAAGAGCCTGGGTTGAAGTATTTTCAAAATTAAGAGATTCTACCATAAAAAAAATAGGGGCATTAAAAGGCACAATGTGAAACTTCATCTAAAAATAGATAAGCAATGGCGATGTAACGTGAAAAGCGAAAATAATTTTTTTTAAAAGGAATGCCGTAGGACGCCCTCAAATTTACATTTGTGATTGCATTAAGGTTCATTTACAGTCAGATGGCCAAAAGAATTAACATCAATTAAACAGGAAAAATAATTATTGGCTGTCGAGCATATTTTGATGAATTTGTATAAATGCCATTCTGAATACTTTATTAACACTAACTTATGTATTTTATTGTACAAGATGTATCTTATGGCACACAAGTTATATTTAATTATATAAATTTAAAATTAGTCCTTGTATTATCCCATATCTGAAAAATATTCAATTCAGCTATAAATACACTTTTCCATCTAAAACTTTGGAGTTACACCCGCCCATAAACAAACCCATGAGTTGGACGTCTAGGCAGGTTATTTCTGTATTTCTGTTGTATCTTTTTTTAACACTTTCCAACATAGTTGAAAAATGTTTATGAATTCGGTTTATCTTTCTGTCTGTCTGTCCGTGCTCTAACTCACGTAAATATATTCGGATTGTCATGCAAGTGAAATATATTTTATTGAGGTTTACTATGGCATGTTCGGTATTGAAAATGAAGTTTGTAGCAATTATAGTTTTTTTACAGGGACACTCAAAATAATTACGCTGCATTATGGTCTATCGGGAAAAATAATTTGCGGTTTAGTTTAATAATTTTACACAATTTCAAACATATTGAAATTGGTATATATCACTGAGATGCACCACAAGAGGCTTATATGGAATATGGTGTGCACAGCACTTAGAGTTCCTCCACAGGGACACTCAAAATAATTTCGTTACTTTACGGTCTATGGAGAAAAATCGTTTGCGGTTTATTTTAATAATATTTCTCGATTTCAAACATATTGAAATTGATATATATCACTAACGTACATTACAAGAGGCTTATTATAGAATATTGTATGTATGACATTCATCGTTCATTTACAGGGGCAAACAAAAGAATTCGGTACTGCCTGTTAACAATGATTGTTGGAAGTGCGTTTTCAGTTACTGAACGCGTTTTTAAATTTAACTAGTTTTTTTGTCTATTACTTGATGTGTATAAATTCTATAGGTAATATACAGGGCATCACAAAAGTTCTCGAATATATTTCCGTTTATTGAGAGAAATTCCAGAAGGGGAATTTTGAAGTGTGCTACGTCTTTCCGAACTGAACTAAAATTTAGCATTCCATGTAGTATATATACAAATAGATAGATCATATATAAGGCTGCACAAAATAATTCAAATATTTTTTCAAATATTGTTGGTAATTTTTCAAATTGCGTTTTTAAATATATGTTATGCGTTTTCCACATCTTAGATGGGGCTAGGTGAGCTTAAGCCGAAAGGTAGGTCACCTTATTAAACGGTAAAGATTTGTAAAATTATTTTGGAAGTGTTGGAAAGTGTTACATAATGTAGGCTTAACGCATAATTTTTCGTTTTTTTTTTTTTTTTTTTTTTTTTTTTTAAAGAATAAATAATAAATTGCTTGTTCAACTTCCGTCATTATTAGATCACGCCATTTAGTGGAATATATATTTAACGATAATAGTCGACAGTAAGGTACACAAGTATCGACATATTATATTGTTTTAAACACGGTAATATCGGTGTCTCTAGCAATCAAAGAAACAAAACAATAATTGAAAATTATTGTTCCTATTGATGTTTTTAAAAGCTGGAAAATTAGAGAGTTATATCAATCAAACGCAATTTCCTGATATTGAATCCTTTTACAAAGAATGAACGGACTCCTCTTTCTACTTTATTGATTTATAATTAGCTTTTCATCATCAATAAATATGTCATTTTTCCTTGAAATTTTAATAAGAGGTTTCATGTTTGAAGAAGTAATTGTGTATTGAGTTAATTTTAACTACTTCAATATCGGAATTACGTTATAAATCAGTAAATTGCTGTATTGATGGCAGATATTGAGTTTATTAAAATTATCAACCTCAAATACTTTCTTTTTCACAGACAATAAGAAAGTATTTGAAAAAAATATATATATAAAAAATGGCTGTAGTTAAAAGAATGGAAATTCAAAACTCAGAACACGCCGTTTAATTAATAGTCAATGTTCAATAATATCAACAATTAAAAATTAAAAAAATTAATTAGAATACGATTTTTATCAAGGTATGTTAAATTTAAAACAATTTTTCTATTGTTCGTTACGTATTAGAAAAACTGCATTATGCATTTTGAAAAACTTCAATCCTTAGCTTTCGAACACATGACTGGTTTTATTTCTTTAAAAATAGCTGTTGTCATTGAAAAATCCAAACGAACTTTTATTTTAAAAATATATTTAAATTGAAAATAAAAGATAGCATGTATTCTTACCTGTCATTTTACATTTAATATTTCATTACAAATTGAAGATTTTTATAACAGCGGGAAAAAATACTTATCATAAATTCGTTCCTTATATTTATTAAATATTAGAATGTGGTCTGCACAGCACTTATAGTTCCTTTACAAGGACAATATATTGGACAATTTACAAGGACAAGATATTGAAATTGATACTAACGTGCATTACAAGTGGCTTACTATAGAATCTTGTATATATAGCATTCATTGTTCATTTACAGGATCACACAAAATAATTCGGTAGTCTGTTAACAATTATTGTTGGAAGTGCGTTTTCAGTTGCTGAAAGCATTTTTAAATTTAAGACATTTTTTGGCTGTTACTAGGAGTCTATATATTCTATAGATCATATGAGAGCAGCACAAAAGTTCTCGAGTACATTTCCGTTTATTGAGAGAAATTCCAGAAGAGGAATTTTGAACTGTGCTACGCCTTTCCAAACAGAATTAAATTTTAGCATTTTATGTAGTATATATACAAATCTATAGATCATATACAGGGCTGCACAAAATAATTCGGATATTTTTCCGAATATTGTTGGTAAGTCTTAAAATTGCGTTTTTAAATATGTTATGCGTTTTCCATATCTCTGCAAATTAAGCTCTCACAATAATGGTGACTGTTTTTGTAATGTCAAATACTGTAGCTGTCATCAAATTCAGAACTTTTGAACTTCAGTTAGAAATCAGGTTTTGCAGTCAAAGAGTTATACATTAATCCATTACATTAATCCAGCATGCATTAGAATATATATATAAAAGGTTTGTCTTGCACTCAAAGAGATGTATTATTATTTTATTTTAAAATATATAATTAATATTTAAAAATGTTTATATTTAATAAGTGTATAGCACTATATAAAATTTGTTAGCATTCGAAAATTATAAATACAGTTAGCACTCAAAGAGAATTTATATATCTATATTTATTTTAAGCTTGCATTGAAACAGTAATATACTATTTTATTATGTTCATTCTTATTCTATGCATTCAAATATTATGAATGTGGTCATTTTTCAACCAGTACTCAAAGAGAAATTTATATCATATTCATACTAATTATAGGTCGTAATCATAGAGTTATATATTTATCATCTGGGAGCACGGCAGTGCGTCCGCCAAGTTCGCACAGGCCGTAAGCTACCTTTTCCCTGACCATTTCGGCTTACTTTTCACCCCCTCATAACTGCGTTTTGGTGAGAGCTAGAGAGTTTTCCTTTTTAACACACATTAATATAATGAAACTGTACTATGTTCCAAGATTTCTTATTTCTGTATTTAATATTTTTCGAAATATGAGATTCCGAAAAAGGGCTTTTTTGTAACTGACTCACAGGGGATCATCAAATAACTAAAAAGTTGGTGATCATCAAATAACTAAGGTACTTCTAACAGTCGTAGAATCATAAAATTTGACAAGTAAGTAGGTTTTGTCACACAATTAACCAGAAAAGTCTGAAAACATAGAATTTCTGCCTTTAAACCCTTCAAATAGGGGGTGCTGATTTGGCTATATACAGTTCGTAACACATTCAATTGGCAATTAAAATTAATTGCATTGTTGCAACCATTTGTGTTTTTTGTTGTACGATAAACATTTAAGTAATAATAGTTGCCTAGACAATCATTTCCTCGCTCATATTTGACGCCAGAGTTGGTCGCCAAAGCCTGATTACAGAAAAATAGAAGGTGTTACATGGTTTCAAGCAGGATGAATTTTTTATATTCTTTTCCGAAAATGTTGGGAAGGCAAATCTTTTAGTTCATCTGTCCGTTTTTCTATTTTTTACTTCCTTAAAATAAATTTTATTATAAATGTCGGTATTCTAATCGCAATAGCACTCAGTCAATCTGGCGAAATTCCATTGGGTTGTTAGTTCTTTAAGGGCATTTTAATGATGTTAATAAACTTTAAATATATATGTATATATATATATATATATATGCACACTGGATTTTATTTGAAATATATATATATATATATATGTATGCATATGCATCACATATATAATACATATGCATCATTATGACGTCCACATAAACAGGGTATTTTTGTCGCCAAATTTGGCGATATTTCGTTAAGTGTCGCAAAGCTTGGAGAGAATTTGACGCTAGAGGCTATTTTTCATTGCGAATTTTTAGAGCGAGTAATCATCTATTAATATTATGCGGTTAATTAAAAGGCATAACGCACGAATGTTAATAAAGTTTCAATCTTTCGTCACTACACAACACCTCTGCTCTTGCTATTATATTGTACTGTTATTATACTTACTCTTGCTATATTGTTAGTCTTTACTCTCTTAAAAGTTTATTATAGAAAGAGAATTTTCAGAATTAAGGCATCGAAACTGCCAGTTCTAGATTATTATAATTTTATAACATATATCCAGTTTATCGATATGTACGTTAGAATGAATCTTCTATAATGGGGTTCCTCGCATTTTAGCTTCAGGTTTTCGAGTAAATTGAGCTGAAATCTTAAAACCAAGATATTGACATATTATCTAAGACGATTAGATGAGAATAATGGTAGATTTTCTAATGGAAGAACGGCAGTGCGTCCGTAGATTTTCTAATCTTCCTTAATCGTTTCAATGTTAGAATGAAAGGGAAAAAAATTAGCATCAATATGGTTTACTGTAAATATGGATAGCTTAACAGGCGTGTCACAAGAACCACTTCACTTCAGTGTAAATTACAGAAAATTACTTAACAGGATTAAAAATCTCCGTATTAGAGAGTGTAACGATGCAAACGGACATGAAGCGTAAGTTCCTAAGTAAATTAAGCGGTAATTGTCAATAAAGATGAAATGGATAACAACACAAAATATAAGATATGCTGTCAATGATCGCAAAGAGAATTTCTCTAACAGAAACTTCCGATTTGGCGAAGGATTGAGCAAGTAAATCTAATACATAAAAATGAAATTCTGTTTGTCTGTCTGCACTTCTATACAAATCAACAGTTTGAAAGCCAGAATTGTGAAATGTTACGTGTAGGTGTATTAAAACACGGTCGAGGCAACTAAAGTAATCCGGAATCGAAATATAATGTAGAGTTAATTTTTAAATAATAAAAAACCAAAAATCTATCAGCTTTTCCGGGAAGAGTTCCATATCCTGTGCTGGTTTGTGCGATTGGCAAAAAAATCCAAACTGCTGCCAAAAGAGGTGTGATGTCACGTAGATAAGGTCAGTTCCAGTTGTTAAGTTAAAACTCCAAAGACTGAATATCGCAACAACCAAATCAAACATTTATCGCCCAAAACAACTCGCCTAACCTACCAACACAGGATTTTGAACTCTTCCCTCCTTTTCCTATTAAATTTGAACATTTTTCGTTATAGCAGTTGCCAACAATTAAAAATGCACAGTGAAATTCTTTCTACAGTAATTAATTTTCTATTGAAAGATTTCCACGCAAAAAATGAAAATAAAAATAAAAAGTCTCAGCAATGGAAAAAAAAGATTAATATGACGTCATATTGGTAATATAACGGAAATTTTCAAACATTTCTCAATAATACAAGGAGTATGAGTATGTGTAAATGCAGAAAGCAGGTTAATATGACGTCATTTGATAATTAAAAAAGAAAATTAATATAACGTCACATTGGAAGTTTAACAGACTTTTTCAAATGTTTGGGAATTATACAAAGAGAGTATCAATATGAGTAATTGTGAAAGCAAGTAGGTAAGATGTCAGCAGGTGAGTACAACGTCATACGAGTTTGAGGAACGTATTGAATCATGATAAAAACATGATTATAGAAATATTGGCATATTTTAACATTTTGAAGTTATCTATACAACATGTTTAATTTTGAAATTGATTTTTCTACACATTCTTAAAATCTCGAACAGCACCAAGTACTTCGGCTAGTTATGAATAAAAGTAAGATGATGAAGTGCTTAGCAAACATATTAGAAAAAATATATTGTTTGCCTGAGACGGCTAGTATTTTGATGTAAACTACAAATAAAAATATAGATTTGTAAAGCATAATAAAATAATTTTAAAATTCTTTGACATTTATACATTTATTATATTTATATCCTTTATACATTTGATAAAACCTACAAAAAGCAGTGATATCCCATCAAAAAACTTTCTGTAAAAAAAAAAAAGCGCCAAGTTCTCCTTAATGTTTCGGCCGTAAAAAGTACTGATATCTGATGTTCGCCCAAGTTAAAAGTCAAACATCCGAAATCTTTCATTCAAAATGGCTTCCTGCGACTTGGCCGTTAATGCATTTTAGAAGGTTTTTCAAATTCTAAAGAATGTATAATGATCTACATGTCTACTACATTTTTTTGAACATTTTACGCATTTTGTTGTACGAAGTGCTAAAATATAATACGCATTTTTAAAAACATAATTTCGAGATCACAGCTGTCGAGAATGGTCCACTCTTGTTCTCAACGTCTCATATAATGTAACAAAATGTGAAACGTGATGAAGAAAATATTCATTGCAATTCGTGTTAATGACAATAGACCGTACAAAATGGTCATTAAACCATGGTAAAACTAAATGATGGTTAATCAAAACTAATGTTTCTTGAAACTCAATGGTATGTATCACAAAGCTTTTAATTACAATGTCATCATACGAATTTGCCTATTTGCATTCCGATATTACTTTTAAATGCATAATTTCCAATCATTAATTTTGAAATGATTTATCGACGTAATTATTTATTTCAAATGAAAGATATGGCAATAACATAGCTGTTTAACATCAATCAGGGTGTATTATGTATTCTAATTTATTTTTCTCAGTATTACATTCTTCTAATGTTTTTAACCTAGAATGCATTAACGGCCAAGTCGCAGGAAGCCATTTTGAATGAAAGATTTCGGATGTTTGACTTTTAACTTGGGCGAACATCAGATATCAGTACTTTTTACGGCCGAAACATTAAGGAGAACTTGGCGCTTTTTTTTTTTTACAGAAAGTTTTTTGATGGGATATTCTTTTCTGTTAGCATTTAAAACTGTAAAGAGTCATTTATTTAATTAGCACTCAAAGAGAAATTTTTATATCTATACTTAAATTAATTTTGTTTGCATTTTTGTACTCAAAGAGCTACATACTTTTTCATATCTATACTGCTTGTATCTGAATTTCTAGATGAGGTTCTGACCTATATACAATAAGTTAAATAATAATTTAACATATATTTAAAATGTCCGTACTTCAAGAATTTATATATAGATAAAACATATTATTCTTACATAAAAAATTAATGGCATTCCATCTGTTTCTTCTGGAGAGAAATGTTTATTCTATTATGACTCGTGTAATCTTTTATTTTTCAAATATGTCCATCCAAAAGTTTAATTGTTATCTCAAATTTCATTGCTTACTTGTACTAAAAAATTATACTTAGTAATATCATCTAAGACTAATGAAATGTCAAATCTCGGACTTTTGCAAAGCCTAGAGGTATAATAATTTCAGCATGCCCGCATAAGGGCTGCTTTGTCAATTTTTTAAATAAACTTGCCAATCAGGGCTTGCAGAGGCTAAAGCTATATGGTAGGCCTCCCTGATTGGTTGAATCTGAATCTGAATCTTAGATGGGGCTAGTTGAGCTCAAGCCGAAAGAAAGGTCTCCGAACCCGGTTTGACCATGTTAACTTAAATATAATTTTTCACCTTATTAAACGGTAAAGATTTGTAAAAGTATTTTGGAAGTGTTGAAAAATGTTACATAATCTATGCTTGATGCATGAGTTTTCATTCTTGTTTTAGTTTTTTTTTAAATTTTATATAATCATTATGCATTTTGAAAAACTTCAATTCTTAACGTTCGAACATCTGACTGGTTTTATTTCTTTAAAAGTGGCTGTTGTCATTGAAAAATCCAAAAGAACTTCTATTTTAAAAATATATTTAAATTAAAAATAAAATATAGCATGGATTCTTACCCTTCAGTTTACATTTAATATTTCATTATAAATTGAAGATTCCTTAATTTTCCTTAATGCTTGATTTTTTTATTACATAATTTCTTGCATTCATTTTTAAATGTATGTTGTATTGTTTAAATATATTTCATGAATGAAAATTTTGCTGTTATTGTTAGAAAAATAATCTTCTTCCTCTAGTTTTTTTAAAGGAATGAGGGATTGAAATGAGCAAAAATATCAATTTTTGTTTTTGCGTTAAAACCTGTTAAAATTTAAAAAATATCAATATATTGCCATATACATGGTAGAATGTGTACTTTTATTCTTTTAAAAGGCAAGTAATGAAATTAACATATTATAATGTATTTCAAACTTACTTTTCACCGTACGATTTTTTCGCAGTCTATATATATCTTTAAAATGTTCTGGTCCACGAATGTGGGCGTGGGTTCAAATCCCACTTCTGACACCAGTGTAAAGGCTCTGTTGAATGTGGGAGTGATCTAATTGAATACATGCCGTTCTAACGACGAACACAATTTTTAATTGATGACATAAAGATGACAGGGACAGGCACATCACGCTACATGAAATAAACATAAACGATTAAACATATTTCTGGTATTTATGACCGGTAACATTCACGGCCATTTTCATAATACCTTCAGGTTTCTCATATGATAGACAACATTCTTAGCTGCTGACATTCCAAGTTCTGCCGCGCTCTTTTGTTTCTCCAGAAGGGGGCGCTACTAGACCAAGAAAAGGCATCCTCAGTCCCCACATATGCATTTAAATTTTTGTTAAAAATTCTTATTATTTCTAAGGGGCCATATTGAACATACTACAACAAATATACACATCCGTTTTGAATATTGATTTATTAAGGTTCTCAAATTAAATTAATATGTTAATATCTGAATGTTTAACAGCAATTTAGTTTCGAACCAACTTTTACTTTAGTGTATCTATGTAAGAAGAAAGTATTGGATTTGTGAAAAATTTCAACTTCCTGTTTTCGACGGATTTATTCATTTCAGAAGGTCTTGAACACGATTTGACTGTTTTTAGAAAATGTCTGTTCGTTAATTTGTGTGTCTGTCTGTATCTGAGACAAATATTGTGGGCGCTCTAGCTCAAGAACCAATGCACGGAATTTAATCAAATTTCAGATACAGTTAGACCTTCACATAAATTGGTGCTTATTAGGTTTGAACGTATATCGTCTAACAGTCGCTATTATGCTGTATTAAAAGAAAAATGTCTGTCGGATTGAAAAAACAAATGTAATTTTTTTTTTTATAAAGAGTTTTTATGTATTAAAGGGAAAAATGGGAAAAGTATTCTTAAAATTCAAACGCAGGGAACATTTTAATTTTAAAAACTTTTGTTTAGACAAAACAATAATTGAAAATCATTGTTCTTATTGATGTTTTTAAAAGCTGGGAAATTACAGAGTTATATATCGATCATATGCAATTTCCCGATTTTGAATCCTTTTCCAAAGAATGAACGGACTCCTTTTTCTACTTTATTGCTTTCATAATTAGCTTTTCATCATCAATAAATATGTCATTTTTCATTGAAATTTCACTAAGAGCTTTCATGTTTGAATTGAGCTAATTTTAAGTACTTCAGTATCAGAATTATGTTATAAATCAGTAAATTGCTATATTGATGGCCGATATTGAGTTTATTATAATTATCAACCTTAAATACTTTCTTTTTTACAGAAAATAAGAAAGTATTTGAAAAAAAAAACATTTAAAAATATACTAAAAATGGCTGACGTTAAAAGAATGGGAATTCAAAAAATAGAACACGCCGTTTAATTAATAATCAATGTTCAATAGTATCAACAATTAAAAAATAAAATATTAAGTTAGAATACGATTCTTATCAAGGTAATGTTAAATATATAACAATTTTCTATTGTTCGTTACGTATTAAAAAAAATACATTATGCATTTTGAAAAACTTCAATTCTTAACGTTCGAACAACTGACTGGTTTAATTTCTTTAAGCTTATTTTGTTTTCTTATTTTAAGCTAATTACATTTCCCCCCCCCCCCCCAAATATTTATTGAATTTTGGGCTGCAGAACACTTTTTAACACTTTCCAACCTAGTTGAAAAGTGTTTATGACTTCGGTTTGTCTGACCGTCTGCCATCTGTCCGTACTCTAACTCCCGTAAATATGCTCGTATTGCCCTGCAATTTTTATATGTTTTTGTCGTTATCTATAGCATGTTCCCTATTTCAATTGAAGTGTCTACCACTCATAGTTTTTTTACAGGGACACTCAAAAGAATTCCGTTACATTACGGTCTATGGGGAAAATCATTTGCGGCTTATTTTAATGATGTTACACAATTTCAAACACATTGTAATTGATATATATCACTAAGGTGCATTACAAGAAGTTTAATATGGAATAGGGTGTGCATAGCACTTATAGTTATTTTACAGGGGCAGTCAAAAGGTTTCCGTTGCATTACATCTATGGAGAAAAATCGTTTGCGGTTTAATTAAATAATGTTTCACTTTTTTAAACGCATTAAAATTATATATATCACTAAGGTGCATTACAAGAGGTTAACTACAGAATTTAGTGTGTATAGCAGTCATCGTTCATTTACGGGGACACACAAAAGAATTCTCTACTGTCTGTTAACAATAATTCCTGGAAGTGCGTTTAAGTTGCTGAACGCGATTTTAAATTTAACTCACTTTTTGTCTATTACTTGGTGCGTATAAATTCTGTGGATCCTATACAGGGCAACACAAAAGTTCGCGAACACATTTCCGTTTATTGACAGAAACTCCAGAAGGAGAATTTTAAACTGTGCTGCGCGTTTTCTAACTAAACTAAAATTTAGCATCCTATGTAGTTTATGTACAAATCTATAGATCCTATACAGGGCTGAATAAAAGTATTCGGATATTTTCCCGAATATTGTATATGTTGGAAATTCCTGATATTACATTTTTAAATGTGTTATGCGTTTTCCAAATTGCTTACTTAGATGTTATCTTTCACCTTATTAAACGGTAATGATTTGTAAAATTATTTTGGAAGCGTTAGAAAGTGTTACATAATCTATGCTTGACGCATGATTTTTCGTTCTTGTATGAACAATTTATTGCTGGAATAACATTGATAATGAAAAACAATTTTAAAAGTCTATCGTCGCCTTTAACGCAAAAAAAGAAAAAAACACACATTTGTACATTCTCACACATTTTCTGTTTAATATTTACAAAACAGAAATACTAGTTTGGCATTTCAAACTGCTCTGCGAAATTAGTTAGTTCACAAGCAGAGAGTAGATAAAACTTTGAAAGGACTTTAATTTCCAACACAGTGCGAGAAAATATTACTCTGTCTGCCGTAATTGTCAACATCATACGAATAATGTAGAGTTATGATTCACTGTAGCAGAATATATTCGGCGGGAATTTCAGCACTTCTTGATGAACTTGCTGAATATCATTTACAATTCGAAATAAATCCTTCTCAGAAATGATTCCGTTTTATATTTCCCATGGACATAAGAGCGCATGATTTAAACAAGATATCGCGTCAAGCTTTTGTCTGTTTCAATGGTAATAACGAGACAATTATTTATATGATATTTTGAACTGTTAGCAGTCAGTGTTTTGAGACTAAGTACAATTAACACCATGTCCAACATTTGTAATATCTTAAAGTAGTACTTTGTTTTTTATTATTATTTCCAACAATTTAAATTATATCGGGACTAATAAATTATATTGAATTATACGGAACTGGATATAAAAAAAAAACATATTTGTTTTAATAAATATCACAATTTTGATTGATAATTAGATGAAAATCCTCAATTTTCTCAAAAAATAGAAAGCAAACTTATTTGTTTTATGTTATTTTAATGGAGAACTGCATATCTGGTAATCAATTTTCCAAAAAGTATCTATAGAAACTATAGTTAAAAATTATTATTTAAAACTACTTAATAGTTTTTAAGCAAGAGAGTCAATGTAAAAACCTATTTCAATTGGTCTGATACAATTAACACCATGTCTAACATTTGTGATATCTTAAAGTACTTTTTTTTTTCAAATTTTCAAAAATTTAAATTATATTTGGACTAATAAATTATATTGAATCATGCGGAACTGGACAGGGAAAAAATTATATTTGTTTTTATAAATATTACAATTTTGATTGTTAATTCGATGAAAATCCTCAATTTTCTCAAAAAATAGAAAGCAAACTTATTTGTTTTATGTTATTTTAATGGAGAACTGCATATCTGGTAATCGTTTTCCAACAGGTATCCATAGAAACTACAACTAAAAATTATTATTTAAAACTTACTTAATAGTTTCTACGCAAGAGAGTCAATATAAAAACCTATTTCAATTGATCTGATACAATTAACATCATGTCCAATATTTGTAATATCTTAAAGTACTTTTTCCCCCCAAAAATTTAAATTATATCTGGACTAATAAATTATTTTGAATTATGCGGAACTGGATAGAAAAAAACATCCTATTTGTTTTTTTAAATATCACAATTCTGATTGTTAATTAGATGAAAATCGTCAATTTTCTCAAAAAATAGAAAGCGAATTTATTTGTTTTATGTTATTTTAACGGAGAACTGCATATCTGGTAATCATTTTCCAAAAGGTATCTACAGAAACTCTAACTAAAAATTATTATTTAAAATTACTTAATAGTTTTTACGTAGAGAGTCAATATAGAAACCTATTTCAATTGGTCTAAAACAATTAACACCATATCCAACATTTGTAGTATCTTAAATTACTTTTTCTATTTCCAAAATTTAAATTATAGCTGTACAATAAATTATATTGAATTATGCGGAACTGGATAGAGAAACATTTTATTTGTTTTTATAAATATCACAATTCTGATTATAAATCAGATCCTCAGTTTTCTCAAAAATTAGAAATCCGACTTATCTGTTTTAGGTTAATTTAATCTAGAATTCCATAGCTGGTAACGTCTTGCTAAAGTAGCTATAGAAATTGCAACTAAAAAGTTATTATTTAAATCAATTTAATAATTTTTACTCAAAGAATCGATATAAAAACATATTTCAGTTGGTCTGTTCTTCACCCAAATTTCCATTCTCATTTTACTAAAAGTGTTCCTAAATTATAATAAATTTGAAAGAATACAAGAAAAACGTTTCTGCATTTTGTATAGTGATAATAGCTTAAAAAATTTCGATATTATACATTCATTTAGGTTTCAAGAAGATAGTATCTATCTATCTATATCTATATCTATATATATAGTAAGATTGAATACAAAGTGTATGTACATATTTAAATTTTCTGAGAATTAATTTTTTTGTTTTTATATGCTTCTTTGTAACTTTTTTAATTAACTTTGATTCCTCTATGTAAAGATGGAATTTTATAATCGATTTTTCACCCAATTCCTGTTGTGCTAGAGTTCTAGAAATTATGTACAGTTGTGTGTTTCCGATGACAGTACACCATTATAATATTTTCGAAGATAAATATCAATTAATAAATAAATTTTAATTAAATTTTAATTATGCGTCAAGAAAACATTTTAGTAATGCCACTTACAAGGAGACCGCCAAACATGATGCGCACAGATTTTGATGATTTTAAAGTATGTTGTAGGTATCATAACCCTAACTACTCAGGTCAAAGGTTTCCTTCGAATGGGCTTTAATTTTCGAGAAATTTCGAATTAAAGTTCAGCATGCATTTCAAATACCATTACTTCGCGCTCTTAGACAAGGTCTCCGTGGTGCAGTGGTAGCGTTCCCGATTTGAGATCCGGAGATGGGTGTTCTGTCCTCTTGCGTGGATTTTACCCTTTTTAAAAAAATTTATATATTTATCGCGTAATAAGTTTTATGCAGAATTATGAATTCTGCATCTTTAAACTTTTTAATATTTTTCTAGTAAATTCCATTTACATTTTCGAATATTTCGGGAAAATTTATAGTTTTTGCGCAATTTTTATTCTAATATTTCTGTTGACGAAAATCCAAACTAATTTATGTCTTGATATCTCGTCTTTTTAAAATGATTATTGTTTACATTTATGTGTATTTACTTATTTATTTATCGTATTTATGAAATAATGCATTTCTTTTATTTGCATTTTCTATTTTAAAAAATTTAAATGATTAAAAAAAATTAACAAAATAATATATAATTTTATTATTTGATTTGTTTTAAATATATTGAAATATGTTAACTGCTGAATTACTAAAATATTTATCATCACCGACATCGACATTTTTAGTTTATTAAATATGGAACTAATTGTGTGATACCTATAGCAAAAAATATTCTAAACAAATTCCGCATTAAAAATCGTCTTTAAATAATTGTTTTAACAATATTGGAAGACTGTATAAATTAGCATATTATATATTCTTTAAATAAAATTGTGATAACTATATTAAAAATGCATTAAATTTGAAAAAGAAATTATTTCAAACGTGGTAATAGTCTGCAAAGGAAGCTGAGCGATATGGATAAAAAGAAAATTTTATTTATTCTGCTATTGCCGTAAAAGTCATTGCAGACGATTTTTTTCAGATATTTTTTATATGTATTGTAATTTACAAACGATTTTTATTTCTAGTTGAATTTTCTGCATGGCATCGACTTGTTAGACTGAAAAAAAAATTATTTGTAATATATTATTTTTTATTTGTGCAAATCAAAAATGATGTTGAGTTTGAACTTTACAGTTAAATGTATTTAAATAACATAAAAAAAATATATATAACTGACTAAAACTTGGATATAAGCGTTATTGCTTTAATATTTGATTACTCCTTTAAAGATATGTTGTTGGAATTAATTAGCTTGGAATTTCGTCAATAGAAATATTAATTTCAAAACTGCTCAAAAAAGAAAAAAAATTGTAAATTTTCACGAAATATTCGAAAATGTAAATGGAATTTATTAGGAAAATATCAAAAAGTTCAAAGATGCAGAATTCATAATTCTGTATAAAACTTATAACGCGACAAATATATAAAATTTTTTAAAAAAGGTAAAACTCACGCAAGAGGACAGAACACCCACCTCCGGCTCTCAAATCGCGAACGCTACCTCGGCACCACGGAGACCTTGTTCAAGATTGCGAACTAATGGGTATTTGAAATGCATGCTGAACTTTAACCCGAAATTTCTCGAAAACTAAAGCCCATTTAAGTAAACCTTTGACCTGAATAGTTAGGGTTATGATCTCTATAACATACTTTAAAATCATCAAAATCTGTGCGCATCATGTTTGGCGGTCTCCTTGTTAGTTTAAATAATTTTATGTCATGAAAATTTTTAAGCCTAATACCACGCAACTCAACAGTACATATTTCTTTGTTAGGATAATGTAAAACAATATTTATAGAAAATATAAAAAATGGTCTTTATTTTTCTTTCCAATTGACATATCTTACAAAAGAAACTGAGCACAAATAAAAATATTTTGAAAACAATATATTAATTAATAACCTGGAACGTATTGTGCTTTCATGTGAATGAGGCGTTCTATAAAAAAAACGTGAATTTTAATTAAAAAAATTTTTTTTTTAATTATGCGCATTTCTATTATTAAATAAACTAATAAAAAAGTGCTTTTTTTAAAACTATTTGTACTTTTGCTTAAATAATATGCGAAAAACAGCACAAATCTTCAACAAAAATATTGTAGGTTTTAATATTGTTTTCGAAGATAACTAACAACAAAAAATATACTGAAATTACTGCATAATAAATCGATACAGTGAGAAACAATTATCCTAATCTAAAATATTTTTCGAAAATTGAGAATTTATGCAGTTTAAAATGTCGAAACTTTGATTACAGCTCGAGATAATCCATTCGCAGATAAGTCTTTTCTAGTATAATAATTTAACAGTTTTAATTAATCTCGTTACTTCAGCGAAATTACATCTATTAAGTTTGTTGTAAGGAGAAAATCACTTACTTCACTGTTAAAAAATTGCAACAAACTGTCCAGTCATTTGACCGTTTTTATAGTAAACGGTTACATAACCGTAATTTAACTCTATTCTCACCATATTATTGCCCATATTATGGTCAGAATGCAGTTAAATTACGGTTATGTAACCGTTTTCTTCAAAAACGGTCAAATGACTGGACAAATTGCTGCAAAATTTTAACAGAGTTGATAATAGACGTTAGCGGAAATTTATTGATTTCAACATGAATGTACTATGCAATTAAATACATCCATGTTTATTAAAAAATAATAAGTAATAATTATATTAGTATTGAATATTAATAAGTTACTAAATAAAACTCTATGGGAAATTGGGAATACAAAGTAGAACTATGCTTTCATTATCTATGCCAAAATAAGATACTTGTGCTGTAAATCGTAAGTTGTGATAACCTTACCAATTTCTCCTTAGTTTTGTATAATTATTTTATGTTATTGAAAATACTACTTTACTCTACATTATTGTAGCTTACTTGTTTATTATTAAGTCATATGTTAACAGCTTAAAAATATTACAAGTTGGAAGAAAATCATTAGAAATCGGTAAG
The DNA here is from genome assembly GCA_963931845.1 of Maratus michaelseni. Classification (NCBI taxonomy): domain Eukaryota; kingdom Metazoa; phylum Arthropoda; class Arachnida; order Araneae; family Salticidae; genus Maratus; species Maratus michaelseni. The sequence goes on from OZ007589.1 coordinate 392,141,162, forward strand.
TTAAATTATAGATTTCATGCAAATAACTTAATTTGAAACGGATTTCATTCAAACTTAATTTGAACGGATTTCATTCAAACTGGAGTTCCTCTAGATCTGTTAAAGAACTGATTCAGTTTAATGAACTGGAAGCAAGTCAGAAATGGGAATTGTAAAGACCACAACTGGTTTCAATAATGTAAAGGGCGTTTTTGTCTCATATCAGGCATCCCTGATGGTAGCAAAGTCTGCAAAACTTCATACGATTGCAGAGAATTTAATTCTACCTGCTACTAAAGCAATGATCAGAACAATGATCATAGGAGAAAAATCAGCTAAGAGCTTAAGGGGTCAGGCACCCTTAAAAGTGTCGAAAATTCGATTTTTTTTTAGCTTATAATTAAATATGATTTTTTAGGAACATTTTAAAATAAACACCATGCAAAAATGCATTTTAGAAGAGGAGTTATGTCTAAAACAGTCTGAGCTCTTTGTATATGATCAAAGGATAGTTTGATCTTCAAAGTCAATTTTCTCAAAATGGCGATTTTGGTCATTGCGCGCACGATTTCTGAAAAATGGTTGGTTAGAATTTCATGAAATTTTGAGTGAATGTATTAACCATACAGATGCACAAGTGACCTATTATTGTGTTTCTGAAGTAACAAGTTTAGAATTCGTGACTACTTTTGCATTAAAAAAAAAACTCGATGTTTCGAATTTCTCTATTTTTTTTCCTCAGGATCTACACATTTTATTTTTTTCATCGTAGGTCATTTTGAGAACACATCATATCTGTACTCATTAAAAAAAAATTGGCTGATTTTAGCAATTCAAATATGAAAAATCATGCGCGCAATGCATGCAAGAATAATTGTTTCGTAAAAAGTGTATCATATTTTAAAATAAATTAAAAAGCTTTATATGATTGTATACATTTTTTGAGAATTTCAATTGATGAAATAAACCCTTATTAATATGAGTTTTAAATTTTATACTTCAACGTCAATTAGCTACGGAGTTACTATAATTCTTATAGAGGCCGTTTTTTTCATGTATTTTGTGAATTCAAAGCGTACCTGACCCCTTAAATTTCATTTTATTATCTAATGATACTGTTAAGAACAGAATCACAGATTTGTGTGAAAATATTGGTATCTAATAGTAATAGAATGCACGTGTAAAAATTAGTCCTTTTTCCGCATTGCAACGAGATTCGAGTTTAGATATTTCCAATAATATAAATTTCAAAGTTTTCATTTGTTATGAATCTGTTAACAAGATATCTGACATTTTTTTTTTTTTGCGAATTTATTTAATTCACACATAAAGTGCAGTAAATTATTTCATTAATAAATTATATCAAAGGTGTAATTTACTGCTGAAACAATTAAATTAACTCGAATTACACATGAAAATTTTGTGCGAAGAAATCGGGAGTAAATACAAACAGCTATTTGTGCAGAAATTGGGTGGCTGTCTCGAGGACAAACGCGATTTAAAAATCTGCATTTTTGCAAGTAAGACTGTTTTTAATGGTCTCTAAATTCCATTTGAAAAATCTTTTCAATGATTTCCCCTGGATTGTCAAAATAGCATATTTGACAGATATTTTAAATTTTCTGGATGGTACACATTTTCAAAGTCCAGGACAAAGTAGAAGCAACAATAAAAAATTGATTTGTGGGTAAAACGACTTGAAAATAATTTTTTTGAATTATTTCCAACATTATTTGATATATTACAACTTTGACAATACGAATTTCCCTGATGTTATTGAACATTTTGTTGTAAAGCACTTGAAAGAAACTTTTAAGCTTTATTTTCCTCCCTAGAAGTCAGAAACTGGGTGTATGAGGGATCCATTTCATTTTCAAAAAATTAGCGAAATTAAAGCCTTGACATTCTTAGATCAGTAACAACTTTTCGAAATTATCATGCGAAGGGTTCATGAAAATTACTTTCCATTGCCTTTCCTAATTGTTGGTTGTGCCTGAAATTCCCATACCGAACTAGAAGAAAAAGCTACCAAACAATTTCTCGCCTTCTGCGCCACATATTTGTATGAAAAGACTTTCTCTAACTATATGCACATGACAAACAAATATAGACATCACCTGGATGTCGAACTAGGCTTACGGATGAATGTTTCAAACATTGAACCCAAATATTGTATATCTAATAATAAAAAAGCAGCAGCATCCTTCTCACAGCAAATAGTAGTATATACATTTTAACTGTCTTAAAATGTATGTTATAATTATTTTTTCTAATTAATGCAGCTTATTTTTTATCATAGAATAAGTGTAATGAAAAGTAAATAAGGAGTATACATTAAAATAATTTCTTATCTTGCATTATGAAAAATATTGTTGGGGCCCTCAGAAATGCATATCACAACAAAGGAGGTCCACGAGATCCCAAAGTTTATGAACCGCTGCTCTAACATTTGACAAATCGCACACACACAAAAAAAAAGATTAAAAATGACAAGTACCTGGAATTTAGGGAAAAAAACGCAAAACATAAGAAAAAATTTTGAAACGCGACACGGATCTCATACACCTGCACATTATCAAAATTATAGAAGACAAAATAATAATCGTTGTAACCGTTTCTGGAATGCTACTACCTTTTGTTTTAAATGGCAGCGTGCAAACACAAAAAAATATTATCAATTTACTAAACACTCACGAAATACGCGAAACAACCCCAACTCAAATCAAGATAATTTAAACTGATAGAGGAGTAAGGTTGAGCTGATGATTCTGCATCTCATGATCATAACTTAACATCGGCAGTAACACATCAGACTACATTTTTGAAATAAATAAAAATCTCCCTAAATTCTCATTCACTAGGCTAGTTCATTCTGTTGCGTCTCAAACATGTTAAAAATTTACTATATATAGCGATTATTGAGAATCACAAACTTACAATAACACAGAAGAACATATAACAGACAGGCAAATTGAATTCATAAACACTAGTCAACTATGTTGGAAACTGTTAACACTAGTCAATTATGTTGGAAACTGTTACAAAGACATTACTTTTAACTTCCCAAGGATGACCAAGTTTTAATCATTTTTCTCAACACGAATAATTTTCAAATTCTAACGATTCGAAGTGAATTACATTAAAAAAATAAACAAGAACAAAAAGTCATACTTCAGGCTATGAAACACGTTCCAACACTAACAGAATATTATTAGGGAATTTCTTTTGTGGTATCGAAATAAGAAATTTAAATAAAATGCACCACAAACAATTTTTCCTCATAGATCACTATATAACGAAATTCTTTTGTGTGTCCTTATAAACGAACTATAACTTCTACACACTTCATTTTCTATAGTGAATCTTATTAACATATATAAGTTAGATGCCAATCCGAGTATATTTACACGAGTTAGAGCACGGACAGACGCAAGGACCGGACGGTCAGACAGACGAACAGAAATCATAAGCACTTTTCAAATATGTTGGAAAGTGTTAAAAAAAGATATAATTCCTTTATTGTGCCGTTTGTGGTTTCATAAATTTACATTAAGATCTATTTTTAGTGCCCATGGACATCTGCTAATTTTGAGTTTGTCCTAGTCTTCCCACAGTTTTGTAAATGATGATATGCCAAATCTGTTATATTATTTGGTGTGTCTGTTTTTTTCCTTTCAATGTAATAAGTTATATCTGTCTGTAATTATTGATTGCGTATGGCGTCATATGGCTTGATACGAGGAATGTATTTTTGAGATCATTATAGTATATAGCTCTTCTAACTGCTAGAGTGAAAATATGTTGATCGTCATGGGGTCAACACCCCTTGCTATATACTTAATCATGTCTATTAATAAAAGTTTTCTATGGACAATTTATAATTCCTTCAATTTACCAACACAAACTTCATGTATTGGGTTTTGTTTAAAATTGCAGTGTGCAGTACGATCTTTCGGATGATTGAAGGGCGATTATAAAACGATAACCAATCAACTATAAAGTACTGTATTTGGTGTTCAAAAGTGTTCTTAAAACTTTGATACATTTATTTCAGAATGTATTTTTTCAAGATTCGTTATGTTTAAAATGATATTTCTAAATTTCTATGAAAGATAAAATTATGAAATTTCGTCCAATTATTTTCAGTTATATTTCGGTTAAATTGTCTTCAACGTTTTTTATTTTATTTTTTTTTTTTTTTTTTGGAGAGAGAGAGAGAGAAAATTTAAAAAATATAATTCATGGGTAAAAAGTGCTTTTAAAAAATGCTCTTTCTGGCTTTAAAAAATATGAATTTTATTAATAAATCGTTTTATGAATTTGAAAACAAATTAATATACTTTTTTTCTGCTAAAAATGAAAAACATATGCAAAATACGTTATTCTTTCAAACGACATAACTATTTATATGTTTGGCTATAAAATTTAGGCGATAGTTAATTAACAATTAAAAAAATCAATGTTAAAAAAATGTGAACTTTCTCTAATGTTTTAAAAAGTATTTTTTATTATGAATCATTAGATATTTATTTTTAAAAATTATATATATTCTTTCATTAACTTCATATAAGAATTCAATCAAATCCTTTTAAGTAAGAAAGATAATAACTAGAGAAAAAATATAATTAAGGATTTTCTATTTATTTTACCAAAATGTTTTTTAAGCAATTATTGATATAGTTATTACGCTGCGCTTAAGATTTGATTTTTGTCTTTATACTTATGCTAGACCCAGATAAATTTTAATTAGTATATAAAACATTTTTTTTATTCTCCAGACAGACTTAAAATAATTTAAATTATTAACAAACATAGGTAAAAGTTTTTAATTGTCATGCAAAACAGAAAAAAGCTAAAAGAAAAAACAGTATTTCCTTTGAAATTACGGCTTGTTAGTTATGATAGAGGACACCATAAATTAAAGGTTATTTAATTCATATTTAATTGCATTTAAATTTACCTAACTTTCTTAAAAGTTTCAAAAGGTTTTTGATCAATTTTTCTTTTTTTTAGTTATTTTTTTTCTGCAGATCAAGTGTTTTATTTAATATAAAAAAAATTTACACTAAAATTTCATTCAATTCAAACCAAGCAAGGACAAAAAGTTGCATTCAAAAATATAATTACGATATGATTATTTAAAATAATATGTATTTTTGTTCCTAACATAAATACTACACACTAATTAATTAATTTGATTCAGCATTATTATTCTGGGGCGAATGAGTTATTTAATTAATTACTGCATTCAATTAGTACATTTGTTTGATAAGTAAAAACTTGAAGTGCTATTAAAATTATTGAAAATCTCAAAACAGTAAACTTATATTAATTCAAGCATATTCTATATAGATCAGTACGTTTGTGTAGAAATAATGAAAGTTAATTTAAAATAAGCTCCTGTTAACCATACTGCACATATAAAATGTTGTATAATAATTTATCTTCGGATTTGTGAGATATTTAAAACTTTCAAATCGGATGTGCCAATCCTAAAACTTTATAGTATTTTACACAGGTTTCGCATACACCAAAAACGAATCAGCTCCAACTCATATAAAGGTTTAACTGAATCTAAAGTTTGATGAAATTCCGTACGTTAGTTCCTGAAATAGGATTATCGCTAAAATCGTGTAAATCCTGAAAAATGCAACAAAGCAGAGAAAAGTGTTGGGAAATTTTGCACCAAAACCTAATCAACAACAACGTATGTCAACGTCTAATTGAATCTGAAGTTTGATGAAAATCTGTGTATTAGTTCTTGAGATATAGCTATAGTAAAAATAAAAAAAAAAGTAGCATAGCAGTGCCACCTGTTGGGCTATTTACACCAAAACATAATCAGCATCTATTTATGTCAAGGTCTAACAGAATCTGAAGTTCGATGGAATTCTGTGCACTAGTTCTTGAGATTTAGCTATCGTGAGAATTATGAAAAAAGTAACATAGCAGCGGAGCATGTTGGACTAGGTACACAAAACGTAATCAGCGTCTATTTATGTCAAGGTCTAACAGAATCTGAAGTTTGATGAAATTCTGTGTATTAATTCTTGAGCTATAGCTATCGTGAAAATAGTGAAAAATGTAGCATAGAAGCGCCACCTGTTGGGCGATTTACACCGAAAACTAATCAGCACCAATTTATATCAAGGTCTAACTGAATCTAAAGTTTTATTAAATTTCGTGCATTAGTACTTGAGATAGAAAACTTTCGACCAATGAAATTTTATTGCCCGAATGTTGTCAATTTTTTTTATAAAGGCTGCAATTGCACCAAAATTGCGAAATTTACCAAATGTAAATTTCGCAATTTTCAGTTAATTTGCATTTTAAATATGATTTCTAAGAAATTTAATAAAATAAACACTACAATGCTTTTTTACATGTAGAATAATATAAGATTTTCTTTTTACCTAGAAAATTGACAAATTTCTTACAGTGCAAAACAGCACATTAGTTTGCTTCACTAGCTAATACAGATATTCAATTAGATTAAGTGAAAATAAAAAATAACTGCTGTCAGCAATTTAAAAAATCAAAGTCTACCATAGTGGATGCGCAGATAAAATTTATCTGATTTTATTACATATATGATATAGTTGAACTAAAGTGCACAATGTAATATCTAAAACAATAATATTAAATATATATATAAATGTAAAAAAAAAATACTACATATAAAACTTAAGAGGAAATAATATATACTATTGGAATTTGAAAAGTTTAAAGTTTAGAAACTGCTCAGTAATTAATGTTTAACTAAGATATCTGTCTTTATTATGTATGTTCAAAATAATATTTTGAGAAGTTAATGTATGTTTCAAAGGCAAAACTTTGAAAAAAAAAAAGTCTGAAGATGAGAATAAAACTATGTCAAGAGAATCTGAATTTTTTAAATATGTATTTTCAAAAATTATGCCTAGAAAAATTAGTATTAGTATTCAGCTATCTTATTTTATTAAAAGTACTAATTAAGTTATTTCAGTAATTAATAGCATAATTTATATAATAATTTTTAATAAGGGCTATAATGCAATATTTCATTTGAAACTGAATGCAAAAATACCTATTGATAATTGATGGGATTATAAATTCAAACAAAAGTGTTTTTGCAATTAGGAACCCATTACTCAGAATACAGCTTCGCTGAATCTTAAATATCTATATTTAGTAGATACATCACGGCTTGTGATAAAGATATTACGTTAATTTCTTCTGATGGTCTTTTTAGGTTACCACATCCGATCACTAGTTGTGGTTTAAAAGGAGTAGCTTTAAAAATATTTCCCCTCTCTGGTTATAAATATAGTCATTAATTTGTAAAATTGTGAATGTCAGATATTAACATACTAAGAACCATTTACTTTACTTAATGGCCAGATCAAATAAATATGTTTCACACTAAAAATTGTATTTAGTAAAACAAATCAATTAAATATCGTATCAATACTAATAAAAGAAAGTTTCGCTCTATGTGAGTGTCTGTTGGCGATGGCTAGCAAAATCTAGCCCACCTAGAAGCTTGCAAATTTAGATTTAGGTAGTCCAAACCCTCTCCTGCTGCACCTGAACCTCAGATTTTTAATATTTTGAAAAGTAGAGTAGTTATTAATTAAAAACTGTTCAAAGATCGCAAATAAAAAATCAGTCTTCCGAAAACAGCTTGCGCATGCCCAGAAGCCATTTATTCGTTCCTCCGTTAAAAGATGAAACAAAGCGTGGGTCATTCCATTTCTTTTTAAGTTTTTCTAAATTTGTCATGGGCGAACGGCAGGAAATACGGAAAAACCGTCAACATATTTTCAAAGAATATACTTTTACGTCTCGAACGATCTGGTTGGCTCGAAAAAATTTCACATTTAACCGTTTTAAAAAAAATCAATAAGCATTGAATTAATGTTTTTTATTTTCTCCCGTTTTCCGAGCCTTGCATCCACCGGAATACAAAAGATACGGAAAAACGAAGGTCACCAAATTAAAGATTGATTTTGCCCTTTTTAAAGCCACTTTTTGTTTTAAAAAATACGAAAATTAACCCTTCGAAAAAGTATATTTTCTGTATGCCGTATCGCGATTTTTGCGATTCTGGCAATTTTAAAAAATTCTCATCGGCCTTTCAGAGAAAGGTACGACAAACTAAAAATACCAGACCATATTTATATTTATTCCTTTTTTGATACCTATATTTGTTTTAGAAAAATACGAATATTAACCATTCGAAAAAAAATTCGCGCACATGACTCACTTTTGCAAATTCGGATTTTCTGCGATATATAAAATCTGGCATAGGCTCTCTAAAATAACCAACCAAAAAACAAACACACCTAAAGACATCTACGTTCTATCGGGTTTAGGCAGAAACCTTTAATTAAAAAAAAATTCCCGTTAATCCTTTCGAAAACGTTTTTTACCGTAAGTCAATTTCGCTTTTTAACTATTTCTTCCATCTTTAAAAATTTGAATCGGCGTTTATAAACAAGATATGAAAAACTAAAAATACCGCGCCTAATCTATATCCCTTTGCTTTTTACAATCTGGTATCGTTTTGAAAAAAATTAATTTTAACCCTCCAAAAAAAACCCTTTCCGAAACTCACTCATGCAATTTTCGTTTTTTGGCAAAGGTTTAAAAATCGGCATCGACTCGGGAAATGCGAATACGGAAAAACAGTAGACTCCACATCATAGACATATTCATTTTCTTCAAAACGCACTGTTGAGTTAAAAAAAATATTTAACCGTTTCGAAACCGATCGTTTACGTAACCCACTTTCGCGATTTCCGCTATTTTGTCAATGTTTACCCGTGGTTAAATTTAAATTCTACTAGGAAATTTGGTTGGGTCGAGTGTTCTGAAATGGCCTCTTTCAGAACAGATTGCGCCCTCTGGCCTGTGGAAGGTGGAACTATAGGAGTATCTTTGGTTTTGTGGTTCCGATTACGACGGGGACTTGATATGTATAGCCTTATATATTTTAGTTGCACTTTCGACCGCCTGGGTGCGCTTTTCGATCGTGGGTTCTATGTGCCCGATGACTACGGGGTTTGCCTCTTTCGACTGGATTTCGATAGCCTTACATATTTCAATCATATTCGTATAGAACAGATTATTATTATCTCGGGCCCGGGCAACGCCGGGCGGGTTAGCTAGTATTATATAAAGTCACTTTTCATGAAATTAAATTTCTGGTGACGATAACTTTTTTTTTATTTAGTAGGTCAAACCTCCTCTAAGTGGGGACTTTTGACTCAGTTTACAGAGTTATATAAAATAATAATGCAAAATATTAGTGCCTTTTCAAAACGTTGACGTTGTAAAAAGGTAAAATATATAATAAGCTATTTATATGTGGCAAGTTAGGATGCTCATATATGTCAAACACAAATTATGAGCATTTTAGTTAAAATTTTGTCAAACTCAGTCCCCTCCGTATATATATTTGTATACATACACATTTTAAGTTTTAAAAATTAAAAACATTTATTAATTAATAAATAAATAAATTTTGTTTGCCAGACTGCCTTAACCCTTTCGTTTCCATTGTTTTTCAATTTTTGGAAAAAAAGTAATTTTCGTTTTTAGGTGCGTTTGTAATTATATAAATACGTAGCACCTATTGTCGTCGCTTGGTCCGTCCGTCTGTTTGTCCGTCTGCCTGTCCGTCCGTCCGCATATAACAACGCAAAAACTACCCATCCGAATGGTTTGCAATTTAAAATATATTATCTTTGCAGAATTTTGTCGAGACATTTCAAATTTTATTAAAATCGAATCAAAACTTTAGGAGATATTAATAAAAATATTTATTAAGAAATTTGAATTTTTTTTTAAATCGGAGCTTTTTTGTTATAGGAGCTTCCGAAGTTTAATCGTCAAGCGACCGAGATACTTATTTTATTACAGAAATTAATCTGCAGACGATATAATTCATTTCACAGAATTAAAAATCATCTAGGTCTGAATATTTATGTAACTAGTTATAGTACGAACGCACCTCATTTGTCACGTTTGACGTACAATTTCCAATTTGTTAATATTAAAGTAGTTATCCAAATGACGAAACTTAAGGTTTAACGAAATCTAACGAATATGGTTATTTTGAGTGCTATTCATATGACCATAGGCTAAAGAAGAATTTTTGAAAACGTTTGGAAAATAGCGTATTAGAACAGGACATGTAAACAAACATAACAACTTTCTAATATTTTGTATGTTTTATCACAAATTATTTGTTCGGAAAAGTAGCCTTTTTAGGTAGCTTTCAATACAAAAAAGTATAAAGCTACCTATTGCAGCCGTTCGGAGGAAAGCAGTTCCGGAAAATTTCGATATATTTTCACCGATCATGACCCCCAGATCCCAAAACCACCCTCCGTTCAAATGTTGATTTATATATATAGATATATCCATATATATATATATATATATATATCTGACCTATGTCATACGATAACGCTCGTATTTATAAATCGATTTTGATGAAACTAATTGTGTGTATTAAGGTCACTAATGTCTCGACCGAGTTCGTTGGCCAGCTTGGTCCGCCATTTTATTTCAAGATGGCGGCCATTTAAAAATTTAAAACTAAAATAAATATACAAAAAAATAAAAATTCAAATTTATTTTTTAATTACGTGTTAGGCCTTGATACAAGGATTCCAGAGCATTTTTTGGTTTACCTCTATCTTCAAAAATGGCTGAGATAGAGCAATTTGAAATTCTAGGGTGGCTGACATTTTGAAACAAAACAGCACATTAACGCGTTTACTCGCAAATTATTTTCTTTCATTGTTGTAATAATTTTCCCAATCATACGCATAAAACTGTATATTCATATCCGTTAGCGCCAAAATTGGCGACAAAATGGGCAAAATTGGTGACATTTGGCGAAATATCGCCAAATTTGGCGACCAAAATAAGTCTTCATAAATGAAGCCAATTTGGCTATTGCTCAATAATTTGGCAAATTTCTTATTCAAATTCAGTATTAACGAATCTTTTGTAAACGTTTCTTTGCATTTTAACTTGCTGTTTTCGTGTAACATTTAGCTAAAATTTTAAAACGAAGATATAGGAAAGCTACCCTTTCCTCCCGGTACAGGCCGGAAGGACTTTTTTAAACTTAAAGAGTGAAACATATGTTTGAATTGAAAAAATTGCCAACGGTGAAAAGAGAATTAAACTTTTATTGTAATTATTATTGTTATAGTAAACTGATACTCACACTAGAGAAAAGAAACGGACACTTTCTAACTTGTTGAACAACTATATCTACAAAAACAACTTTTCAAAAGTAGAAAAAGCCAAGCGTAAAAAAAAAAAAAAGTTGTAGCTAAAAAATGGTGTGATATCAAATTTCCAAGCTATTATATTACTTATTTAACTTTTTTCCATTAAATAAGTTATCATATCTATAAGTCGAGTGCCTACGTATATGTTAATAGAAATCGTTTTCTCCTGTACTAAATACATCCTAACGAGTTTCTGAAAATGCAATTTTTTTCAAATTATGCATGATGGACTTGGCAGCCATCTTTGCATATTATTCACAAAATTCTAAACACTCAAATCCGTAGTTAAAATCCGAAGTTCAAAATTATTATTTAAGCAAATGTTTTAAGCGTTTAATTTATAGACTTGTATGCTCTGAAAATTGTGTCTTAAGATAATGATGACTTACCTTAAAGTATCATCTTATGATTTATTTTTTAGAGTAATTAATATTTCAAACTAGTAAAAATCAATTTCTCAAAATATCAGTCTTATCTAATTTATCTGTCCGAAGTTAAAATCTGAAGTTCGAAATTGTTATAAACATATTAAAGTGCAAACATATTACTCTTTTACTTTAGAAATTTGGATGCTTAGAAATATGGAAAGATGGCCGTCAAGCCCATCATGCATAATTTGAAAAAAATTGAATTTTCAGAAACTCGTTAGGATGTATTTAGTACAGGAGAAAACGATTTCTATTAACATATACGTAGGCACTCGACTTATATATATGATAACTTATTTAATGGAAAAAAGTTAAATAAGCAATATAATAGCTTGGAAATTTTATATCACACCATTTTTTAGCCACAACTTTTTTTTTTTTTTTTTTTTTTTTTACGCTTGGCCTTTTTTTACGCTTGGCCTTTTTTTACTTTTGAAAAGTTGTTTTTGTAGATATCATTTCTTTTTTTTAAATATATTGAACATAATTTAAATAATCTAAACATGAGAAATAATTTAAAATTACATTTTACTTTCAGTCATTGTTTAAAGGGTTAACTAGAAATAGCAGTAGATTTTTCAATTAAATTAATTACACTCTTAAAAACAACATACTAAATGTGGCTTGTTATAATACTTGTTATCCTCCGTTAAAAAAATATCACTGACTAATCCATTAAATGAATAAAAATGGAATACGTACATAGCGTGTCAGCGCTGCATTTGAAATCAAACGTGATATCACGCTCTTTTATTATTAGCACTAGCTGGCTTCGCCCGCTAGCGGGCCTCTAATTTACACCGGGGCCTCAATCCTTTTAAAACCTCGAATAAGATAAACCACGAACCTCCGACCTGGTTCCACGCTGCTTTCGGCACCGGATAATCCCTTAATTTGCACATCGAATTGTATAAACATCTAAACAAACGAACTTCCGACACGGGTCAAAGGCTGCCTTCGGCACCGTATAGCAGTCGTGCTGCGCACGCTCAAGTTCTATCTTCCACCACCAGGTAACGCAATCTGTTCTATACAAACCTCGGGCACTGAAATCGTTAAGGCTATAGATGTCGAGTCGAATGAGCTATACCCCGTCGTGATCTAGCCCATAGAACCAGAGATAGGAAAGTGCCCCTTGGTGGTGAAAAAACGAACTAAACACGCGAAAAATAAAAGCTGGTATTGGCGATTTTAAAAATTCTATTGGCGAGATTTGCGCCCAAATAACACAAAAGTACTTAATGATGTAATGTATTTTGTAAATGTATATTAAATTACTGTTTTGAAAGCGATTGGTCATTAATAATGGTAAATATGATTGGTGATTAACAATCATTTTCAGTGGTCTCTCTTCCTTGCACGTATAATACATAAATACCAAATTAACTGACAATTTGTTTCGAAATTTGATTCATTAAATATCATTACAGGAGTTGTATTTGTTTACATTCAGCTTACATCAAGAAAAGATAAAGAATGAAGTTGAGTTGTATAGCACATAATTATGGTAAACTTTGATTGTGTCACTGGTACAAATTATTTTTTTGAAACCAGGCAGCGCTCCAAAAAATTTTTCACGGAAAACTTACTTTACGAACGATTATCTCCATGGTTTAATGGTTTAATGTTTTAAACCTTCACGACGAATGAATCTTTTTTTTTTTTTTCTTGTTTACTTTCATGGATAGAGAATTTGAACTGCGAGGCTAATTTCAACTGAAGTTATTGAAGAATATATACATAATTGAACGTAAGTCATCTCTCAAATATTAATTTATTTTGAACGATCTTTCTAAAAATGTAACATTTATTAAGTTTTATTCGAAAAAATAATTTTGAATAAAAATGGCCGCCTGGCATATGAAAAAGTGAAGCGGGCATTCCGGAATTGTTGATGACAGTCACATGACTTACGGTTTTATTATAGAGACTAGCCGCCACTGGCGACCAGTTTGGTCGCCCTTAAATGTATGTTAAGCATTGTAACAAATTATTTTTATTCATAATTTATTTTTTTCCTTAATCCCTCGCATAACTGGAAAAATCTAATTGACAACTCAAGAACTTTTGCGATCGCGGTAGCATTTCGCATATTTTTTGTTGTTATGTATTTCATCTTTCTTGACAAAAACCGCTTAACCCACTTAAGAATTTATGCTTCATGTCCGTTTGCTTATCACTTGCAATATGTTCGCTAATGCGGAGATTTTTAAACATATTTGGCGCAAAACAAAAATCGCGCCAACCCCGGTGCGTCCGTGACAGCTGTTTCAATTTAAAATACATGACGTTCACATTTTTCATTTAAAATAGAAAAATAATAATTATCATAAATCAAAACATTTGATTTCAAATTAAAGTATCGTTTCTAATTTGCACGCGCAAAAAATAAAAGCGGACAATTCTTTTCGAAATTTGATCCATTAAATATTATTACATGAATATTATTATAGTTCAACTTACGTCAAAAAAAGATCCGGAAGTTGAGTTGTATGGAACAGAATTAAGGTAAACTTTGACTGTCTCACTGGTGCGGATTATTTTTTTTACGCCAGGTAGCGATCCAAAAATTCATGGTTTAATATTTTAAACATTCACAACGAATGAATCTTTTTTCTTTGTTTACTTTCATAGATAGAGAATTTTAACTGCGAACCTAATTTAAACTGAAGTTATTGCAGAATGTATACATAATTGAACGTAAGTCATCTCTCAAATATTAATTTATTTTGAACGATCTTTCTAAAAATGTAACTTTTATGCAGTTTTATTTGCAAAAATAATTTTGAATAAAAATGGCCGCCTGGCATATGAAAAAGTGAAACGGACATCCCGGAACTGTTGATGACAGTCAGATGACTTACGGTTTTATTATATAGACTAGCCGCCACTGGCGACCAGTTTGGTCGCCCTTAAATGTATGTTAAGCATTGTAACAAATTATTTTTATTCATAATTTATTTTTTTCCTTAATCCTTCGCCAAACCGGAAAAATCTAATAGACAAATCAAGAACTTTTGCGATCGTGGTGGCATTTCGCATATTTTTTGTTGTTATGTATTTCATCTTTCTTGACAAAAACCGCTTAACCCACTTTATAATAAATTAATCATTGTGTGTGTGTTTTTAATATAAAATAAACTATTTCATAATAAAATAAAAGTATATGTTGTTTTAGTAATCTCTAATAGGTACCTGAAAATGGGATTTTCTCGCCAAAATGGCGCAAAACAAAAATTCTGCCAACCCTGGTGCGTCCGTGACAGCTGTTCCAATTTAAAATACATGACGTTCACATTTTTCTTTAAAATAGAACATAGATAAATAAGAAATATTATCATAAATCAAAACATTTGATTTCAAAATTAAAATATCGTTTCTAATTAATACACACGAAAAATAAAAGCTGACAATTTGTTTCGAAATTTGATCCATTAAATATTATTACATGAGTTCAACCACGGAGTTCAACTTACATCAAGAAAAGATCCGAAGGAAGTTGAGTTGTATGGAACAGAATTATGGTAAACTTTGACTGTCTCACTGGTGCTGATTATTTTTTTTTACACCAGGCAGCGGTCCAAAAATTCATGGTTTAATATTTTAAACGTTCACAACGAATGAATCTTTTTTTGTTGTTGTTGTTTACTTTCATGGATAGAGAATTTGAACAGCGAGCCTAATTGAAACTGAAGTTATTGCAGAATGTATACATAATTGAACGTAAGTCATCTCTCAAATATTAATTTATTTTGAACGATCTTTCTAAAAATGTAACTTTTATGCAATTTTATTAGAAAAAATAATTTTGAATAAAAATGGCTGCCTGGCATATGAAACAGTGAAGCGGCATCCCGGAACTGTTGAGGACAGTCACATGACATACGGTTTTATTATAGAGACTAGCCGCCACTGGCGACCAGTTTGGTCTCCCTTAAATGTATGTTAAGCATTGTAACACGTTACTTTTATTCATAATTTAATTTTTTTTCCTAATCCTTTGCCAAACCGGAAGATTCTAATAGACAAATCAAGGACTTTTTGAACATGGTAGCATTTTGCATATTTTTTGTTGTTGTGTATTTCATCTTCCTTGATAAAAACCGCTTAACCCACTTAAGCATTTGTCCTTCATGTCCGTTTGCTTATCAGTTGCAATATGTTCGCTAATGCGGAGATTCTCAAACATATTAAGTAATTTTCCGTAATTGGGTCCATTGCCAATTGGCGTATTTTAGTTAATACGATTTCATGCAATGAAGTCTATTTTGTGAAAATCTTTAATGATATCCACATTTACACTGAACTATACTGTTGCTAATATTTGTTTTTGTTTTTCGTTAACTTGGGCTGTAGACTCGATTACGAAAGATTATAAAATATATCATTATTCTCATCTAAAACGTCTTGAATAATGGGCCATAATCGGGCTACATATTATTACACGTAATTTTCGAGTATGGTTTGGTGGAAAATTGAACTTTTGAAGGCCAGTTTTGATAGTCGCATTCCCTTTAAACCATATTTTCTGTCAGGACTTTTGACCCGTGACGTACAATCTGATTAAAATAACTTCCTTCTAGATGCCTTGTACGACTTTGTTTTTCTTTGCTCCCCTTTCTTGATATAGTTCAGGAGTTTTTATAATAGCGTAATTCTCTTATTTCGGCATGTCTGCTTAATGTCTACTGACTATTAAGATTCGTAACAGGTAAAATACGCCGCGCCAATATTGGCACCTACAATTTTAATTACAGCAACCCATTTTTGCTCTCTATATTGTAACTCTATAGTTAATATTACGTAGTAGAAATATAAAAGACTATTGAAAACGGTTCTATTGATATAGTTGATATAGGTTATGTATAATATATTCATGGGTATATAATATGTGATTAGAATATATATCATATTCATTCCAGTGGATATAACATACCCCAAATAAAACTTGCATCGTAAATATCTAATCTAAAAACCGTCAATATGATTTTATGTGTTTAGTAAGTGTATACAAAAAGAATTTTCTGTATTATTTTACTTTAATCCTATATTATTTACCATTTTTAATGATGGGTCCTTTTGGGTACAGTTGTCGCAGACGCACCGGGGTATCATTTTGGCGCCAAAATGGCGATTTTATGCCTGGCCAACCCGATGTTTTTGGTTAGATTTTGCTTCGTATGGCAACCTGGTAGAGCAGATTCCGCATGTTTTATAATAAATTAAATATTGTGTGTTTTATAACAAATTAATGCATGTGTGTGTGTTTTTAATAAAATTGTGTGTTTTTTTAAGTATAAAATGAATTATTTCATAATAAAATAAAAGTAACATGCTGTTTTAGCAATCTCTAACAGTGAAAATGGGATTTTCTCGTCAAGATGGCGCAAAACAAAAACCGCGCCAACCCCGGAGCGTTTGCGACAGCTTTTCCAATTTAAAATGCATGCCGTTCACACTTTTCATTTAAAATAGAAAATAGAAAATTAAAAAATAGGTACTTTTCCGTTATACGGACACCATGCCAAAATGTATGCTAATGCATAATGTATGTAAATGTATGTAAATGTATATATGTAAATGTATGTAAATGCATGTACATGTATGTATTAAATGTATGCAAATGTATGCTTGGCGACAATGGTGTCCGTATAACGGAAAAGTACCAAAAAATAGTATCATAAATCAAAACATTTGATTTCAGAATCAAAGTATCGTTTCTAATTTGAACATGTGAAGAATAAAAACTGGTATTGGCGATTTTAAAAATGCTATTGGCGAGATTTGCACCCAAATAACATAAAAGTACTTAATGATGTTATGTATTTTATAAATGTATATTAAATTACTATTTGGAACGCGATTGGTCATTAACAATGGTAAATATGATTGGCAAACAATCATTTTAGGTGATCTCTCTTCCTGCCACGTATAATACATAAAAATCAAATTAACTAACAATTCGTTTCGAAATTTGATTCATTAAATATTATTACATGACCTGTATTTGTTTACATTCAACTTCGTCAAGAAAAGATTCTTTAGGAAGTTTTTAAACCTTCACGACGAATGAATATTTTTTTTTTTTTTTTTTTTTTTCTTGTTTACTTTCATGGATAGAGAATTTGAACTGCGAGGCTAATTTCAACTGAAGTTATTGAAGAATATATACATAATTGAACGTGTCATCTCTCAAATATTAATTTATTTTGAACGATCTTTCTAAAAATGTAACATTTATTAAGTTTTATTCGAAAAAATAATTTTGAATAAAAATGGCCGCCTGGCATATGAAAAAGTGAAGCGGGCATTCCGGAATTGTTGATGACAGTCACATGACTTACGGTTTTATTATAGAGACTAGCCGCCACTGGCGACCAGTTTGGTCGCCCTTAAATGTATGTTAAGCATTGCAACAAATTATTTTTATTCATAATTTATTTTTTTCCTTAATCCCTCGCATAACTGGAAAAATCTAATTGACAACTCAAGAACTTTTGCGATCGCGGTAGCATTTCGCATATTTTGAAAAGAAACGGACACTTTCTAACTTGTTGAACAACTATATGAAAATAGAAAAATCTATACAGAAAACTATTTACAAAGGAATGAATAGGCATCTTAAATTCGTAGATAAAATGAAAACATCTAAGCCGACACGCGAAATTTTATCGAATATGTCATTTATTGAAATCTAACGAATATAGTTGATTTGCGTAAATGAAGTGGCTATCAAAATGACGAAAATTAAGATTTAATGAAATTTTACCGAATATGTCATTTACTGAAATCTAAGGAATATAGTTATTTTGCGTACTATTCACATGATAATAGGCTAAGGAAGAATTTCTGAAAACGTTTGGAAAATACGCTGTTAAAAATTTGCAGCAAACTGACCGGTCATTCGACCGTTTTTATAGAAGACGGTTACATAACCGTAATTTAACACTATTCTGCCCATAATATGGGCAAAAATATGGTCAGAACAGGGTTTAATTACGGTTATGTAACCGTTTTTTATACACTGTAAAAAATGACCAATGCTTCTTATTTTATGAAAATATACTATAACCACGAACGAAAATATAATATAATCTTCTGAGTTATCCGACATTCTGAAAGCGGGCTCCATTGTCTTTTGAATCCCCAGAAACCAATACGTTTCCAAAATTTAAAGAATTATTTATAAAAACAAAGTATTTTTCGCTGCCCGTGTTTTTCAGACACGTTTCCGAAGGGTTTTTATAGTGTATTAATTAGTGTCCTCAGCCTGGAATACCTGTTTATCGAATGTCATCCATTCTCAAGTAAACGTTTTCAGCCGCATAAGTTAACTTATGTATGAAAGAGGAAATAAATAATCTTAATTTTAATGTTACTAGCCGACCCTGCGCAGAGCATCTGCACTCTAGTGCCTACTCTTTTAAATACTATATGCATATTAGAATACACGAATTTCAGCATTATATGTATAATAAATATCAGCCATAAAAACTTCTCCACTTAGGACTGGGAACTTTGAAATAAAAAATATATACACATCATAATACATGGGCACCATTTAGAAATATGAAAACAGAGGTTTTTTTCCAGTATCGTGCATATAAAAAACATTTGCATGCACACAATAGTTGCTGGATACTCTTTAAAATTAAAAAAGTGTATACATATTATATAGAAAATATCTACACCATTCACAATTAGGAAAATGTTTTTATCTTTTTTTTTTTTTCTGCATCGAAGACGTCTTTATATACACAGTTGTAAATTTCAGAGCTCGGAGATATTATTATCAATTTCAATTGACAAATTGTTTGTCACTGTTAGTATGGCTCGTCCTTTAAGCTTTTAGGGTGTCACCGTTGAAAAATCAATGTTAATGAAAAGTTGCTGCACTGGATCTGGTATATCTGGATAGCAAATTTGGGGAAACTCAATAGTTTTCCCACTTTGACATTCGCCAACCTGAAACAGCGAACTTGCTAACACTCTCTCTGTTTGAAAAGCATGCATATTTGCTGTGAGTTACATAATGTAAATAATGCAACTTGAAACTGTTAGTGATCTTGAACCTCTAAAAATGACAGGTAGGACTGACTTGACGGAAATCTCCACCCAATAAGATTATTTTATTCATTTATTATTATTATTTATTTGTTATTACTCAATCTATATTATAAATAACAAATATGCATTCGTAACATTGACGTCATAACGATGCGGACAACAATGATGTTAAACTGCATAAGGTATAACAATGAAGCCAATGTTTTATTTAATAACAAAATAGCGCGTTTCTTGGTTTGATTTCGCACTTTATTTTCTTTCCTTTTTAGAAAGTAGATAGTTTTTTAAAATAAATAAGAAAAATTGCTGGCCAATTTTTACAAATATTGTATTTTCGGATGCAAAAAATTTTTCAACATACGTGTGGTGACTTTTAAATCGATACCTCAAATACTTTTCTTAATATTCGCAATCTAGTGAAAACAAACCTCTCGTTGCCATCGGCAAATGATAAATAATCGCGATTTCTGTGCCACGTACGATAGCCTAATATATATATATAGATTGTTAACGCTGTTAATTTTGCATGTTTGTTTGTTAAATATATTTTTTGAGCATCACAATTTTTACTTGAGAATTGATAACATTCGGAAAACAGGTATTCCAGGCTGAGGACACTAATTAATACACTATAAAAAACCTTCGGAAACGTTTCTGAAAAATACGGGCAGCGAAATATACTTTGTTTTTATAAATAATTCTTTAAATTTTGGAAATGTATTGGTTTCTGGGGATTAAAAAGACAATGGAACGCGCTATTCAGAATTTCGGATAACCCAGAAGATTATATTATATTTTCTTTCGTGGTTATAGTATATTTTCATAAAATAAGAAACATTGGTCAGTTTTTACAGTGCATAATGACTGGACAGTTTGCTGCAAATTTTTCTACAGTGTAGCGTATTAGAACAGGATTAAACGTAACAACTAATCTTTTAAAAGAACATTTTCAGTTTACTGTTACCTCTCTCACTATCCACTAAATCTGCCGCCGCATATTTTCCCAGCATAGAACTGTCAGTATGTACCACGACCGATCTTTATAGATTGGCCATGAATATGTACCATCTGACGTATGATCTGACGTCTGCTCATGACTCGATCTGATGCTACCATCTATTGAGATTAATTGGAAACTTAAAGATGGGCTCCACATTATTATTACTACTAAATGCTGAAATATTTAAAATAAGGTCATAATAATAAATATGTAGACAAATATTATCATTAGTTTATACAGATAATAACAAAGCTAATTGTTAAGAGAAAATAATACTCAATGGAAAGACCTGTCTAATTAATGGCGTACCAGACTCGAATGTGTTAAACATACTGAAATAAACGTAATTTGAGGCCCACAAAGCATTTCGTTTCAGTGAAAAATAGCTTATACGTATGTAAAGTGGTAATATACACTGTTCATAACAATTAAAGGATATTGCAGTTTTAGGTGGATTTTGTATCTGGGAAACTTTTTAGCTGATTGATACATGGTCGACAGACATAGTAGGTTATATGAGAATAAATTACACATGTTTGGCAGAAAAAAATGCATTTTATTGCGCATTTGTGTACAAAAGGAAAAAAACACAATTTGTGCATATGAGAAAAAAAGAATAAGAAAAGGTGTTTTCTTCAAAGAAAATCATTTTCAGTAGGGGGTATGGTTTCCACGGGCGGCCAGCAACGTTGAACACCTTTGAGGCATAGACTCAATGAGGCTATTAATGACGAGTTGGGGTATTCTGCCCCACTCTTCCAGAAGAGCTCTTTCCAATTCTTGGAGAGTTTGTGGGGGTTGTTGGCGGCCAGAAACTCGTCTTCCTAGAGCGTCCCAAACGTGCTCGATTGGATTCATGTCTGGAGAACACGCTGGCCATTCCATTCGAACGATTCCTTCCTCGAAAAGGAAATCCTCCACCAGGTTTGCACGATGTGGCCTGCAGTTATCGTCCATTAAAATGAAGTTATCTCCGATTGCTGCAGCGTAAGGGACTACAATAGGTCTGAGGATCTCATCCCTATATCGGCGACCAGTCAGAGCTCCATCTCGAATGATGTAGAGGTCAGTGCGCCCGTCAATGGAGATGCCACCATACACCAACACTCCTCCACCGCCAAATCTGACACTTTCGTGCACGAACGTAGGATTATTCCTACTGCCACGGTCCCTCCAGATGAAAATACGCCTATTATTCGGATGCACAGAAAAACGGGACTCGTCAGAAAACAGAATATTGCTCCATTCATTTCTCCTCCAGTTGACATGCTCGGTTGCCGACTCCCTGCGGTCGCGACGATGCCTTGATGTTAATCTAACACATACCATCGGTCGGCGAGCATACAGACCTAGAGCATGGAGCTGGTTTCGGACAGTCTGAGTTGAAATCGTGGTGCCTGTAGCCGAGCGAAGGTGTTGTTGGAGAAGAGTAGCGTTCATGTTTCGGTGTCTCCGAGCTGTTAACGCTAAATACCGATCTTCATTGGGCGTTGTTGCCCGTCTACGACCTTGCCCTGGTCTTCGGCCTGCACATCCACTCTCCAAAAAACGGTTCCAGATCCTGGAAATGACACTCTGTGACACTCCAATGGCTTGCGCTACTTCGGCTTGAGTTTGGCCCCCTTCTAACCTACCAACAATTCTCCAAGCTTCTGAATCTGTCAAATGACTTCGCTGAGACATCGTACTCATCGAAACAAAGCAATCACTGAATGCCGATCATCCTTGTCTTCATTCTCTTTTATCCAGTTGAAAGTCAAATTTCATTCGCTGCCGCTGAAGCGACGTTTTTGACGTCGAACTCAAAATTTGCATACTCCACAGTTTGAAAACCAGAAAAATTTGCATTTGTGATTCTCTTCTTCTATTTTCGGCAAAAAAAATTTCGTTTATATCTTTATTTTATATAAAACTTCAAATATCCTTTAATTGTTTTGAGCAGTGTAGTTTAAGTTGATATTTTGAATTGCATTGTGAACTTGAATTGAGTTAATGGTACTTGACTTAACTCACGTAAATTATTTAACTGCTGTTTAACTTGCCGCTTGATACTTTTTCCATTACTTGAGTTCTGATATAAACCGTTTGTGATTTTTATCTTAATAAGTAGCTTGAACTTAATTAAATTATGAATGGTCCAGAAGTGCCTGTCACACATGGAAAAGTAATCTGTTCTTTCAATCAAACATTCGGTCAATCCTTTGATTGTGGAACAAGACTGGCGACTATTCTTATACTCAATCGTACCACAATGATAAAAACAAATTCTTTCTGGTAGGTTTCTCTTGAAAATATCCTAAGCGTATGGCAGATATTATTTTTCAAACAGTGGCACGAATAATATAAAAAAATAGTCCACTGTGACATATATGTCCCAACCTGTAATGAAGGAGTTAATGGAAACTTACTAGCTCAATGTTATTTTGTAGTATTGTAACCATAAACATAGAACTAAAAAAGGACTTCCAACGAAATAGTGTTAATATCATGTTGTAACTTTCGAACGAAATAGCAGCTGCACAGCTACGCGCATGGTTCTGCGCAGCCGGCGAGAATCCCTGCTAAAGCAGCGCCACCTATAACATCAAACCGAAACTGTATATCAGATACCCACCAGACGACAGACAGTTTGTAGAAGCAGACAAACTGGTGACGTATGGAGAAGCGGTCCTACACGTGCGCCACCTATTTGAGACATTTTTCCAAGAATGATTTTCTTCTTGAAAAGGCTATTTCGTTAGAAGTACTTCTTTAGATCTATGTTCATTGTAATTATCCTCAAATTCCTCCAAGTTCCCTATGAATTATACCCCTGGAAGTGGATAGTCAGGTGAAGGTCTCGTCACCTGATCAAGGTTCTAAATTACGAGACCAATTCCTTTCTCTTCTTTAATATTTGTTATTTTTTAATCTACCAATTCAACAAAGTTAAATAGAAACCTTGAACCGGCAAACAAGGAAACCTGTAGGAAACCACTAGAGAGCAGATCAGGTAAATATCGCCCACGCCCAGGTGCTAATACGTAAAGCTAGGCATTCATGTCCGGCAGGTATGAGACTGGTTAACTATATATATATATATATATATATAAACTATCCTCCATTTACTAAAAATTTCTTTGATTCTAGGTGCTTAAATAAATCTAATATTTAATCTAGTGCCCTTTCTAATATCTAATATAAAGCTTTGCTTTCAGTGACTTATTGAACATTTTTTTATTTCTCTTTCTTAGCAATATAAAAGAATTTTTCTTAAAAATAATTTCTTTATTTTTTATTTACCTTCTCTTTTAAAAACATTATTTTTTATAATAAAGTAATCAAGCACAAAACTTCTGTTTTTTACATACATTTTACTTCTTTTTCGCTTGATTTATTGTACGAAGTATCGTACAATAAATTAGAACTCTGCTTTTTAAACACTTATCAATGCTTTTTTAAACCTTTGATAAACAGATGGGTAACACCTTATCATCATTTTAAAACATCTGGCCATTTCTTTTTTTTTTTATTTTACTCATAACAAAATATAATCCTATGTAATGCTTTTTAATTTTATATTTTTAATTGTAAATAAGAGGATTAAAATAACAATCCCGAAATCATTTAATAACTTGTTACTGTAAAATGAAGCTATTTTTAAAGGAACACACGAAGTTCGATAGTCTGTTATATAACCGATACAATGTCGAATTATCAAATACGAAAAGGAAAATATCATTTGTAAATTTCGTTAAATAGTGTTATTTTTTGCGAGTATTTCTCGAACGTGAATATAAATAAGAAAGCTTTTAATCTTAATATCAAAATTTTATCGGCTTTAATTTGGCCATAAACTCATATCTCAAGTTTTAGTGTATATCGAACAAGAGTTGACGCTACTATGCTGCATTTTTGTGATAGCTGTATCTCAAAAACTAATGGATGGAACTTTATGAAACTGGATATTCCATTAGAACGGGACTGAAATAGGCACCGATTAGTTTTTGGTGTAAATCGTCCAACAGGTGGCGCTCCTAAGCTGCATATTTCACGATTTCTGTTATAGCTATACCTAAAGAGCTAATGCTCAGAATTTCCTAAAACTTCAAATTTTGTTAGGCCTTGATACGAATAGATACTGATTAGGTTTTGGTGTGTACTGCCTAACAGATGGCCTGCTATTCTGTATTTTTTACGCTTTCCGCAATAGCTATATCTCAAAAACCAATGCACAGAATTTCATCAAGTATTCTATTCAGCTGGACGTCGACATAAATATGTGCTGATTAAGTTTTTGTGTACATAGCCCTACAAGTGGTACTTTTATGCTAAATTTTTCACGATTTCTGTGGCTATTCATATCAAGATTTTAATCGAACTTCACATTCAGTTAGACCTTGACTTCAATAGGTGCTGATTAGATTTTATTGTATATCGTCCAACAGAAGGCACTACTATACTTCACGATGTCCTTGATAGCTTTACCTCAAGAACTATGCGTAGAATTTCATAAAACTTCTTATTCTGTTAGACATTGACATATATAGATGCTGATTTAATTTTGACTTTTATCACTCAACAGGGCAGCTGCTATTTTATGCTTGGGGAAATATTCCTAATCAGATCCATAATCAATTGATCTAATTTAGCGACCGTGGTTTGCAGAAAGCTTTGTGTGAGATTTGCCAGAGTTGATTTATAGTATCAAATATTAGTTATTTTGTGCTATTAGTACACTGTAAAAATATTCGTGTTACTTTACACCAAAAATGGTGTAAATAAACACCACTTGTAAATTGGTGTAATGAAACACCAAAAATTAATTAGTGTAAAGAAACACCAATAATTAATTAGTGTAAAGAAACACCAAAAATTAATTGGTGTAAAGAAACACCACTTTTGGTGGCAACTTTGTTGCCACCAAAAATGGAGTAGTAAAACGCCATCATTGATTTGGTGTGCTTTAACACCAAATTGGGTGTTCTACTAGCTAATTTAGAATGCCACTTAGATGCAGCATCACACCAAATTTGGTGTTCCAAATCTGCTCAATAAATTTACTGTCCCTGCTATCCTGATGGAGAAAAATGTTTGCACTGTTATACATTTACATAAAAATTAGACATCTTTTTCACTTTGATTCAGAAATTGACAGTAAAAAGTTTGTTCGCAAATCTGTAATTGAAATCCTCGCTAATTTTTTTTAAAATTTCAATTATAAAAGTTTATGAATGTTTCAAAATATGTTATATTTTAATCAAAAGGGGGAAAATACAGTAAAAATGCCTGTAGTTTTACGTAAATGTCCATTACTTGTCAATCACTTTTTCTCCTAGGATAATTTGGGACGACAGATTTCCGGTCAAAGACTTGAAGAGAGCTTTAAAAATAATTAGGTGCTTTTAGATTTATCTGGTGTTTAATTACAACAATTATGATAGCAACTTTGTTGTCACCATTAATAAAGCCTTTTACAATTACAGTTATAATTAAAAAGAATTCCATAGCAATTTAGCAATATAAATGTTATGATTACATAATTGTTAAAATAAACTTAGTCAGTAAATTCTGTTAGACTTTGTATTTTTTCATATTAAAATACTTACATATTTAACAATGGAGCCATATGGAACTATTTGCAGTTATTGTTAGTAGTTAAAGGGTTTAAACGACATTCAATATAGCATTGTAGAAGTTTTAGCCATCACCCACTCTTATTTACACATTAAGTTTTTATTATCCCAGTAATGAATGTTTTGTGTTTTGGCTTAATTTCTCAATTTTTTTCTCAAAAATACCTCAAGGATCCTGACAAGTCTTTGGTTTAATGAGTATATTTCAATTTCACAATAAAAAAGTGATTTTTATAAGCACTTAAAAGAGCGTTAAAAGTAAAAAACTGTTTTAATTAATCATAAGTGTAAAAAAAAAAAAAAAAAAAAAAAAAAAAAAAAAAAAAAATTGCATATTACAGTGCACCAAACCAAACAGCATATAATTATTACTTAACATTATCAAAACACATTTCATGGTTAAATACATTGATATTAACCAAAAT
Organism: Maratus michaelseni; assembly: GCA_963931845.1. NCBI lineage: Eukaryota > Metazoa > Arthropoda > Arachnida > Araneae > Salticidae > Maratus > Maratus michaelseni. The sequence goes on from OZ007589.1 coordinate 392,167,967, forward strand.
AGCCTATACCCAGTTAAACATAAAACAGGAATACACAAATTTTTTACTTTCTTCTAAAATTGTAATTTTGGACTTGTATACTGTTAAAAATGCCCAGCTAAGATATATTACACAGAATATTACAATTTTTATATGTAACAAAACATTTTTAAGTATTGCATTCCATGTATGAAACATCATTTAATGTTACCAAAATATGCTTTAAAACAATGTACTTGTTTCCATTTGTGTAGTAGCTGAAAAATGAATATCTAAATTGCAAGAGGCTTGCATCCACCAAACAAAATCTTGAATAGTCCTTATTAGACAATTTTTTAATTTTACATGCACCAAAATGATCATTTAAAGCACACTTCCCCCTCCCCCCTATAATCTTCTAATAAAAAAAACTTTATCTGTTATAATGAGTAAAAGTTTTGAAATAATTGGTTCTTCTTCAGCTAATTTCCTAACAATAAACAATCCACTACTTTTTATTTTTCATTTACTTTTTTAAATAATTCACAAACCTTTTGTTTAGAAAATCATAGTAAATGTTGATAACAAATGTTCTTTACTTTTCAAATTTTCTTTTCACATGTTGCATTTTTATACAATTTTATATCTTGTGTGTGACAAAAACAAACATTGCTGCTATAGGGTACTGGGGTACTGATCAAGTAAACTGCCACTCCCCCCCCCCCCACTTCCCATTTGAAGATGGCGTTATATATATTTTTTTCAACTTGCTACCAAATTCATAAGAAATTTCGGCTTAGATATGTTTGTGGTCTGCAAACAAAAAGGGGAAAATAAAATTTTTTATAGTATAAAAATCGTAATTTTATTAAATTATACTGTCATGAGCTCTTCCTTATAAAGAAAATAGTATTTATCACAATTATCATACGATGGATATGATTACAAATAAAATGCGTAAAAAGCTGAACATCGAGAAAATAAATGCAGTTATCCAAGTGCTTTATGATTGTGAGTCAGAGCATTAATATAAGTGACCATTGATTTATACTCAGAGGTAAAATGTGCAAGAAGAAGAATTTTAAATAAAATCAAACTATACGTCTGTTTAATTACTTATAGTCCTCTTGTCTGTCTCACTGGTTTTCAATCAAAACAATTTTGAGAACGTCAACATAATGAAATTTCGTTTCAGAAGTAAATTTAAATAAATAACACAATAATGGAAATTGGGTAAGCTGGGATAGCAAATTATTGGGTGGGCTCGGGCCCCAGCGGTCCATATAAGTTGGTGCCACTGCTAGTTAGTACTCTTAAATAAATAAGGTCTAATTACTTTGCTTCCCTTGCGTTTTCCCTTTGCTTTTAAATGAAAGCAAAATGGCGAATGCTTCGTTCTCGTTAGCTGTTGTTGTGTGCTGACGCAACATTCTGACGTCATCGTGTATCTGAACACCAAAAGCTGGATAGCGAGATAAAATTGTACACCGATATTGGAGTTTTGGTTTCCCAAATTAATTTGAAAGCGTCATTCAGGGTGTATGATATCACCGATTCTTTTTGAAAGAGTAAAGATAAACTATTTTAAGTGTATTATAACACTTAATTCAGTGTTGACACCAAAATGAGTGCATATTTAAACCTTATTTGGCATTGCATAAACCCAAATTAGGCGTAATAATACTCCCTCTTTTTTACAGTGTATTTAGTATTGAAGTAATTAAAAAGTCATTAAATATTTTAAATATTATTAGTTTGTTAAACAAAATTCCCCGCTCTCTCTCTAAAAAAATCATTCCTTTATATAAAAGTGCATTATATATGACCGAAATTAAATTATACTAGAGGTATAACTAACTGAACAAGAGTTACATTAAAATGAGCTCCAACTAAAAAATGGACAAATCTTATAGATAGTGATATTAAACAAATTAAACATGTATGTCTAAAATTAATTTATGCATTTAATTAAACAATCACTTAATTAAAACTTTCTTGAAAACATTTCTGCCATGTAAATAAACCTCCACATTCTAACGATTTTCTTTTTTCTGTCTAGGTACTTAACCAATTTTAATATAATTATTCTCATATAATTTAATCTAATTTCCTGATTTAATCACTTATTCCAAACGTCTCCCCTCTTTGTTAGCAACATCTAAGAAACATTGCTTTTAAAAAAGGTTCCGGATTTGTCTTCGATTATTATTTATCTAATCATCTTTGTTAAAAAAAATTTTTGTTGTAAAAAATTAGCAGATAACCTTCTTTTCATGCACAAGTTACTCTTATCCGCATTTTTTTTTTTTTTTTAAGTATTTATCATTTTCTTTTTTTAGATTTTTGTTAACAGATGGTCAGTTCTTCATCACCATATAAAAACATTTGATTAGTTTTTTTTTTCTCGCTTGAAATAAAAAAATACTCTTATTTTCTTTTTTCCCCTCTGATATGCCTCATTTAATTTATAAATGTAAGATGAAGATATAAAAAAATGTTTTAGTAAACAGTTAACCCTCTCAGTTCCCACATTGGATTTAACAGAGCAATTTTTAGGTGTGTTCGTAATTATATAAATACGTAGCACGTATAGTCGTCGTCTTGTCCGTCCGGCGGTCCGCATATAACAGCGCAAAAACTACTCAACCGAATGATTTGAAATTGAATATATATAATCGTTGCAGAATTTTGTCGAGTCATTTCAAATTTATGAAAATTGAATCAAAACTTAAAAAGATATTAATGAAAGTTTTTTTCATTCTATTATATCCTATCATACGTAATTAATTCCCTGATATCTCATGATAGGTAATGATTCTAGTCTAGGTTGTCATGTTGATTACGTCCTATTTAAGATGGAGACATATTAATTCTTTATTACTGAATTTAAAAACCGAATTTGTATACTAAAATTGTTTAATTATAGCAGTATTTTGTTTATGTTTCCGGAGAAATAGATATTAAATGTGATTTTTATTTTTTACATTGTCTTGTATTGGATATTTGCGCATAATATAATTTTAATGTAACAGAATTGTAATTAGTTGTTTATAAAAGTGCATTGAAACTTAAATTCATAAAATAAAATTAATTTCTATAATACGAAAATCTGCATATGAAATAAATTTTGTATTTATGCATTTTTGCATAAGAGTGCAACAGCTATTGCACCAAGCTCTGAATATTTATAAAACGAGTTATATTACGAACGCACCTCATTTGTCACGTTTGACGTACAGTTTCGAACTTGTTATTTTTACTTTCTTCTATATACAGAAGAGGAATATATTGGAATCGCGAAGTTTTCTACTTACATTCTTTGATGGATTTACACTTTTTGTTAAACAAAATTAAAGAGTTATGGGCACTGGAGCAACAATACTTTAATAATTTTCATACACAAAGCTTTTAAATCTATCATATTTGCAATAAATACTGATTATCCATTGATCCTATTGACTTAAAGAGTGAATATAAAAGATTTTGCATAACGAATGAAATCGATCGGATAATGAGTTACCGAGATATTTGTAATCCTATTTTCCACACTCCTCGATTTTTTATGACCCTGTATTTCATTCAAATTTCAATTCAAAGATATACAGGGTGATCAGAAAATGAGTATACATTTGAAAAAATTATAATTCACGGAATAATGTAGGTAGAGACGTAAAAATTGACACACATGCTTGGAATGACATGGGGTTTTATTATATCCACAAAAAGTTCATAAAATGGCCGATAGATGGCGCTTCGTGTGATAAGAAAAGCAATAATTAGCATAACAAATTATGACAAAGCAAAGACGATGTTCTTCAGAACGAATGCTCAACATGTCCACCGTCATCCCGCAACAATAGCTGTAGCCGAGGGACAAGGTTGTGCACAGCACTGTGCAGCATATCTGTAGTTATGGTGAGAAATTGGCGTTGGATGTTGTCTTTTAACATGCCTATTGATGTCGGTCGATCGCGGCATATTCCCCATTTTGATAGTAGAGCTTCACTAACATTGCCTTTTCTGGTAACGTCAACATGCTGCGATTGCTGGTGCATCTGATTCTCTCTCTCATTACAGCTCCTTTTATACACGATTCTCAGGCAAAGTCACTGACGTTTTGATTTTCAGTGCCATCTGTCGGCCTTTTTTTAAAAATTTTTTTTGTGTGTGGTTACAATAAAACCCCATGTCATTCCAAGCATGTGTGTCAATTTTTACCTCTGTACCTACATTATTCCGTGAATTATAATTTTTTCAAATGTATACTCATTTTCTGATCACCCTGTATTTTAATTGGAAATGAGACGCTTAATCCGACGCAGTACACCGTTAGTTTATAGGATTATCAATTTTGGAGTAATAAGGGTATTTATTTTACGCAATTCAGTAATAGAGCATTTAAAGTTTATGACGTCATCAAGCCTGGATTTTATTCGAATTGTAATGCATTTTATAAATAGTTTACACATGTTTTATTTTCATATTTTATATTATGCATATCCATGATGGGTAAGTATTACGGTAGCTCCCAACGACTAGTTTTTCTTTGTAATGGATTCATTATAATAACGAACAGATAATAGGGATATCCTGAACGAGATTTGACTATTTTTGCAAATTACCTGTCTGTTAGCCGGTGTATGACAGAAATTTTGTGGCTTTTTTTTTTTTTATCAAACTTCAGATATTTCCACAATTTCCGCGATAGCTTTATCTCAAGAATTAATGTACGGCATTTCATCAAACTTTATATTTTGTTATATCTTAACATAAATAGATGTTGACTAGGTTTGGATGTACACTGTAAACAATTTGCAGCAAAGTATCCTATCTTTCGACCGTTTTTATAGAAATCGGTTACATAACCGTAATTTAACGCTATTCTGACCATAATGTTGCCCATATTATGGTCAAAATACTGTTACATTACGGTTTTCTAACCGTTTTCTATAAAAACGGTCAAATGACCGGATACTTTGTTGCAATTTTTTTACAGTGTAGTATACTGAGCAACAGGTGGCATTGCTAATCTGTGTTTGTCACGATTTCCGCAGTAACTATATCTCAATAACTAATAAATATATTTTCAACAAACTTCATAGACCTTGAAGTAAATAGAGGTTGAATAGGTTTGGGTGGTATATCATTCATCAGATGGCACTGCTATGCTGTGTTTTTCAGAATTTCCGCGATAGCTATATTGTCAAGAACTAATGAATGGAATTTTATCAAAGTTCATATTCTGTTAGATCTTGACTTTATACTTTTTGTTGATGACATTACTTTTGAGCACTCTCCCGTATGTGGACCCAGAGGATTAGCTGGGCCTTACCTGGACTATAAAAACTTTTACATCCAATTTATGTACAATATTCAAAAAAGAGAAAATGTATTACTGTGTAAAAATCTAATGGCCTAGGCCTCATTTGTAATTAAAAAAAAATAAACTTGCCGAGCAGGGCTTGTAGAGCTCTAACAATATGGTAGGCTCCCCTGCTTGGTTGAATTTCAATCTGAATCTGACATTACTTTTTATATTTGATATTATACTTTGAATATTAAAGCTGTATCTAATTTTCCATTGTGTCGAAAAGTATCAAATTTTATATTTGAGTTTAATGATTAGAAATGTATAGGTTGGTCTATTTCTAAGTTTCAATATCTAGCAGGGGGAACTATTGTTCCGTTCTTCTTTTGATTCACTGATCACTGCAATACCTTGCTGATTTCGAAGAACTGTTCTTTGATTTATATTCATAATCATTGATGCTGTTATAAATTAATATATTTGAATGGTTAGGGGAAAGTTTTGTGATAGCCACAGCACTCATTGGTTTATTTGGTTGTTTTAGTCTAGAACACCGTAATGTGCAATGGGCACTGGAGCAACAATTCCTTAATAATTTTCATACACAAAGCTTTTAAAACTATCATATTTGCAATAAATAGCGATTACCCATTGATCCCATTGACTTAAGGAGTGAATATAAAACAGAATAACAAAACATAAATTTTGCATAACGAATGAAATCGATCGGATAATTAGTTGCCGAGATATTTGTAATTCTATTTTCCACACTCTTCGATTTTTCATGACCCTGTATTTCATTCAAATTTCAATTCAAAGATATATTTTAATTGGAAGTGAGACGCTTAATTTGACGCAGTACACCGTTAGTTAATAGGATAATCAATTTTGGAGTTAAAAGGATGTTTTTTTACGCAATTCAGTAATAGAGCTTTTAAAAGTTTATGACGTCATCCATCCACGATTTTATTCGAATTGCACTGCATTTTATAAATACTTTACACATGTTTTATTTTCATATTTTATATTATGCATATCCATGATGGGTAAGTATTACGGTGGCTCCCAACGACTAGTTTTTCCTTGTAATGGATTCATTATAATAATACATATTCATTATAATAACACATATTTATAATAACACATTGACGTACGCTTTATGAAACGATAAAAAAAAATCGTTTGATTAAGACGACAGACTCTGCTCTTCAAAAGAGATATTCTTTCAATTTATAACATAATTTAAACTTTCTGTAAATTTCTCTTTATTGAAACATGGTTATATTGAATATGACACGTTAATGAATAGAATTAGAGGAACGCCACCTAAAGGGATTAAAACGCCTCATTTAAAAATTATGGATAGTCAATTCATTAAAGTATAAACAACTGTTCTTACGTAATAATTTAAGTTTCGCAGAAATAATCTATTTTAACGATGAGTCAAACTAAATTCTTACAAATCTTTACTTAATACTTTAAAATGTGGTAAGTATGCATGATTACGTGGAATAATTTATTTTCAACCGAAGTAGTTTATTTTAAATTTCAAGATTATTTCCTGATCGATTCAGCTTATTTAGTACAAGGAAATTTTACAATAAACCTAATGCACACGAGTGACCTAGTGGATATTTTGGTGAATAGCTTAATGAATGTTAAAGGTGATTGAAATGGAAATAAAAACAACATATAAAATTCAGGTAGAAAACGAAATAGCACAGTTGAAAATTAAGTCAATTGAAAATTACGTCATTTAGCAATTTACGTCAACAGATGGAAATGCATTTGAATTCTTTTGTACAACCCTGTATACTATCTGCACATTTTTAAAAGCACAACATCTGTGTTTTTGTCATCTGTGTTTTTGCGTTTTGATTTGTAACCCTGAGGATGAGTAAGAGTTTGCTCAAAAGCGCTCGGTTATCTATGTAGGAATACAGTTTTGTATATGAAAACACCTCCAGTAAAGTATTTTAGGAAATCGTACGTATATGTTTTTGCACATTTATGTTTTTTTAATTAACAACATATTAAGCTAAAATTTAATTCAGTTAAAAACTCCTAACACAACTAAAAACGCACGTCCAGCAGTTACCATTAATGGTCGGCAATGATCCAGTTCTTTGCTTAGTCCTAAATAATGATTTATGTATAGTCAACAAACATCTCTTCATATACTAAATACAATTTAGTAGGAGAATGCATAATACAATTAAAACCACTCTTAAGCAATTCACGCCTTTTAGACAGAAATTCTTATGAGTGCTTTTGTGCAGTTCTGTAAAAGATCTAAAAGAATTTACGTAATTATTGCATATTACTACGTACTATGGAATAATTTAATTGGATTAACAAACGCATAATGCATAACATAATTAAAACCACTGTTAAGCAATTCACACCCTTAGACAGTAATGCTTACGAGTGCTTTTGTGCAGTTCTGTAAAAGATCTAAGAATTTGCGTAATTATTGCATATTACTGCGTACTATGGAATAATTTAGTTAAACTAATAACCGCATAATGCATAACACAATTAAAACAGCTGTTAAGCAATTCACACCCTTAGACAGTAATGCTTACGAGAGCTTTTGTGCAGTTCTGTAAAAGATCTAGGAATTTACGTAATTATTGCATATTATTACCTACTGTGGAATCATTTAGTTTGACTAATAAACGCATACCACAGCGGAAAAAGCAATTATCGCTCAAAAACATAGTATTCTGACCGATTTACTTTCTGTGTCCCTGTAAATGAACGATAAATGACATGCACACCATATTCTACAGTGTCTTGTGGTGCATTTCAGAAATGTATGTAAATTTCGTTATGTTTGAAACAGTGTAATATTATTAAAACACACTGAAAATGTTTTTTCCTCACAGAATATAATGTAATGAGATTCTTTTGAATGTCCTTGTAAACGAGGTATAGATTCGTCAAACTGCATTTTCAATAGTGAACATACTATTTTAAATGTTAATAACATACAGTATATATTACTTGCCAATCTATGTATTTTTACGAGAGTTAGACCGCGGACAGACGACGAGATAGACCGAAGTCATTAAACTCTTTTCATTTATTTTGGAAAGGGTTAACAAACATTCTCTATTTAGTAAATTGTAGATAATTTAGCTATATAACTCAGCTATTTCTATTTTACATTTATTAAGACTTATTCCATAAATCTTTTAAAAATTTAACTTTAGAGTAAAGATAAATAAATTGTATTTTATTAAATAAAATCATATTTCAAAACAAATTAAAAATACAAATGTCATTAAAATTTGACAGAAAATCTTAAAGAATCTTTTCTTCAGAGCTATAATATTAAGCGAAACGAGTACTTATATTTTAATAATTCAGAACGTATATTAAAATCTTAGGCCATGAGGTACCCGAACGTATACCTCTATTCTTTACCTCATAAAAACTAAACTGTTTGATTCTTCTTTTACATTTTGACTTCACTTCTATACAGCTGAATGTATTTTGCTTTGTAACAAAACCAATAAATGTTAGCAACGATGCTGATTTTCTCATAAAATAAATTTTTGCTTCATCTGAGTTTGCAAAAAGCCTTCAAAACAGCTCGGCCAAGAAAGTAAGTTATTTTCATAATTATTTAATTTAAATACTTAACAATAAACATTTTTGAGAATGTGTGGATCATTCTCTTGTTTAAAGTCTTTAAATTTATTATTGTGTGAATTTAGGTTATGACAATCGGTGTATTTTTACGAGAGTTGGAGCGCGGACAGACGGTGGGACAGACTGAAGTCATTAAACTCTTTTCAATTATTTTGGAAAGGGCTAAAAAATATTCTGTATTTAGTAAATTGTAGATAATTCAGCTATTTATAATTTACATTTTTTAAAGTCTAAAATTTTTTTAAAGTTTTTATTTTAGAGGAAAGATAAATAACTTATATTTTATTAAATAAAATCATATTTCGAACAAATTAAAAATATAAATGTCATTAAAATTTGACAGAAAATCTTAAAGAATCTTCTTTTCAGAGTTATAATATTAAGCGAAATGAGTTTTAATATTTTAGTAATTCAGAACGTATATCTGAAACTCTTCAGACCCGAGATACACGAATGTGCACCTCATAAAAACTAAACTGTTTGAAATTTATTTTACATTTTGAATTCACTTCTATATAGCTGAATGCATTTTGCTGTGAAACAGAACCAATAAATGTAAGCATTGATGCTGATTTTCTCATAAAATACATTTTAGTTTCATCTAAGTTAGCAAAAGTCTTCAAGACAGCGTGGCCAAGAAAGCAAGTAATTTTCATAATTATTTAACTTAAATACTTAACAATAAACATTTTTGAGAATTTGTAAATCATTCACTTGTTTAAAGTTTTTAAATTTATTATTGTGTGGACTTAGGTTATCTATAATGATATTTTAGGGGACTTAGTAATTTTAGTTCGATATTTGGGAACCTAAATTACAAGTCGTCTAAAATATCAATTTCAGAAAAAAAAACTTTTTTTCTGTCATATATGATGTCATTCTGTTTATTTGAAAGCAATGAATGAGTATTTGTATTATTATTTTTGATTCGGTTATGAAAATTTTAATAAGATGATTTAAAAACATTTTAGTATAAATTAATGAAATTTTTTTTGTGATTAGCAAGACATAAATTTCTAAAACATATTCCTAAACAAAATAATTCTTGCTAAGTAATACTTTATTTCGATTGGAATAACTACGTAGGTCATTTAAAATATAGCTTTTTACTGTGTAACAAATGTCTTCACTGTACCATAAAATTACTGAAACGCCTTTCCTATAGTCATCAAGAAACTATAGCTATTTTCTATGAAGACGTGAAGGCGCATGAACAGAGAGCCTTTGATACCGGAATGTGCAAAAAGTGAAGCATTCCACGGTACCAGATGAATCTCGGAATCTGCTTATCTGTATCAAAGAACAAAAAACAAAAACCTTACAATTTACGGTATTTTGTAGTCCTTCTAGGATGCGTTTATCATTTTTTGGATCCTGAAGAAAAATGGCGGCCGTTCAAATTTTAAGTTGCCGATATTAGACAAAATAACTACAAAATAGTATATACTAGAAAAGCATGAAAATTTCATCCAAATTGGTCAATCCAATCTCGAGTTCTACCTGGTACCGATTTGTAAAAAAGAGTTTCAAGAAAAACAGGTTTAAAGTTTTACAACATTTTTAAATAAACATAGATAACAGTGACGATTTTCAACTTACATAAAATAATCTATACCAGCCCCATATAATGAACCCTCCTGAACTTTCTCTTTCTCAAATCTTTAGTTTCTACCTGTGTGCCGCACGCATTACGTTAAAAATGAGTTTGTTCACTGCAACACCAAATGACGGATAACTTTTGAACCAATACGAATTTCGGAAAAACTGTTTTACCGCAAAGTTTTTAAGGGTTTAAAGAGTAAAAATATGCAAAAAAAGTTATAACGTTCCTTACATTGTTTACATTGTAAGCGAAAATTAAATTTCTTAACAACATTTTGTTAGTGTTGGAATGTATTTCATAATATATGCCGAATGCATGATTTTTTGTTCTTGCTATTTCTAGCAGATATTATGATCTCGATTGACATTTTTTAAAGAAAGGATATCGGTTTCAGTGTCCTATTTATGTTCTTCTAACCAATTAATCTTCATCTAATATCTTTTCAAATCAATTTCTGAAAAAAAAAAGGTTTTAAAATTGTTTCCAAGTTTTAATGTTTTACTTTTTTTTGTTGTTATCCTATAAGTGCTACAGTTACGATACATATATTTAATTTTTTAAACTCATCTATTTCTATTTTGTTTCTAAAAAGATTATATTAGAGTTTTTATAAGGTTTAATTAAGTAAGTAAAATAATATTAGCATGTCTAATAATATTTTTTTGACTAATAGTATGTCGTACCGTTCATAAGTGTCGGCTAAATTCCAAAGTATTTTCATTTCTACTTTAAATATATCTGCTGACTTTTAGACTCTGTAAAAAGCTTTTGTAAAGTAAATTTTAAACACAACTATTTTTTTTTTAAATTTGCAATAGATAATTAATATTGAAACAGCTGTAATTTCAAATTTAGATTTTGCGAAACTGCGTCGAAATATGAATATTTATTTCTTACCAGTACAAACATAAAATGGTGTCTTCACGTAAGTGTTTCATAATAAAAGCAATCTATTACGATAATTAAGTGCTTCACTAAATATTGCACGTTATTTAAACGTACAACGCACGTTTTATTTTATTTTTGTGCTACAAAGTATGGTTTCGTTTATTCTCTGTCTATACTACGGTAAAACGAAAACTAATGTACAAATATAAGAAAAAAATATAATTTTTTATTACGTACCATGTGGGGCATATTGTGCATTACCACTCCTATTTGATATCACATAGAAATAACAGATCATTTCAAGTATTTTAAATTTTACTTTCTAGAAATGTACACATAGTTGACTGGTCACGTGCATAATCTTATTTTTTTAGCTGCCAACTTTAACGCTTTCTTTCTTTTTCTTTTTGAATAATAATCTTTTTTTCTTTGTTTAATCGTAGAAATCTTTGTTTATATAAGGCAAAGTTTATTATTAAAAAATAATGATAAAGAAAAAGCGTAATGAAAAAGTGATTTCATATAAAATGGTCGGTCAACAAAGTTTAAAATAAAACAGTTATGAAAAAAAAAATACAATGGTGCAATTTCCTTTCCTAACATAAAATTTGATACACTCAGGAAATTTTTGGAAGGAATTATTGTATTTATTCAGACAAAGTTCAACTTAGAATTTTTCGCAAAGTATGAAAATTTTCCTTTTGCACTCGAAAAAAGATCTTGCATTGGTATTTCAGATTCCAAAAAGGGAAGAGTTTAAATCCGACACTCTCTTCTTCAAGAAAAGGAAGGATAGCCGCATTGGTCTTTTTGTTTTTTATTTCAATCTGGTTATCGGATGCCGAAGTTGGTCGACACCTTTTCTTATTTATTGATGGACCACACATGTAAAGATTCTTTCACATTTCCAGTTTAAAGTCTTTCATTGTTTTTAGCATTTTTTTATCATGATTTTTTTTTTTACAGTCGGTCTTTTTCCTTTCTTTGCGGAAACTATCTGTTTTAAGGCGACGATTGCATTATCGGCGTATCGAGCACGTGTTTTTACTTTTCTTCATGCTTCAATGCGGTAAGCGTGGTTCTTATTGCATCATGGTTGATATCGCACGCTCTACATATAGGATTTTCTCTTGTCGGTTGTTAAATTTGATTTTCAGCACATAATTATAAAGTTTACCTGCATTTATTTGCGGTGATCCCGTTTCATTAAAATTTGAGTTGTGGTCGTGTCTGTGAGAGTCAGTAAAGCTTGATTGTTTGACTGGAGATGATGCTACGAGGTGGTGTCGTGCTTCTCTGAAGGAATTTGATGTTTTTTTTTGTTTTTTAACTGAGATGGTCGCTCAGAAACCTTTTATAGGTTTAAGAAATGTATTAAGGAATGCTGAAATAATTCTATGATTAGATGGTCAAGAGGAAATGAACTTTTATCACAATATTTAATAAAGAAAGTATTTTATATTCAAAAAGATTTCTCGTTAAGGTTCCATCTGCAATATTTCAAACGTTTCGAAAAAAGAGCAATATTCTACGCACTTCAAATTTATGATGCAAAAAAATGATTGCTCGGGTTATTGCAATATATAATTCAAAACAACTAAATGTACTTATATACCATCAATAAATTCCAACACAATGCACATTAAGAAATTTTCTCCATTTCCAGTTTGAAGTCTTTCAGCTTCAGTGGTGTTGGCATTTATTTTCTGCTCTCGGACCCCTCTGAACGGCAATCACTCATTTATGACAATAGCGCCAAGGAGATAATAAAATACTTTTAAGTACCATTTTTTGTTCTCATTTTTATTCTATATTGTATCAGGAAGGAATTTAATAAATCTACTCTTCTTACATACTGATTGTAGTTCCGTACTATCTGGGGACAATCCATTCAATAAGCGTTCCTGTTTTTTGCAGTAATTCCTGACTATATGAGTTGGCTGTTGATCTACAAAGTATGATGAGAAGACAACTGGTTTATTGAGTTGTAATTTTTCAACTGGGCAAAAAATGACCCGGCTAGGATTCGAACCAGGGACCTCTTGGCTGAAACTGCTAATGCTCTGTCAACTGAGCTATCCTGGACGAATCTGGAGGACTTAATTCGCCCAGCTAACATTATTGATCATAGCATCTGGTCTGATATCTGAGGTCCCTGGTTCGAATAATGGCCTGGACATTTTTCGTCTAGTTGGAAAATTACAATTCATATTATTTATTTATCAATTAGCATAATTGTGTTAAAATTAATCTAGTGTAATTACGTATCCAGAGTTTACTGGACTTCCATTACCTCTGATTTATTCTGGCGAGCTGATTCAGATGTCATACCAAATAGGTTAGCTGGGTGAATTAGGTCCTCCAGATTTGTTCAGGGAAGCTCAGTTGGCAGAACATTACAGCTTCAGCCAAGTGGTTCCTAGCTCGAATCCTGGCAGGGACAATATTTTTGCTCAGATAGCAAATTACAACTGTTGTCAATTCATTTGGGTTAAGGGAGAGCTCCCCACGCCAGAGCTCGTACGCTTCCGAGGCCGAAGAGCCCTCCTGTGGAGGTGCCCGGGTAAACTGACACTCCCTGACGGATTACGCGTATGGGTTCACGAGAACCTGGACTCGGCGGTGGAGTGCGTCCCCGCCTTTGGTGGCGTAGCTTGTCATAACCAATTAATATAACTGTGTTAAAATTAACCTAACTGATTTATTGTCGTACCACGTTATTTTAACAATTTTCGTCTCATCTACATTAGGAATTTATTAACCTATTCCTCTGAATAGCTTTTCTATTTTCAGTTTTCTGATATTTCCATGAATTGATTTGCAAATCTTTGCCCAAAATACCTTTATTTACGGTTCCTAATGATTGTATGCCTCCCTTGGCTAGATAAAAAAATCAATTTTACTGACGTGTAGTAGTTGTCAACGAACAATCTGTAATTTTGTGTCCTGGATATGAACCTTGCAAGATGAACAAAGATATTAACACTTACATGCAAGTTTACATCCATGCTAGGCTCATTAGAATATCTGAAATCTGGGTTATTCGCCATTCCCGAATGTATTTTAGCGTCTTACGCAAATCTTTCTATTTAGATTTTCCAATATTTCTATAAATATGCTTGTAAATCCCAGAATATATATATTTTTTAATCGCTGTTTGATGCTATAATATATTGTATAACTCCTCATTCTATATACGGTTCAAAAAAGTATTATGTTAAAAATATTTTTGTCTACAGCCATTTTAACATGATTACATGAAACGGAAAAACACGGGCCTAACGCTTAAAGAGTTTTAATTTGGATAACAGATACTGTACTTTTAGTTTGGGCTTTTCTTGTTGTAGCTATAGTTGTGGATGAAGCTCTCGTCAGCATTCGCATTCGTAAAGACTTCCTTCGACATAAAAAAAAATTCAAAAAAAAAAAAATCGAAATTGTACATATGAATGTAATCAGGTCAATGCAGAATGTAACATATTTGGAACATTAAATTAATGTAACTTATCAATACCTCAATATAAAAAAGAGCAAAAAGCATAATTACATCTCTTCATTACACAATTTTCCCAAGATATAATTTTTTTTTTTACATTCAAAACTTTGTTCAAATGCCTTTTATTGAAGTTTAAATTCACATAAAGAAACGAAAATACAGTGACAAATTTCTTTTATACAATCTGTCCGTTAGGTACAGCAAGATTGCTATCTAGCAATTCTATAGTATTAAAATGTTTTCATGTGGTTTATTTTTTCTTGGATATACGCTAGATGTCTCTGCTGTCCACTTATTTGGCATTGTGAACAATAGGCATTCCACATATGGCACTGAGTGAAATGTAGAGCTATAATTATAAATTTAAAGTAAGTGTGAGTAGTAAATTATGTTTCATGTGTGTGAAATATGTTTATGGCAATTGTTGATTTTTTCCGGTTATTGATTTTAAAATGTGAAAAATTAATTTTATAATTTAACTGTTTGAAATTGAAAATTTTGGAATAAATAATAGAATCGTTACATAAACCGGACACATAATACCGAAAACATAAATAGAATTTTAAGAGGAATGGATAAATAAACTTTAACATTAAATTATTAAAAAAAGATATGCATGTTTTATGAAAATCATGCGTGATACAAGAAATAAAAATGTTATTAAAACTGTTTTTTTTAATTCCAAATTTTGTTTATAACGTAAATTTTCTGATAAAGTCTTGCCCAGGAGGCCACTAAAAATTTTAATAAAAAAATGATAAGTAATAAAAAAAATATAGTGTCTGAAAATGTGTTTATCGTTTGAAAGAAGACATTTTAATCTTCGTGATAAGTATTGAAAAAATAATTTATATATCATACTTAATCATTAAATCAAGTTTTAGTTTTCTAAAATTTTTTAATTTGACAACATTTAATAATATTTTCAACTTTGAAGTATTATAATGTTAACGAAAATCATTACAGAATTACGAAATTTTTCTGTTATAGAGTTTTATTATAATTTTGTAACTGTCTGAACATATCATATTAAAACACGGCCTCTGTTCTGAAATATGGAATAGATTAAAAATATATATAGTAAAGTTTAATGGATGAAGTAAATTGAAATAAAGTAATCTTGTTCATATTTGACAATAACATTTTAAATAACGGGCTCATATTAAGAAAACATTTATTTTGAATTAAATGAGGAATTTGTAGTAATAAGAAAAATATGTTACTTTATATTTTGAACATGAGAATTTTAAATACTACACGCTGTATTTATGAAATGGGCAATTTTGATGAAGGTGGTTTATATTGATGTATCAAATTGTTGTAGACGGAGTTCCAAATCAAAACAATTAACGCGTTATGGTGTATTGCAAAAGTTCTCACAACGAAATAAGACTTATATCAATACGACAAAGTTTAGTCGCGACAAGTGGATTTTGTGTGTTTAGAAGATGCTCTAGCTTACGTACGGCCGACTTCATTACCGGCAGAGAAAGCTCCTGCTTGTTTCTCCAGTTTTAGGACAGCTTTCTTGGCCGATTGGGTCGGCGGATGATCTGACATCATGAATTTCGTCTTAGTCCGCTGCCTAACAAACAACAGCTTCCTCGGCCTGTACTGAAATTGAACATGGCTTAGGTCTCATTTCAACTAAAATTAATTAAATTTTCAATTAAGTAAATGTAAGTAAACTTACTCTATTTAACCAAAATTGGTATTACTTGTAAATCTAATACATTAAAATATAACTATCTGTGTTTATTTCATATCCACTTTTCGGATAATATGACAAAGTGTGTGCTGACAAGAGCACCAATTGGAGCGTCACTCTCTTCCTGACTCCTAGTCAATAAAATACTCAAAGGCCATTAAAATCACAGAGATATATTTTAACGCTAAATGTGGATAATCCTGGGTGACCAAGTTAATCTAAAACTAATTTAACAAATTTTTTTTTTTGTTTAGTTATAATCCATTCATTTAATTGCAATCTTAAATTAAAAAGATGATCGCATTAATATACTGGGTGGTTATAATATAAGTATCTCTATTTAGAGCTGTCTGTAGCTTGAAGGAATAATCCGAATGAAACCAAAATCGGTACACTTACTGTACGAAAAGGGGGAAGAAGAATGGAACAATAAAAATGTAATAATTGTTGTAATCGCCGACGGATGGCGCTTTTGAGTGTGAAATGTGTAATACAAGAACAAAGAATGAAGGCGTAAAACCGGATGGAATACCTAATTTCTTGGAAAATGTCACAGTGAATGTGGTTACGATTTCTCATGGCAGTGCCGATCAAGTTCAGGTTCCATATGGCTATTGTGCTGGAGGACACAATCCAGATGGTGCATGGCGGGCTGAACTGCGGAATGTAACGCATCAGGAGTAATGTTTCGGGCATGTTGCGATATGCGATCTTTTAAGTCATTGAGGTTTGCGTCATCTCCACGATACACAACGGTGTTTGAACCAACAGGGATCGTAGCGCCATCTGTTGGCGATTATTGCAACTGTTTTTTTTATTGGTCCATTCTTCTTTCATCTTCTCGAATAGTAAGGGTACAGACTTTGGTTACATTCGGGTTATTCCTTCAAGCAACAGACAGCTCCAAATAGAGATAGTTATAACCACCCGGTACAATACTTCACTACACTAAAAATAATTCCGTCAACTCTACTAATCTTCATTCGCATAGTGAATGAGACTCTTACCCTAAAATAGCTCATCAGTACCCACATGTCATGGCAGACAGAAACGTCATGCCAAAGAAAATATGTCGAAAAAAACAATGCATGAAGCACTTTCCTTAAGGCGGTTCTCAAATCGAAATTGACTACATTCTAAATATTCCTGAATTCTTTTAAGTTCATGAATGCATGAGATTGGCGCATGCTCTAGTTCAAAAACTATGAAATCGAATAGATTTTTCATTTTTTTAATAAAGGCAGAGGGACAATCTGATAAAGGTTGTCATGAGACGACAATTCAAAAATACTCCATTTGACGAAAAAATGAAAAAAAAAATCTCACTCGATTCCAAATCACTTCAATATCCATCGCTGAAAGTGTCATGCTTTTACGCTTGAAAATGAATCTGTAAATTTGTCAGAAAGTTTCGTCGAAAAAAATATCCTTTTGAGAACACCCTTAAATATCCATTTAATTGACCACGTGATAAAACATATTTTCATACATTGTTATTTTTCTTTGCGCCGCCTTTCACCAACTCATATTCGACTTTCGAAAATTAAAGGACCTTTATTAGTGAACTTTTATTAGGACAAAACACGATCCATTCATGCGACTGTTCGGAAAGTACGCCCACTTATCTTGCACAATTATTCGTAATGATCAGCGTCCAAATTTCGAAATTTTAAATGATTTTTGAGATATAATTTTGTTTAACTTTAATTAAATGTCTGTAATAAATTCAAATGGAAGGAAATGAATTATTCCCTAGTTATGAGAAAAAAAAAACTAGCAGAGAAAATTAGTAGATATTTATTGAAGTCATTTTCTGATAAAAGTTTAAAATAAAAAGTGTTTTTAATTTAAAAATGATTGCGTCTAAGCTCAAAGTTGCTTCAAATGGCATAAAAGTGAAAAGCTTTCGCAAATGAAAATGATATACTTATCAAAAGAAAGCATGGATTTTAATTCATTAAAGACATATAATTCCTATAATTGCGACATTTTCAACGAGTTTTAATTCTACCAACTCCGAAATTTATGGTCAAAATATTCAAAGGACGAAATGTTTTCACTGAAAATGGGCATTTTCATTAAAGAAAGGACAATATTATAATTACATCCTAAATACGTAATTTTTAAAATGTCAGTTTTGCAATTTTTTGTTAAGCTAACTTGTAAATACAATTTCCTACTTATTTATTGTTAGAGATATAATAATAATAATAATATTGTAAATCTTTTATTAATATAGCATAAAGTCAGATTTCTTCTCCCCTTCTTCCAAAATTGAAAGATGTCATGCAAGGAAACATCAGGTTTTCACTCAGATAATCCATGCCATAAATTTGGACATGAATAATTTTGAAATAAAAGGTAGGCTAAAAATCCTTGACCATTTCAATAAAAAATCAAGCGATTGGCGTACAAGAGTTCAAGAGAAACAGTGTCTTCCAGGCCGAACTACTGGCAATACAAGAAGCAGCAAAATGGGGCAACTCCACGGGTGAGTCATATAGCATCCGCTCGGACTGCAGATCGGCCATTGAATCACTTTGTAAACCATTTAATGTAAACAAAACAGTAGACACAATCCAAAAACTAATAAAAGAAGCAAACAACGAATTTAAAATCAGCTGGGTCAAGGCGCATGTAGGTATCCAAGGAAACAAGGAGGCAGACATGTTAGCCAAAACCGCAGCTCTAAATATAAACAACAACCTAACGAAACCAATTTCAAAACTTAAGAGAACACTAAAAGACATAACATTAAAACAATGGCAGTTCGAGCGGGATTATGGGGACACAGGTAGGGAAACACACAAGTACTTCCCAAAAGTAGACAAAAATAGATTAATAAGCGATTACTTGCTATCGCAGCTATACATAGCACACGGAGCTTTTCCAGAATACCTACACAGGTTTAAGAAAGCGGACACACCAGACTGCGAATGCGGAATGGTGGGTTCAGTGGCGCAGCCAGAATTCGGTTCTAGGGGGGGGGGGGTTGAGTTTATAATAAAGATGCTCGCCGGTTATATGAATCATCGGTTAAGGGAATCAGTCTTTTAAATGAATGAAATCATAATGCTTTTCGCTGCAATTACGTTGGTTATGATTCATTTAAACAGCGTTTACAATATTAGAGTTACAAACTATAAAATGCACCAATGAAATAACACAAAACTAGGTTAGATTTATTTATAAAGTGTTTAAAAATGATGAGGGGAAAACTTAAAGATGGAAGAGCACAGTACAGCAAATAATTTTTACATAGAAAATAATAGAGTTGGAATCCATTTGTTCAATCAAAAATACATAAGGTTTCATTACAAGAGAATCACGAATTCTTATTCCTAACGTTAATAATAATGAAGCAATTTTAACAAAATTTTCAATAGACTTACTTACCTTGCTTTTTGCCAAATGTAACAAGTCATTTAAAACTTTTAGGGCTAGAGTCTTGAAATTTTATATGGATGTTACTTAAAAGACGTAAATGCTCCCCAGAATTTATTTTTTCAATTCGAAATTTAAAAGAATGCAAGAGTAAGAAGCATTCTAAAATTGCGATTTATGTGACACAATTGGTATGAAAACTTGAAATTTGGCATGATGATTACTTTTATGTAGTAAATGCTTCCTTATAACATTTTTAAAAACATTTAAAAATTTAAAAGGACGAAATGAGCTGAAAACTTTCTAAAAGTGTTCTAAATTATGATTTAGCTGAAACTGTTACTGTTAGAAACTTGAAATTTAGTATAGATATCACTTTTAAGATGGAAATGCTTGGCATAAAGAATTTATTATAAATCGGAAATTTAAAGGTGTGAAACAGCTGAAAGTATTCTAAATTACGATTTATTTAGACATCACGTCATATCGGGCCTTTCGAAGACGATCTTTTTTCTATGCTAAAAGTAACTAATCCATTAAAAGCGTCTTGGAAGATCAAAATTACAGCGCCTACAAAAATTCGGAAACGCTCTGATGAAGAAAAGATCTGATTTTAAAAAATCGGAGAATTTTTCGCTGACAATGCAAAAAGAAAGTTGGGTATTTTGGCGTGAGTATGCTCGGCGTCGGTTCATGTTTTCAGTATTAAATGTGACTTAGTCTTTTTTGACGTGACTGTGTTCTCTTCGACTTTTTTCACGGAATTTTAAAGAGGGGTTGGATACAGTTATATTTACAGTCGAATAAAATTTCAGAGAGTTCGGACAGTAACTTTTTTGTGTTGTTATTTTAAATGACAGGTCGCAAAAAAAGAAAAAAAAAAAAAAAAAAAAGAAAGTCGCGAGAAGAAAGCATTTCTTTTACAGCTAGATATCAATATTTTTCCACGGTCTGTAAAACCATTATATTTATAACCATGGCTTTACAAATTTGATAAATTCTGGTAGCCAGTAAAAAATTCTAGTTACCAGTAAAAAAATATAACCTGCTCCCCTCCGAAGTCACTAATTTTCAAAAGCACAAAAGTTTTTTATCAATTAATTGAGAAAAATAATAAGCCTATTGTAGGATTATTAGTTACATAGTTTAGAACAGCTACATCATTTAAAAAGATGGTATAAACAAAGTTTTTTAATGAAATTTATCAAAATTATTTATCTATGAAAAAAAATGTAAAGGCTGCATTAACCGGTATGTTCAGGAAATGCTGATTGCCGAAGGTTTCAAATGTCTGGATAAGTGAGTGCTGCAAAATCTATATCTGATGAGGGGGGCATGGATGAAACAGTAAAGCAGGAAAACAATTTCTGCCTATTTTCGTGTCGAAGTCAGTTAAATAATTATTTTTTATTAATTTAAAATTTGCATTTGTTAAACTTATTTTTACCTAATTAAAAATGCCGAAAATGAGAAAAAATGCCATTTATGGTAATTTCTCAGGACAATTTTTGTACAAAAAATTATAATAATAAAAAAAAAATCGGGTTAAATAACTTGGCGGCTAGATAGAAAAACTAGGTCACCAGTGGCGACCTGGCGACTGCATTTGTCAAGACCTGTTTATAACTGATGAAAAATTTATAGAATTCAGACAAATGGGGTTATTTTTTTTAAAACTATGAAACGAGAGACCCTTACGAGGAACAGAAACAAACAAACAAACAAAAAAAAAAAACCCCAACCAAACAAGAAGGTGTCTTTTAAAAAAGCTTTTCTGTCAAATAATCAATATTTTTTAGTGAAAATTTCATTTAAAAATATAAAATTGATATAAGATATATAATCATACAAATTTGAGGTAATTATCATGAGCCCAGGCACCGCCGGACGGGTCAGCTAGTATAATTTTAATGACATGCAGATAGCATTCGTTAAAATGTAATAAGTGTAAATCAATGCATAACTAATATATTGCTGATCAATTTAAATTAATGCATGGTTAGCGTAAAATTGTGTGTAATTATAGATAGTATTTTTCTAAAAAAAAAATGCATTTAACGCACATTTAACGCCTTTTTTTTTTCAAAATCCATACTCACAGGCAGGGCTTAAATTCTAGGAAAAAAGAGTACCGGAGCTCATACATATACGCTATAAGCAAGAACCCGAAGGCTCTCATCCTGTGAAGAAACATACCGGAGACTTGAGGCTTCCATGGAAAAAAATATTTTATTTGAAGAAAGATAATTGAAAAAATGAGGCGGTCCCCCAGCACTCAGAACGTCTATATCTTCACATCGTGAAAACTCAAAATCGAATGCCTTTTTTTGAGATGCCACAAATTTATCCGCGTCGACCCATAGGGTACAGAAGAAAATTCGTTAGGGAGAAACACATTCTAATTTTTTTGAACGCAAACCGCCAAACCAGATTACCATATCAGCATCTTTATAACAACAGAAAACTAACTGTCCGAACTTAACATCTACAGGAATTTTAGCATGCAGATGTATCGAGAAATAGACGTTGCATTTTATCTTTCTTTATTTATTCTGTGATCCAAAATGTATGCATTAGATAGGCACGCAGATGCCAAACTGAAAATGATTTCATTTCTCATATGAAAACCGCAAACACATACGAAAGAAAGAATTTAGACATGTACATTAATTGAAAAAGGATCACTTCAAGCTGCGATAAAAAAGTTTAAGAATTATTGAATTTTAAATAGAAAGGAAAGAGATTTTCTTTTCACAGAAGCGCGATAGAATTAAAAATAGCTAAAAGAGGAACCACAACTAATTTATAAAATTTTAACGATAAATATACGAATCTCCATCATAAGCAAGACGTCGTTGCTACATTACCAACAAATGAAATATAGTCTTTAAATTTGTGTACAGACCCCCTACGAAACAAATGATTCAAAAGAAACACCGATTGCAAAAATCTGCTCATAATCGAAAAATAGCTTTTTATGACTTTTAAGTACTTTTTTTAAATTCTTATTTTTGCAAAGATTTTTTTCCTGGGTACGCACATAGCTTGGTATTAGATATAACTGAGAGCAAAAAAGCTTGAAACTGAGAGAGACTTACAAAGTGTATATTTTTTTTCTCTGGAATTCGATGATCTGTTATTGTTTCGAACGTGGAACAAAGACAGAAATGCAATTAAGAAACAGACCACTTTATACTATATTACTCAAAGCGTCTGTGTGAGAGTATATGACCCATCTTTTACTATAAGACGTCTCGACAAAGTGACGCAGTCCAAAAATCAAGTTTTGACATAACCTATGCGTGTAATATGCGCTTTCACAGTTTTAAGTAGAATTTTCGCCGTTTGATTGAATCGCATTGTTGAATAGAATTTGATTTAAGAAAGCGGTGGATTCTGTAAAGGCAAAAAGGCCAAAAAACTTAATTTTAACTTTAGTAGTTTTGATTCATATAAGCGGCAATTATAGTAATTTTTTTAGCTCTGGGGGGTGTTTTAACCCCCAACCCCCCCCCCCCTTGGCTGCGCCACTGGGTGGGTTCACCAAAACATTACTTACTACAATGTCCACTCACCCAAGCACACCACCTGGCACAAATAACAATAGACATTGAGAAATTATGGTACGAACAATTACCGAAAAACAAACATGTACAAGACAAGGCAAAGATAGTAATCAGGTGGCTCCAAGAAAACTGCGACAGCATTACGACACTAATACAAAATAATACACAATAATAATTAACACCCCAGCAGCAGTCGAAGGCAGTAGGTCAACAACATCACGAAATATGAATATGTATATGTGTTTATGTGTTTTTATGTTAAGAAAAAGGCCTAGGAGCAATCCAAAGCCACAAAAAAAAAAAAAAAAAAAAAATTGTCCACGAGTTTTGTCTTTGGCAGTGTGCGGTAGTCGCACAACATCAGCTGCTTCCACGGCCCGAAATAGGAGCCCCGTAATCATTTACTTGCACGACGTATGTCATCTACGGAACAGCAAGTTGTGCATTATGACACAGTAAAAAGCTTATTAAATCCCCCGGCACTGTTTGTCCGTCCTTGTGTAAAAAAAAAACTGTTTATTTATGTGTTTATGCGTTCATGTACTTTATGTATAAAAAAAAAGGCCCAGGAGCAATCCAAAGCCACCAAAAAAATTATAAAAATGTCCATGTATTTCGTCCTAGTAGCAGTGTGCGGTAGTCGCACAATATCAGATGGAACCACGGCCCGAAACAGGAGCCCCGCAATCATAGCATTGCAAGCATGACGTATGTCAACAACGGTTCAGCAAGTTGTGCATTATGACAAAGTAAAAAGCTTATTAAAGCCACCGGCACTGTTTGTCTGTCCTTGTGCACAGAAAAAAAGGAAAGAAGATAGACGAAGAAGAAGAAGAAGAAAAACCGGAAAAGATCACCGAAAGCCAAGCAGCATCGACCGAGGTCACTGCTTGGGAGGGTGCAACCTCTCTCGTCTGCCTCTGCTGTGGTACCGTGTGCGTTAATGGGAGCTGGTGCACGTTAAATCTGTTCGTGGCTCTAATGTCCTCCAAGTTCTATATAAGCGTTACCTCTGGGGGGGCCAATCCAGATGCAGGTCTCTCATCTGGAATTGGTTCAAAATTAGGAGACTAGTTTCACAGTTATATGGATCATGTCAGCCATATAGAAATAAAAAGCTGCAAAACCGGACCCTTGGGCCAAACCACCAACAACAACAACCCATTGGGCCTATGGTTTAGTCAGTTAACGACAATAGTACATATTTTAAAATGCAAATTGTTAATTATTTAACAACCTTTCATGGGCCTAATGGACGGGTAGCCAAGTCAATTAGCACAATAAAAGTAAATTAATTTCAATAATGTAGTTAAAGTATAATTCAGAATAAGTTCAGTTTAAAATATTACTAACATTCTTCTCTTCCAGGTTCCCCTTGCAGTTCCTCGTGCTGCCGGTTGGGACGGGCCAATGGCCGGCCCCAACTGATAGCACAAGGAATTTTTTTAGCAGCAATTTTATTTTTCATTTTATTTTTGACTGTTAGCCTCTTTATTAGGTGCAAATGGACATTGTCCGCACGAGCTACCGGACCCACCCCAATGGGACAGCCCACGGAGCCAGTTTTTACCCGGTAGGGTACGGTAGAAAGGCGCAATCCCGTCAGCCCCTGCAGCGTTTTCGTCTGCCTTGCAGTGGTTTTAATTGTCTTCCCTCAAAATTCTCCCCCTTTTTTCAAGCTAAGTTTAGTACCAAAGTTTCGGCACTAAATTGTCCAGCCCCATTCCAACTATCATGACGAGTATGAGGCGTGCGGCAACAGTTCTCCGAATACTAAAACCTAGGAGTGAACAACCCAGCAAAATCCGGACTTTATTGGTTAGCCGACCTGGGTACTTGTCATTGTGGACCGCCTCATGCGGCGATCAGGCGAATTTCGTCCCACTCTCCAGGCACTCAAACCCGTAAAACTGGGTCGAATCTCGGTAGGTAGGGGCCTGGTCAGCGGTCTCCGAGTTCAGGTTTGAGCAAAACTGCTACACGATGGAAAGTTTTGTTTAAGGAAAACGTTCAAAAATTGCTCAAAGATAGTGATTTACCTTCACAGTTGCCAAAAAGCATAAACAATTCAAGCAGGTACAGATCATTCATTTTGTACAACTTTCTAGAACATTTTAATCTGTGCGCTTTTTGTAGTTCGAATCACGCTTAAACGGTTTTCAACTCTTCGGTGTAACTCTTTCATAAATCAAAATTTATTTCTCAAATTTATACAAGCATAAATAATATTATATAAATTATATAAATTGCAAGCTATTAAAAACTAGAATATGTGTTTTCGTCAATAGATTTGTACAAACAAACTAATCTAGATTTTCCCTTTTATAAACGATTGATAAAAAATTTTCAGGTAGAAAATATCAAGGATATCTGTTTTTAATTATCTTACAAAACCAAAAAAAAAAAATTTGAAAAAAATAAAAAAAAATAAAAATGGAAATTAATGTTAAAACAATTAAAACTTTGACTCTTATTCAACTAAAACGTTCTAAAAAGTAGAAAAAATATATTTTTCAATTATTGAGAAAAAAGGAAAATTTTTTATATTATTAATAACTTCCATACATTTATACTTTTATTACATAGTAACAAAGCAGATATAATTAAAGGGAAAAAAAATATTTTTATCACGAAATATACCTTATAATGAGTGTGTAATAAAATTTTGCTGCCCATTCTTTTTATTCCTTAATACATATGTATGAAGAAATATAAATACTATATGGAAGTTATTAATGATATAAAAAATTTCCATTTTTCTCACTAATTGGGAAAAAAAATCTAGTTTTAGTTGAACAAAGTGTTTATTTTTTTTAAATTATTTTATAATTTATAATTGATCCTTTTGGTTTGCGCTCCTGCATTTTTTGAAAGTTTTATTTAATCGGTATAAATATGAAATTATAGTATTCCTGAACGCGAAATAGGAGAAAATTTGCAAAAAGTGCAAAAATGACGTTAGTTTTTGCTTAATAATCTGCTTTTAGTGCGTTTAAGAGACAAAAGTGTCATAATAAAGTTTGTAAAGCATGAAGTAGTCTATAAGTTTCATTTATTAGATCAATAAATATCTATAATATGCTCTAAAAATCAGAACAACACGATTTATGGGATTACACAATGGGATACACGATTTAAACAGGAAAATACCGCCTGGCAAGTCAGTAATTTAAAAACGAGCTTTTATTTTTGATAGTGAAAAAACGACGCAATTAATTAATTATAGTATGTACAATAAAAGGTAACTGTTGAATAGTTGAGGGGGGGGGGGGGAGCGAAGTTAACAAAAAAAACTAGTTGTAAATATTTGGCACAGCAAAGAGATTGGGCCAAGAATTCAAAGTCGAAAGTAAAATTAATGTAAATTAATGCTGGAAATAATGTAAGATAAGAAAGTTATAATTTGGAAATTTTAAAAGTGAAAAAGAGTATCTAAGGCCGAAACTAAGGGAGGTGGGAGCAAAAGGAGCATGTGGCCCGGGCGCTAGAATGGAAGGAGAAGAGAGCACACAATGAAGATTTGATTTGTCATGTTTGTATTATTTGTGGCACATATTTTTTGTTAGTTAGTCAAAGTTTACATTGATGGTAAATGTATCTCACGTTGCGAATGTTAGTTCCAACAGAAATAATACCAACAATTATACCTGATAAGACGGAAACCTGTATAAAGAGTAATTGAATTCAGTTTTAAATTTTAAAATAAAGAAAATATTAGAAACTTATAAATTTTTCTGTGTAAATTTACTTTGAGGAGGAGGGGAGAGGTAAAAAATCCATGTTTGGTCAGTGCGAAAAAAAAAAGAAAAAAAAAAAAAAAGAAAAGAAAAAAAAAAAACAAGTATCTTCCCTGGGAGTGTCGAATAAGAATAACTGTTAAAAGTGAATCTATGCGTTAAAACACTACCGAGTGGCAAGCCAAAAATGGCATGATTCTATACATTTAAAGTAATGTCGGAAGAAATATTGATAATTAATCAAGCATATGATTTTTATTAACACTTTTCTAAGAGTGACATTATGTCGGAAAAAAAGTAAAGCACTGTTATCGCCTTTATTTTAAATTAATAATGTTTAATTCCGAAGGGCTGGGAGAGGGAAACTGCCTGATGCTCTCTACTCCAACAAGTGTTTCAAGTTTAAGAAAATTGTACAAAATATTCTTTTTCTTCATGAAGTAAGTGGTTGCGATATCACTTTTGCGTTCTACAGCCATGGGAAATTGAAATATTGCAAAATTCTTCAGAACCCATCCCTGAACCAAAAAGTTCAAATCTTTAAAGACTCAAATGCAGAGAGGCACAAACTTGTTGAAGCCACAGAAACTATGTACTTCTTGCCCTGTATGGAGGTGATCCCAGCCAAAACTTGAATGTATTGCGGTATGTCAGCTTCGCTAGAGCAGCTAAAAATATTAAATTAAATTTAGCGAGACTACCACCTACTCGCGATGCTACTGAATATCATGCGTTTCGAACATACCTACAAGTTCAGACATGGCTGGGAAATGAAAATGATCCTCTCGAATGCGGCTGGAAGTGGGGTGGTCATGGGCTTATTCCAGTCACCATGATGAACGAACCAGCCCCTCAAACTCTACTCGATTTCATATCTTGCAAATGCAAAAAAGGTTGTAGTACGAAGTGCAGTTGTAGAAAGGCAGGCTTGAAATGCTCAATTATATGTGTGAAGTGCCACAACCAACTATGTGGCAAAGCTCCTGATATTATACTGGACCTTGAGGACTTTGATGAAATAGAATAACCAATTGAGTCAAGTACAGAGACAGATGATGAGGTATCTGAAACGATGGTATCATTGCCAGGGCCAAGCAGCAGAAAAAGGAAACATATAGGACAAAGTGACTATACTTTCTATATATTTGGTGATTAATTTCTTGTACATTCTATAATTAATTAACCACATCGTATTTTTAATATAAAAAATGAAAGGTCGTTTTTTAAATTAATAACTTGTCAGGCGGTATTTTCCTGTTTTTACCCATAATCTTTTTGTTGTGATTTTTAAAGTCTATTACAAATAATTAATTATCTAATAAATGAAACTTATAGACTACTTCATGCTTTACAAATTTTATTATGACACTTTTGTCTCTAAAATACACTAAAAGTGGATTATTAAGCAAAAACTAACGTCATTTGGGGATTTTTTCAAATTTTATCGTATTTTCCTGACTTCTTATCTCACCCCCTATTTGGACAATTTACAAACATGAATAGTGCATGTTGTAGAAAATTGTATCCTCTACAAAATGGTGAAAGTGTGTTTTCTGTAAAATGCACTGAAACAGAGTTATTTAAGAGAAATCGAAAAAAGTACCGAAAAATATTGTTTGTTTTTTTTATTTGGAAAAACGCACAAGGTCTAGAAGGTCGAAAGCTTGGTTTTTTTTATTAGAGGGTCAACCTTTACAACATACCCAAAAATCAGAGTTATCCGAATTTTTGTAAGGTAAAATGCTATTTCTACTGGACTATTTGGCTTTGATTCGTCTTTGTTCGAATCATGGCCGATTCTTGATAAAATCAGATTAGATATCGGGTAAGAAAAGCAATTCATTGACTGGAGACATCTATAAAAAATTTATAGTATCGATAAAATCAAATTTTCTGCTATCGATAAAATTTATAAAACATATCGTTATCACCCATCACTACTACGGTGTCACACGATAATGAGTTCAAGTTTTGTTATTTGGCCTAATTTAAAACAAACATTTTTCATGATGTAGTTTATTATAATAATATATTTAAAATCAAATTTTGATTTTATTCATTCGTATGCTGATGAGAATCTGTGTATGTTTTAATAAATATTAAATTTGACAGCGTAAGTCCCAAGTTTTTATAGTAATATATTTAATTTTTACGGCTATTTGATTCTTTTTACTAAACTTGTAGCACTTATAAACAGAAGTCAGAAACATTATCCTTTTGTGGTAGAAAGTGTTAAAAAGGTTAATTTTAACAAATAAAGTTTTATAGTGTTAATGGGTGGTAATAGAGTATTTGAAAATGTTAGTTTTTGCAAAAGAAAAAAAACTGTGTTTTAATTACCGCTGATCTTGACTTTGGTATATTTAATGTAATGAAAAGCACAGATTTCACCGAAATATTTTCTGTTTTATATAACAACGCTATTCTGAAATAGTAATTATAGTCTTATAATATGTAATAGTTCAATCGAAAAACTAATATCACATTGAGAAAAAATATTTCAAAAAAAATTCTTAAAAAAAAGAAAAAAGGAAACCACAACATTGAAGTTCGAAAATCCAATATGTCATAATCCTTTCAACCACAGCTGAATGCTTAAAATATAAAGTATAAATATGAAAAAATATATATAAAGATCAAACAGAGGCAGAGATTTCTTGGTTCGTCTAGGTCTACTTATCATAATGTAAAAACCTTGTTTTTAACTTCTTTTGTAATACATGGATCTCTGCATCTGTATCTGAAGTTAAAGTGAAAAGGGCAGAGAAAATCAATGATTTACTCTCGGACTATTTTACTTTCTAATAATATAGATTAAATGAATATATAAACATTACAAAAATAAAGTTATGAATGAGTTACAGAACAAACTCTTTAAACATATTAATCTTTTCAAGATGTAAGTTTGTGAAAGATGTCTTACAATTAAACTTATCATGAAAGCAAGAGCGAATTACCTGAAATTTCCGACATATTAGTTCCAGTTTTAATATTTTTAAAAAGAAAAAACAAACGGAAAGGAAGCCGTCTGGTTCAATCAGTGTAAGGAAAAAAAAGTACCCCTGGTTTTTATTCATCTACACAATAAAAATTGGATCAACTTAGTTTTTTTTAAAAATGGTAACACCCACTTTAGGATAATTTTTAATTTTTTTTCCTTTTGAATATGATTTATTTAATCCTTCGCGATATTCATTGATGATACGCATTATAGAGAATTCAAATCGTTTACATCTATATATAATTTTACATATAACTTTATCTCTGTGACAGTCAGACCAAGGGCGCGTTAGATGTATGGTCACGTAGGATAGGCTGAGGACTTCACTTAAACTTTTATGATAACGTTTCAAAACAATTTAATGTCATTTGAAAAAATATATATATGTTATTATCGCAAAACAAATCCGTGTAGGGAAAATGTAACAGTGTTTCAAGCAAAATTTTAAA
The DNA here is from genome assembly GCA_963931845.1 of Maratus michaelseni. Lineage (NCBI taxonomy): Eukaryota > Metazoa > Arthropoda > Arachnida > Araneae > Salticidae > Maratus > Maratus michaelseni. The sequence goes on from OZ007589.1 coordinate 392,198,722, forward strand.
ATTTAGTTTTGATTGGAGTATATTATACTTGTTATAACGTAGTTGATCTACACAGACAGATGGAATTCACAAACAATTTTTAGTAAGCTTTAAAAAAATGAGTCGTTGATTAATTAAATAAGAGAGTGGATGAAAACAGTTTTATATATTTTACATGGTCTTCTCAAATGTGGTTGTATTTTTCTGTATAAAAATAATAATTCTAATATTAACAAACATTATCAAAAAGCTTACTTTAGTTAAAAAAATATTTTAACTTTTGTGACTGCTTCTTATAATTCGTCAATGTGAATTAACTAGGCAATAATGTTTTCAATTGACAAAATAACTAAACCATTCGGTTTGTCTTCACTCAAATAAGTACAACTTTTTTCATCATTATAATTTGAAGCGTGAAAATTATTATTTTCACTACATAATTCTTACTGCTAGAACAGTATGCATAAAAAGTTTTTAAAATTTGTAATTATGCATCAAAAAATTCTTTTGGCGTATTAAGTTTTTTAACTTTTCGAGAATACAAATTTCGATCTCTTGCCTCAATATCTTTCTTTTTTTTTCATCAATTAATGTTTTGCTAGCGATCCCATCTTTATTTCAGTTTGTTCGTCCCCCAAATTTTCACATTCTTTAAAATCGCATAACAATGCAAAAGATCTTTGGGCTTTTCTGAATTATTCACCTTTTCTTCTCGTACATTAAAACAATGATATAGAAAGTAAAAAGTCTAAAATATATATATATATTTGCATCAACGTGCATAGTAATAGCTGGTGAAAAAGTTATCTTCTATTTTGTTATTTTGTACCTTATTTTCTATCTCAAACATCAAAGGCAATGGCCAAGTATACATCCATTGTACGGATTTTAACTTTAGATATGTAATTTTTAAAAGAATTTTTACTTCTATGTATAAAAAGTTTTCTGTAGTATTTTTTAATCCAGTTAATGCTTTTTTTCCGTCTTGTATTCTCTTATCTTCTTAAAGCTTGCAAAAAGTACCGAATATTTTCAGATAACTGTAAAATCTAAGGCGTTTAAAGACAAAATGATGTACTTCACCAATTTTGAAAAACGGAGAAGTGTATGGAGGGTACTTTTACATTTCACTCTATACGTAGGTATATTGGTATAAGCATTATTTTAAGTAGTTGCATTAAATGGTCGTACACATTATATGGAATATTTGTCTTTTTTTAATTGGTTTTTGCTCTACAGTTCAAAACTTCGAATAAAACCATTCTGAAATTAAATTCCCCCTAAAAAAAATATATGGATAAAAATTGCACTCAATTTTTATCCTAATCAGCTTACATTAAGCGAAAATGATTTGATTAATAATAACATAAATTTTCTTGACTTAAAAATTAATATTAATGATAATTATAAATTAATATTTGATATTTATGATAAAAGATTTGACTTTCCATTTAAAGTAAATATTTTTACCAATTTTGCTTCATGTTTACATAAATCAGTTTATAAAAATATAATTATCAATTACCTTCATCGTATAAAATATCTATGCTCAGATATAAATAAAAACAAAAATATTAGATTTATACGAAATCAAGCAAAACTTTATGGTTATCCTATTTTTTTGATAAATTCAATTATCAACTCTTTTAAATAACATTTATTACATCATATAAATATAAACAATTTATGTAATAATTTATTTTGTTTTAGTGTGCGATAAAATATAGCAAATAATACAATTTAAACATATAAGGACTATTATTAAGATGGTTGAACATTGTTTACACTTTATATAGTCATGGTGAATGTGCGTCTGCCGATCACCTGTATATTAAGTGATACTAATGATCAGTTATAAAAAATCTATAAAATATGCATTGTATTAAAATAACTGTAAACATAACATTTACAAAAACACAACTCATCAAGATTATGATGTTTCATGATGTGCGCCATGTGGTCGTATTGGTATAAATGTAGACCTTGTGATGTTTATGGAATTTTTGATAATTATTGTGAGTAAGATATTTTATCTATTCTTTACAAGTTTTTTATTTCCAATTTTACTATTCCCAATTGTTTTCTGGTAATAATACAGTATACCTGGATGAATATACTGATCTTAGCATAAATGCCAGTATATTTATGAAATACTGTATTATTTTTAAAACACGTGTGGATACATCCAGGCTGATGATTATATCTACACGTGTTTTTTCATATCCAATTCTAATTTAAGTCTCTTGTTATCCAATTTTCCATTATATTTAGTTCATATTTCATTTCAAAATCCATTTGTATTCACTTGATATCAACTTCAAATTATTAACATTTTATGGTTTGTTATATATATTTTTTTCTCTCTCTTTTTTTTAAAAATATTTTTCATATTTTCAGTATTTTTGGCCAATTACCATTGAAGCAAATGCTATGGTAATATTATGATTGAACTTGTTAATTTATTAATTATGTGGTATTCTGTCTACACTTTATTACTAATTATCTCTTAGGAGATTTAATTAGAATGTTACAAGAACTTGATATGTTTTTTGAAATTCAAAGATATAATTATTTAACATTCTATAAAATTCTGCTGCATTGCGCAAATTGGTATGGAATGGTTTTTACATATTCTTTTCAATAATTATCTAGTAGAAATTATTGATTTTCATATGATACCATAATTAAGCCTATTTGGCTCATAAATCACTTTGATTAGCTTCTATATATATATATATATATATATATATATACAGGATTGTTATAATTAAAGTTCGCCTATTCAGAAGGCTCTACAGCCGGTTCTATGGCTCCAAACGGAACAAAATTTCACTAGTACGTAGTTGAAGAGATGCGCTCTTCGAAAATCGAAAGAAAAAGAGTTAACATTTTTGTCAATAGGTGGCGCTGCGCGAATATTTAAGCCAATATTTGCAGATTCCTTTATTTTGTAAAAAACAAAATACAGCAAATTTTATTTCACAGTTGGCAAAAGTAAACTTTTTCAGATTCGTTATATCAATTTCGGTCAATCCAAATGAAACACACAAAATCACAAAATTTCACCCAACGCTTGAAAAAGATCACATTTTATTCAAATTTTCGACGAACGACGTCAAAGTGACGTCGCAACTTTGAAAACTTGAAATACCCTTCTAACCACCTGGCGATTTAAAACTTGCTGATAAAGTGTGTCTGTGATTTCTTTGACACTGGAACATTGCTACTGATGCCGTGGATTTAGCAAGCCAGTCATCATTTGGTAATGCCGATTGTTTCTGAAAAGCATTTGAATCTACGCTTTGTGGAGAATGGTAACTTTGAAAGAAAAGGCACTTCTTGTAAAGTTATTTTATCAAAATAACAGCAACGCAGCTGCAGCTCTTCGAGAATTCCGGAAACTAAAAGATGTTAGACGTGGACCAATGTCGGATCGTGGAGTTCACAAAATGATTAAAAAGTTCGAGGAAACAGGAAAACTCGACATTCTTCCTGGCAGAGGACGAAAAAAGGTAGACATTTCTAGCATTGAAGATATTGCTACTGATGCCGTTGATTTAGCAAGCCAGTCATCATTTGGTAATGCAAGTGTGCCAGCTATTGCGAATGAAGTCGATATGCCGATTTCCACTGTGAGAAAAGTGATTCGTCAAATTTTGCGCTACTATCCATACAAGATTCAGAGGGTGCAACAACTAATACAGGGTGATACCGAAAGTCGGCTATCATTTTCACTACAGTTTCTTGCACGAATGAATGTGGACAATTCTTGGCCCTGGAATATTCTATGGACTGATGAAGCGTATTTTTATTTAAACGGACAAGTGAACACACACAACTGTCGAATTTGGGCGAAAGAGAATCCTAATGTTGTCCAAGAAGTTCCATTGCATGCAGCTAAAGTGACGGTGTGGTGCGGTTTCACAGCTACGTTTATGATAGGGCCATATTTTTTTGAGGAACTAACATCCACAGGACCCATTACATGTTGCGTAAATGGGAGAAGGTATCTCAATATGTTGTCAAATTTTCTGATTCCCGAGCTGCAACAGCGAGGTTGATGCCTTCAAAATATCGTGTTTATGCAAGACTGTGCACCACCGCACATTAGTAGAGCAGGTCGGACTTTCTTAACAAGCCATTTTACAGAAGACCGCATCATAAGTCGTTATTTTCAAACAGTCTGGCCACCACGATCGCCTGATCTAACACCATGAGATTTTTGGTTGTGGGGATTTTTGAAAGATTCTGTATCTAAAGACAGATGTCAGACAATCTCTGATCTGAAAGACAGTATTAGACTTTCGCTCAATATTATCGCTCAAATTAATCGCTCAATTATATTCGCTCAATCTCACAGGACAGTTTACACAATGCTGTAGAAAGCACAATCCTGAGAATGGAATGCGTTATTGAAAATGGTGGAGGATTCATTGAGCATGCGTAATGTTATTCTTCGTTATTTCCTCGCTACCGAGTGACATGTTTTATTTTTGTTGATGCAGATTACATCACATGAAATTATATTCATTTTTCTGTATTGGTTGGAGTCATAGGTCAGGCTCTAGAGCTGTCTGATTAGGTGAACTTTAATTATAACAATTCGCAGTTCGTCGAAGTTTGTTGAAACTTTTAAATTTGTGTGCTTCGTCTGGATTGACTGAAATTGATATAATGAATCTGCAAATATCGGCTTAAATATTGGCGCAGCGCCACCTATTGACAAAAATTTTAACTAATTTCTTTTTTTTATTTTCGCAGAGCGCATCTCTTCAACTACATACTAGTGAAATTTTGTTTCGTTTATATATATATATATATGGGAGAGTAGGGTAAAACTGGGTAGGCGGGTCGAACAGGGTATCCTATTTTCTCGCTGATAGGCGGACAGCACCTGTCTTAACTACATCCCTTAGCGTCCCCTAGCAGTGTTCTATTGGCTTTTGAAGTGATTAATATCTGTGTTCGTGCTGTGCTGTTAAAAATAAAATCACCTCAAAAGTTTAAATTTTTCACTGTATTTTCTGCTCTTCAAATAAACCCTACCGGACGATTCAATTTCGGTAGTCAAACCACTGTTTTCTATAGCTTTCATACGGCATTTTGATGCGATGTACGTCCAGCTATCCAGGAAAACAACAATGTTGATGTTTGCTCGTCTCTTGGGGCAAAACGGGACACTCATGGTTTTGCATTGAATTCTGCAATGAATTGTTTCTTTACTTAACAGGAGAAGAAGGATGGATACAATGTTCAGTCTGCAAAAAGTTGGTCCATGATTAGTGTAGCGGATACGAGAAGTAAAATCTGAGAAAACCTTTACATGACAGCATTAAAGATTGCTTGAAAACCTGAAAAAAAATACTGACTTTAGAAAAAAATGTATATATGTTTTGAAGTTTGATTCAAAAATTTATTACAATAAAGATTTCTGTTGCTGCAAGTGTTGTAAATAATAGGATCCGGTTTTACCCTACCACCAAAGTTCGGAGCTGTTTCAGATGGTTCTAGAAAACGCCTTTTCCCAAGTCGAGAAGAATTTGTCCATAGCAACAGGTGTGTTTTTTCAATAGCCCAGATGCCCCCAAACATGTTTGTGGGGGTGTTCCGCCTTTCTAGACTTTTGTCAACAAAGAAAATCTGACACTGAGAAAAATGACACTTTTAAATCTGAGTAAATAGACGTTTTCATTTTGTTATGAAACTTTTTGTATCAAATAGGACGACCTAATGCTTTCAGATCTGAAATACCAGAAATACTCAAAATATTGAAACATGGACATACAGCTGAGCACATAGAGGTCAGTTCATACTCTTTTTTGAAACATGGGCATACTAAAAAATGATTAGAATCAGTTCAAACTCATTTTTGAAACATGGAAATACTAAAAAATGAGCACATAGGAGTCAGTTCATATTCGTTTTTGAAACATGGGCATACTCAAATAGGAGTACACGATGGGGCACACGATGATTTATTTTTGAGTGTGTGCATGTTTTCAGAAATGAGTATAGACGTTTCAAACGTGAGTAATTTTAATTAGGAGTCATTTTGACTATGCGACATACTCAGATGAGTATTTTTTGCTCAGTTATGAAATGTCGTTTTTAGCGTGTGTTGTAGCGCGTAGGCGCCTGGTTTTTACCCTACTTCCCCTATATATTTTAACCTATTTAAATTCGATGCGTGTATTTCAAGATTTTGTTTTAATTCAGAAATTCCGAATTCATATCAGAAGTTCTCAATAGCAATTTTTGTTTTATTTAATGACAAACGTTTCATGATTATATAAAGTACAAATTCTTCTTTCAGAATTTCCGGTATAGATTCGGAATTTCAGAACAAGAAAGAAATTCCTAAAATGGACGCATATATGCACTATTGATGCAAATGGGTTAAAAAATTGTTGAATGATAAAATATTCCAAAGTTATTTGTGGTGTCAAAATAAAATGGTAGTATAAGAAATTCTAAGGTTTATGTGTAATTAGAAATGGTAGTAGTCCACTTAGGAAATTTTATATAAATTGAATTTTAGAAGAAATTACATTTAGGGAATTGTACAATTTAGTTTTATGGGTGATTCAACTTATTCTACGAAATTTGCCTATAAGGTACCTAAATATTGAAATCTACACTTAGGAATATTGATATAAGTGATAGTTTTATGAAATTTGTCTATAAATAGCTCCCAAAGATATGTTAATTCGCAGGAAATCATTGCAGCGCATCCAGAAAAGCCCCTTTTTTTTAATCATTTGACAAAATATGATTTACACTATTCTGTCTTTAAATGCCTCATATATTCTAAACATAAGTGTAACGTACGGCGAAAAGCGTAGGTGTTTGTGTGCCTCGCAGTTTCTAGAAGAGACCACTGCACGTAGAAATCTGTAAACTTAGTTTCAGGTAGACGAACATATGTCCCAATGCACTTGAGACTCAGATTTTTATTTATTTTTTATTAGATTACTTATTTAATTTTTTTAGGCGATTTTCAGCGTTTTTTGACGATTTTTTGACTAGGAATCTGAGGTAAGAGGAGTTTGATTTCAATATTTTAGAAGAACGTAGTATATTTTACCCCCTTTTAAAAAAAATTCATTCGGAGTTCGTACAGATTGGATTTTATATATATCTTTTTAATTTTCATTTTCGGTAAATAAATGATTTCTGTATGTAATCTTTGTCATCCAAAGTTAAATTCAATATAATGTATGAAATAAACAATAGTGAATCGTTTAACTTTTCTAAAATATTAATATGCAGTTTTTTGCGAATATTAAAAGAAACTGATTTCGATGCGAACGTTTCGAAACGCAAAGGAAATCTGGGACTTTTTCATTCTGCTTGACGGGAGGAAACTGTTGCCATGGTAATTAATACGTGTCTTTGAAAGTATATCCTGGATTTTATTTTCTAAAAAATTCTGCACGAAAAATTTCAGAGCGGGAAAAAAATTAAGTTTTTTTCTCATTTTTATCGAAGTTATTTTAAGTGTTAATTTTTTATTACATATTTTCAGTAAACCCGTTTTTCACATGGATATAATGAAAATAAATTACTCACCAACCCGAAACATAGAAAGGTACATCGCTTCCATCAGTGAATATAACATATGTAAAAGTATATCGGGAATTTCATCCATGAAAATAAAACCCATTACAACGATTGTTTAAAGGAGTTGCACTTTCACTTTTATTTTCAGCCTACGATTAATGCCCAACATCACAGTGGTAAATTGTTGTAATTTTCATGGATAAACCAAGCAATTAAACTACTAATATGGCTAAAAGGGAAAATCCATCATTGAAGCTGAGTCATTTAAAAAAGAAAACGTGCATTTTCATTTTGAACATGAACTTGAAACATTTTACTCACGACTGCGCGAAAATGAGTCATTTTCCCTTAAATCTCGGAATTCTCATTAAGGTAAAAATTAAAGAGATTTCTTTTCGATCATCCTCTCTAAGTTTTGGCAAAATAATTTAACTATATTTTATAAAAATCTGAAGCTAAAATAGAATTAACATATATATTCTTTAACATCACGTAATTTAACCGATTTAAATACTCCATATCGGTGCTCTAGCACTACATAATAATGTTACCATTATGTTTAATTAAATATTAAAATCTATTCAGAATCTTAGTACGTTTATGAATTTAGGAATGTAGTCGGGAAATATATATCTAGAGGGACAGTCAGGCTATAACGATAAGTAATTTTAAATCTGTATACAATAAGATAAAAAATAAAAATAAATAAAATAAAACTGCATGTAAAATCAAAGTGCTTCCAGTGACAATCTGGCAACTTGTTCACCTAGCTAAAATTTATTTATTTCAGTCAATTTGTTAAATAATGAAAAAGAGACAAAAAAAGCAACATCAATGAATCCGTAGAAAATAATAGTCTTTAATAATATTGTAATGTTCCTGATAGCATATATGCTTTCATCAGGGTTGTCAGTTGGGCGGAATTTTTTAAAATTTCAGATTGCTTGATTCCTACCAATTTTTTAAAATAGTAATATTCACCTTAATTAATGATATATTTTATTAAGGTTTTCCTTCCCCTTAAAGTGCATGCAATAATAAAATATTTTACATCGATCAGGTCTTAATTTTTAATTAATTTCTATGTAAGAAATTGTATTTGTTTAGAAACTTTCTTTTAATGTACAGCATAATTTTGATAAATATTTGTTGAACATTTGGAAACTAATTACTTTAATTAATCCTTTAAAATTAACCTTAGAAAAATTTGAATAGAGTTGCCTATCTTTTATTTTTATTTTAACAATGTATAATTTGAATTAAAACTAATTAAGGAAAAGAAAAATTGAATAATCTCATTTACCTATAGAAACTTTTTGAAACATTAAATGGAGGTAATTAAAACTGAATAAAATTTCCCAATATTTTTATGGATATATTTATTTCACGAATTTTCGTGATATTTTGTATGTACATTTTGGCGATAGGTGGAGTTGATGTTTTGTTTGTCAATTTGCAAGTAATTATTATTCCTTTAATTAAAATTCAATCCAGATCTCAGAATAAAACCATAATTATAATTTTTTTAATTTTATTTTTTTCATAAAACTAGTTAAAGCTTGTCAATAAAGATTTCAATGATATCTTTCACAAGGAAACTTGGTGCGTGAATATGGGCATATGAAAAAATAAAAATGATTTCTAAAGATGATAAAAATAGAAGAAATTTAATAAACCAGTTTAAAATTTATCAAGTGATATCTTAAAATAACTTGGATTTAATTGGTCGTACAACTTTTAGAAACTCCATTTTTGTCTGAAAGGATTTTATTCAAATAAACTTGTGAAATTTTGCTATATTTATCTGTCTATCCCTTAGCCCTTTAATTATTCGCAAAACTATCTATGGAGCCGTGAAATTATAATAGATATATTCAGTTTCTTAACCAGAGGAGGGATGTGGTCATGGATAATACAACTTTTAAACATCAATTTTCACCATATTTAATCGCCGCAATCTCTGATTGATGAGTACACAAGAATCCGTCAGTGTACTGTTAGTCTACATAGTATTCGCAAAAAAAGGTCTCTTACGTATTCTAGCGTTCCTACTTTTTACTATAACTCACATATTTACATTTCTAATTTGATATATGGTCTCCATTCACAATGGCTCATTTTCAATTAACCATACACTGAGAAAAATGACACTTTCAAATCTGAGTAAATCGATGTTTTCATTTTGTTTTGAAACTTTTTGTTTCAAATAGGACGACCCAACGCTTTCAATTCTGAAATACCGTAAATACTCAGAATATTGAAACATGGACACACTCAATACTGAGCACATAGAGGTCAGTTTATACTCATTTTTGAAACATGATCATTCTCAAAAATGATTACGGTTCAGTTCTTACTCATTTTTGAAGCATGGCTATACTCAAAAATGAGTACATAGAAGTCAGTTTATACTCATTTTTGAAACATGGACATACTCAAATAGGAGAACATGATGTTTTATCCTTGAGTGTGTGCATGTTTTCAGAAATGAGTATATACACATTTGAAACTTGAATAATTTTGATTCGGAGCCATTTCGACTATGCGACACACTCAGATTTGAGTACTTTTTGCTCTCTTGTGAAAATGTCGTTTTTAGAGTGTAACTCATTCAGTTTTAAAGATACATATATATGCAGTTTTTTTGTAATGATCTCCTCGCAGCAAAAATAAAATTTTGACCAATTTTGTCTACGAAAGTCGCATAAAAATTTAACAAGACCGAAAAATCGTGCATTCGGCATAAATTACAAAATACTTTCTATCACTAACAGAATATTGTTAAGAAATTTCCTTTTTTCATAGAATTAAATGAGATATATAAATAAACAATTAAAAAACGCATAACGCAGTAAAAGTTTTTGTGTTCTATTAGTCTGTCTGTACCGCACTAACTGTCACAAAAACATGCGATTAGCTTGAAATTGGGTAGATATGTTGATGAGGCACTAGTACAGCGCCTAGAACACATAGTGTGGAAACCGGCTATCCCAGTAATGTTTTAAAAAGTGCTAAAAAATTGTAGCCGATAAATGTGCAGCGATGCTGTACGATAATAGGGCGATCGCAGCGATATCTGCTAGCTCTTTTCAACGTAAACAAAAATTTAGTAAATTATCATTTAGTGAATATCGTTTATTAGCCATGATCACTATCCTTCATAATTTTAAAGCTTATGAAAATCAGTCAGAGGAAACAGGGTATAATTTAAGTATTTAAAACACTTACCACTGACCGAAACGTTTTCTCAGTTTGATTCTTATACAATGTTTATGTTGAAAAGTGCTAGCAGATGTCACTGTGATCGACCTCTTATCGTTCAGCATCGTTGTACATTAATCGGATTCAATTTTTTAGTATTATTTTGTAGCCGTTTCCACACTATTTAATCTAGGTGCTGTAGCACTAGAATTTAGCTTCATACAGTTTTTAAATTAAATTTGGTTCATTCCTTTGAAAAATATAAAACATTTCTTTTCATGTCAGATGAAGAAGATAAAAGGAAAGGTAAATTCAGATGGTTATAAAATTTCATTATTTGCTCAATAAATGATTTAAACATTAAATTATGGATGATTAAATCTTTGATATGGAGGTCTTAAATTAATCCTATCCGTTTCAAATTTTGCCAATACATATGTCAGACATTTTAAATTATCTATGTATTTTTTGATACAATTTTGTGCATCTGTTCAAAAAATATGAAACATTTTATCTTTTTGCTATCATAAGTTAGAAACTGCAGTAGCAACTCTATTTCATAACATATCCAAGAAAGAAAATTTATTAAACTAATTCATTCATTGCCATTTTCAAATGACCGAAAATAAATCCCAATTTCCTATTTTCGGAAAATATATAACTGTTACCAAAATATTATATATGTTATTTCATTCATGCAATGTTATGTAATTTCTTACTATGTATAAATCAAAGTGGAGATGCTCAAGATAAGCATAGAAAAATAAATTACAGTTATTTTTCCCTTGTAAAGTGGAAAGTGGGGAGATAAACAGAAATTACAATATAATAATATATGTCTTCGAAATTGAAAAATGTTGCCTTTTCTGTTTTGCGAATTATTTCCCTAATATTGAGTGAAGTGAATTTTATTTACGATTTGCAAGAAACAGACGTAGATGTATATTCATATGCAACCTTTGAAGAATTATGTAGCTGTATTTTAATAATAGATTTATTATATATTTCTTATTTTATAAAATACAGTAAAACCTCTAAATAACGGACACCTCGGGAGCGCAGAAATTGTCCGCTATTCGGAGGTGTCCGGTATTGGGAAAACTTTAGAGATTCACAAAATTGCTAAGAAAGGAATAACGTTTCATTAATTGTCTTTTATATGTCCGAGAACTTCTATTATATGATTAATCAAAAATTAAAATTACTTTTTTAAGCAATAAAACTGAAATGAAATTGTACATACATTTTTCCACTGTTTATTACATTCTTAAGGAAAAAATCTGTTACAAAAGTTTGCTTTTGCTTGCGATTACATGTTATTAGTTTTTCTATGCGACGTTTTAATGCTATCAGTAGTTTTAATCCTTCTGAATCATCTTTTTTTTGGAAAAAGAGAAAAATGTGTGTAACTGCTCACTGTGTTTTGCCGCTTCTTGTAAATTCTCGATATTGCAGGAAACATCCCCTGGTTTCAGTATCTGATTCATATCACTAATAGAGTCAGCTTTTGTCGAAAATTCTGAAGGAATATACGTCAGCTGATTCCTTTTCAGTAAGTCCTCATCAATCTTGATGGACATTTCGGCATTTCTTCAACTCCTGATCCATTTCATTAATTCACTTATTGTGATAGTTCATTTCTATCGGAAATAAGTGTTTCATTTTCATTTAATATAAAGCCTTCTTTTCTGAAACATTGTCGTACGCATTCCGGTTATATGTCTTTTACAGTTGAAGAAATCCGAATTTGAAAGCATCGGGAACATCAACTAATTTTAGGCTGTTCTCAACTTTATTCACAGAATAAAACTTCGAAAGAATATGACTTAATGAAAGCTTTCTCTACTAGACTTTACAATTGTGTATAACGCCTTGATCAAGGGGCTGGCCTGGCATACGGAAGTTGTCTTTGCGGGGCGGGGGGGGGGGACATTTTCCAATTTAAAATGTTTTGGATGAGAAGTTGCACTGTCCAAAAATAAGATAACTTTTCTTTGTTTTTTCATCCTATAATAAAATAAAGTTAACCATTTAATCACTAAAAAACTGGTTATCCAACGGTTTTTTATTCGCTCTATAACACCAATTTTTTTTAATTGGATGTTCTTTGAGAAAAGCATGGGTTTCAGAGATTTTTGAACTATAAGAGGAATTTAAAATTCCCCTAATACATTGCAGCATCATAAAATAGTGATTCGCTCTTTTGTCATTTTTTCGTCGATACAGCCATCCTTTTTAAAGCACAAAGTCTTATTCGAAAAAATTCTGAAAAAGAGTCCGCTCTCCTCAGCATTAAAAATGTTTCTCTCCTCATAATCTTCACAAATTGATTGCTATTATTCATGCCAATCCTCCAATTTTTTCAGAGCTACAGATTTTGCTTTTCCACATATTGTTTTGTAAGAGATGTTATGCCGAGACAGAAACTTTTTCAGCCATCTACCCAAACCCTTAAAATCATGTAATCCGAGTTCTTTGGCGACTTTTAAAGCTTTTTCCTCAATCAAAGGCCCAATCAATGGATTTTTTTTTTTAACGGAGTGAAGTAAACCAATTCAGAAATATAGAATTAATTTCAATGGAATCAGTATGCCTCAATTTCACATTTTTGGTTTTCTCGTTCGAGTTAATAATCCACAAATTCTTTATTTCGTAAGATTTCTCCCACTTGTGTTTTACCTATTTTAAAACGTTCAGCAAATATCCGTAAACTCTATTTCTGTTTTTCAGATTCACTTACATTTACAATTTCAAATTCTTCTTTTAAAGTTAATCGCTTTCATTTTGAGGTCATTCTCAAAACATTAATCACAAACAAGACACTAAATTCAGAATATGCAGAACTCAATATATTCAGAAAACTATAAAAATGGTTTTACATTTTTTGAAACTTTGAATATTGTATGTCCATGAAATCTGAAGAATCAAACAGTAATCGATACAAAATACATACTATATTGGGGGATTCCCCAGGCCATTGGGGATTTTCCAGAGACCACCCCGTACAGTTATCTGTGGTCAAAAAATTTGTGACACATTGCCTTGATACATTACGAGGCTTTTTACTTTTTTTTCCATTTTCTTTCTCGTTAAAAAACCATTTTTCATCCTTGATCGCCAAAACTACTGTCCGCTATTCGGAATGTCCGCTATTCAGAGGTTAAACATACAAAAATTTAGATTTTGGGAGTGGGGATTTGAAAAGTGTCCGTTAAATAGAGGTGTCCGCTATTCGGGAGTGTCTGTTATGGAGGTTTTACACTAGTTATTTCATTAATATTTCAGTTTTTCTTTTTCTTTTTCTTTCTTTTTAGTATTAGAATACATAACAGCGAGTTTACTGTATTTCAGTTTTCGCATTATGGTAAGGTTCTATCCATTTATTTATATTTTTCATGCTTTAGAATATTTGTTTAAAATACACTCGGCTCGTTTTAGGTGCGTTCGTAATTATATAAATACGTAGCACCTATTGTCGTCGTCTGGTCCGTCCGTCCGTCCGTCTGTCTGTCCGTCCGTCCGCATATAACAACCCAAAAACTACCCAACCGAATGGTTTGAAATTTAAGATATATTATCTTTGCAGAATTTTGTCGAGTCATTTCAATTTTTTTGAAAATCGAATTAAAACTTTAGGAGATACTAATAAAAATATTTATTAAGAAATTTGAATTAAAAAAAATGGTTCTTTCTTGTTATAGGAGCTTTCGAGGTTTAATGGTTAAGCGACCGAGATACTTATTTTATTACAGAAATTAATCTTCAGACGATATAATTCATTTCACAGAATTCAAAATCATCAAGATCCGAATATTTATATAACTAGCTATAGTACGAAAGCACCTCATTTGTCACGTTTGACGTACAATTTCCAACTTGTTATGATGAGAATGGTGATGAATTCCCCCCTAATAATAAGTTTTTCAGTAAAAGGATGATTACTCTGACACACCCTGCTCCCTATTTTTTCAAATCTAATAGATGCAAAAAAAGAATAATGGTCTATTATTAGCATACATTATGAAAGTACGCATGATAACTCAAATTTTAACTTCAGTTTTAATTGATTGTCTAGACAAGATAGAAATTTTTTAAATGCCAAAATGTTCTGTATAAATTTATACGATTTATATAACGTTTATCTGTATGCATTTATGTAGATTAAGTCATATGGGTTCATGTACATATAGAATATGAACCAATAACAATTTATCATTATTTTAATAACTAAATAAACATAGTATGCAAAAAAAGGTAGAAAAATAAACTTTCATTAATTTTGAATAGGCGGCCTGAAAAAGATAGATATTAATAAAAGAAAGTTTCTGACTGTGTATATATATATTGTGGCAGAGTGCCTAGCCACTATTTTAAGAGGGTACTCTACTGGTAGAGTGTGTTTTTGGGATTTTGAGTGCTATTGTAGTGTGCTGAATTCTAATATTCGTGCGTGAATGAGATTCTCTCATTTTTTTAAATCTCTCAATGCATGTATGGGTCTCCCGGAATCTGATTGTCACGGCTATTTTTGTAATGCTATGTTAATTAGGTAACTGTGGTTGTGTAGTAGCTCTATATAGTGAGGTAGAAGATAGTTTCAGTATGTTTGGAACGCATCTCGTCCTCGAGTATAAGAGTTCGAGCTACGTGTTAACTTCAAGCGGCGAGTTCCGACTGAAACATTTTACAGAGTGATGTGCTGTGAGCTTTCACCAATTTGGTAAAAAAATCAGCATCCTTTTTCGTATAAAGAGTCATAGAAATCTATGAGTTTTATTTATAGATATATTATCAATTAAAGTGAATTTCTTGTGTTCCTGCAGAAAGAACGTTGAGGTCATTTAGATCCAAATTAACTGAGCTAACTTTACAAAGTTTTAGGGAAGGATTTTCTTCCCTCTCAGTCTTTCATAAAATTTAGCTTAATTTTGATCGTCTGCATTTAAATCTACTCACTCCACTGCTAATTCCCTGTTTATTGCTACAAATAAATTGTTGTGTTTGTAGTTAAATCTGTGACCCTCCTTTTCAGTGAACAGCTTGGAAGGGTATTTAACAAATGTGTGCCTGTATATGTCTGTTTGATTGGGTGCGATGTCTAAGGAAATCTATCGTACGTAGAAGTCTGCAGATTTGCTTTCGAATTCACAAAGACAGGTCCAAATACGCTTTAGGCTCAGATTTTAGATATTCTTTATTACATTTTTTGTTACTTTATGTTGAACGCAACGATTCACGAATTTCCCGGATCTTTCAAGTTCAACAGTGATTTTTACCCACTCACAAAAGCAATCTAAATTGAATCTTTTTGCCCGATATAATAAAATTTGTTCTCTATTCCATAAGGTTTATTTTGAATTCGTACAACGATTTTTGAATTTTTCGCGATTTTTTTTCCTAAAATCTCCATTATGACGTAAATGAGAAGTTTGTTATTTATGAACCAGTTTATATTTGATACTTTATTCATCCAATCTTATATTTTACACCTCTGTACGGAACAGACTTTCGTGCATCGATTAAAAAATATATAAAATATGAAATAGTATTTTCTTAAATTAATTGTAAAAGAAAGTAAAATCATCGATTTTTCTATGAAACAGAGTGAAGAAAGTGAGGAAAAAATATTCCAGCATTGGTTTTTTAAGTAACCCCATTTATCGACAAAAACCGGTACTATGATGACATTACGGTCGGGAGCTTCATTAAAACTTATTCGCCGCGTGGAAAGAGGCCAGGTTCGTTTTGAAAAATTACTAGCGACGTGATATCGAATCCCGGGAAACGGCAAGGTTATTTTAGCCTTGAATTGAATATGTGAATTTTATATTTAGTTTTTCTTATTCGGCGAATGGAAAGAGGTAAGATGAGATTTTATGCTTGTTAGTGGTCTAGAAGTACAATTCCCCTCCCTCCATGGAGGTGCAGAAATCCCTCCTGAAGAATAATGTCCAATTACAACACTGAATTTAGGTATATTCAAGGTTATTATCATGGCTCCGGGTAACACCAGGTGGGTCAATTGTAAGTACTTAATAAAAAATTATTTTTCCTCGCTTTCTTCACTCTGTTTCAACTTGAAAGATCGGAGAAAATCGTGAATCGTTCCGTTCAACATAAAGTAACAAAAAATCTAATAAAGAAAATCTAAAATCTGAGCCTAAAGTGGATTTGGATCTGTCTTCGTATATCCGAAAGCAAATTTGCAGACTTCTACGTACGATAGATTTCCTTAGCCATCGCACCCAATCAAACAGACATACACAGACACACATTTGTTAAATACCCTTATGGACTGTTCTCTGGAAAGAAGGGTCAGAGATTTAACTACAAACACAACAATTTATTTGTAACAATAAGCAGGGAATTAGCAGTGGAGTGAGTAGATTTAAATGCAGATGATCAAAAATAAGCTAAATTTTATGAAAGACTGAGAGGGGAGAAAATCCTTCCCTAAAACTTTGTAAAGTTAGCTCAGTTAACTTGGAACCAAATGACCTCACCGTTCGTTCTGCAGGGACCCAAGAATGTCATTTTAATTGATAGTATTAAACGAAGCTTTAGTTATATGGTTCAGAGGCATTAGCATAATTTTTGTATTATATTTTATTGTAAAATGCTTTTGAATTATAAATTAATAATACAATTATTAGAAAATCTTTAATTTAAACATATATTGCACCGGTTGTACTGAACATTTTGAAAACCACGTCAAAATACATTTTCTTTTTCTTTATGTTTAATTTTTCTCAGTCAGGTCGAATATACCAAAATGACAACTTTAAGAATCTTTATGGTATACTATATTTAAGTTGAAAATTCATTTCTTGCTTTTCTGCATACGCAAAACATTGTTTTAAAAAAGTGTTTATAAGCATATATATTTTTTTTTACAGGACCGCAAAAAAGGTATTAAATATGTTTACATCTGTGTATTATTACATAGTAGGATTGCCATAGGTGAATTTTTTTTTTTTAAATTCTCTTCATACCATGCTTTCAAAACAATGATTTTCTATATAAACTGTTGCAGTTGAAATTGCAAAAGAAATATACAACAAAAATTATTTTTTGTTAAAAGTTGTTTAAAACGAATATAAAAATAGTCATACGTGTGGCAACCTTGATTCAGCGATCTGTGCAAATGCTTCAGAAAATAAAAATTAATTTGGTCCATACTAAAATTTTAAAATTTCAGCATCAACTATAGGTATTTATGTTGAAATCTCAGTTTATTTCACGCCTCGTCTATTGCTTCTGTGGCGACTCATCCGTGCAGTGCTCTCTAGCTGTTGCCGCTGTGGACAAACTCTAGAATCTAACTACTCTAGATTCGAGCAACCCATTCATGCAGTCACTCCAGCTGTTTCGACAGTGGACAAATTTCACCAGAGAGACCGACTGGTACTGAGATATGGAAGTACTCTACTTCTCGACACCCACTTCGATGGTTCTGCTTTCCGTAGCGAATTTTCCAGACGACAGAATCGGACGGGTTGATAAGATGCAAGATCTCTCAAAACAAGGCCGGACTCATTATTTCTCTTCTGAATGGCAACAGTCGAATGCGCTAGTATTTAAAACTGGAATTTATTGACAAGTGGGGTGATGAAGTCAGGAGAGGATGCCAAGCTAGGCAAGCTGGCTATTACAGCCTTATACGGTCTTTAACAGTGCAGGAAAAGCACGTTAAATTTGATTTTATAAATATCTTAAATTAAACTTCTGTTTTGTTAGGTTAATAAAAGAATTGGTTAACCTCCATTCGTCTAGTCTATTCGTTTTCATCTTCTCACACGCAACAATATTAAGCTGTAGGGCTTAGGTTATATTACAGGTATACTTACCCATGCATGCCTCTTCGCCTCTACAGATTTGGTGACCCTGGACGTCCACAGGTTTGGTGACCCTGGACGTCCACAGATCTGGGGACCTTAGTGAAAAGTTTCTTGACGGCTGACCGTTCTAGACTAATCTGAAACATATCTGTTTTCAAGTGAGTATGTTCCAATTCTTATTACTTTAAGTATTTATTATACCATATGCTGTCGCTATGCCTGACGACGTCATTCGCGTTTCGTGCACCCCCCGTTTGGAAATCTGATATAGACTTGTGGTTTCTTCAAGTAGAATCAGGATTTGTGACGGCAGGCATTACTAACGACGATACAAAATTTCATTGTGTGGTGGCTGCTTTAGACACAGAGATTTTGTCTTATATACGTGATCTAATCCGTACACCCCCTGCCACAAATGCTTATGAAACCTTAAAATCTCGCATTACGGAGCAATTTTCTCAATCTGAGAGTGTTCGTTTGAGAACGCTTTTACAAGATTTGCAATTAGGCGATAAACGCCCCTCTCAGCTGTTACATGAAATGAAAACTCTCTCTACTGATAAAATATCAGAAGATGTTCTGCGTACACTTTGGCTTCAGCGTTTGCCAGTATCCGTTCAGCAAATTTTGTCGATAAGTAAAGATAATCTAACTGATTTGGCTAAAATAGCCGATAAAATTTGTGACATTCCTGGTTTGGCACCAGTATTATCTGAAGTGAAAACATCTGGTATTTCCTCAGAACTTGATGGATTAAAACGTCAAATCGACATACTCCATAAACGTTTGGATGACTTAACTCGGTCTACTACACGGACGCGTAGTTTGAGTAAGAACAAACCTCTTACACGTACTCGTTCCAGAAGTAGTTCTCGTGAATCCAGGAACCAGAAATTATGTTGGTACCATTTTCGATTCGGAAAAAAAGCTAAAAAATGTACAGGATTGTGTAACTTCGCTAAGGAATTAGATACCACTTCGTGTATGGAAAATAATAGCAACTGTGCAACTCGTCTGTTTTTGTCAGATAGGAAATCCGGTTTCCGCTACTTGGTGGATACCGGCGAAGCTTGTAGTACTTTTCCCCGAGACCCTTTACTGCATAAAACACCTGATACACACTTATCCTTATACGCTGCTAATGGATCAAAAATCTTAACTTATGGTACATGTCAGTTAACGCTTGATCTTGGGCTACACAAACCACTAAAATGGACTTTTGTAATAGAAGTGGACCGCCCTATCTTAGGTGCAGATTTTTTACAACATTTTGGGTTAATAGTTGATATGAAAAACCGGAGAATAATTGATAGTATATCTAAAAAATCCTCGAAAGGCGTTTTTACGTCTGGAAATGCCCTGGGATTAAAAACAGTTTCCGGCATTACGGTTTATCATAAGCTGTTGCAGAAATACCCCAGCATTACTAACCCGGCTATGCTTCATGTCACTCACAAACCTCATTCTGTTATGCAGACAATTTTGACAAAAGGTCCTCCTATTTTTTTCGAGACCCAGAAGATTATCTTATGAAAAACTGCAAATCGCTAAAAAAGAGTTTAAATTCTTAATGGATCAAGGTTTAATTAGACCATCAAAAAGTCCATGGGCGAGTCCAATCCATATGATACCCAAAAAGAATGGGGAATGGAGAATTTGTGGCGATTTTAGCCGCTTAAACTCTGTCACTGTTCCTGACCGCTATCCTCTACCCCACATTCATGATTTCTCTTACGGCTTAACTGGAAAAAGTATTTTTTTCTAAATTGGACCTTATGAAAGCCTATCACCAGATTCCTTTGGACAAAGCGTCCATCCAAAAGAGTGCCGTTACTACACCTTTTGGACTCTTTGAATATTTATTCATGTGTTTCGGTTTATCGAATGCAGCGCAAAGTTTCCAGCGCTTTATGGACGAAGTTTTAAGAGGTCTTGATTGTTTCGTTTATCTCGATGATGTATTAGTAGCCTCGGAAAACGAGGAAACACATTTAAAAGATCTTGAAAACATATTTCAACGGTTGCATTCTTATGGTTTAGTGCTTAAAGTCGAAAAATGCATCTTTGGCGTAAAGGAGTTACCATACTTAGGATTTTTAGTCAACAGTACAGGAATAGCTCCCTTGCCAGAAAAAGTCTATAAATTACTTAATTTTCCACTACCAACAACTGTTAATGAATTACGTAGATTTTTAGCTATGATAAATTTTTATCATAAACATTTAAAAGGAACAGCATCTATTCAGGCTCCATTACACGACTTGTGTAAAGGAAAGAAGAAAAATGACAATTCTCCCATTCTTTGGACTGATGCAACTACGCAGTCTTTTGAACAATGTAAGAAAAGCATCGCAGACTCAACTTTACTATTTCACTATGTGCCTGGGGCACAAATTTCGTTACATGTTGATGCTTCGGATATCGGTATCGGTTCCGTATTACAACAAATTATTAATGGCGATATTCAACCTCTCATTTTTTTCCCGTAAATTGACACCTACTGAACAAAAGTATAGTACCTATGATCGCGAATTGCTTGCAATTTATTGTTCTATTAAGCATTTTCGTCATATAATTGAAGGGCGTCAATTTACTGTATTTACTGATCATAAGCCACTAACGTTCGCATTTGTAAACCAGAGTGACAATAGCTCACCTCGACAACAGCGACATTTAGAATACATTTCCCAATTTACTACAGACATTCGCTACATCCCTGGAAAGGATAATATAGTGGCTGACGCCTTTTCCCGTATTTCGGAAATTAAAGTGCCTGAGAGTATTGATTATCTCGATCTTGCAAAAGATCAGTGTGACGATGCTGAATTGCGTTTACTTCGGGATTCTGCCACCCTCAAAATGATCCCCCTTGCACTTTCTCCTTCCAAACTGCAACTTTGGTGTGATATATCGACAGGAACTGCGAGACCTTACGTACCGCCAAATTTTCGTTTACCCATTTTTTTGATGCTGCATAATATTTCGCATCCAGGTGTTAAAGGATCAGTCGACCTCATTCGAAAACGTTTTGTCTGGAAAAATTTACGTAAGGATGTAACAGAGTATGCTCAAAAGTGCATCGCCTGTCAGAAAAGTAAAATACATCGTCATGTAAAATCTGAAATAGGACATTACCCACTCCCTAAATGTAGATTTAGACATATTCATCTAGATATCGTAGGGCCACTCCCACCATCGAATGGATTTCGATACTGCTTAACTTGCATTGATCGATATACCAGATGGCCTGAAGTTTTTCCCATGACAGATATAACTGCAGATACAATAGCTCGAACGTTCTATAATGGCTGGATTGTCCGATTTGGCGTCCCAGAATTCATAACTACAGACCAGGGTTGACAGTTCGAAAGCGACCTTTTCAAAGCACTTGCGAAATTTCTTGGCGCACATAAAACTCTCACGACAGCCTATAACCCTTCCTCCAATGGCGTGATTGAAATTTTTCATAGTCGCCTTAAAAGTGCCATTAAATGCCACGCGACAGACAAATGGACAGAAATTTTGCCAACGATACTTTTGGGACTGCGAAGTGCATTCAAACCTGATTTGCATTCCTCCCCGGCAGAGCTGGTTTACGGTTCCCCTCTTTGCCTTCCCGGTGAATTTTTTCGTTCCCAAACAACGACACAGCCGGAACATCACGAATTCTTAATTTTACTCCGGGAAATGATGCACCGCCTCCGACCAGTTCCAACTTCGCATCATACCAAACTTAATGTTTTTGTCCATCCTGAGTTGATGACGTCATCCCATGTCTTTGTCCGAAAAGACTATGTTCGTAAACCTCTGGAACAACCCTACGATGGTCCTTATCCAGTTACGAAACGTAACGACAAGTATTTTTCTGTCAATATTAATGGACGTGACACTCATATTTTCATTAATCGACTCAAGCCTGCTTTTTTATTCAATACCGCCGATCTGGACAAAGATCCTACGTCATATGTTACCCGCAGTGGGCGACATGTAAAATTTATACTTCCTCCCAAACATCTTGTTTAATCTTTTTCTTTTAGTCTTTCAGACTGGAGGGGGAGTACCTGTGGCGACTCATCCGTGCAGTGCTCTCTAGCTGTTGCCGCTGTGGACAAACTCTAGAATCTAACTACCCTAGATTCGAGCAACCCATTCATGCAGTCACTCCAGCTGTTTCAACAGTGGACAAATTTCACCAGAGAGACCGACTGGTACTGAGATATGGAAGTACTCTACTTCTCGACACCCACTTCGATGGTTCTGCTTTCCGTAGCGAATTTTCCAGACGACAGAATCGGACGGGTTGATAAGATGCAAGATCTCTCAAAACAAGGCCGGACTCATTATTTCTCTTCTGAATGGCAACAGTCGAATGCTCTAGTATTTAAAACTGGAATTTATTGACAAGTGGGGTGATGAAGTCAGGAGAGCATGCCAAGCTAGGCAAGCTGGCTATTACAGCCTTATACGGTCTTTAACAGTGCAGGAAAAGCACGTTAAATTTGATTTTATAAATATCTGAAATTAAACTTCTGTTTTGTTAGGTTAATAAAAGAATTGGTTAACCTCCATTCGTCTAGTCTATTCGTTTTCATCTTCTCACACGCAACAATATTAAGCTGTAGGGCTTAGGTTATATTACAGGTATACTTACCCATGCATGCCTCTTCGCCTCTACACTTCATTAAATAAATTTTGATAAATTCGAGTGGTAAAGTTTTAATCAAAATAAACATAAAATCTGTAATTTAATGTTTATATACTGGTATAGTTAGAAAATGTACTCTAATTTATACACGGCGTATAATTATTTTATTTTGTTTTCTTCAATTTTGCTGAGTTATTAAAATCTGCAACATTAATAACATTTTCCGTCCCACGCTTTTGTTGAAAATTGTAAAATTTTTTTTAGAAAAAATAGAAAATGTCAAATGTCACATATGATACATTAATTCCAGATATTGGAAATATTAGATTAAACATTTTAATCAGCGAAGAATATGTCACTAGTTTAATAGTCTAAACACGAAACTCAGAAATTAAGGAAATAAACTACGCAAAAGTATGAAAAAGAAATTTCTGATACTTCAGCCATCTGTTATCGTTTTTCGTAAACAGGGTTTCTAATAACTTCTACTTTATCTTTCCAAGAGAGAATTTTCTGATGAAAACCTATTTTTTTTTTTTTTTACCTCATTCAAAATATCTTTGGGTTATCAGCTCATGAATAAATTTCAAGTAATTTTCTCCACTGCAATGCTTTCAATCTTAAAATGAACTAAGTAACAGCCTACATGTTATAAAACATGGTAAAAGATAAATGAAGCCAATTTTTTCGTGTTTGAAAAAATCTATCAGAAGATTATATTTTCATAGATGTTTTTTTTAAAAATAATTCTCGCTTATTTGATATACGGTACACCTTACAGCTATGAAGTTTCTAAAATTTGAGTTATTTTTGCGGTTTTGATCTGAAGTGCATTAAAAAAAATATTTTAATGTCTTGTTTCATTATAAATTTAATATATAATATATAATATTACAATTAACGTAGCAGGTTTTCATTTATTTTTAATAGTAGCGTAGAAATAATTACGTGTTCTATAGAACCTGTTTTTGTAATATGACATGACTGTAATAACTCACTATAGCAGTGTTGATAATCCGCTACTTTTTTAAAATTCAGATTTTTTTAATGTACCAGGTTTTTGAAATACACTGGTGTCCAGAAATTAAGGGGCAGTGACCAATTTCAGACGTTTCCTCGAATATCTACTGAAACTCTATAAAAAGACCAGTGAAATATCGTGAAAACTCAAAAAGTTACAGCAATGATTGAAAAATTGAGGAGGAAATCCCATATAACCTTATGGGATGTTCTCCTCAATTTTTCAATTATTATCTGTCTGAATTAATATCTGTCGCCGTTTACAAGTTATTGAATTTTAAAATTAGTCAGTCCATTTCAGGACATCCGCTAAATGGATTAAGCCATAGCCTACAGCAGGCTTGTCCACCCTTTCAATAAGCAGGGGTGCACTTCAGCTGTAGGCAAACAATGAAGGGCGCCATTATTCACATGACGCAAAAGATGCGACAATATTATTTCACTGAAAGCGTTAGTCACACACATACGTTTTATCAGTGTTACCAATTTATCGCGTTTTTTCTATTTATAATATCTACCACTATTTTCGAATAATGATCTTCGCTTTTCCTAACACTGAGTATTTGCAATTAAACAAATCTAAGATTACTATAGGAAAATAGTGGTAGATATTTTGAATAAAATGAAAATTATGAATCTTAAACGATGCCTATATATCTCACAATGGTAGCCATAAGACCCCTATACGATTCAGGAATTTCATGTAAAAATAATTTTCAGAATAAAAAAACCATAAGTTCTAGCAAATTTAGAAGTGTATTTTTTCTGAGAGGCCACCTATCTCCAAAAGTTTTTTTTAAGTATGTATTCGTTTCTGGGATTTTAAAAGTAAAATTTATTATTATTATTATTATTGTTGTTGTTGTACTTAATCGCGTTTAGCCAGAAATATGCAAAATTAAATTGCATACAAAAAAAAAATACTAATATTATAAGAAAGCAACCTATAAAATGGGTTTTTATTTTTAAGAAAATCTAGTAAAAAAAAAAATATTAGAAAGGACGCCAAGAAAACCTTCAATAGGCGCCGTGGAGCCTACGGGCGCCGCGTTGGACAGCGCTAGTCTACAGGATATGAAACATAGCCAAGTATTAATGAAGATTTTTTTTCCACGTTTGTTTAAATTTATCAACATGCTATGAATTTTCTCACTTTTCTGAAAAATACCTTTTGATGTATAGCATAGACTACATAGATGATTACATAGGGCTGTTATATTTTTAAGTATGGATTCTTTTATGGGATTTTAAAAGTAAAATTTATTATTATTATTATTATTATTGTACATATACATATTTTGTTTTCTTATTCAATTATTATATGCTACTTATCATAATAGTGCAGCGTATACATAAAAGCATAGATGCTAACATTTTGGTATTCTTTCGGAGTCTAACACAAACAGGTTGTTTTAAACTAAAAAATGTACTTAAGGAAATTTGTCTTTTTTTCTATGTGGTACTTATTAGATTTTATGTTGCTTTAAAAGCACAGTCATTATTTTTTATTTTAAGATTTTATTTTTAAAATCAAATTTCTGGTTCAAAACTTTCTTCAATTAAGTCCGACTCCGAGAGAATACCGAAATGTTGGCATCTATGATATAATATATTTATTAAACTTTCTAGTGTTCTGAATATTAGTGTACAAATGGTTCCATTTTCTAAATGACCGATTATAGCAGTATTATATAACACTGATCACTACTTAAGATGTCAATATTTTAGATTTTTTTTCGTTTAGATTAGTTCCTATGTTTTAGTTCCTTTAGTTTAGATTACTTTTGTGTTTCTAAAACCATTTTTTAAAATCACTAGAGGTCTCTGGCCCCTACGAGGTACGCTCGCCAACCCCCGCACAGTCTGCGAAACGACGAATTTCTACGACATAGGTGAAAATTGTATGTATTTTACCAATGTTTGTCAACTATATAGAGTTGTTTTAAAATAAATGATCAACGTAAAAAAATACCATAAATGAAATACATATAAAGTAGCAAACAGCTGTTTCGGAGACTCTAAAGCTCCATCATCAGAGCCAAAGTTAAAAAGATTAAAAACAGATTTAAAAGTTTAGGGCTTGTAAGTATGTTTGCGTTTCCGCTGGCGGCCAAGATGAGATGGCGATAAGTGTTTAAAAACAACAGCGGAGTCAGGAGTCCCATGGGGCGGAGGATTCCAATCAGAAACACTCCGCCAGTCTGGGTGAGTTTAAGTGCGGAGGAGAAAAAGAGGGGAGAGGGAAATGCAGAGAAAGAATTTAAGGAAAGGTAGCCAGACATTCGAAAAGTTTTGTGTACTGGACATATCATTAACTAAGTTGCTTGAATTCTTCCATGTATGATAAGATTTCCCAAAAAATAATTTCGTAAATCGATGAGCTCTTCTGAATTATTGAATCTTCTAAAAAAATAAAACTATGATTGTTAGACCAGCAATTGTTAGCAATGTTGACCATTAGTTTTAGTTTTGTTAACCATTGCTGGTCTAACAATAACATTTTTAAATTTTCAGAAGTTTCAATAATTTAGCAATGCTCATCGATTTACGACCTTGATTTTTGGAAACGCTTATCATATATGGAAGAATTCAAGCAACTTAGTTAATGATATGTCTAGTACACCAAATTTTTCAAATGTCTGGCTACCTTTCCTTTAATTCTTTCTCTTCACTTCCCCCTACCCTCTTTATCTCCTCCGCACTTAAACTCATCCAGACTGGCGGAGTGCTTCTGATTGGTCTCCTCCGTCACATGGGACTCCTGACTCCGCTGTTGTTTTAAAAAAAAAATCATCGCCATTCCATCTTGGCCGCGAGCGGAGATGCAAGCATACTTTGATGACCTAAACTTTTAAATCTGTTTCTAATATTTTTAACTTTGGCACTGATGATGAAGCTTTAGAGGCTCTGAAACAGCTGTTTCCTACTTTATATGTATTTTATTTGTGCTATTTTGTTTTAATATAACGGTACAATGTTCAACTCATTTTAAATATATAGAGTTGTTCTGTAAAACCTACAGCATGCGAAAACATATAAAGTTTTTTTTTTTTTTTTTTTTTTTTTTTTTACATACCGTCTAGTTGTAGGAAAAACAGGCAAAACCAAAAATGAGTAGCTAACAAAAAAAAAAAATTGTTATGTAAATTGAATTGTTTATATGTTTGTATTTTTTTTCGCCTTGTGAGCAATATTCAAAGTTTAAAAATTTAAAAAAAATAATAATATTTGGTTTTAATACATATGTATGGTTTGTGAAATTTTTATAACTTTCAACATTTTTGTCGGATTTTTCGGTGCCCAAGATCGCATCCACCGTTGTGGCGACAGCTGACGGCTGTTTTCGTGATTAAGAACGATCAATTAAATCAGCTTGTATAAATGGTTAAGTAAAAAAAAAATGTCACTGCCTTCCTGACTTTTATGTTTAGAAGAAAATTTTCCTTTTAAATACTATAAAAAATCATTTTAAATATATATTTTTAAATATGACGTAATTTTCACCTTTAAATGCTTTTCGCATGTAATGATTTAATTATTTTAAAGTTTTCTTCAGTCAAGTCTTTTTCAGTATTTACATGTAAACTATGTTTTTCAATTATAAATTATATGCGAATATTATTTTTTTGAATTGTTTAAAATCTGTCAACAGCAGGTAAAAATGGCTATTTCAAGCTAGGTATTAAACCTCTATTCAGTTGAAGAAATTTTGAGTAGAAAATTGAAAACAAAAACTTGAAAAAATTAGGCAAATAAAAAAAATGATTGGACATTGCATATTATAATCTAGTCAAGTATGTGCCTGCAAAAGATGGTTAAATTGTTATGCATAGTTTTTGATCTGATAAAACTTTTCTAACTGAACTCTTTTGACTAATACATTAAATAGCGCTTGAAATATAATTATTCGACTTAAAAACTGTCTGCTTCAGCGTGTCTATCATACATTTCTCTTCAAAAATAACAGTTTTTAAGTTGTTATATACAATAGTTTTTTTTTATTATCAGCCCAGAAAGTGAAACGATCACAATCAATTAAATTACGGCACCGGCAGCTACAGCATCAGTTACTTTTATTAGAATAGAAAGATACATTCAACTAATTTGGTTCTTTATTTACTTATCATGTTGATGTTTTATAATTTTGTATACTACTTTTCGGGTTACTTTCATGTTTCATGGAATCGGGTAAGGAATTTTTAATAAAAACAAGTGTGAGATATATAATTTAATGTATATATGCTGATAAGATTAGAAAATGTGTAGTAATTAATACATGAGCGATGATTTTCTATTTTTGTTTCGTTAATTTTGTTGAATTATTTGAACCGCTAAAATTAGAAACATATTTTCTATCGTACTTTTTTGCAGCAAATTGTAGCTTATTGGGTGAAAATAAGAAATACTAAAAAATGCCAAATGTCACAAATGAAACACTATTTCCAGATTTTTGAAATTTTAGATTAAACATTTTTATCGTCGTAGAATATGTTACTAGTTTATATAATGTAAACGCGAAACTCATATATTAATGAAAACGTGTAGGTAAATATAAACTACGCAAAACTGTGACAAATAAATTCCTGATACTTACAACCACCTGGTTTCGTCTTTCGTAAACTTCGGATTCCTAATATATAGTTTCTAAGACTTTTGAATTTGAACATCACCTTTTTCCACATAGAAATATTCACTTTATTCAGTGACAGTTTCCGATTAAATAAGATGACGATTACTATTCAAAAATAGTGATACTGAAAATTCAGGAGACCTGACAGCTTATGCTAATAACTTCTAGTTTATCTTTCCCAATGACATTTTTCTGTTGAAAACCTCTTTTCTTACAATATTCAAATCGTGTTTGGGTTATCAGCTCATGAATAAATTTCAAGTAATTTTCTCAGCTGGAATGCCTTCAATCTTAAAACGAACTAAGCAACACCCTATCGTCATACCGATTATGAAATATGCTAGAAGATAAATAACTCCATTTTTTTGTGTGTGTGTTTGAGAAAACCTATAGGAAGATAATATTTTCATGCACATTAGAATAATTTCCGCTTATCTGATGTATGATACGGATCGCCACATACAACTATTACGTTCCTAAAGTTTGCATTCACTTGTCCGTCTTTTTAAATTCAAAAAGGATATTTTACTGTCTATTATATTTGTTTGGGTGTAATATCAGTTCTTTATATGCATGCTATAATCGCTTATTTGGTTATAATTTGATTCTAATCATAATCAAGCATCACATGTAAACAACCCAGCAATTGTTTATAGTTTATTTACAGAAAATGATGCAATTTTTGATTATGATGCGAGAAACCTGATGTAATTACATTCTGAACTCATAAGGGTTAATTTATGGTCTTATAATGAGTTCCAGATAAATTATTGCTCTATAATGATTTTCATGTAATTTATTATCTTATAATGATTTTTATATAAATTATTGGTCTATAATTCATTTTTTATAATGATTTTGAGATAATTTAATGTTTATAATTGGCAATAAGTATATTATGTGAAACATATTATTATACTTATTGCTGTGGAATTTTATGTTGCAATTTTTTAGATTGATGATGTCATTTTTGTTTTTTAAATATGAACTTTCATGAAAGTCTTCAGTCTTGTCCTGGATATATTGAGAGAAAGATGTAATGTGAATATGGAAAGTTCAGAATATGAAGCTGAACTAATTAGGAACAAACAGTTAATCATGATTTTTAAAATAATTCTTAATTCTTTTTATGTTTAATAATAAATTACATTAGTCATCTAATGTGCTCTTTCCTCCTGACTTTGTGGACATACTTATTTCTCATGAATACACACGTATATATTTTTTCAATATTCATAAGCAGGGAAGTATTTTATTAGTGAAAGTTCACGGGAATTTAATCAAACTTCAGATTCAGTTAGATCTAGATTGGTGCTGATTACGTTTAGGTGTATATTGTCTAACAGGTGGAGCTGCTATGCTGCATTTTTCACGATTTCGGTGATAACTGAGTCAAGAACTATTGCACGGAATTTTATCAAACTTCACACTCTGTTAGACTTTGACACAAGTAGATGTTCATTAGTTTTGGCTATATACTGCCCAAAAGATAGGCGCTGCTATGCTGTGTTTTTCTAGAGATCCTACATTAGAGAGAGATTGGACATTGACGAAATTCCCGCCACTTTTTTGGTCACTACTATCCCGGTGTATGAATTTCCGCATATTTCCACCAGATGGCAGTATGCAGTCTTTCGGTATACAGAGCCTATATTAGAGAGAGATTGGACATTGAAGAAATGTCCGCCATGTAAATTCCAAAGCAGGTGGAACACAGAAGAACACAATGTATTTTCATCACCGTCTAACACTTTTTGTTGTATTAAAATCATGTAAAATTCATTTTATATGCCTTCAGAGAGTCATAAAAATACAGTCCGTCCTACTGCGTTCAACCTGCTTGGAACTTACATGGCGGACATTTCGTCGATGTCCAAAATCTCTCAAATGTAGAATCTCTAGGGATTTTCACGATTTCCGTGATCTGTATATGAAGGGGTTAGAATGACAGTGGAGTAAGTTAATATTTAGTAATTTGAGAAATGAAGTGTTTTGTGAAACTTGTATTGCCGTTGCATTAACGGGTCCAATTTGTTTTTCCCTCTAGCGACTCCCTAAGTGAACTATGATTTATTGGACTGCCACACTGAACAGAAATTAATATACGTTCAGTGAAAATATGTTTATCTAAATTTTTAAAATTTTTGACTTACTCCACTGCCATTCTAATCCCCTCATATCTCAAAACCTAATGCACGGAATTTCACCAGACTTCATATTTTGTTACATCTTGTCACATCAGCACTGATGCTGAAGTTTTAGTGTACACCGTCCTATACAGCTCGGCGCTGTTATGCTGTGGATTCCGGGATCGTCTATAAACCCGAATCCGGAATATTATCTGTATGCTTTTTTGCGATGAACATTATAGCTTGTACCTGATTTTTTGTTGTGTAGAAATGTAATAAATGTTATATTTGAGTTTAATGAATAAAAAAGTACATGTTTATCTAATTTTAAATTTTAATATCTAATAAGGGCGCTGTTGTTCTGTTCTTCTTTTAATTGACTGATCATTCCAACTCCGTGTTAAATTCGAAGAAATGCACTATGCTTTATATTCATAATCGTTTATTCTATTATAAATTGATATATTAGAATAATGTAGAAGAAAGTTTTGCGACGGCCACAGCATATACTACTTTTCTTTTTTATTGTACAACATTGCTTCATCTTCATATTGCTACATATTTCAAAACAACATCCAGGGCTATTCTGAAAGTGGTCATAGGTTTAGCATATAATATTAATTGCTCAATTAGAAAAGATTTTTACTTTCTGCTATATGCATAAGATGAAAGTATTCGAATCGTGAAAACTTTCGACATCGTTTTCTGATGGATTTATTTAGTTTTGAAGTGTCTTGAACGCGATTTGACTGTTTTTGGCAAATGCCTGTTTGTTTGTCTGATAGTCTGTGACCGTCTGTAATTTTGTGACTGCGCTATTTCAAGAACTAATAATTAATCAAACTTCAGATTCAGTTAGACGAATATATAAATTGGTGCTGATTAGGTTTGAGTATATATCGCCCAACAGGTGTCGGTGCTATGTTGCCTTATTCACGATTTCCGTGATAGCTGTATTTAAAAAAATTAATGCATGAAACTTTATCAGACATCATATTCTGTTAGACTTTCATATAAATTGATGTTGATTAAATTTTGGTGCGTATGGTTTCACAAGTGGCGCTGGTATGCTGTGTTTTTCACGATTACTGTGACAAAGCTGCCAACCTTCTGTTTTAATTTCTTCTATGTTCGTAGATATGGTAGGTATTGAAATCCACTAAAATAGGTATTGGAATCGCGAAAATTTTCGATTTATGTTATTTGATTGATTTACAATGTTTTGGAATGTACTCAATACGTTTTGACTACATTTGGAAAATGTCTGTCTGTCTGTCTCTTAGTCTGTCTGCTTGTCTCTTAGTCTGCCTGTTTGTCTCTTAGTCTGTCTGTTAGTCTGTGTTCAACACAAATTTTATGGCCGCTCTAGAACAATGATTAATGAATAGAAAAAAAAATCAATGATAAAACATGCCACATGGAAATATTCAGTATCATTAGATCAGGAATTTGAAATTGATTTATATATACTTTATCACAGATTCCAATTGATCTTTACTTTTTTCTGTATACAAGAAAAAAATATTGGCTATGTGAAAAACTTTGACTTCTGGTTTTCGAAGAATTTATACGTTTTATAAGGTTTTGAACACGTTTTGGCTGTTTTTAGAAAATGTCTGTCTGTAAGTCTCTCTGTCTATATGTGACACAAATTTTGTGGACACTCTAACTCGCATGGAACTTAATCAAACTTCAGGTGCTGTTAGACCATGACATAAATTAGTACTGAGTATGTTTGAGTGTATATTTGTTCTGCTATGCTTCATTGTTCACGATTTTTGTGATAGCTATGTCTCAAAAACTAATGCACAGAATTTAATCAAACTGCATATTCTATTCGACTGGAACAGGGATAGTAGATTTTTGTGTATTTCGATCAATAGGTGGTGCTTCTATGCTGTTTTTTTCACGATAACTATACCTCAAACTAGTGCATGGAATTTCATTAAATTTCAAATTCTCTTATACATTGACCGCTGATTAAATTTGTATGTGTATCGCTTAAACAAGTGACCTTGTTATGCTTTGTTTTCGATGATTGCTGTGACGTAGCTACCAAACCTACCATTTTTTTCACAAGTCAAATAATGATATTTGAACTCGATTTAAAAAAAAAAATGAAATCAAATTGAGATCAAATGAGTGCTACATAGATACAAGATAAATTTTATAAATAAATTTTCTCGTTCAAAGTACGTTTATTTGAATTAAAAAAATTGGTAGCTTGGTAGGTATGCCTTGAGAGTTAATTTCGATAACTAATGGACGGAATTTCATCAAACTTTATATTAAATTAGACCTTGAAATAATTTAGTTTTGGGACATTTTGGTGTATATCGCCCTTCTATGCTGTGTTGTTTCCATAATTTTCATGATATCTATATATCGGAATTTATTGGATAGAATTGCACCAAATTTTATAGTATGCTTTTTCTGAAAATCGATACTGATTCAGTTTTGCTTTTGATCACTCAACAGTAGGCGCTGCAATCTTACGACTTGTGAAATATTCCCAATGTACTCTAAAAACGACATTTTCAAAACTGAGCAAAAAAATACTCAAATCTGAGTATGTCGAATAATCAAAATGTCTCCGAATCAAAATTACTCAAGTTTGAAACATGTATATACTCATTTCTGAAAACATGCACACACTCAAGAATGAAATATCATGTGCTCCTATTTGAGTATGTCCATGTTTCAAAAATGAGTATGAACTGACTACTATGTGCTCGTTTTTGAGTATTTCCATGCTTCAACAAGTTGGAAATTGTACGTCAAACGTGACAAATGAGGTGCGTTCGTACTATCACTAGTTATATAAATATTCAGATCTTGATGATTTTTAATTCTGTGAAATGAATTATATCGTCTGCAGATTAATTTCTGTAATAAAATAAGCATCTGGATCGCTTGACTATTAAACCTTGGAAGCTCGTATAACAAGAAAAAAACACCGATTTTTTAAAAAAAAATTTCAAATTTCTTAATAAATTTTTTTATCCATATTTTCTAAAATTTTGATTCGATTTTCCAAAAATTTGAAATGTCTCGACATAATTCTTCAAAGATAATATATATTAAATTTCAAACCATTCGGTTGGGTAGTTTTTGCGTTGTTATATACAGACGGACGGACAAACTAGACGACGACAATAGGCGCTACGTATTTATATAATTACGAACGCCACTAAAAATGAGTTTGAACTGATTCTAATCATTTTTGAGTATGTCCATGTTTCAAAAAGGAATCTGAACTGATTTTAATAATTTTTGAGCATGTCCATGTTTCAAAAAGGAATCTGAACTGATTTTAATAATTTTTGAGCATGTCCATGTTTCAAAAATGAGTATGAACTGATTCTAATCATTTTTGAGTATCTCCATGTTTCAAACATGAATATGAACAGATTCTAATCATTTTTTTAGAATGTTCATGTTTCAAAAATGAATTTGAACTGATTCTAATCATTTTTGAATATGTCCATGTTTCAAAAACGAGTTTGAACCGATTCTAATCATTTTTGGGTATGTCCATGTTTCAAAAATGAGTATGAACTGACCTCTATGTGCTCAGTTTGGGGTATGTCCATGTTTCAATATTCTGAGTATTTCTGGTATTTGAGAATTGAAAACATTGGGTCGTCCCAAAACAAACAGTTGAAACAAAAAGTTTCATAACAAAATGAAAACATCGATTTACTCAGATTGGAAAGTGTCATTTTTCTCAGTGTAGAATCCACAATGATTTACGCAATTTAGTGAGCGTGGTTTGTCGTAATATCAACTACATTCTTGTAACTTTCAAAGAGTTTTAACTACGTTGTTGCCAGAATCACTAATTTTGGACGTCAATTTTGGCTGCGGACATGTTTACGGACTTTTTGCGATTATGTCGACATACATCAAGTTTTATATTCGATAACAATGATTAAAAATGTAATGTTTGCTCATCAAATTTTAACATTTAATACTCAACAGCGGATGTTGTTATTCTTTATGCTATGTTGTACTATGCTTTATATTCATAAGTGTTGATACTTTTATAAATTAATATATTAGTTTGATACAGAAGAAAGTTTTGTGATGGCCACAGCATTCTAGTTTTGTTTCATCATTGCCAGAGAAGTAAGGATGTCATCGGAAGTAACACATGTTGTGAAATGAAGAGATGTGCTTGCAACCTAATAATTTTGAATAGTTGCTATATAAGCTTTTATTTTCCTCATACTTCTGTCTTTCTATGTTCGTGTTCATGTTTTATGCATATACCGGGAGTGCTAAAAGGGACTGACTGATTTTAAAATTCATTAACTTCCAAACAGTGACAGATATTTAAAAAATTCTTGCAGGAGAGTAATGTAAGATATCAGGAGTTTTTTTACTGCGATTCCTGATATTAGTTCGAATTAACTGCAACAGATGGCACTGCGAGCGATAGGAGTGCCATCCAGGCCAAAACTAAAATCACCCAGCATTCATGCGAAGGCAGGACGTTCAATACATACAGTGTGCCTCATTTGCTAATACAATCTTGTTCTTAGGGCCCGATTCTGAATAAGACTTTATTGATGATTAGACCCACTCCATGTATTGAACCTCATTCCTTCACATCAATGCTTTGTGAATTCTGCTTTTGTCTCGATTGGATTTCTATTGCTCACAGCGCCATCTATTGCTGATGATTGAAACTAAAATCAGGAATCGCAGTAAAACAAAACAAAACAAAACAAAACAAAAACTTTTGACATCATACATTATTTTCCTGCAAAATATTTTAAATATCTGTCACCGTTTGAAAGTTATTGAATTTTAAAACTAGTCAGTCTATTTTGGACACCCGTTATATAGGTGTCAAAAATGTCTTATAGGTATCATAATATGTGTGCATGCCTAGGTGTTCATATAAATATGTACTACAAGTGTATGTTTATAAATGTTATAAATATATTGTTGTTATTTCATTGTTTTAACACAATTATTCTGATTGGTTAAGAAATCATACCAGTTGGAATTTTTCCGAATAATCATAGGAAATTGTGGCTGAACTGAGTGAAAAAGTTTTCAGGCCGGTATTTGAACCCAGGACCTTAATTTAAGCCCACAATGCTGTACAAACTAAGTTTTCCTGGACAAATCCGTTTGGACACAATTCTCTCAGACAACCTTTCGGCAATGACATCTCGTGTGTTATCTGAAACATCTCAACAGAAGAAATCCCAGGTAAAAGAAATCCAATAAACGTTGGGTAAGTAATTACTATCCATTGTTTTAACACAATCATCCTAATTGGTAAAGAAATCAAACGAGTTTTAATTTTTCCAGCTGAGTGAAATGTGCCCAGGCTTCGATTTGAATGCAGGACCTTAGCTAAAGTCGCAAACGCTCTACCAACTAAGCTAATTGTGTTCGTTGGAATCATCTAGGATAGTTAAGTTAGTAAATCATTCACAGCTTAATACATTAAGCTAAGGTCATGAGTTGAAAATTCCGGCTTGGATAATTTTTCATTCAGTAGGAAAAATTACGACTCATATTGTTGTTATATTTAAATATGATTTTAGATTGTTTGAAGAATATACATGCATGCTTTTTTAAATTGCGGGTTTTTGTATGTAAAATGGAATGAATTTTAGGTTCATTATGAGACTTAAGATTTTATCTCATGTGTAAAAGGTATATTAATAAATACCTCAGATGTTGCATGAAATCGTTTACTGTTCTGAGAAATCATCTTTGTTTTTAAACTCAAACAACATCCCCATTTTTTACTGTCATTTTTTTTTTTTTTTTTTTTTTTTTTTTTTTGCCACTGAACAATGAGATCCAGTTAGCGAATTTGGGATTTGTTTGTAAATCTGTTCTAGAAAAATGTCTGTTCCACATAAAAAAGCTCTAGAAAAATTTAGGAGTTTAAAAGGGATTACAAGAAATTTTGTTTCTGGTTATAGACTGAGAAAAAGGATGTTTATTGTAGGTTGTAGGATCGTTGTGTTTTATATCTGAAAAGGATAAAAAATTTTTTTTTGTAATGTGTGTTATTACATTTAGTTTCTGGAAGGATTAAGTTTGCAGTAACTATCAATAAAATTTCGAACATGATTTTCCATCAGCATGATTTTGATCAGCATCGTGATGTCATCGTATATTCTTACAGCACAGCGCCTAGAATACATAGTGTGGAAAACGGTTTTACCGTTTTATAATTCAAAATTTTCGAATTCAAATCAGAAATTCTGAAATAAGAATTTTTACTTTAAGAAGTCGCGAAATATCTCCCATTAAGTAACGAAAAGAACATTATAGGGAATTTCTGGTACGAATGCGAAATTTCGGAATTTAAAAAAAGCCAAACTGGTAATGCTTTAAAAAGTGCTAAAACATTGTAGCTGATAAACGTGCAACGAGGCGGTACAAAAATAAGACGATCACAGCGACATCTGCTTTAAAAATAGATTTACCTCTAGCAAAAGTAACCATTTCACTATTGACAACATGAACATAATTTCTGTTAATAAAAACTTCTTGTAAGTGTATATTTCAGATGTATCTGATTAAGTTAGTTTTTTATCATATCAGGGAATTAATCTATTCCACTCTTCTAGCAGAGATTCAACCTTTGGTATGCTAAATAGGGATAGTTTCTAGTTTGCTGTCTTGTATCGAGTACTGCACCAGGCACAAAAGAATGCGTATCACTTTTTTTGGCTATGATGAATATCATTCATATTTTCAAAGCTTATGAAAATCACTATCCAAGTCAAAGGAAATAGGGTATAATTTAATTATTTAAAATAGTTACCACCAGCTGAATGGTTTTCTTAGTTCGATTCTTATATAATGTTTGCGTTGAAAAGAGCTAGCAGACAGTGGCGTAGCCAGAGAGGGGGGGGGTCCAAATGCTCTGGAAACCAGTAATATTATAACGTTTTCTTCGCCTTCAATATCGCAGAAAATTCTCCGATGAGATAAGGCAAAAATATTTTTATAAAATTAGTGGTATCCAAACCATCCGAACCTCCACCCTGTGTACGCCGCTGCTAGAAAATGTCGCTGCGATCGAATCGTTATCTTTTCAGCATCGTTCTACATTTATCGGATTCAATTTTTTAGTACAATTTTGTAGCCGTTTTCCACACTATGTATTCAGGCGCTGTACTTATGGTAACTCCATGCAGTTAGTTGTTTATTAAAAGAAATCCACAGAATATCAGTATATTTCAAAATCTGCGCTTTAGTATTATTGTTTCGATTTTCTTTGCAGAAAATAAAAAGATGTTGCATGAATAAAGCCGAAGGAAAAGTATATTGTCAAAATGTGAACTATCTCTTAAGATTCGTGTGTATTTTTTAAATGAATAGGCATATCTGAGTGTGTAAGACAAACAATCTTTTTACATGCTTTTAATGGTTTCCAGCAGCAAAAACTAGAGATAATTTTCAGCGACAAATTTTAATAAAAACATAACACTCTTTATTTAAAACATCTTAATGGTGGAAATGCTTCAATAATGTTAAACGAAAAGCAAAAATTTCAAACATAAGCAGCAAAGCAGTGTTACAAACATAAACACATAACAGATGCACACAGAATGTCTTTACATACACAAACATATGTCCGTAATAAATAAATGAATGAAAGCAAGAAGCAGACGATAATATTTGATCATAAATATTTTATAATGCGGAGTTAGTTCCTCAGTTGGAAGCGGCATCGGCGGGTGCATCTGCGTGCCACAAAGGGTCAGCTCTGCGTCCGAATCGAAGTCTCAGAGAGGGTGTTCGGCCTCCTTTTCGTTCCATCTGGTGGTAGTATGCAGACATTGGAGCAGAGCTTCCTTCGGCTTCTTTGCGGAGAAGTAGCTCATACAGGTCTCGGAGGTCTGGAAAAAAAACAGAACCAACATGGGGATGAACGTCATAATATGTCTGTTGCAAACAAAAAGGTAAATTTGTTTTCATGCCTAGCTGCCCATTTAAAAGTAATTAATAATGTACAAGGTGAAATGCAAACAGAAAAAGTAGAAAAAATATTATTGAACTATTTAAATATTAATGTTAACCATATGCGAATATGAAAATAAATAAAATTTAGAAAAAAAATATTGACTTTGTGTTGGAAATATTGGCAATGAAAGGCCAATGCTACAGAAATATTGGTTTTACACTGGGAATATTTGCCATGAAAAGCTACTATTATAGAAGCAATGGTTTTACATTAGAAATATTGACAATGAATTGACGGAATATTTCTTGCCGGTACTGCCCCAATATCGTCAAATTATAAGCGCTCAAAATTGGAGAAAAGTTTCAACAGATATCATGAAATATTGCAAGTAGTATGTATTAGCACTATTTTATGCCAAATTATTGCAAATATAGGCAAAGATATAGTCAATACAAACAATATTGATCAATATTGTTTTGCTACTAGTGATATATAAAACCATTTTTTTTTACTGAAACGGTCTTCATTTGTTCGTTTGGTTATTACATATTCATTTGATTTTATAGCCTGGATAATTTTCAGAAATTGAAATTCAAGTAAGTCCTGTATGGAATGTATCATATCTTTTAAAATATTTCTTGACCAACATATTAATAAAATAAAACTAGACTAAAATATTAAATGTTGGATAAAATTAATGATATCTGACGGTGGAATTTCAACGCTTTTAGTCTTTTCATTTATTTTGGATTACATTTTCGTTTATTTCGGGTAATCCTTAAAGCTGACAAAAGAGAAAATCTCTTTTTATCAATCCTATAAAATATTAAAATTATATTGGTTAATTTTGTGGCATGAAATATTTTGTAAAAAAAAAAAAAAAAAAAAAAAAAAAAAAATCAACATAAAGGTCCACGCAACTACCATAGATATTAATTTTTTTAATTTTTATAATTTTCAGCACCATTATTATTAGAACTGATGACTGGCAGCTATGCATAACAAATTCATTACATACATAATCATGTGTTGTATTAAAAAGATGAACATTGCAAGAAAATCACTTTGTTCTTTTAATTTACTTATATACATAATGTACACTTAGAAGAAAGGAAGAAAAAGACGATTAAGAAAAAGAGAAAATCGTTTCCGAAATACAATTTAAATAAGCTTTCATTTACATTTAGGGCTATTTAAATTTTTTATATTCATTTAAATGAATATTTTTGACAGAAAAAAAAGTTATTTCCGATTTTGATAATCAGTTTTTTTTAATTTAAATATTTATGTGTTGATTGATAAAGTACTCAATTTTTATAACTATAAAATCAGTATACGTTTTCCTATGTCATACTTATGTCGCCAGTCATTTATTTAATGGCTGGTCTTTGATATATCTTTTAATCATAAAACATCAATCGAGTTTTAGTAGAAGTGAATGCTAAAAATTAAATCACAAAAATGAGAGGAATATTTATAATGAAATGTCAACATTGTTGCTGTATTTTACTGTGGGATCGCTAAATCTCGTCTCGTCTATAAATTAGTTATAAATTATAAATAGTTGTTTAGGTGTTTATTCTCATGTTTATGCTATTGCTATTTTTATAACTGATTTCAATATAAAGTCAATTATTAAAATATTAATAAAATATTGGACCTTATTCGTTTGTAAATCGAGGAAACAATAATACATCAATACAATACGTCAAAACAATAATACAACAATCACATTTTTCAAATAAAACGGAGGAAACCGCAAAATACGATATCGGTTAAAGCAATATCCAGCTTAATTAAAATTATTCCGCTAAAATTAATTTCCGGTAATAACAGTATCTCGAACCATTTTCATTGGATTCCAGCTTAAAAATCTTCAGTCAAAGTCATACATATTTTAAAGCAAGGTCAATCCTAGAACTATTTAAAATTTCGTGATTGCCGAAATTGCTTCCATTTCTGATTTTCAAATTCAAATTGTTTAGAATGCGTGATTTCGGTTACTATTACGGGTGCACTGCAGGCGGAATACTGTTCGGGTCGGGTACTCCTTTAAAAAAAAAATAATAATTTGTGCTTTAACATGAAATTTCCTTTAATTTTTTTTTTTTTTTTTTACATTAACAGGGGTTGAAAGGGCGACTATGTTTTCTTGTGTATCATTATTTCCAAACAATAATCCTGATGGTAAATTTCTACACGTGCAAGAGAAATATACCACGAAGTTTATAGTTTGGAAAAAGTGGTAACAATTAAAATATAAAAAATAGTCGCTAGTGGCGACCCTTGTATTAAGTATTCATTTCTATTGTATTTCTTAATGAAAGATGTTATCACTTCTTTAAATGAAATATGGCGATGGACAATGTTGTTGCGTAAACCTATCCTACAATACCGAGCGATCCGTTTGTTTGTTCTATGTTTAGACTACACGTTTCAACGATTCAGTTTTTTTTTAATGAATATTAAAATTATTATTTGGTCTGTTTCTAACCCTCACTTTATTTTCATTTATGTGTTATTAGTAAATTATGAGAAGATAAAAAATATAAAAAATTATAAAAATATGACAGTATGACAACGGTCCTTGCTTTTAGATATCTTGAGACATATCGGCAGCAAAATAAATCGCTAAAAATAAAGTTCACGAGAAAAATTAAGTACAATAGCTTCTAATTACTTCGGACACTGTTGAGTTGGGGTAGCTGTTTAATTGGAACAACATGTCAAGAGCAAAATCGAAAAATATAACAAACTTTATTTCTGATTATTGAGGCAGCCACTTTATCTGTACAAATCGTACTAGAACCATCACCCATTCGTGGAGAGCCAGCCGTGAAGCATAGGAACTTTTCTCCACAAGGGGAAACGTTTAATGAAAATTCTTATTTAAGATTGCAGATGTTGAATATTACACACGAGATTAAAGAAAAATTAGCACAAAGCTATTGTTACAATCCAAGTTCAGTATCACAACATTTCTTAACATCAAAAGAAAAGAAAAAAGCAGACACAATTTCTGCACACGTCAAGTCAATTTGCGAAATCTGCTGTACTTGGTGAAAAAAGTTAACTTTTTCTTATTATTAACGTTAACATAGCAATCAATCTTAGCTTTTTTTTTTTTTAAACATTGTCATATAGCCAATCGCCTACGAAAAAAAAAGCAAACGTTTCGGTACTGGAAAATTTATGAGCGTACTCCTGATTATCATATTATAGATTAGTTGTTATCATAAGATAATTATATCAAAAATAATACCACAGAAATATACTAAGATTTGATAGCACAAATGTTCCTTTGTTTAGTCCTGTTCAAAGTTAAATTAGCAATGCAAGAATCATTTCCAGGCCTATTAATAAAATGTTCGTTAGAGATGAGTTAACGGTGAGAAAGAAAACTTCAGAGGAAAAGAGCGGGATTCAATCACCAATTTAATATAGGGTGTACTCAGTATATAGAGTATAG
The DNA here is from genome assembly GCA_963931845.1 of Maratus michaelseni. Classification (NCBI taxonomy): domain Eukaryota; kingdom Metazoa; phylum Arthropoda; class Arachnida; order Araneae; family Salticidae; genus Maratus; species Maratus michaelseni. Next base: position 392,241,141 of record OZ007589.1, read on the forward strand.
TGTTGATTATAATACGCTGTATTCAGTATGCTATAATAATTTTAGTATAGTGTATTTAATGTTGTGGATTTTTTTTTTTAAATGAAGTAATTCAAAAATTTTTGATAAATAAACATTATATCTGTAAAATAATTAATTATAAAATATAAATTATTCTTATATTATAGTTTATTATATAAAATTAATGATTACATTGAATTATATTTTGTTTTAATGATACTGGTTTGGTTTTAATTGCTATAAATGTCGAATGTTAGGTCCCAAATAACCTGACACTTCATTTATTAGATTAATTTATATCAGAAAAATCGAGAGTCGAGTGTGCATTTTAAAACATTCGAAATCATTGAAAATATTATTTAATACTTATGACATGTGCTATATCCTTCACATTTTTTCACAGGCACTATTTTTTTCATAAAGGCAAAAGAAAAAAATAATTATATTTCTAAATTGCAATGCATTTTTTGTAAATCTAGGAGGAGGATGGAAAACTTTTATTTCATTGTATTTTTCCTTTATTTCGTCGCTCTAAATACCAAAAAAAAAAAAAAAAATTAATGTTACAAAAAATTTCGAAAATAAAAAATTATTTTATGTGTCGGAAAATCTAAATTTTATGTTTTATTAAATGGTTGGATTTTACTTTTGATTATGTAGGAGAAAATTTCAATTTGAAAGAATATATATATGTCAGGAAATGAGTTTTCAATATTTAAATTGAAACATCATTCCCAAAAAATACATTTATATTTGATTATTGACAGGGAAAAAAAAAACATATTCTAGCTGTGTGAAGAAAAAATAAAATGAAATAAAAAATATATAGCTTTCATTTTGACGTTATACTTGACGCGGAAACTCTTTCCCTATTTTAAAAAAAACAGTCCCACTCAGTGTAGATTACTTTTCACCTAGTTCCCAGATAGAAAGAAAATAAATAAAAAGTAAAGGAAATTCGTTTTGTAATCTTACATACTTAAAGAGTAAAAACTCCTAGAAATATCGTTTTGTGGTATATGACAAATGCCAAAAGCAACAAAACGTCATAGTTGCTATTGATTTCATATTCTGGTAGTTTTTTTTTACTTTATTTCTGTAATGCCTTTTTTGAAATGCCGAGAAGACGTGTCCAAATCCAAAGCTGTCAAGAAGTTGTTCTGGGGATTGCAGTTAAAACCAAATGGAAGACAAGTATGGAACTTAATGCGAGTCGCATCAAATTAAGATATCAAAAGTGTGGTATATACGTGAAGACATAGATTTTAATAATACATTTTTATATTTATAAGAACGAACTATCTGAAGGTTGAGAACCCTCTATTGCTTTTTAAATCGTGTAATAATATATCAAAGAGGAAGAGTAATTAAATTTGCTATTTGTATTTGATTAGATTACAGGCTAGTTATATAAAATATTACTTATTTAAAATTATTTAATATAATACTTAGTTTAATAACATTAACTATTGCTAAAAAAGTGTAACATTGTAATCATTGGAATAATTGGTCTTTTCAAAATTGCTTTTCTAATACGGAGTATCGACTGTGCACATTCAAACATTCAAAATTATTCAATGTATTATTTAACTCTCATGACATGTACTACTTATTCAACATTCTTTCAAAGGTAATAATTTTTTCAAAGAGGGGAAAAAAGACATTTATAAAGTGCATAGATTAAACTTTAAAAATTTAAGTGAGCATCATGAACTTTTATTCACTTGTATTATTTATTTATTTACTAACAGAGCTTCTCTTCGCAGGTCGGATTTTTCCTAGGGAACATGGGGTTGGGGACCCCACAAAGTTCAGCAGCGTATGCCGGAGCGGGCGTAGTCCGCCTCGGTCTTGAATCAAACTAACCTTGTATTATTGTGTTTCTTTTTATTTCGACCCTATTAAATTAAAATTTCATCATCGTCGTTCATGTTGCTAAAGAGATAAGTTTAGAATTTTCCACCTTGAATTTAATCACGGCACTAGCAAAGTTTACAGGAAATTTCTTTCCGTTTCGGAAAAAAAAAATGTCAAAAAGTCGCGGCAAAACGTAACTCCCCTCCCCCCCCCCTAAAAATTGGATTGGATTTTAAAATTTGGCCCAAAATTAAAAAATCCCAGGAAACAAAATTTATTATAATGGACTAAAAGACTGAAACCAAATTCCTTTTACGAATGTCAAAGAGTCGCCACAAAACGCGAAAAAATATCAAAAGCCTCGTAAAAAAATTCGCGAGAAAAAATGTTGTGCGAATTCCGTTTAAACTTTATTGAAAAAGGCCAGGATTTACTATAATGGCCTTAACGATTGAAAGCGGATTTATTTTACTAATGTAGAAAAATCGGCGCGACATGCTAGAAATACTCTAAAAAATCCCATACGACATTCACCAAAAACAACAGCAAAAACAATCAAAATAATCCAAAAAACTGTCTTCCAGGAGCAAAATTACGGACATCTCATAATTACGGACACAGTATATCCTGCTAAATTATGTAGCATTGCACACAGCAGTCTCTCTAGAATATTCTAGATAGACACACAAACAAACAAACATGCGTCTTTATCATTATGAAACTGCAAAGAAAAACTATTGTTACAAAAAAATTACTAAAATAAAAATTTATCTTGTATGTCAGAAAATGTACATTTCATGTTTATATATTAGAATGGATTTTACTTTTTATTATGTATTAGAAAATTTCCATTTGAAGAAAAAAAAGTAGATGTCAGGAAACGAGTTTTCAATATTTAAATTGAAACGTCATTCGTAAAAATACATTTATATTTGATTGTTGACGGGAAAAAAGGTATTTTCTAGCAAAATCTGTGTGGGAAAAATAAAAATAATGTAATAAAATATAGATTTCATTTTAACGTTATATTTGACAGAGAATCTCTTTCGCTGTTTTAAAAAGCAATCCAGCCTAGTCTAGATTACTTTTCACCTAGTAGTGCGACAATGAGAAAAAAAGAGAGTTGAGGAAATTCGTTTTGAAGTCTTACATGCTTAAAGATTATAAAAACTCCTGAAAATATTATTTTGTGGGGTATGACATATGCCAAAAGCAATGGAACGTCATATATGTTATTGATTTCATATTTCGAGGTTTTTTTTTAAATACTTTATTTCTGTAATTTTTGCTTTTCTTTTAAATACCGAGAAGACGTGTTCAAATCCTAGCTGTCAAGAAGTTGTTCTGAGAATTGCGGTTGAAACGAAATAGCAAAGAAGTATGGAATTTAATGCGGGTCAAATCAAATTAAAGATATCAACGATGACGTATATGTTTTGTGATGTATATAGATAAAGAAGCAGATCTTAATAATATTTTGACATTTTTAAGACCGAAAAATCTGACGATAAATAATTATATTAATGAATCGTTTATTACATTTCAAGGCGTATAAAATATATCGAAGAGAATTACTAAATACATTTGTGACAAATTGATTAGCGTTTGTTATTTAAGACTAATAATTGCGTTGAATTATTTAATGCAATATTTAATTTAATGACGTAAATTATTTATAAAAAAATTTAACATTGTGCTAATGGATCTAAAGTGCTTCTTTCTTTGAATAATTTATCCTATCAACAATCTATTCCAATACTTACTGTAGCCATTAAATTATTTAAAATATTATTTAATGTTTATGACTTGCGCCATTTCTTTAACACTTTTTCAAGAACATATATTTCTTTAAACGTGAAAGGACATGACATAAGTAAATATCATAGATAACTCTTTGTAAATCTAAGTTAGATGATTTAAATGAAGATAAATTAATGAGATACGAGAAAATATTAGATTTTACTACGTTCTAGGCCTATTATTTTTTTAATTAGTATTAAGATTTAATTTATTCTTAATACAACAATTAGTCAGTTCATAGAATAATAAAAACATAAAAAATCATAAACAGTTTTTCTTCTGGAAACGTGTGTATTCAAGTTTTAAATATTTTAAAACAGCTCTTTTTTTTTTTTTTTTTTTTTTTTTTTTTTAATGTTTGTATTCTGTAATTAAAATTTCTCATAATCTCAAGTTCTTCTTTTTTGTTGTTTTATACTATAGAAGTTCAACAGTTTTGTTAACAACGAGAACAATAAAAAATTGCAAATACTTTGTGTGTAAAAATAGATTGACATTTTTCATGAAAATTAAGGCAACATTTCACATTTATCAAAATTGTTGTCACAAAAATATTAATGGAAACCAGATTGTTCCTTCACTGTTTAAAACTATATATTAAATTCGAATAAAAAGAAAAAAAATATGTACATGTATAGTTAAAACACAAAGAAAAATGTACTATAGTGAGGAAATAATATAATATCTGATTTTTTAACCCGGGAGCAATTGCGTAGGGTGTGCTGCTGGGTTAAAAGCACCCAGGGATACATCCTGGGTGTGTACTGTTTTTACACTTGTCCCCACTATTTTCCGAAAAGTAACTTTTGACTTATTTTATCGCAGAATTTGTAACAATTATTTGCGATTAAACAAGGTGACGACAGTTATTGGAAAATATTTGTGGAAAAATAAAAAACCTTACGCACTCTGGTATGTCATACCCGGCGTGCGTACTTCCAGTTTAAATTTACCACGTAATACCCAAGAAAGTAAAGCTATAGTTAAATGAAATTTGGATAAAGAAATTTTAATATTAAAACTTATACTTTCAAATAAATAGTTGTAACTATTTGAAATACGTTTCATGAAATTGAAGTAAGTTTTTGAGGTGTGCGATAACATCTTCCGTAAATAAAATAAGGCATGCAACATTTACTGTTATTTCGCAGACCCGTACAAAAGAATTCAAATACCTTTACTGAGAAAAATGACACTTTCAAATCTGAGTAAATCGATGTTTTCATTTTGTTATGAAACTTTTTGTTTCAAATAGGACGACCCAATGCTTTCAATTATGAAATACCAGAAATACTCAGAATATGGAAACATGGACATACTCAAAACTGAGCACTTAGAGGTCAGTTCATACTCATTTTTGAAACATGGGCATACTCAAAAATGATTAGGATCAAACTCATTTTTGAAACATGGAAATGCTCAAAAATGAGCACATAAAGTCAGTTCATACTCATTTCTGAAACATATGGACATTCTCAAATAGGAGCGCATGAAGTTTTATTCTTGAGTGTGTGCATGTTTTCAGAAATGAGTATATATATATGTTTCAAACTTGAGTCATTTTGATTCGGAGCCATTTTGACTATGCGACATATTCAGATTTGAGTATTTTTTGCTCAGTTTTGAAATTATCGTTTTTAGAGTGTATGTTCTGTGAAAGACGGATGTAAAAAATCCATCTAAATTATAACGCATGTGTTAACTTTTCGACTAAGAATGAAGATAAATATAAATAAACTGCCGATTGAATGTCCTGTGAACTTAATATAGTGGAACGGAACCCCACTTTTCTTGCAAAGTTTGAAATGTATTTCGCGAATTACTTTGGTTAATGTTAAAATCTTATCGCAGCGCCCGTCTCTCAGATGAGCATATAATTTAAATGGCTATAGAAGTGACTGAAAAATCACATTTAAATCTCGTAACAGTATATAGTTGAAAGCAGAGTAGCACAAAATGTATCAGTAAAATCAATTAATAAAGTTTAATTTTTATTTGCATGTATAACTTCGAAAGCATAATGGTACCAGTACTGTAATCGTAATTTGACTGTTAAGTATGGTACCCAACAAAGAAAGTATTTTTATTTAACAACTTCAAGTGTTTGAGGTAAGACTGGGGTAATTACAAGCAACACATGTCAGCATTTCACATTATGATGCATGCAACTCCATCTATGAACTAGAAACAGAACTGCGTTTATTTATACAGACGAATACAGCATTACAGCATGAAACCATCATATGATTTATATGTCATATTTAAATCACAGGATTACCACTTGTCCGTCTTCAAAGGGTTAGTTAAATTTATTTATTTTCGGATTGCAGATTAAGATTTTGTAGCGAAAATAAAATAATTTTGTCATACAAACCTTTATTTTAACGTGTTTTAAACAAAAATAAAACAAGAAAATGAAACTGAAGTATCCAGTAAATATGGCACGAATCTACGAATTATTTATTTGTAATGTAACCAATCTATTAAGAATAAAATTCACTTCTGATTAAACTAAATCATATTAGTCCACTTGTTATAGTTATTTCAAGAGGTTAAAAGTGTATAGAGGCAAATAATTGGAATTAAAATATGCTAATAAGTAACTAAAAACGAAATTCTCACTCATACGCAACATGTAAAATTACCCACATACCTTAGGAAATTACATAAGTAAATTACAAAAGTAACACCATTACTTAAGTATATTATCTATCTGCAAATATCAAAATACGTTTTCAGTAATTACAGATTAATCAGGAATTCATTTATTTAAAACTTATCCAATTTATAAAAATTCCTTCTAAAACCTTTGACTAAATCGTATATCCTTTGTCTTTTTCAAGTTACATTCCGCGGAATCTACACTAATTTAAATATTCATTATTTTGAATAAAATATTTTAATCCGAACTGACTTTTACGCCACCATTCATTAAAACAGAATCTCCTTCAATTAGTGTTCAAGGATTAATTTCTTTTCGGTTCACTAAGTTCCTTAAACATTAGGTCTGAAAACTGTGTTTGTTGAAATATAAAAGGGCAGTGAATAAATGGGAGTTGCTGCCATTGTGCTGATGCGTTTTGCCACACTCCAAGTGGCAAAATTATACTGATTGCGCAAATTTTGAATCGGATTCTATCTTCGCTTGGAAAATGACTTTTCCATTCTGGCGCCTCCGTTGTTCTCCCCGCCTAGTAATGGCATTTGAAAGTTCATCGTTTTCGAGAGGAGAAGGGAAGATGACATTAAATTTGCTTTCGAGAGAGAATTTGATGGGAAATATATAGTTATTTCCTCCTTCCACTTTAATGATTGCATCTACTGTAACAAGGCTATCATGTTGATTTAGAAAAATGATTCTAGTATAATGTAAGTAATAGCTAAGTTAAATGTTTATTTAAATAAAACAACTACGTGATGATAATACCAGTTACACGTGTGCATAATAAAGTTATTTTGCAATTGAAATAAATTTATTATGCATTGGTAGGTTTTCATAAAATAGTATTTACGATATTTTGTTAAAGCCAATACAGAATGAGCAATTACACATTTCCTTACATAACTTTATAGCAAGAAAGAAAAATCATGAATCAAGCATAGATCATGAAACACTTTCCAAAACTTCTAGAGTACTCTAACGAAATTTCCCCGTTTAATAAAGTGAAAGAAGATATCTTGGGTAAACAACTTAGAAAACGACTAACAACTGGAAACGTACTTTCATAAATAATCATCTATAGATGGTAAAGCATCTAATTCTTTGCGTAGCCCTGTATATAAATTTATTTATATTCTACAAAAGTCTCTTAGTATACTAAATATAGTTCAGCTGGAAAACGCATAACTCAATTAAAAAACACCCTTAATTAATTCACGTTTATACACAGTAATGAATACGAATTATTTTGTGTAGCTCTGTTTATGATATGCAGAATTTATACACACCACGTAGTTCGCAAAAAATAGTTAAATATAAAAATGAAAAACGCAATGACGCGAAATGAAAAACGCAAAACTGAAACTAAAAGTAAACGCAAAACTGAAAAGGCGCTTCCGGCATTTATCGTTCATAGAGAGTACTGTAAACGAATTATTTTCTGTGAATCTGTAAATGAATGATAAATGTTTTGCACCCCATATTCTACAGAAAGCCTGTTTCAATGCACCTACGAAATGCATATCAATATTATTAGGCTGTATTAAAAGTATTTTCGTTTTTTGAATGTTTTTATACCAAAGTCTGTAGCTGGCATTTTTTCACCCCTAGTGTTGAATTTAAAATCTTATTTAAGAGAATACATATCCCTCTATATTCTTTAATCATACAGGCTTCTTCCTTTCATTTTTAGGTTACGTAAAGAGTGATACAAATGTTGAGATTTTATGCATCTTAAGGCAGGATTTTAAACTAGGCCTTAAAACCAATAAAGCTGTCCTCAAAACTCGTGCAGCTGGAGGTCAGGACGAGTAATGTACAGACAGTTCAAAACAAATCCAAACGTTCTAAGGAAGGAGATCTCAGCTTTGAAATCAAACGCAGGAGTGACAGGTGAATTTTGACCAGTTTAAGAGAAAGAAGTGAAGAATTCATTTTTCGCAATAAATTTTAATGCTAAAACTTAACAAAACTACACATACAACAATTATTAATGTTTGAATGTGTAGATATGTTAAGTTTTAGCATAAAAATTTATTGAGCATCAAAATGTTTAAGAAATCAAAGTTAAGCATGCCTAATGTGTCCATCATGGGCAGCAATACGCATGCACTAACATGCATTTATATACACAGCTGTAAATGGTGGATACACTGAGCATACGTAACTCGAATTACTTTTAAAAATAAATTGTACCTTGCTTACATGTGTTAGTTTGTACATATGTAATTTTCAAACGAAAAATTCAGTTTGGTGACCTGTTATACTGTTATTAAAATTATCTAGATACCTATAACTGATGGATATTGTTTGAATTGTTGATATTGGATATATAATCTTTCATGAGAAGATTAATTCGGGTGTAACGCCACGCAAGTGTAGTCCAGTACTCTATCATGTTTTTCTAGATGTTCAAATTGACTTCTTTGGATAGCCTTATTAAGAGCAATATCCAGGGTTATATAAATGATTCCTTATCGATAGTGTCATTTGCGAAGTGCTATTATAAACTTACGATTATTAGAATTTAGTAAAATATAAATGAATGATTTAAAAAAACATATTTTGAAATTTACTGTAAGGAATAAGAAGAATATCAACCGTTGAAAAATTTAAAAAATGAAGCGTATTGTAAAATGTGTATTAAATCAGTAGTAGTTTTTGAAAATGGAAATCAGGAAATAAGTGAGTTATAAGGCATTGGAAATGCATTAACTACATTAGTATGCTATATTTACTACTAAAGTGAATATTCCATTATGCGTAATTGACTATAATTTGTTGATTAACCTCCGAGAATTCTGAGCGAAGTTATAATCTGTCACCCTGGACTTTGAATGACAGAATGCAATGTTTTACGAGAAATACATATAATTCATATTATCAATTCATTCATAAATTGTTACATCATAGAAAATGTTATTCATCAGTATGATCACAACTAGCAGCAAAAACATCCATTTCCATAAGATAAAAATGGGCCGCTGTCTTTTCTACTGCTACATATATTTTCTCATTGATAATATTCTGGAAATAAAAGTAACTTTATTTTTTCTTTTAGCATGAGGATAGCGATTTTAGCGATACTGTTGTCCTCAAGCTCATTAAAGACAGTAGCCTTTTATAGCTGAATGCTATCATCCATTCATCCTTTTAGTAAATTTAAGGCATTATAAAAGAATTTATTGAGTCTGTGTCAGCACCATTCAACTTAATAGCTTCTATGATAAAATAAACTGATGCTGGTTAAGCTTCATTGAAAAGATAAAGTGTAACAATAGAAGTAAATACAATACCATATAAAATTTTTATAAATGAAGATCACAAGGAAATTAATTACGCGAAACCAGTTTTCAGTACGATTTTTAAAGAAAAGTCATTGTTTTAATATCTTGGATCGTAGTTTATGAAAGAAAAACATATTTAAATTGAGATTATTGACAGCAAAACAAAAAAATATATTTTTTTCTTAATCTCATGGTATTTTATGCCAACGCTATTTAATATACAGGCATTTGTAATTATTGTAAGATTCCTAAACAAAACTAACTAGTCGGATGTGTCAATCCCAAAATTTCCTTCTATCTCATACATGTTAATACTTCAAAATTAGCTATCACATCGCCAATAAAATCAATATTTTTTGTCCGTCTGTTGTACATCAGCTACTTGCGAATCGTCGGGATCCTTGGATTCGAAGCACCCTTCGTTGCAGTAGCAGCCGATGTACAACACAACTACGAAAAACCTTCTGGCCTGTACCGGCAGGAAAAGCTGGCTTCCTTATTCCTTAGTTTTCTTTTTCGCTAAATTTACTGGAAAACATGAAGCTAAAATGAGTGGAAACCGATTGCAGCAGATTCTTTCCCAGGTCTAGTCAACATTGAATTTGAAGTCAGTTATAGCCAAGTTGGCTGCATTTACGGCAAACTATTTTTACCGCCAAATTTGGCGATATTTCACCAAGTATCGCCAAGCTTGGTGAGAATTCGACGCTGGCAAATATGAATATATAGTGTTGGAACGATGGGTACAATAATAAAAGAAAATTTGCCAGAAACCACGTTCAATAAAACTCATAAATTAAATTCGTTTATGGAGGAATCCTGCTGCCTTGTTTCAAAATATCAGCCACCCTAAAACTCCAACCTGCTATATCTCTGCCATTTTTTAACATAGAGGCAAAAAAAAAATTGCTCCGGAATCTCTGGATGAAGGCCGAACATTTAACGGAAAAAAGTTTTATGATTTGTAATTTTTGTTGTACATCTTTTTGAAGTTGAAATATTTAGGTGGCTATCACAGCGCCCCCTGCCGGCGGACTATTCCCACATTTAACTGAAACCTGCAGGCTATAGTCAAAAACATATACCTAAAATTTGGCACAATTCTATGCATAACTTCATACACCTGTCGATGATACAATGAGCACACACACACGGACAGACAGACATTTTGTATAAAAATGTTTTCCAGAATCTCTGACCCCTAAAACGTAAAAATCCGTCGAAAACCGGAAGTCGAAAAAAAAATTCGATTACAGTATTTTTTTCCATTATAGATAGAAGAAAATAAAAATTAAATTCTGTCAAACACTTTTTAAGAGTTCTTGTGAGAATATTATGATTTTTTATTTGACAATACCATCTGTTATCGAACATTTTATGTCTGTTTCATTCGCTAAATCAAAACATGTTTTTTTGACAATTTTATAATTGTAAATCACACCTCAACATATTTTATCTGTTATTTCTTCTATTGATATACAATTATGAATTCAATATTCTTTTCATGTTTAATTCATATAAAGAGTGGCAGCTTACTTCATGTTAATACATATGACTCAGTGTCAGAACTTTTTTTTTGTGTTGTGTCGAAAAAAAAATGCCACAAAAAAGTTCAAAGAGATCAAGAGATTAAACTTTTGAAAACTGCAAAATTTGTAAAATGCATTTGAGGTATTTTTATAGAAAACATTTAAGGAACAAAATCATTACATTGATTCCTATTTATTGTAGAGAAATGTGTATCTTTCTTACGACGGCTTTTGTGCAAACTTGAATGATTTTAAGTTTTAGTAAATTCAATTTGCTAAAGAATTAAAAATTTTATTAACTGTTTGTAATCTTGACAAAAAAAAAAGAAAAAAAAAATAGACATTTTGCTTATTTCGCCATCCTCTTATAATTTTAAGAAACGTTTGTCTGAAAGATACCGTATAGTAAGGATCATGTTTTGCTGTATCAGTTATAAAGATTTAAATATTTATATTGATTTTACATTACTATTGTCACTTTGCTTTTAAATTTTGGGCCCACTTAACCCAGTGATTAGCATGATGGACACAAAATGAGTAGCTTAGGAGATATTTTGGGGCTCGATACATGCATGATCTGTGCGGGGTAATAAGAATTTTAGGATTTTTTTGTACGAGAATGATAGTCGAGTCATTTTTCCTTTAAATGTTCTCCCTGAACGCACTCCACCGACAGCTTTATGGCCAAAACGTAACATAAATTGGCCAATGCCTAACAAAATTTCCACCTCTTTCAAAGTGCAGCATCTATCGAATTTACATGGTGAAGAATTTCAGATTAGATCTGATGATAATAAATAACCAAAACTGTTTATTTGTATAAATTTATTATTAGAAGCTCTGAATGAATTAGTGATTATTTCTTATTTTTGTTTTTAATACCTTTAGCATAACTAATATTTTGTTTCTAGTACCCTAAACTAAGCTAAATTCCTAGTAACATTGCAACAGAGTAAGAGTTTATTCTACTCAATTAAGTGACTTCCAGGCATCGTAAGATAAAAGAAAGTTTAGCGCTTAAACCATTGCCCCCTCACATTTTAAAGAAGGAAAACAAAATTCTACGCATTTCTCGCCCAGCGAAAGGGCATTTGGTTTCACTAAAATACTTTTAATTATCAGGGAAGCGACATACGTATATGGCAAAGGCTTAGATTGGAAGTGTTTGCCCAAACTATGGAATCCCCATTGCAGAACTCAGCAATACTCGCTGGGTAAAAGTACTCTAGGTTTCACAGATTTGAAAAGCATCTTGATCATGGAAATTAAGTGATGCTCGACGACCAAATTTCGAAATGATAAATTCGTGGCCTGCAACCATTCAGAGATAACCATTAACTAACCATTCAGATATTCTGTACATAAAAGAAGACCTAAATGTGAAAAAAGGCATTGATTGTGAAAAAGAACAAATAAATATTTTAAAAAATGGATGAGATAAAGCTTTTGAATTATTCTATGAAACAGCATTACGAATTGACGAAACAAAAATTCGTTAAATGAGAAATACAATTCTATTATTATAGCATAAATATCTTTAAGAAAATCAACAGCTTAGAAAAAGTACACACTCTGAGAAATGCCAAAGCCGATCTTATTCCTGTTCTCTTTATGTTAGTTTGACTCTTTATGCCAATTTGAAGCAGAAGGATTTATTTCTTCGAAAGGTGTAACTTTCTCAACTTTAATGAGAATTTAAAGTAGTTTTCTGCTGTAATAATACTACAGATGTTTGCAGAATTTAATGTTAAGATGAGTTTCAGATTATAGAATGAAATCTATTTCCTATATCTGACTATTACCACGAGGTTAATTGAAGACATATTCCTCGTTTATCATTAGTTTTATACTATAAGCCTTGCAATAATTTTTAAAGATACATTATTTCAATAAAATGTAACTGAAGTTTTGAGATTTCTTACGTGTATTGCTCCTGTTACTGTCCTTATATTAGATTTGTTGGATTACGGTAAGTTAACACTTTGAGAGTCTGCCACAAATATGTAATAGAGCCAAAATATAAAAAAAATGTGGTCTGCCACAAATATGTAATAGAACCAAAAAGAAAAAAAATGTGGGCTGCCACAAATATGTAATAGAGCCAAAATGTAAGGATATTTTTCATTTACAAGGATATCAAAGTATAACCAAGAAAGAAAATAAAATTCATCCGAACGATTTATTTTGTTCCGAAAGTTTTCCTAAATATTATTTCATTATATGTATGAAAGCAACCTTCAAATAAGTATTGCCCCAATATTTCTTTAATGTCCGAAAGCAATATTTCAACGAACCTTTTCATTATGCACAACTTTTATCTTTTTCGTAATATACACCACATTCATTTCCTAAGTAAATGTTTATTATGCCTTGATAGCGGCTACTTCCTCCACATTTTCATACTATACAAGTCAGCTTCTCATATATAGACTATCATCATTTCTCTATAATGGAGCAATATATTCTTGTTGACATTTTCATTCGCAGTATTATGCCGATGTAAAATTGCCTTTTTTCTCTTTTCAGTTATTTATGGACGCAGATTGAGGTGATGCATTCATTGTCGTTTTTATTAGGCATTCATATCAGCGATGAGTATTTTGTTGGATATTATTTTTCAGAAACCAAATATGCTTGCATCGATAAGTATGAAAAACTGCAAAATATAAGTTTAAACGTTTTCAATGTTTTATCTTTTATTAGGAGTATTACTAATTTTAGTTAAAATAGTAGCAACATATCGTTTTGAATACTTTGAAAACAATGCAAACAGAATTAAAGGAATAACTAGCGATTACAATCCGTCCATTTATTGGACAAAAGTTTTATAATTTTCTTCTGAGTAAGTGCCTTTCTCTAATATTCTTTCAGCATTGCTAAAATGCTTTAGCATTGTTACTGTACAAAAAACTGTACAAAACTATAAACTATACTGTAAACTGTACAAAACTATAATTGTAAAAGCAGTCAAAACATTACTATACTGTAATAAACAACAACAATGATAATACATGAATGGGAATCATTGAATTTAGTATTTCCGTATATATATTTCTCGCTGAAGAAAGGGTTCTTTGGCAATACAGATAAGCAAAGCAAATCGTGTAATTAGACAAAAAATATTTTCAACTGAAATTCAACTGAAATTGTTAACGACAATAAGGAATAATATGGAATTGTTTATAGAAAATATGACCAAATGGACATTTCTAGAATTTTCTAATTTGGAGAATGGTTGAAAGCTATGTTGTAAATTTTCAATCTGTGAACTTAAAAAATGAGAAATATAGGAAGATAATGAGTTCAGTGGAGTATGCACTAGTAATGAAATTGACTCTTCGGTTGGAGATAACAACTCTTGTAAAACACTAAAACATTGTTTTTAATATATACTAACAAATCTTACCTTTGTTAATTTTATAAATTGTAAAGCAAATAAAAATTTACAAAACTTGAAGGAAAGAATTTGGTTAGACTTATTTTATAAGACAAAAATCTTTTAGCACATTAATGTTTCCTTTTTCTCCAAATCTAAAGAAGACACATCTAAAAATAAATTTTAACTTAATTTTAAAAAGTTAGTTTTTTTTAATTATAATTTAGGTAAAATAATTTAAATATTGCAATTTGAATGCTAATATGTTGGGCGACTATTTTCTAAGTATAGTTTTAAAATTAACGTCTGGATTGGACTGTTTAAAGGATTTTATGCACTAGCGGTTAATTGTCGCAATATATGTGGCATGACACGTTTACTTATCAAGTCGAATGCGACGTATATTGCAGCAAAGTTATTTTATTAGTTTTATTCCTGAATGGTCCAATGCCACGATATGCGACATGGCACTTTTACTTATTTGGTCGAATTACTTACATATAATGAGAAAAAAATAAATTTATGATTCTTTAATGGTCCATTGTCGCAATACATACGGCATGACATTTTACTTATTAAGTCGAATGCCGCGTATATTTCGTCAAAGGTATTTCATTATTTCTATCCCTGAATGATTCAATGCTGAAATATATGGGACATGGCACTTTTACTAAACGACAAAAAATAGTTTCTTATACTTTAATGGTTTATTGTCGCAATATATGAGGTATGACACTTTTACTTTTTAAGTCGAATGCCGCTTATATTGCGGCAAAGTCATTTTATTAGTTTTACCCCTGAATGGTCCAATTCCACAATATATGCGGTGTGGAATTTTACATATTAGGCTGAATTCTTTACATATAATGACAAAAATTAATTTATTATCCTTTCATGGTTCATTGTCGCTATACATGAGGTATAGCACGTTTAATAAATACTGCTATGTCGAATGCGGCGTATATTGCGGCAAATATATTTGAGTAATTTTTAGTTAGATTTCGTTAGAAATACTACATATTACATTCTCCCCTATGTTGGAATTTCTGAAACAGTTTTGCAGATCTACGCCGATCATGACTCCCAGAACCCAAAACCACCCCCAGTTCAAAACTTTATCTACCTATCTATCTACCTATATCACGTTTTTATGAACACGATAACTTCAATAATTCTGCACAAATCTCTTCCAAACTGATACATAAAATCAAGGGCATAAAATCTCGGTCAAATTCATTAATGGGAAAAATCGAACCAAGGGATGGGGTAATGGGGGAGCTTTTTGTGAGAACAGAAAAAAACCCCATAACTTCTTAATTATGATACGTGTCGAATCCGTTTAAAGTTATTATTACTTCTAGGAAAAGGAACAAAAATTTATCTAGGACAGATTCTTGATATCATTAAAAATGGCCTCAAGGGGGGGATAAGGGGTTTAAGAAGAAAAAAATCATAACTTCGTCAATTCACAAGATATGAAATCCGCTTAAATTTGTTGTAAATCCTCTTAATATTATCTACAACTTTTATATTGAAAAGTTTTTTATAGAACCAACCCTTACAGCAAAAAAAAAAAAAAAAAAAAAAAAAAAAAAAAAAACCTGCCCGCTCCGCCTACTGAAACAGGTAGGTTTCGAAGTGGGCGGTCCCAACTGCCGCCTCATGGCAAAAAGGTAATTTCTTCTGCAATTCTTACTAAACAGGCGCCCCACGGTCTACGTCTTCGAAATCTACCTGTGCCTGTAGGCCGAGCCGTCAGGGGTTTTTTTTAATCCTAGAATGATCCAATTCTGCAAAAAAGGCGGCATGGCACTTTTCCTTATTCGGTTTAAATTCTTGGATATAACTAGAAAAGTTAACTTATTATTCTTTAATGGTTTATTGTCGCAATACATGGGACATGACACTTTTAAGTCGACACAATTATGTCGAATGCCGCGTATATTGCGGCAAAGTCATTTTATTAGTTTTATCCCTGAATGGTCCAATTCCACAATATATGCGGTGTGGCATTTTGCATGTTACATTGAACTCCTTACATCACTGAAGGATCCAATGCTGCAATATACATGGCATGGCGCTTTTACTTATTAGATCGAATTCTTTACATATAACGACAAAAGTTAATTTATTATTCTTTAATGGTGTATTGTTGCAATGCATGTGGCATGGCAATTTTACTTATTAAGTCGAATGCAGTGGCATTATAGCATTAGGGGTGAGTTCGTAATCTCTCTTCGTATGAAAACTACTATAATTTTCATTATTGTTAAAAATGCGATTTGATCCTCGATAATCTAATATTTCACTTATTAGAATAATATTTAATGAAAAATAGATATTTCAATAGGCGGGTTCATTTTTTTTTCTTTTTTTGTAGTTTCAAAAAGCAAGAATGTTTTCGAAACATTTCTTTTGTACATTCATGGTGTTTTGAAAGAATTTTTGTACATCTGCATTCAGAAAATGAGTTAAAAAAAAGAAATGAGCAACCTTTAATATTGTCCCCAATAGGTAGAATTATATTACATTGAGATTAATTTCATTAATTTTATAAGAAATTAAAATTTTTAATTATCATATGTGTTGAGGAAAAACACAATTTTTAATTTTTAATTATATCAAAATTTTCACACGGTAATTTTTGTTTAGTTATTTTTTTTTAATACTTGCAATGCTCTATTTGATTACAAGTTTTTTTTAAATGAAAAATAAATAAAGTAAGTCTTAAGGCCAAAAATCTCATTAAAATTGCAGTTTTAAGAGCACAAATCATTTTATTATTGTTTTATGCAGTTTCTTTCAGTTTTCAGACATTATTAAAATTACAACTACCATTTTTTAAAAGATATTTTTTTAAATATTACATTACTTCTTTGTGTTTCTGGTGATAATAAAACGCAATAAAACGAATAAATATTCATGTTAACTTTGTAATAAAGAAATAAAAATAATTTTCCTTTTATAAATTTACTCGTTCATTTTTAAGTCTTTTTCTGTAAATTTAGAATATTTTCTTGCAACTTATCTGAATTTTAATAATGTTAAATTTTTTATTGTCTTCTACGATTTTGTTAATTTGACGAAATAATTTTTTTGTTTAGGTTGGAAAAATAAGTCTTATAATGTGGAACTTGTAAATAGGGAGGTAAATAAGCATGAAAATTCCCCTTTTAATATTTAAAATAAAATAACAATAATTACCATTCTTTCTTTCTTTTTTTTTTTTTTAAATTTTAAATGAATAATTGATATTATCACAAAACAGTAAAGTACAAATTTAGCTTTGAACATGTTTAATTACTCACATTAGTTTTATCAGTATTTAAAAATATAAAATAATTCTGAATTTTTTTTTGGAAAGTGAAATATAAAATTGTGATAATAATAATACGTGAGATATAAGTATAAGAAAATATATTTGTAAATTGGTAAAAGCAAAACTTCATTCTCAAAAGTTTAAAAAATACTCTTTCCATTAGTTTGTCTGCTGAAGTTAAAAATCAAACAAATAAATTAATATAAAAGGCTAGAGAAAAGTTCTAGAGCCATTTCTTAAATATCTTATTCGTAAGAAAGTATTTAAGAATATTGACTGGTTTTTCATCAAGAAAATGAAAAAAAATAATAAGAATAAGAATAAGAAATCCGCAATGCTTTCAAGCCTAACAAATGATTGATTCTCTGGGGAGAAGGCTGAAAATTAAAAAGAGTGAGATACTAGCTTTTCGAATTGCACCCAATAAATCGACTACTTATTTTTAAAAAGCAAACTATTTTACTTTTCTAAGAAAGATAATAACAAATCCTTTGATATAATAAAGCTTCTTTTGTATGTTTCGAAAATAATGCACTTTATTAGCTATTGTTAGCGTTAAACTCTGCTAGCACAATAAAATTTCTTTAAATAGTTTTGTAAACATGTCTGATTATTAAATTAGACGAACCATAAAGTCGTAATAGCAAAATTAATGCCATTAATTTAAAGCTTTTATTTGTGAAACCAATTTTCCATTTCACATGAGTGTTGTACGTGCGATATGCTTTTTTTTTTTTTTTAACGTTTTTTAAATAATTTTTTATTATTTTTTTATTTTTCTCCCCTCTCATTTTTCTTTTCTTTTTCAGGTGCGTTCGTAATTATATAAATACGTAGCACCTTCTGGTCCGTCCGTCTGTCCGTCTGTCCCCATATAACAGCTCAAAAACTACCCAACCAAATGGTTTGAAATTCAATATATATAATCATTGCAGAATTTTATCGAGTCATTTCAAATTTTATGAAAATCCAATCAAAACTTAAAAAGATATTAATAAAAGTTTTCTTCATTATATTACATCCTGTCATACGTAATTAATTTTATAATATCCCATGATAGGTAATGATTCTAGGTTGTCATGGTGATTGCGTCCTATTTAATATGGAGTTATATTATTTCCGTATTACTGAATTTAAAAACAGCATTTGTATACTAAAATTGCTTAATTATAGCAATCCTATATCCTACCGACAGTTTTTTGGATAGATTTTACCGGAAAAATAGATCTTAAATGGAAAAAGAGTCTAAATATGGATTTCAAGTTCTGAAAGTTTGAAAGCTAGGCTTAAGTTTCCCATTAGAATTTTCAATAAATGTCAACAAAAAATAAAACGTTGCCAACTTAAAATGTACTTATTTTATTACAGAAATTAATCATATCATAATAACAGACGATATAATTCATTTCACAGAAATAATAACGATGATTTTTTTTACATTGTCTTGTATTGTATATTTGCGTATAGTATAATTTTAATGTAATAGAATTGTAATTAATTGTTTGTAAAATTGTAATGAAATTTAATTTCATAAAATAAAATTAATATCTATAATATGAAAATCTGCACATAAAATAAATTTAGTAGTCATGTATTTCTGCATGAAAGTGAAACAGGTATTGCACCGAGATCTGAATATTTATAAAACTAATTATAGTACGAGCGCACCTAATTTGTCACGTTTGACGTACAATTTCCAACTTGTTTGTAATAGCTATCAAATGAATTTTTTCTCACCCACTCTTTTTTCTTTTTATTTCTTCAATGTTGAATCTTTATTTTTAATTTTATAGTTAAATGGATGGTGTCCTACATTAACCAGTAAAATTCAAATAGTGTATCATAATGCACTTAAATATAAACCAATTTCTTTTTCAAAATCTTTTAAAGTTATATTGAATGTAAATACTAAAGAGAAATAAGAATTAAATATGCTTTCAAAGTTAATCAAGATTTCAAATAATAAAGTGATAAATGGTGCAATTGAAACATAAGTCCAGAAAAATATTATTGCATAACATGGAAGGACAAGATGTCTCAGAAAGGACATTTGAAATTTCATATTCAATAATGTTTCAACTATAATAAATATGAAATAAATTATATGTTTATAAGATAGCTCATAAATTTTGTATATAGTAATTAAAAAAAAAAAACTTGGAATTTTAGTCAATAGTATATTAGTCAATATGCTCATACGTTGAACTAATGGTCAAACTAACTTCCAAACTTTGAAATACGCACTTATTTTTCACGTTTCATTACATAAGTAGAAAGTGTAAAACTAAGTAATATTTTATCCAAATTTACACGTTAGTTTAATTAAAGTTAGATAAATTTTACAGTTGTAGAACCATCCATCGAGGAATATTTTCTAAAATTTATTTTATATAAAATTTATGGGATAATTGATTGGTTTCATTTGATCTTTATATTTATTCTAATTAATGGATTTTAAAGTTCGGGTGTAATTTTTGTGATGCCCTGTAGAGCAGGACGTAGGTATAACAGTCATTTTCTATAAATTAACTGCGCTATACGGTTTAATTAGATATTGTGGGAATCAAACTGTGAAAGTAAAACAAGCTTTTTCTTCATATAAGAATTCATTAAGTTTCAGAACAGGATAGATATGACGAAAAAAAAAATTAAAATAAAAGCGCCGTTAAAGCAAAGAAAAGCTTAGCATTTCAAAAGAATAATTCTTTACTTTTTTACTTAAAGTACGTATTAAGCTTACCACGAACATAAGCAGAAACAAATTTTTTGTGATTTTCTCTTTGCTTTCAACTTGGATAAATTTTACTAGAAATCGGTCAATTTTGGCTATCTTATAGTAGAAGTGCTTTCGTTGAGAAGGAATTTGTTTTTCTTTAATTCTTTGCAAGTTAGAAAGCAGGAAAAAATTCTTGATTGTGCTTTCCTAGCTTTTGCTTTGTAAATGTTTGGACTGAAATTCTTAGAATTGATCTTACATATAATTTGTGATGTTTTTTTTTTTTAAACTTTTATATTGTCGCAATATATGAGAGATTACTCTCACGAAGTCTACATTGTTCTTGCAGTAAAAGAAGTTTCACAAGCATCGTTGATTATTAAATGGGGATATTGAAGCCGGACATCGAAGCGAACATTTATTAATTATGGTGATTTTGGCAACCACATTTGGCACCAATGTCTTATCTGCATTGTTTTCTATATTGAAGTTTTTGAACTAATATTAAGAAAAGTACCCAGTATATTTAAGAAACTTGCGATTGCGGCATAAGATTTTCTCACCAAGGTAACCCACGGAAAGTAGAAATATATAATACAGCTAGTGTTAAAGAGCAAAATAGAAAACCAATATTTTGCGACCTTAGCGACTGCGGGATATTTGAATATGCTTAGAAACAATGAAGTCTACAAATGTTATCAACGTATTTAAATATTGCAGTTGAGTGCTTTTGTTACTTTTTGTCTACTACTTGTATTGCTTTGTCTTTTTTGTGATTTTGTTGTGGCACGAATTGTGAACAAAGTGTCGTGATTTTGAAATATTTATATGCGTATTAATTTAAAATCTCCTCTTATCACATAATAAATACTATCTAATAACAGTGCTAGAACAGGTGTATTTTACAGAAGTTTGTTGTAACATAATAAATAAGTTCAGTCCATGAAAAGTCATTATAAACAACTTAATTATTAACTGGTAATTTCTTTCTTTCTTTTCTTTTCTTTTCTCTCTTTTTTTTCATTTAAGGTGCCTTTAGACATTGAAAAGAAAAAAAATAACTTTATTTTAGTGTTACAGTTTATTGTTAAGATTTATAAAATATCAATTCATTGCCACATACATGAGAGAAAGTTAATTTACTTTTCAAAATATTTCCAAAAGTACTTCTTATAGAAGTGAATAATAAAAAAAAAAAAACATGTCACAATGTATTTGAAGTTAACCTTTTGCAAAGCAAAGTTTCCACAGTCTGTACTTCTTTAAAATGTTCCATATGTTTCAATTTTTGCTCAAATCATCAATATTGCTAAAGGACAATTTCGATTCACACTGTAAGATATATATACATTTTAAGACAAAAAACTGGCATGAAACTGAAATTTTATTAAAATTTTACATGTTAATAGACTTTTTTGCTAATTTAAGAACCTTAACAAACCAACATTCCAAAATCAGACGACCAGATTTCTTCTAGGATAAATCATGATTATTCCATTCCATTTCATTATTGAGAATTTGGAACAAATATTTAAACGCATGGAACATATTAAAGATTACTGCGAAAACTTTGTTTTGAGAAAAATGCATTTGAAGTGCATTATGTTACGTTATTTTCAATACTGACGTTCATAAGAAGCATGGAAGTATACTTTCTGTCAAGTATATGGCAATATATTGATATTGTTTTAACATTTAACAATAAATATTAACACAAGAAAACAAATTGTGATTTTTCTTTTTCAAAGTCCACCGTCTCCTTAAAACGTACCTTTTTAAAATAGTGTTTCTCTTATATTTCTTTTAAATGCTAAAAGGTGTAAATTAGCAACATAATACAAATTAAAATAACTTTTATTAGGTTGTTTGATATGTTTCGACTCACACCGAGTCATTTTCAAAAACAAATGAGAATATTTAAAAGGTGGATTAAAACTTTGTGCCGTTAAATTAAAAATAAATATGCAACGTTAAATTAGCACAAATTAAAATCATTTCCAATGGCAAACAGCTGTTTCAGAGCCCTTAAGCTCCATCTTCAGTGCCAAAAAGGTAAAAACGAATTAAAAACTCCTAGGCCATGACCGCTTGCCTGCCATCTCTCGCCCCGCGGCCAGATGAAATGGCGTTGAATTTTTCAAAGCAACAGCGGAGACGAGGAAACACACGTGACAGAGAGACCAATAGGAACACTCCGCCGACCGGGAAAGTTTAAGTGTGGAGGCGAATAAAGGAGGGGGGACGAAGAGAATGAACTAAGCGAAACGCAGCCAGACGTTTGAAACGCTTTGTACGGCAGAGAAAAAACCCGAAAGGGGGGGGGGCAATGAGGATGAATTAAATGAAAGGTAGCCAGACATTTGAAAAATTTGGTGTACTGGACAAATCATTAACCAAGCTGCTCGAATTTTTCCATATGTAATAAGCTTCCCAGAAATTTAGGTCGTAAATTGATGAGCATTTCTGAATTATCGCACCTTCCGAAAAATTAAAACTGTGACTTTCAGACCAACAATGGTTAGCTATTGCAGATCGTTTAATATCACCATTTTTAACATAGTTTTTATGCTCCCCTAAACGGACTCTAAGCGGTCTCTTAGTTTGACCTATGTACATTTTATCACATTCGCAAGATATTTTATAAATTCCCCAATGTGAAAATCTGTCTATTGGATGTTTGAGGTCTGTAAATTTGATTTTGTTAAACGGTGCATAAACTATTTTAAAGTCGAAACTTTTCAAAATTCTAGATATTTGATGGCTTATTCTCGGAAAATATGGAAGTATAATTAAATTTTCATTGCGAACATTGTTAACATTGGAATGCGTACGTTTAATTTGTTTATTATGAATTGAATCAACTATTTCAACAGGATAACCCCGGTCAAAGGCTATTGATTTGATGTAGTCTAACTCCGCTTTGAGTAAACTCTCATATGAACAAATTTTTAGGGCGCGATGAACATATGTATTAAAAGCAGCCAATTTTTGATTCGGGGGGTGAGATGAAAGACGGTGTGGCGGTAATGAAACTGCGAATAGTTTACGATAAACTGTAGTTTGAAATGAGTCATTTTCGCGGTAAACCATGAGTAGTGTATATTTACCGGATCCACATCACCTGAGTCGAGCAGGCGCAGGCGGAAGGCGCAGGCGGAGCAGGCGGACAGGTGAAGGTGAGGGAGTCACAGGTGGAGCACAGGGGGAGCAGGCGGAAGGCGGCGATAAGAGCATGAGCACTGATAAGAACGGAGGGTTCGATGGGAGGGGGGTGCGATAAGGATTTCTACTATAAGATAAGGGGATTATTTTAATGAGTTTTAATTGGGGGACTTGAAAATTTTCGATTTTTTTTTTTTTCGGTTTGTAGCAAAAATATGAATTAAAAATGGTCATTAATTAATTTTAATTGGGGGACTTGAAAATTTTCGATTTTTTTTTCGGTTTGTAGCAAAAATATGAATTAAAAATGGTCATTAATTAATTTTAATTGGGGAACTTAGAAATTTTTCATAGCAAATTTTTTTTTTTCAACGAGAGTATGCAGTTTGATTATGAGTATATGCAGTAGAAGTGAATGATTAATTAATTAAAAATATTAATTAAACATAGTAATTAATTAATTTTAATTGCAGAACTTAAGAATTTTCGCGAGAATTTTTTTTTTTTCAACGAGAGTAGGCCATTCGATATACATGTTACAGGTGAATTTTAAAAGTCAATAATGGTTTAATTAAAAAGGGTCATTCATTAATTTTAATTAGGGAACTTAGAAATTTTTCGACGCATTTTTTTTTTTTTTTTTTTCGCGGAGAATTGGTGGACGAGGTGAATGTCAACGGATTTATTATAGCGAATTAGAAATTGAATTAATTTTAATTTTAATTAATTTTAATGGGCGTACTTTAACATTTTTGCAATTTTTTTTCAACTAGAGTAGGTTATTTGATATACATGTTAGAGTATATTTGAGGTGAATTTTAAAAGTCTATAAGGGTTTAGTTAAAAATAGTGATTAATTTTAATGGGAGAACTTAAGAAATTTTGGCGAGATTTTTTTCCCCTCAACGAGAGTACGCAGTTTGCATGTGCAGTAGAATGGTAGATGCTAGTAATTAAAAAGGGTCATTAATTAATTTTAATTGGCGGGACTTCAACATTTTTGGGGCAAACAGGCGCGTTTTAATGAATTCGATATAGGTTGTGGTAAAAAATACAGGGTCTCGTATGAATTATACTGTATTCAATTTAATAGCTCCCCCCTCCCCCTTCCCCTCGCCACTTTTTTTACCCAGAGGGCCCCTTCGATAGACTAACAATACGCACTTCAAAAAATACATAGTGGTAAAAAAGAAGAATTTTAACGTATATATAAAAGTGTAAATAAACAAATATGAAAAATCATGCGTAGCGCCATAATTCATGAATCACTTTCCAACATTGTCGAAGTGTTATATGAACAAAACATAATTTTACCATCGAGTGCATAGCGAACCGATCCCCTTTTTAATAAAAAGGCGCCCTTCACAAAAATCCAATTATGCATTAGAACCCTTCCTAAAATCA